>NC_069463.1:18883862-19016362 GCF_026875155.1 Cherax quadricarinatus | reverse complement strand
TGACATTAAATATTGATGCTCTTTTGGTCACTGCTAGTGATGCTGCCCATCAAGGGGGGGGGGTTGCCTGAGAGGGGCTCTTGATTCAAGGAAATGGATCAGTTTTCTTCTTGAATCTAACCTGATTGTCTCACATTCCCCAGGCTCCTAACGATCCCTGTGGGTTTACAGCTGTTTTGAGGACGTAACTAACCTCTCCGTTCTGAAGGACGAGTCCAGATGTAGTTTGTAAATCATGATAATGTCGAAAAGAAAAGCGCACGAGTGATATATTTATTTATTTTCCCAGGCGTTGTTATCCCTGGGGGTTTAGCTCTTCTCCCATGAATAATAATGCACAGCATTTTGGGCAGATTTAATCTAGGATTAAAACCGATACTTAAAAAAAATACATGGATGTGGGTTATTTTAGCTTGTGAGTTTAGCACAAAGTATTGCCAGGAGAAATATTGAAAAGAAAAATGTATGTATATTTATAAGTTGTAGCCAGAGCTCTCCAAGGAAGAAGGATGTACCTTGATGATGAGGTAGAACTCTTGACCTAAGCATAAGGGGCGAGGGTTCTTGATGCTGGTGTAGAACATTTGTCCTAAGAAGAATACTGGGGATGAGGTGCCTTGATGCTGGTGTAGAACTCTTGGCCTAAGAATATGGGGTGAGGTGCCTTGATGTTGGTGTAGAACTCCTGACCTAAGAAAAATACGGGGGGTCGAGGTGCCTTGAAGCTGGTGTAGAACTCTTGACCTAACAAGAATACTGGGGGTGAGGTGCCTTGATGCTGGTGTAGAACTCTTGACCTAAGAATATGGGGTGAGGTGCCTTGATGTTGGTGTAGAACTCCTGACCTAAGAAAAATACGGGGGGGAGGTGCCTTGATGCTGGTGTAGAACTCTTGACCTAAGATGAATCCCGGATGGGAAGTGCCTTGATGCTGGTGTAGAACTCTTGATCTAAGAAGAATACGGGGGGGGGGGGCGAAGTGCCTTGATGCTGGTGTAGAACTTTTGACCTAAAAAATTGGAGTTACCATTCTTTTTCTTGGATCAAACCGGATTACATCCAATTCTCAAAGTGATACATGATCTCTAAAAAATGTTTATTTATTTTCGTAAACATATAATCAATTAGATAATTATAGTTAAATAAAATAATAATAATAATAATAATAATAATAATAAAGCAATGTCACAGAAGAGAGGTATGGTATCATTTACCTCAAGGGAGGACCCTTGATGCCAGTGAGGGGCTCTTGATCTAAGGAATCGGAACTGTTTCCTTGGATTTAACATCATTGCTACCCATTCCCCAGGTGCTTTATGACCCCTTCGGGCTTAGTGCTTTCCCCTAAATATAGTTGTGGAAAATTGCATTTATCTGAATGTAACTCATTATGTACATAACAGAAAATGATGATAAAGATAATTATTATTTATCAGAGTTACACAGACAAGTAGGAATTTGGGACACCTAGGTCGCAAAAAATGTCCCCCTTCGATACCTACCACTGTCATATCCACAAGTTGCTCTGTACCTATTAATCATAAATGATTTGTATCACCAGGAATGCTGGTAAATATATAAATTTGTGGACTGTATATTAAAAATAATAAATGATTACAGATACACATATATACACATTTATACAACAGAAGGAGAATATATCTTAATCATAACGCTCACCAATTTGACTGGAGATTAATGTGTCATGTACAGGACCCCCCCTTTTGCCTACATTTATGAAGAATTTACTGGCCAGAAATTAAACATAATTTAGACAGCTTATCTGAGGTTCCTGGAGTTGTCCTGTCCTGTCGCCTGATTCTCAAATTATGCAGGAATGCACATCCAACAATTTCGCCTCCTATTTGAGAGGTGTCAGCCCAATTTTAACCTCTAGAGCACGAAAAATTCTTCCCATTATTCACAACGTGTTATTAAATTCAAACAAAATGGCGACTGACCTCCCCAGCCGCAGGTTTCCCATTTTCGATAACATACTTCTTTTAAAAATACAATATAGGGCATCTATTTACCTATAAATTACCGTATTTCCGGAAAATATATACAGTATTTTCCACAATAGTAATAATAGTGCCGTACATAGAGCAGGTGAAAATAAGAAATATATAGTGATCAGTGATGAGGTGTTTATGTGGAGGTTATAACTGGTGAGGTAAGGTGCTGGCCCGGCCCGGGGCTCTGCCAAATGGTGAACCAACATACTGCTAGCACTAAGTGCTAGCAGAGTATCAGGAACGAACGTTAATACGTTCGTTCTGCTGTTAGTACTACTGATATTAGTACTACTGCTATTAGTACCACTACTGCTGTTAGTACTACTACTGCTGTTAGTACTACTGCTATTAGTACTACTACTGCTGTTAGTACTACTACTGTTGTTAGTACTACTACTGCTGTTAGTACTACTACTGCTGTTAGTACTACTACTGCTATTAGTACTACTACTGCTGTTAGTACTACTACTGCTGTTAGTACTACTACTGCTATTAGTACTACTACTGCTGTTAGTACTACTATTGTTAGTACTACTGCTGCTAGTACTACTGCTGCTAGTACTACTACTGTTGTACTACTGTTGTTAGTACTACTGCTGCTAGTACTACTACTGTTGTACTACTGCTGTTAGTACTACTGCTGTTAGTACTACTACTGCTGTTAGTACTACTGCTAGTACTACTGCTAGTACTACTACTGTTGTACTACTGCTGTTAGTACTACTACAGCTGTTAGTACTACTACTGCTGCTAGTACTACTGCTGCTAGTACTACTACTGTTGTACTACTGCTGTTAGTACTACTACTGCTGTTAGTACTACTGCTGTTAGTACTACAACTGCTATTAGTACTACTGTTAGTACTAATACTGCTATTAGTACTACTACTATTGCTATTTATACTAATACTATTACTAATACTATTACTGTGGTCACTTAATACTACTATTACTATTTCTGCTGCTGTTGTTACTACCCCGTCTATAGCCCTTGTGGGTTTAGCGCTTAGTTTTGATTATAATAATACTTTTACTGTTTTACTGAGGCTGCTGTTCCTACTTCTACAACAGCATTACTACTGCTGCTGCTAGTAATGCTGCTGCTGTTTCTGTGGAAGCTCAGACAAGTAGTTAAGCTAATTTCCCGATATTTTTAAGTTGGGGAGACTCGCCTCAAGGTGAGGTTCCTTGGTGCTGGTGAAGGGCTCTTGATCTAGGGAATTGGATCTGTGCTTCACTTCCTGAATTGTGCCTCAATGCCTTCCATCCCCCCACACACAGGAGCTGTACAATCCCTGTGGGTTTAGCGCTCAACTGATAATTGGGGGGGGGACTGTAATATACTCGCCTGAATGCAGTCTTGCCAAACTTTCAATCTCTTAATCGTGTGATTAATTTAACAGTAGAGACTTAATAGATTAATATTCAATCTCTTGTATAAGTATAAAGTTAAAGCAAAAGACGAAATTTAAGCAACTTAATAATTCGAGTATGGAGTCTAAAAGCCTATACATCACAACAATTGTATAACGTGTAGGGAGAGCCTATTATTATTATTATTACAATCAAGGGGGAAGCGCTAAACCCGGAGGATTATACAGCGCCTGGGGGGGGGATGTGGAAGGCATTCAGGCTTAATTTGGGGAACTGGAGCACAGATCCAATTCCCTAAATCAAGAGCCCCTCACCAACATCAAGGAACCTTCCTTGAGGGGTTAGGGAGAGCCTAGCAACGTGAGATTCAGTAGTCACTCATCACTAGGAGAGGGAGGGAGTGTTTACTTTACCTCTTGACACTTAGTAATACAATAACACTCAAACAGTGTGGGGTCACGGGTTTGACCCCTTAACGCCGGGCTAGTGATCACGTCTCAGTGGTAACAATAACGGCTACCTTCCCTCACATCACTCGACCAAACAGACAAGGTACTCATTCCTTCTTGTCTGACTAAAGCAGGCGCGTTGTTGATTAATAATTCCCAGTGTTTCAGAGAAGCTTCTTGACTACAGACTAAAGCCGTAAGTTTGCGTTATCAGTCTTAGTCATGCGCATACTATGGGCATTTTAATGTATGACCCTTGTAGGTTTAGCGCTTAATTTTGATTATAATAACACTTGGGTATCTAAAGTGCCGAAACGTTTCGCCTGAGTAGCAGACTTCTTGAGTTGAATTCGGGCGAATATAACACTGGTGACAGTAGAAGCCATTTTAAGGTGATCAGTCCCTCAGTCTGGATAGGTGGTAGTCAGTCCCTCAGCCTAAAGTAGAGGCATGCAGCCAGGCCTTATATACTGGAACATGTGACGTGTAGCAGCTGAAGGTGGTGTTACATGTGACCGTGGCCCCACTAGTGGAAGCAATTACCCAAGTTGGTTTAGCGCTTCTTTGTTTATAATAATGGTAGGCCGTGCTAAACGGTTATTTATCAATACTATAACAGGGGACCTGCTACGGTATGTAATGTGTGGCCACATGCCTCTGTTGGCTGACGGACTGATAACCTCAAAATTACTTCTTTTACTCTCCAGTATTATATTCACCTGTATTCAACTGAAGCAGCTTGCTCTTCAGGCGAAACGTTTCGGCAATAAAGATATTCAAGTGTTGTACATGTTTCAGCTTAGTAGTCTTGTACATCAGTAATGTAAACCTCAGTCACAGGAAAAAAGTATAAACATTCAGCACCCAGGTAGAACACCCAGCACTACATAGCAGAACTTAAGAACACCAAACGTCACATAAGAGAAGAACTTGAATTCGGCACTATACGACAGTTACGGACATCCGGTATCACGCATCATCAGCACCCAGCAGATTTAAAGACGAAATCACTTATAAAGATGTAAAAACTGAGATCCAGCAGCAGTGGGGAGCAGTAAACATAAGGGGAGGCAGGACAGCACACTAGAAGCAGTGGGGAGCAGTAAACATAAGGGGAGGCAGGACAGCACACCAGCAGCAGTGGGGAGCAGTAAGCATTAGGGGAGGCAGAGCAGTACACCAACAGCAGTGAGGAGCAGTAAATATGAGGGAGGCAGAACAGCACACCAACAGCAGTGAGGAGCAGTAAACATAAGGGGAGGCAGGACAGCACACTAGCAGCAGTGGGGAGCAGTAATATTGAGGGGAGGCAGGACAGCGCACCAGAAGCAGTGGGGAGCAGTAAGCATGAGGGGAGGCAGGACAGCACACCAACAGCAGTGAAGAACAGTAAATATGAGGGGAGGCAGGACAGCACACCAACAGCAGTGAGGAGCAGTAAATATGAGGGGAGGCAGGACAGCACACTAGCAGCAGTGGGGAGCAGTAAGCATGAGGGGAGGCAGGACAGCACACCAGCAACAGTGGGGAGCAGTAAACATAAGGGGAGGCAGAACAGTACACCAACAGCAGTGAGGAGCAGTAAATATGAGGGGAGGCAACAGCACACCAACAACAGTGAGGAACAGTAAACATAAGGGGAGGCAGGACAGCACACTAGCAGCAGTGGGGAGCAGTAATCATGAGGGGAGGCAGGACAGCACACCAGAAGCAGTGGGGAGTAGTAAGCATGAGGGAAGGCAGGACAGCACACCAACAGCAGTGAGGAGCAGTAAATATGAGGGGAGGCAGGACAGCACACCAACAGCAGTGAGGAGCAGTAAATAGGGGAGGCAGGACAGCACACCAGAAGCAGTGGGGAGCAGTAAGCATGAAGGAAGGCAGGACAGCACACCAGCACCGGTGGGGAGCAGTAAGCATGAGGGGAGGAAGGACAGCACACCAGCAGCAGTGGGGAGCAGTAAACACTAGGGGAGGCAGGACAGCACACCAGCAGCAGTGGGGAGCAGTAAACATTAGGCGAGGCAGGACAACACACCAGGGTTGCCGCATCACTGGAGGCGGACAAACAGCATATCAACATGTAACACTGTGTCCGTGTGTCCGAAAGCCTGACTTCTGGCTACGAGAGAGAGAGAGAAAGAGAGCGAAAGAGAAAGAGAAAGAAACGTATTAGAGATTTAGATGGATAAACACAAATGCAGTATCTTACGATACTTTATTGACAGCGTTTCGCCCACGCAGAGCTGTATAGTCCTTGTGGCTTAGCGCTTCTTTTTTGATTATATACAATATTCGCTCACGCAGTAAGCTTTATAAGAAAGCTCGCATTGTACTCCATGATTATGCATTTCCAAGAGTATTGTACACACACAAAAGTGAAAGTAAGAGACAGTACAACAGTTAGGTATTATTCGAAACGTGTATCGCCTACATCCTCGAGGTCCTTCAGTTCGATCGAGGGGCAGCAAGCAGCTGGAGATGAGGTCGATGTCAGTCCAAACGAAGAGTATTGGGTGGTCAGTCCATCAGCCTGTAGAAGAGTTCTGCACAACTCTTCTTCAGGCTGACCGTCTCAGAACTACTAATTCACGGCTGATGAGTTGTATAATCCTACGGGTTTAGCGCTCCCCCATGATTATAATAATAATCACGGCTGATGAACCGGTTGTATCAACTTTATCTCTTCACTGATCATGCTGTTTTCGGCTCAGTCACTCCTGTATTAGGCTGAAGAAGTCTCCTGCTTAGGTGAGACGTTTAGGAGATAACCTTGGGAGTGTTCTGATGCCGTTGAAGTTCCACTGATCAAAGTAACTGGAGTCACTCTCTCCTTTCTTTGTTCAAACCTGATAAACTGTGTGTACCTTGACAGTGTTTATGCTTATTGTTATTACTCACGAAATCGTAATGCCACGATGGGTTTCAATGTTGACAAGCGCAAAGTAATACATTTTAGATACAACTGTTAAGCATAAATATAAAACATTTGGATAGAAACTAGCAGTAAGAAATATAAAGAGCCTAGAAAAATCATAATTAATAACAAAAAGAAACCATACCACGGGTGGGGTTTGAATCCGCGGTCACTCTCTCAAAACTCCAGACCGTCGCGTTAACCACTGGGCCAGCTAGCTTCATGATGAATCTTATTGAAGCTAGCTGACCCAGTGCCTAACGCGACGGTCTGGAGTTTTGAGACTGACCGCGAGTTCAAACCCCACCCGTGATATTGTTTCTTTTTGTTATTAATTATGATTTTTCTAGGCTCTTTATATTTCTTAATGCTAGTTTCTATCCAAATGTTTTATATTTATGCTTAACAGTTGTATCTAAAATGTATTACTTTGCGCTTGTCAGCAATGAAACCCATCAACCTCGCCTTTGTCCACTCCATTACTTCATCATAAATTTCTTTCTCTTATATGTGGTTATTTGTGTATAATTCTGGTCTCTCAGACCGCTCCTGCTCTCAGATTGGGACACTTTTTTTTTTTTACAAAATTTCGTGTCATCCGTGATTTTTGCGATTTAAGATGCTAATCCGTTTCTAGACTGTGAATTACTTGTATATCTGTACAGGAACGAGAGACAGGACGAGAAGAAAGGGAAAGAGTCAGGGAGATCTTTAAGTTATTGCTGACATGAGGAAATAAAGAAATATACAAAACTATATTAAGTTCATGGAGTAGAAATGTGTATGCTAGTCCTCTGTCTTCATAAGTGGTGGTTATCTGTCAAATATATAGTCGTCGAGCCTATGTTAAGATGGGATCTGTCACTTCTCACCGCCACCTTACTGGCACCAATGCCACCATTGCTCTACTGCTGGCACAACCACTTCTGCAACGACAATTATCACCATCACTACCTTGATGAGTTGTGATGGGCAAATTTTCCTGCAAGTTCCATTCCATTTCAACTAGCAGTAAAAAGTTACCAAGCAGCAACGGCTCTAGAACTTCTGCATAGGAGGGGCATAGAAGCGGCAGTCGATTTGGAAGGGTGGGGGCCAGGGGACTGTCTTGAAACAGTTACTATTTTTGTTTGGGGGACTGATGGAGATTATGGGGGGGTATCATCCCCCTTCTCCCTTTGGCGACGCCACTGAGTTTGTTGTGGTCGTATCCTAGGAGAGGGTGTAAAAAAAATGAGGATAAAACGTGTAGTGGTTTGTTTTCTTGGGTTATTCTGGGTTATCAGACTTCTAGGGGTTAGCAAGCCGAAGAAAAATGTATTTTTTCTACTATTGTGGCGGGCCAAAGCCGGTGCCAACAGCGGGTACAGGGAGTCGGGACGCAAGATGGCAGGGTCGGCTACGTTCCGCCTGTCAGCGCTCCGGTAAAAAGGTCCCGCATATAATTGCCGGAGCTGTCAGTGTCGTCCGGCTGTCTGGTAAAAGTGTCACCTCTTCCTTGGCTTCGCTTGGTCTGTGATCATCCATGTGAGATCCCAGATCCCACAGACGAGCGCTCAGTCCTCGAGTACAACTTGAGCAATGGCAGTCATCTACTGTAATCGAGAAATCGTCTAATACCTCTCTAACCTCAACGTTATCGTAATCTCATCCACCATACCGTTCAAAAATTGGTTCCAGGGGAGCGAAAGAGTGGGAAACGCGTGCTAAGGTTATGAATAAGTAGCAGCGGTGTGAGAGTAGGGCAAGAGAGGAGCTAACAGGATTACTCCCGCCAGGAGTCGGCAGGCGCCGTCATTTGCGGCATTATGACAACATTAGCGGCGCTATTGTCGGGTATACCAAATTGGCTTTGGGTTTAAGGGTAAGTTTTTCGGATAGGTTGGACCTGACAGATGCTTTTGTGAGTGAGTTGTTGTGGCGTTATGTAAGAATTATGCTTTTGTTGAGAGGTGGTGCTGAGCAGGGCAGCTCAGCACTGGTACCCAGGTGAGAGGTGCTGAGCAGGGCAGCTCAGCACTGGTACTCCAGTGAGAGGTTGGTGCTGAGTAGGGCAGCTCAGCACTGGTACTCGGGTGAGAGGTGGTGCTGTACAGGGCAGTTCAGCACTGGTGCCTAGGTGAGACCCTCAAACACAGCTGTCCTACCAAAAATACGCAGTACTGAGTTTTAACAAGCAAGTTTTCTTAAATACTTGTGCGCAAATTTTCATAAATACTTATGCGCAAATTTTCAAAAATAATTTTTCACAAACTTCAGTACTTGTACACGAACTTTATTAAATATTTCATCAACGTCGAGGGAAAGTTTACATTGGCATTATTAATGTTTTAAAAAATTTCTGGTTAATATTTTTATAATCGGGAATGGAATCCGTAATGATCTTAAGAGCCAGATGTAAATTTTATGTGGTGTTTGTAATGAGGCGTCCCCGAAAAGGAACATGTAAATGATTTTTTGAATTTTATTTAATTTTTTCTTCCAGCTTTTTTTTGTTTTATTCACAACTCAAGAATCTCTTAGCCTATCGGATTTAAATTTTGAAAACTTGTTTACGGTAACCAGATTCTGGGAACACTTGGCATGTGCAGGTACTCTGACTAAAACATAAATAACCCGCACGTATGACAACGTTTTGGTCCGATTTAGACCATTAACTAATTCAAGTCGGACCGAAACGTCGTAAGTTTCATTGTCCTGTGTGCGGATTATTTGTGTATATTTCCAGTCACGGTGTTGTGTCTTATTGTTCTCCGTGACCTGACCAGGATCCTGGAATGACTCCAATAATATTCAACCTCAGTGGCGTAGCTGCTGTATAGCCCTTGTGGCTTAGCGCTTCTTTTTGATTATAATAATAATTCAAACGTTCAATACAGATACCGCCAATAAGTTTCAGTTTACATCTTCTGAACAGAATATTTAAAGGCTGATGCGTCCAACGGCCATTATCGGACCCATTCAGTTTTATTTGCGCACTGGCAGGTGTGTCAGCGTAGTAATATTGTTAAATGATTTGAAAATGTTAGAATCCATGCGGTAACTGGTGAATACCTCTCCAGATAGGCTTCACACCTGCACTACCGGCGTGGTTTTCTAGACACCAGCAAGATTCGTTCATATATTATTGGGTTACATAAGTCCCAGTTTGCCAATTGTATTGAATAAATAGCACGTTGTATGACCCTTGTAGGTTTAACGCTTCATTTTTTATTATATTGAATAAATAGTGATATTAATTTTTATTCAGTAACTAAGAAATGCTTCTTCTGATTGGATTCAAATTATTATTGACGATGTGATCTGTAAGAAGGATGATACTCCATAATTTTAGTAATAGGTGCAAATCTGAAATTTTACTGAAATTGTTAAAAAACTTGGAATCTTTGAAATCAGATCATGTACTAGAGATGCCTTTTCTTATTGGCTTCAAACTTTAACCATTGGTGGGCTCAGTTAAAGCACAGTTTGTCACTTTGAACTGTGTATATTGTAATTTGCTAATTTTAGTAAGAAAATTGTTTCCCGTGTAATAACTAGAGAATGTCTCTTCTGATTACCTTCCTAAATTCTGGTGTATGTTAATTTAAAGTATTTTGTATTAATTTTGGGTCGCCTGCGTGCCAGTTTACGTATTTTTTTTATCAGTTTGATCAAATTAGATTTTTTAAACAAACTCAAATATATTTTTCTTCACAGGATTGTAGTGTATTTTAACTAGAATGCAAATAAGAAAAGAAAGTTGGAAAAAATAAATTAGTTTTTATGGTTTTTTAAATTTAACGAGGGGAGACTTTCCAATTTTTTTAAACATTCTAGGCAACATTTTTGTTTACTTTATCACAAATTTTTGTTTATTACTCAAGAACGTCTTCTTCGATCAGATTCAAATTTTCAAAGCCTGTATAGTGTATCTTGGGCAAGATTTACGGGACTATTTGCATTAAGTTACGACTAGTACTGTTTCCGTTGCAATTTTCGTGTTACATTTCTGATGGCGAGAGACTCCTGCAGATGTGTGAATGTTGTCTTCTGGTGCTTCACTTACTCGCTTGATTCCCTTGCTTCTCTGTTTTCGAAGTATCAGAGATTGCTGACCGCTCGCTGAAGGTTCCTTGCAGATTAAGTAAGTTTATTTGGGTACAAGTACACATACGTACAATTATTATACCTAGTAACTCGTGTGTAAATTACCTTGGATAACACAAAGAAGTTAAAGTGACTTATTTCCATAGTCCATATTCACAAAATCTGAAAAGAGAGAACTTTACATTCTTAACCATATAATGTAGTTTAAAATGTCGAGAGACTGTTGCAGCAATGAATCTGCATCGTTTACTTATGTATGTAGTTTTCGTAGATATATAACGCAATTCAGATTTACAATCTCCTTCTTCCTCGTTTTCTTTCCTCTGCTGTATACAATTTTTGTTGCCTCCCTCTGTGATGGAAATATCGTCGTTAAAATTGCATTTCTTATGTGAATGGGGTAAGTCATTCTGGGGGATGGTAATTCCCAAAGGATAGTAACTCCAGTTCTGTTGGAACAAAACCTGTGAAGCTGATAAACCTTACATGGAACACTTGATGTAATGTTCATGGGCTAGGTCTTCCATGTCAGGCTGACACGTTTCAGCACTGCATGAAATTCACGAGAAGGAAATCGTTGTATTAACGAGGGATTGATCACCCAAAATTACCCCTTTAATATCTTCCATCGTTTATTCTCTGTTGGATTGATAAAATCACTGGTTGACGAAGCATCCCCACAATAGATAGCCAAGCTAACAAAACCACTGAACGGGCGGGATTGAACCCATGGCAAGTCGAGTCCTAAAACTCACTTGCCAAGGGGTCAGCCCCCTCCTGTTCCGTGGTTTGTTTGCAATCGTATTAATACGATTTCGTGAGTCAAGATACCCAAGTGTTGCACGTGACAGGGAAAACATAGCTAGCTTTTGTTCTCAGTATGTAACTGTCGTGTCGAATCGCAAGAATTCATTTAAAATTAAGTCCTTTCTAAAATTTTCTCCTATACGTTTAAAGATATATTTTTTCATTAATGCTAATGTAAAAATTAATAATTTTGTTCCAAAAGAACCTTAGAAAACTTACCTAACATTATAACAAGCGCAATTTAGCTTAGCCTAATCGAACTTAATATATTTTAGATAATTTTACAATAATTTAATAAACAAACACCATGAAATATATTTTTTCGTTAGGTTCTGAATGATTTTTGCGAAATTATTGCATATACAATTTTTCACTTGCCTAATTCGGCAAGAAGAGCGTTGATATTTAAGCCAAAATCGCAAGTTTTACCTATTTGGCACGACATAACCATCATTTAAGATAGCGCACTGCTGTGTCCATTTTTTTTTAAAATATATTCCTCTCTTCCCTTCTGCCTGTACTTGCCTCTGCCCACCCTACTAGCGTGTCGGTGCGGACAAGAGGTGCCTTGTAGAGGGGCGCGGACCAGCTTTCCGGGGTGTTAGTTTGACAAAACGAAGGCTGTCGAGTGCCCTCGTAAATCTGCTTCAAAATGCTCGCCAAAAACTTTTAAAATTGCTGGCGGCCTGCGCAGACGGTCTCGCCTGATTGACTTGACGGAGTGGCCGTCTGGCTGGTACACTTCCGCTAAGGGTCCTAAAGCGCGCACACGTGCGCTTGCACGTTCAGAATTGAAGAACGTACAGGTTTGAAGCTTCACTCTTGTTGCTCAGATACTCGAGAAAAATCCCAGCTGGAATTTTCCCTTTAAATGGAGTTTAGAGAACAAGTTTGAGTTGAAGTTGTGATAATTTTCTTTTTACACAATATAATGTTATGTAGACTGTTAAGCAAACGTGTCAGATAAGCTAGAAAAAATTCCTCATATCGTTCTGAAACTTCAAAATATGCAATATGAGCAATTACGTACATGGACGGTATTGAGAAGTTTTCTCAATCAAGTTCCTCTCGGCAACAGTGTTTTGCCTGTGTAAGAGGCTTCTGTAATTAAAAAAAAAAAGAGGACACTTGCAGCGAAGAACTATGTGGAGACGTTTCGCCTTTTGGAACAGTCTTCTCAAGTCTATCAGTTGACTGAAGAAACCACTTCCATAGGTGAAACGTCTCAGTAAGGTTCCTTTCTGCAAACTCTCTTTCACCGCTTGTCGGCTGTGCGCTTTTGTTTCCAGTCATACTAGCTACCATGCAACATACACCGACGTTCTAAAGTTCATCATGATAAAGGACGTGTCAGTCATGAGGTGCCAGTTTGGCAAGTGATCAGTACAGCAGATTTATTGACATAACAAGCGGGTTAGAGGGCGAGTACACAACCATCGTTGCAGACGTCCATATGGCGAAGCCTGAGCCCCACCTCGGGGTTTATTTACATAACCCAGTGTTGCACGCCCCGTCGACCTCACCTGTAAGACGACCCAATCAAAACAATTAGCCGATGACCATCTCATGTTGAGTTAGTGAGAGAAAACCCCAGCAACGAGGATTAACTCAGTAGGCCCACATGGTTGCTTCAACCAGCCTGTAACGTAACGGGTACATTCACCACCCATTCTTTACCATGGAGCGAAACTATACGATTCATACTGTTATTTAAGTACTTCGTTTTCTATTAGTAACTAACTTATTGGAATGTGTTTTAATATTATATTTTATATTAAATACATAATGTCGTATATCATTGTCACCTGTATCTTAGCCTCCCCAGAATTAACGTAACCAAAAATCAGTTTAATTTAGATTACTGCCTCTTCGTATTAAAGTGTATTTAACTTTGCATTTACACAATCAGACTTTAACTATTCATTGTAAAGCAGTTTTAAGACCTAATTTGACCATATAGGCTAAAGCCATGCAGCTTAGTTTTTATTTGTAACCATTACAAACTTTTATGGAAATAAAGATTGGCATTTGGATTCGCATTTTTTAAGAGGTTGATAGAGATTAAACTTTGTGTGTGTGTTTGTGTACGTATTGAATATATATTTTACAGTTATTTTTCAGAGCGGAATCAAGTGGCAGTGGTTGGTGAGCTGGGGACACCCATGACCCACACTGCCTTCATTGAGAGTTTGTTTACCATTTATCACAGTGCTAATTATGTTTCACGCCACAACTCTGCCCTTAGTGATTTTCTCTCTCTCTCTCTCTCTCTCTCTCTCTCTCTCTCTCTCTCTCTCTCTCTCTCTCTCTCTCTCTCTCTCTCTCTCTCTCTCTCTCTCTCTCTCTCTCTCTCTCAATAGGATAGAATTTTCACCCATTAGATTTTCATTACTCATCTTCATTCATAACGCTCTCATTCATGATTCACCTACTTCCACATTGAACAAATGTAACACCACCTATGACTGCTGCACCTCTCCTGCCATACGGTTTATAAGCTGCTTCTCCGCTCATCTGCCGTATTCTACTCAAGATTGATGGACTGAACACATCGACTCAAGGTTGAGGGACTGATTACCTCATTCTCCTCCTGTTCTTCAAGTTTCTCCTATGTATGGACTGATGAAGCCACTGTGTGGCGAAACGTTTCCTCAATAAAGATACCCAAGAGTTGCACATGTGTCTAATTTATCAACATGTCGGTTCTCTGAACCATTCATCTACATGACTTATACTCCTTGGAACGTAGGTGAGAAAGATACATCATAATTTACACTTGGAAAATCCTAGAGGGACTACTCCCAAATCTGCACACGGAAATCACTCTCTACGAAAGCAAGACTCGGCAGGCAGTATTACATCTTCCCCCTTCAGTAAAAAGCAGGGGCGCCGCCACGAGTACGCTTAACACAGTGTCAGGGACCCAAGACTGTTCAGCTGCCTCCTAGCGTACATTAGGGCGATTACCAATAGACCTCTGACTGTCTCAAGAGGGAGCTGGACAGGCGTTTAAATTAGTACCTGGCCAACCGGGCTGTGGTTCGTACGTTGGATTGCGTACGGCGGGCAGAAACAGTCTGGTTGATCAGGCCCTGATTCACCGCGAGGTTTGGTCATGGACCGGCCCGCTGGGGCGTTTACCCCCCGGAACACCCTCCAGGTAGATACTGACGTGTACCAGGGTACCACTTCATCTACTGAAGTGTATCTCAGTACCACTTTTTGTACTGTATCAGTGATAAAAAAAATGTTTAATTGCTTACATTTAAAAAAGTGAAAAGTTTATCAATAAAGTGTATCAAATTGGACCTAGATAGGTCTACTGTAGTTCCTAAACCTTTTGTATATCCCTAGGCTCTTCTGCTTCCATCCACTTGATGGACATAAGATGCACAGTAAACTAGCCGCTTCGTTGTATTCTGTACAGGTCATCGCTCCCACTGCCCGGCCTCAGACCAGGCCTTCTGAGTCTGTCAACACGCAGTCCAGTGTAAGTAACCCAGCCTGGTTGATTACGGATTAACTAAAACTTAACAAGTTCCCTCTTGAAGGCAGCGATGGGACTGTTTCGTAATCCCCACTGTGCTTCAAGAGAGGGTGTTAAAAAGGCTTGATTGTTTTCATGAAGAGGGACTTGGCAGGACCGCTGTAACAAATTGTATATATAGAGACATTGTTTAATGAATGTTGAAGGCCATTCATAGGTTATAAGTGTCATGTGATGTCGGTTTTGCAAACTATTTACAGGCTGAAGAATGACACTTGTGCAACATTTAGGAATCTTTATTAAGAAAACGTTTCGCTAGCCAGTGGCTTCTTCAGTCCAGTACTCAGCACATCGACTCCAAGCTTAGGGACTGATACCTTAGACTTTTCCTTGTAAGTGTCATGTCTGCCTACCTACCTGCGGGGTGTCCGGGGGTCAACGCCCCCGCGGCCCAGTCCTTGACCAGGCCTAAGTGCTTTCCGTGTGTTGGGGGGGATGAGGATGTGGAAGGACAGTGCTTGGTTCATTTTTCAACACCGACATCCTGGGATAACCAAGTCGTGTTCTGAGGTACTCAGGATTCAGCCAAGACTGTCAGTTAAATGTTATAAACTGCTCAGAGTGCTCAAACACTTCCGTCTAAATTTATAAGGCGATGTTATAAGTATCTCATTCTTTCGTCGCCCTAGTGAGACCAGCAGTAAGTAGATCATTCATTTTCTAGATTGCGGCTAAGAGGTTGGTAACGAGTGAGTAGCTGTCTTCGCGTTATCTGTGAGGCTTGTAGAATGAGTAGGCGAAGGAGAATTTACAGTGGAGTGTGTGTGGTGAGGGAGGTAGGCCACTCCAGCCCTCACTTGTCACCTGAGTACTGTGCCTCACCACCTGATCCCTCACCCGCACCACTAACGACTCTTGACTCCCGCTAACCAAGTGTCAGAATCCTGTTGCCACGAGTCTTTCCGACATATTCTCGTCCACTTGATGAGTGAGCAAGTGGATGGTGATGGGTGGTAGAGGCTAGGCAGACGGAGGCATCCCGTGCACTCCACCAGGTGGAGGTTGAAGGCTCTCACCACCTCACGAGGTGTGACGAGCTCTGACGAAGGATGGACTAGTGGTGCGTGTTTTCCCTGCCGGAGCTCTTCAGTTACTGGCCCCATAATGATTCCTACTTGTCCGCGTATTCCACCAGTTGTATACAAGTATGTTAATGAGGCCCAGTATGCGGTTTATAGCATTTTATTGAGAAGTCGTTTCGCCCACCAGACACTATCAATTTTCAACTCTAGAGATTTATAGTCCTTGGGAGAAAATGTCTTGGGATAATATGCCATGAATCACACGTTGTTGTTAACACAGATCCCTATATGGATACTTCGGACGTCTCAGATGCTGAGTAATATACCTGAAACACGTGAGGTAGACCAGAGCAGTCTTAATAAATTGCAATGAACCCGTTTCAAGTACAGTGAATTATCATGAATATACAAGCGGTTATTCCTAAGAGTTGCTGGAAGAAGCTATTTCTCAGACAAGAATGATTCCTCACTATACACCACTTGCGCAAGAGCACGCAGCGCCATCACGGAACCATCACCTCTTCAACCATCCGACAAAATTTAGTAAACTGGTAGGTTTCCCATCTGTTAACCACAAATATGTACTGAAGAAAGAAAATACATTATTATTTAACTTCCGTAAACGGAATTGGATTGTCGGTGAAGTTAACAGTGACATAAAAAAAATTATTTGAATTTAGAGTAAATGCGGAATTCGAACTAAGGATTGAGGGGGTTCATAGCTCATATATTATAGCATTTATGATACATAAAGCTCTGAACCCGTGTTGCTATTTCAGCGTAGAGTGACTTCCATTGTCTCTTAGGCCCATATAATCAATCACAAACAGCGCTCTAAGACGGTAGTGTAATGAACTTTCCAGCTACTGCTGACGCTGATCTAGACACTGCTGACGCTGATCTAGACACTGCTGTCGCTGATCTAGCTACTGCTGACGCTAATCTAGCTACTGCTGACGTAGATCTAGCTACTGCTGACGCCGCCTCCGACGCTACCGTCATTACCCTTCTGCTGACGGTACTGAGGCCCACCTGGAACTCTCACATACTGATACTAGGTAATACGTCTGGAAATGAACGATGTTGAATATGGATGATTTTCTATGTAAAAGCTTTATAAATTTGAACCTGTACATGGCAAAAACCCATCCAAAGTGTTCTTTATGACTGACCAGAGCTTAAGGAATAAATAATTAATAAAGTAAGAGAAATTGTTATTTAGACCGGGTACAAAACGTTCATTTTTTATAATGGTCTTGAGGGCAAACTGATAGTGTGTGTACGTAAAATTACATTGCGTATATTTAGCCTAGGCTAGTGTAAGAACCTGGGGTGCTGTATGTCCTGGGGGCACGACACTGATCTCTACGAATTAAACTCTTCCATTCAAGGAACACGAATGAATATGATGAGCGCCTGGGGAAATGTCAGCATTCACCCTAAAAAAAAAGTCCAATTTGGATGAATCGCATTTAGAGAGGAAATTTTTGCTAATTTTCCTTCATTAGATGAGGCTGTTGGTGTTGAAAATTATCTTACTGTCATCATGACTGTAGTGCAAATACTATTTACTTCCATCACTGAGAGGTTTCTGTGGCTCAGGAATGGATCGGAACCCATATATTTTTTCCTCTGGATACCATAGATGATAGTAAGCTGAAAGATTACGCAAGAAGCCGAATTAAATTTGAATCAATGAGAGTAGACAACTTCTGGTGCTATAACACAAACGTTCCCACAGTTAGCAGAAGCTCTGAAAAGGTTAACCACTGACCTTGGATGACCTAGTGTTGTCAGTGTGACTAGGATGACCCAGTGTAGTGAATATGACCCTAGGATGACCCAGTGTAGTTAATATGACCCTAGGATGACCCAGTGTAGTTAATATGACCCTGGGATAACCCGGTGTAGTTAATATGACCCTGGGATGACCTAGTGTAGTCAGTGTTACCCTAGGATGACCCAGTGTAGTGTGACCCTAGGATGATCCAGTGAAGTCATCGTGACCCTAGGATGATCCAGTGTTGTTAATATGACCTGGGATGACCCAGTGTAGTTAATATGACCCTGGGATGACCCAGTGTAGTTAATATGACCCTGGGATGACCCAGTGTAGTTAATATGACCCTAAGATGACCCAGTGTAGTTAATATGACCCTAGGATGACCCAGTGTAGTTAATATGACCTGGGATGACCAGTGTTGTTAAAATGACCCTGGGATGACCCAGTGTACTTAATATGACCCTGGGATGACCCAGTGTAGTTAATATGACCCTGGGATGATGCAGTGTAGTTAATATGACCTGGGATGACCCAGTGTTGTTAATATGACCTGGGATGACCCAGTGTAGTTAATATGACCCTGGGATGACCCAGTGTAGTTAATGACCCTGGGATGACCCAGTGTAGCTAATATGACCCTGGGATGACCCAGTGTAGTTAATGACCCTGGGATGACCCAGTGTAGTTAATATGACCCTGGGATGACCCAGTGTAGTTAATATGACCCTGGGATGACCCAGTGTAGCGTGACCCTGGGATGACCCAGTGTAGTTAATGACCCTGGGATGACCCAGTGTAGTTAATATGACCCTGGGATGACCCAGTGTAGTTAATGACCCTGGGATGACACAGTGTAGTTTTAAAATGACCCTGGGGTGACCCAGTGTAGTTAATATGACCCTGGGATGACCCAGTGTAGTTAATATGACCCTGGGATGACCCAATGTAGTTAATATGACCCTGGGATGACCCAGTGTAGTTAATATGACCCTGGGATGACCCAGTGTACTTAATATGACCCTGTGATGACCCAGTGTAGTTAATATGACCCTGGGATGACCCAGTGTAGTGTGACCCTGGGATGACCCAGTGTAGTTAATATGACCCTGGGATGACCCAGTGTAGTTAATATGACCCTGGGATGACCCAGTGTAGTGTGACCCTGGGATGACTCAGTGTAGTTAATATGACCCTGGGATGACCCAGTGTGGTTAATATGACCTGGAATGACCCAGTGTAGTTAATATGACCCTGGGATGACCCAGTGTAGTTAATATGAGCCTGGTATGACCCAGTGTAGTTAATATGACCTGGGATGTCCCAGTGTTGTTAATATGACGTGGGATGACCCAGTGTAGTTAATATGACCCTGTTATGACCCAGTGTAGTTAATATGGCCCTGGGATGACCCAGTGTAGTAAATAACCCTGGGATGACCCAGTGTAGTGTGACCCTGTGATGACCCAGTGTAGTTAATACGACCCTGGGATGACCCAGTGTAGTCAATATGACCCTGGGATGACCCAGTGTAGTTAATTTGACCCTGGGATGACCCAGTGTAGTTTATATGATCCTGGGATGACCCAGTGTAGTTAATATGACCCTGCGGTGACCCAGTGTAGTTAATATGACCTTGGGATGACCCAGTGTAGTGTGACCCTGGGATGACCCAGTGTAGTGTGACCCTGGGATGACCCAGTGTAGTGTGACCCTGGGATGACCCAGTGTAGTTAATATGACCTGGGATGACCCAGTGTAGTCAATATGACCCTGGGATGACCCAGTGTAGTGTGACCCTGGGATGACCCAGTGTGGTTAATATGACCTGAGATGACCCAGTGTAGTTAATATGACCCTGGGATGACCCAGTGTAGGTAATATGACCCTGGGATGACCCAGTGTAGTTAATATGACCCTGGGATGACCCAGTGTAGTTAATATGACCCTGGGATGACCCAGTGTAGTGTGACCCTGGGATGACCCAGTGTAGTGTGACCCTGGCATGACCCAGTGTAGTTAATGACCTGGGATGACCCAGTGTAGTTAATATGACCCTGGGGTGACCCCCGTGTGTGTGACCCTGGGGTGACCAGTGTGGTTAATATGACCTGGGATGACCCAGTGTAGTTAATATGACCCTGGGATGACCCAGTGTAGTTAATATGACCCTGGGATGACCCAGTGTAGTTAATATGACCCTGGGATGACCCAGTGTAGTTAATATGACCCTGGGATGACGCAGTGTAGTTAATATGACCCTGGGATGACGCAGTGTAGTTAATATGACCCTGGGATGACCCAGTGTAGTTAATATGACCCTGGGATGACCCAGTGGGAGTTTTAATATGGGCCCTGGGATGACCCATTGTAGTTAATATGACCCTGGGAGACCCAGTGTAGTTAATATGACCCTGGGATGACCCAGTGTAGTGTGACCCTGGGATGACCCAGTGTGGTTAATATGACCTGAAATGACCCAGTGTAGTAATATGACCCTGGGATGACCCAGTGTAGTTAATGACCCTGGATGACCCGTGTAGTTAATATGGGCCCTGGGATTGACCAGTGTAGTTAATATGACCCCGGGATGACCCCGTGTAGTGTGACCCTGGGATGACCCAGTGGGTTAAAATGGGCCTGGAATAACCAGTGTAGTTAATTGACCCTGGGATGACCCAAATGTAGTTAATGTGACCCTGGGATGACCAGTGTAGTTAATATGACCCTGGGATGACCACTGTAGTTAATATGACCCTGGGATGACCCAAATGTAGTTAATATGACCCCGGGATGACCCGTGTAGTTAATATGACCCTGGGATGAACGCAGTGTAGTTAATATGACCTGGGATGACGCAGTGTAGTTAATATGACCCTGGGATGACCCAGTGTAGTTAATATGACCCTGGGATGACCCAGTGTAGTTAATATGACCCTGGGATGACCCAGTGTAGTTAATATGACCCTGGGATGACCCAGTGTAGTTAATATGACCCTGGGATGACCCAGTGTAGTGTGACCCTGGGATGACCCAGTGTGGTTAATATGACCTGAAATGACCCAGTGTAGTAATATGACCCTGGGATGACCCAGTGTAGTTAATGACCCTGGGATGACCCAGTGTAGTTAATATGACCCTGGGATGACCCAGTGTAGTTAATATGACCCTGGGATGACCCAGTGTAGTGTGACCCTGGGATGACCCAGTGTGGTTAATATGACCTGGAATAACCCAGTGTAGTTAATATGACCCTGGGATGACCCAGTGTAGTTAATGTGACCCTGGGATGACCCAGTGTAGTTAATATGACCCTGGGATGACCCACTGTAGTTAATATGACCCTGGGATGACCCAGTGTAGTTAATATGACCCTGGGATGACCCAGTGTAGTTAATATGACCCTGAGATGACCCAGTGTAGTTAATATGACTCTGGGATGACCCAGTGTAGTTAATATGACCTTGGGATGATCCGGTGTAGAGATTTCAACTATAGACAGATTGACTGGAGCAATTTGACAGGAAATTTAGAGTCGGGTGACTTTCTTGATACGATCCAGGATTGTTTTTTAAAACAGTTTGTGACAGAGCCAACTAGGGGAAATAACCTCCTTGACTTGGTTCTTGCCAGTAGGGAAACACTAATTAATAAACTTGAGGTTAATGATGAGCTTGGGGAGAGTGATCACAAATCACTCAGTTTTAACATATCATGGAATTCCCCTAATAATGGCAATCAAGTCTCCGTCCCTGACTTTCGCTTGGCTGATTTCATAGGACTTTAAAAATTACTTAGGTGGGCTGAACTGGAATGACCTGACTAGGGTCAGGTAGGTGGTGATGGTTGCCGATATGATGCTTTCCAGGGCATAGTTTAGCTGCTCAGTCAAAAATTTTGTTCCAAATAGGGAAATCAGATCAAACAAAAATGATCCTAAATGGATTGGGAAAAATAGATTAAAATATCTGATTGGTCAAAAGAGAGGCATATATAGGCAAATCAAAAGAGGAGAGGGGCAATTAAGAAAATCGATATATTCAGTTAAAGAGAGAAATAAAAAAAGGGAATTAGAAAAGCAAAAAGAGATTATGAGGTTAAAGTTGCAAGAGAATCGAAGACTACCCAAAAGGATTCTTTTAGGTATACAGAAGTAAGATCAGGGACAAGATAGGCCCACTCAAAAGTTCCTCGGGTCAGCTCACTGACAGTGATAAGGAAAAGTGTAGAATTTTTAACATATTCCTCTCAGTTTTTACACAGGAGGATACCAGTGATATTCCAGTAATGATAAATTATGTAGAACAGGGACGATAATAAACTGTGCACTATTAGGGCACAAGTGACATGGCCTTAGGCAAATAGATTAAATTAAAAACCTAACAAATCCCCGGCCCTGATGAACTGTATGCAAGGGTTCTTTAAAAGGGAAAGTAAAGAGGAGCTTAGCACACTTTGGCTAATCTTTTCAACATATCACTACAAACTGGCATGGTGCCAGATAAGTGGAAAATGGCAAATGTGATACCTATTTTCAAAACAGGTGACAGGTCCTTAGCTTCGAAACTATAGACCAATAAGCCTAACCTCCATAGTGGGAAAATTTATGGAATCAATAATTGCGAGGCAGTTCGTAGCCACCTTGAAAAGCATAAATTAATCAACGAATCTCAGCATGGTTTTACAAAGGGACGTTCCTGCCTTACGAATTTATTAACTTTTTTCACTAAGGTATTTGAGGAGGTAGATCATGGTACGAATATGAATATTGTTGTATATGGACTTCAGTAGGCTTTTGACAGGGTCCCACATCAGAGACTATTGAGGAAAATTAAAGCACATGGAATAGGAGGAGAATTTTTTTCTGGATAGAGGCATGGTTGACAAATAGGCAGCAGAGAGTTTGCATAAATGGGGAGAAATCAGAGTGGGGAAGCGTCACGAGCGGTGTTCCACAGGGGTCAGTGTTGGGCCCCCTGCTGTTCACAATCTACATAAACGACATAGATGAGGGCAATAAAGAGCGACATCGGCAAGTTTGCCGATGACACCAAAATAGGACGTCGAATTCATTCTGACGAGGACATTCGAGCACTCCAGGAAGATTTGAATAGACTGATGCAGTGGTCGGAGAAGTGGCAGATGCAGTTTAATTAGGACAAATGCAAAGTTCTAAATGTTGGACAGGACAATAACCATGCCACATATAAACTAAATAATGTAGATCTTAATATTACGGATTGCGAAAAAGATTTAGGAGTTCTGGTTAGCAGTAATCTGAAACCAAGACAACAGTGCATAAGTGTTCGCAATAAAGCTAATAGAATCCTTGGCTTCATATCAAGAAGCATAAATAATAGGAGTCCTCAGGTTGTTCTTCAACTCTATACATCCTTGGTTAGGCCTCATTTAGATTATGCTGCACAGTTTTGGTCACCGTATTACAGAATGGATATAAATTCTCTGGAAAATGTACAAAGGAGGATGACAAAGATGATCCCATGTATCAGAAACCTTCCCTATGAGGATAGACTAAGGGCCCTGAAACTGCACTCTCTAGAAAGACGTAGAATTAGGGGGGATATGATTGAGGTTTATAAGTGGAAGACAGGAATAAATAAAGGGGATGTAAATAGTGTGCTGATAATATCTAGCCTAGACAGGACTCGCAGCAATGGTTTTAAGTTGGAAAAATTCAGATTCAGGAGGGATATAGGAAAGTACTGGTTTGGTAATAGAGTTGTGGATGAGTGGAACAAACTCCCAAGTACCGTTATAGAGGCCAGAACGTTGTGTAGCTTTAAAAATAGGTTGGATAAATACATGAGTAGATGTGGGTGGGTGTGAGTTAGACCTGATAGCTTGTGCTAACGGGTCGGTTGCCGTGTTCCTCCCTTGAGTCAATGTGACCTGACCTGACTAGGTTGGGTGCATTGGCTTAAGCCGGTAGGGACTTGGACCTGCCTCGCATGGGCCAGTAGGCCTTCTGCAGTGTTCCTTCGTTCTTATGTTCTTATATGACCCTGGGATGACGCAGTGTTGTTAATATGACCCTGGGATGACCTAGTGTAGTTAATATGACCCTGGGATGACCCAGTGTAGTTAATATGACCCTGGGATGACCCAGTGTAGTTAATATGACCCTGGGATGACCCAGTGTAGTAATATGACCCTGGGATGACCCAGTGTAGTTAATATGACCCTGGGATGACCCAGTGTAGTTAATATGACCCTGGGATGACCCAGTGTAGTTAATATGACCCTGGGATGACCCAGTGTAGTTAATATGACCCTGGGATGACCCAGTGTAGTTAATATGACCCTGGGATGACCCATTGTAGTTAATATGACCCTGGGATGACCCAGTGTAGTTAATATGACCCTGGGATGACCCAGTGTAGTTAATATGACCCTGGGATGACCCAGTGTAGTTAATATGACTCTGGGATGACCCAGTGTAGTTAATATGACCCTGGCATGACCCAGTATAGTTAATATGACCCTGGCATGACCCAGTGTAGTGTGACCGTGGGAAGACCCAGTGTAGTCACTTTGACTCATGATAAACTTCCTCAGCTGTTTTACGGAAGCAAAATAAAAAAAACGGCATATTAAAACTTGCACAATTTGAAACACAGCTTCTCTCTTTTTTTTTTAAGACAACACGTCAGCACGGAGGGTTTGAAGGCAACTTAATAGTGCATTCTACAGTTATTGCACAGAATACGCAAAATTTCTGTATGACCCTTGTGGATATAACACTTAATTATGGTTATAATTCGTAATATTTGCTCCTACACAGCCTAAACAGAAAAACTTTTACGAATTACTCCAGAGGCATCAGCCATTAAAAGATTGATGCTTTACACATAACCTTTATTTTAATCAGGGTTAAAGCGCTAAAATCGAAGGAGTCTTATAGTGGCTGAGGAATTAAACGCTGATTCGAGTTTAAGGAACTTAAGGCTAAGTGTCCCGTGGCCTGGTAGGCAACGCTCTCGCTTCACACAATGAGTGTCCGTGGTTTGATCTCCGGTATGGGTGGAAATATTGGGCGTGTTTCCTTACGCCTGTTGTCCCGTTAACCAAGCAAGCAAGTAGGTACCTGGGTGTTAGTCGACTGGTGTGGGTGGCATCCTGGTGGACAAGATTGAGGACACCAATGGAAATAAGACAGTCCCTTGATGACACACTGCCTTTCTTGGGTTATCCTGGGTGGCTAACCCTCCTGGGTTAATAGTCCGAACAAAATCTTAAGTCCAGTTCCTTGGATCAAGATTCCCTCGCCAGCATCAAGGCGAAATAATGTAGGACTATAGTTACTGGTAAATTATCCAAAATATTATGTATCATACGAGTCTCTCCATACAAAACATTGTCATTCAGATTGACACACACACACACACACACACACACACACACACACACACACACACACACACACACACACACACACACACACACACACACACACACACATGGGCGATTTCAACCACAGGGAGATCGACTGGGAAAACCTGGAGCCACATGGGGGTCCCGAAAACATGGGAGCCAAGATGATGGATGTGGTACTTGAAAACCTCATGCATCAACATGTCAGGGACACAACCAGAGAGAGAGGGGAGGATGAGCCAGCAAGACTGGATCTTGTGTTCACCCTGAGCAGTTCAGACATGAGGACATCACTTATGAGAGGCCCTTGGAGCTAGCGATCATGTGGTTCTGAGTTTTGACTATATAGTAGAGTTACAAGTGGAGAAGGTAACAGGAACTGAAGGGGACAGGCCAAACTATAAAAGGGGGGACTACACAGGTATGAGAAACTTCCTGCAGGAGGTTCAGTGGGACAGAGAAATGGTAGGAATAATCAGTAAACGAGATGATGGAATATGTGGCAGCAAAGTGCAAGGAGGCAGAGGAAAGTTTTGTTCCCAAGGGAAACGGAAATAATAGGAAGACCAAAACGAGTCCTTGGTTTACCGAAGGTGTAGGGAGGCAAAAACTAAGTGCAACAGAGAATGGAAAAGGTACAGGAGGCATAGGACCCAGGAAAACAAGGAGATTAGTAGAAGAGCCAGAAACGAGTATGCACAGATAAGGAGGGAGGCCCAGCGACAGTATGAAAACGACATAGCATCGAAAGTCAAATCTGACCCGAAACTGCTGTATAGCCACATTAGGAGGAAGACAACAGTCAAGGACCAGGTGATAAGGCTGAGGAAAGAAGGTGGAGAACTCACAAGAAACGATCAAGAGGTTATGTGAGGAGCTCAACACGAGATTTAAGGAAGTATTTACAGTAGAGACAGGAAGGACTCTGGGGGGGACAGACAGATGGGGACACCAGCAAGGAATACACCAACAAGTGTTGGACGACATACATACAGATGAGGAGGAGGTGAAGAATCTGCTAAGGGACATCGATACCTCAAAGGCAATGGGACCAGACAACATCTCCCCGTGGGTCCTTAGAGAGGGAGCAGATATGTTGTGCGTGCCACTTACCACAATCTTCAACACATCCCTGGAAACTGGGCAAACTACCTGAGGTATGGAAGACGGCAAATGTAGTTCCCATTTTTAAAAAAGGAGACAGAAAAGAGGCACTAAACTATAGACCTGTGTCATTGACGTGTATAGTATGCAAAATTATGGAGAAGATTATCAGGAGGAGAGTGGTGGGCACCTGGAATGGAACAGGAGTATAAATGCCAAAACCAAGCACGGATTCACGGAAGGAAAAATCCTGTGTCAAAAAACCTTCTGGAGTTTTATGATAAAATAACAGAAGTAAGAAAAGGGAGGGGGAGGGGTGGGTTGATTGATCTTCTTGGACTGCAAGGGAAGGGCCCTTTTGGGACACAGTCCTCACAAGAGATTAGTGCAGAAGCTAGAGCATCAGGCGCATATAACAGGAAGGGCACTCCCAATGGATCAGAGAATACCTGACGGGGGAGGCAACAACGAGTCATGGTACGTAATGATGTATCACAGTGGGCACCTGTGACGAGCGGGGTCCCACAGGGGTCGGCCCTAGGACCAGTGCTATTTTTGGTATTTTGTGAACGACATGAGGGAAAGGGGTTTTAGCCCTCGGGAAGTGTCCCTGTTTGCAGATGATGTGAAGTTAATGAGGAGAATTAAATCTGATGAGGACCAGGCAGGACTTCAAAGAGCCCTGGACAGACGGGGACACCTGGTCAGCAAATGGCTTCTCGAATTTAATCCTGCCAAATGCAAAGTCATGAAGATGGGGGAGGGGCACAGAAGGGCCACAGGGCAGAGTTAGGCTAGGTGGCCAAAGACTGCAAACCTCACTCAAGGGGAAAGATCTTGGGGTGAAGTATAACACCGAGCTGTCTCCGGAAGCACAACATCAACAGATAACTGCTGCAGATATGGGCGCCTGGGGAAACCTGAGAACAGCATTCCGATACCTTAGTAAGGGGAATCATTCAAGCATGTACACCGTGTATGTCAGGCCCCTATGGAGTATGCAGCACCTGTTTGGAACCCGCACTTGATAAAGCACGTCAAGAAACTAGAGAAAGTACAAAGGTTTGCGACAAGGTTAGTTCCAGAGCTAAGGGGAATGTCCTATGAGGAAAGATTAAGGGAAATCGGCCTGACCACACTGGAGGACAGGAGGATCAGGGGAGACATGATAACGACATATAAAATACTGCGTGGAATAGACAAGGTGGACAAAGACAGGATGTTCCAGGGAGGGGACACAGAAACAAGAGGCACACAATTGGAAGTTGAAGACACAAATGAGTCAGAGAGATAGTAGGAAGTATTTCTTCAGTCATAGAGTTGTAAGGCAGTGGAATAGCCTAGAAAATGACGTAGTGGAGGCAGGAACCATACACAGTTTTAAGACGAGGTTTGATAAAGCTCATGGAGCGGGGAGAGAGAGGGCATAGTAGCAACCGGTGAAGAGGCGGGGCCAGGAGCTAGGACTCGACCCCTGCAACCACAAATAGGTGAGTACAAATAGGTGAGTACATATATATATATATATATATATATATATGTCGTGCCGAATATGTAAAACTGGTCAATTAGCAAGAACTCATTTAAAATTAAGTCCTTTCTAGCATTTTCTCTTATACGTTTAAAGATATATTTTTTTCATTAATGTTAATGTTAAGATTTTTAATTTTGCTCCAAAAGAATCTTAGAAAACTTACCTAACCTTATTATAACAAGAACAATTTATTTTAACCTAACCCAACTAAATATATTTTAGATTTGTTTACAGTAACTTAATACTAAACAAACACAGTGAAATATATTTTTTTCGTTAGGTTCAGAATGATTTTGGCGAAATTATTGCATACACAAATTTTCACTTGTCCTATATGGCAAGATGAGCGTTGCTATTTAAGCCAAGATCGCAAGTTCTGCCTATTCGACACGACATATATATATATATATATATATATATATATATATATATATTATATTATATATATATATATATATTATATATATAATATATATATATATATATATTATAATATATATATATATATATATATATATATATATATATATATATATATATATATATATATTATAGTGCTTCAAGGATGGCCGGCGTTTAGGTGAAATTCAAAGGAATTTTGTAGATTTCAAGTTTATATTAGTTAATGTTGAGCTTGATAGACTCGTTTTCTGATGACTCGGACACTTGCGGGGTGGACTCAAACAATTATTAGAAAAAGATGATTTTTGTTGGCATTAACCTGGAGGGTCAGCAGCCTAGACAAGCCAATAAAGCCATGTCATCGGACTGTCTTGTTAGGTGTCTCCTTCAACTTGTGTTCTGTTATTTCGTTCATGACACGCGCCCTCATCTAATCGGCTTCCGATTTTCATTGTTTATGTACGATAACTAGGACAAAATTCTAGGAATATGTGGCATGTGCAGGTTCCCTATGACCACTGCTGTACAACCCACTCCCAGCATCCTGGAATGGCTAGGATAACTTTCAAAATCATCAGCGGCGTTGCTTCAGACCTTCAAAATAGCAGCCTTCTAATTCAAACGACAGCAGAGAGTGAAACTGAAGTGTGTAGGTGCGTGTCTGCCAATTTTGTGTGTAAAATAGTGTGGAATTTTGATTCCCGTTTAATGTTTAATACACTTGAGTCTTACCTCTTCTAAATGGCTTCAGTATTTAATGGCTGATGCATCTTACAGCCAGGATAGCACCTTTTAAGTTTAGTTTGTGTAAGTGCAAATTTGATATTTTTTCTGTGAACCTTGGAATACACGCGATAACTAGACTCTTCTGATCGACATCAGCTCTGGTGTGTTTTCCCAAAAGCGAACTTCGCAGTGTTATTGGGCTCCATTTGTCCTAATTTTATTAAATAGTAATATTAATTTCCGTTTGTTAATTGATGAATTGACTCGTTTTATTAATTTTAAAATGTCATCGTTGTATTCCATCAGAAATATACACTCTTGACTGCTTAGTTGAAAATTTATAATTTTAATGGAATTGTTCATATTTGGAATCCGGAATCGTTAGATTCAGAGCAGTTACTGTAGAATGCATTTTCTGATATGCTTCAAACTGTGTTCATGGGCTTTATTAAAAGAAAACTTGACTTTCACGTTGAGCTTTGTAAATTTTAAGTTGCCAGTTTTGTTAAATTATTCCATGCAATAACTACGGAATCCTTCTGGTCGGCTTCAAACCCTCAAGCATTAATGTATTTTAATTAGAAATATTTTTGTATTGAATCTGGTCTTTGCTCAAGCCAATTTTTCATTTTTTTTTTTTTATTTTATCAAATTTAACTTTCCTGAATTTTATATAGAGAAAGAATTGCAAGAACAAAATTGAGACATAAAGAGAACTTTGGTTTTCATAGTTTTTTATAATAGTTTCGTGAGCCCTTAAATACTGTGCGACTTGATGCGTGAGCCGGCACACTGTTAGCTTCAGTGCTCTTATTTTACACTACCTTCCTGTAAAGGTTTTGTTTATATCTTCAGAATACGTTATCTCATTTCCTTCAGATTTTTAACCCTGGATAACTCGTACATTTGACAGGTGCGGACGTTCTCTGCTCAGATTTGCATGGACCGTTATTGAAATTATCATGTTGAGTACTCAGTGGTCAGTCATGTTGAGTACTCAGTGGTCAGTCGTCACGTGAGGTCACAGACCCTGAGCTGCTTTGGGGATTAGTGTGGACGGTTACAAAGCATGGCTTGCTTCTGCAGTGTTTTAAAAATTGAGGTTGGAGAGTTGAAGGAGGAGGTCTTGCTTCTCCAGGAGGAGATTAGGAGGCTGAAGGTCCACCTCAATGGGTCTGGGAGAGAGTGTGAGGTGGCTGGAGTTGTGGGGAATGAGGCTTCTAGCAGTGAGGTGCAGTCTGTCTCTCGCTGTGAGGAGGCTGTAGTTGGGGAGGTAGCAACGGCTACCAGCAGTGAGGTGCAGTCCAGCACCTGCTACAAGTGGCGAGTGGTTCACAGTAATGGAAGGCGCATCAGAGTAAGGAAAGTTAAGAGTGAAGATCTGAAGGTAGGAAATCGCTTCTCTGTTCTTCAGGATGAATGTACTTCAGTGGCCAGTGAAGGTAAGGGTACTACTGCCCCTGCTAATAGAGGTAAGGCGCATTCTAGTGGTTGGTGACTTCAGGTAAGATATATTGACCGTGCTTTTTGTAATAGGAATAAGAAGATGAGAGATAGAGTGTGCTTCCCTGGAGCTGGTGTTGGGGACATTGTCAACAGGCTGGATAATATCATGTCAGGTAATGGGAACAAGCCCATTATCTGTCTCAGTGCTGGTGGAATGATATTGGGAAGGGTAGGAGAGAAGAGCTGCTAGATAAGTACAGGTCAGCTATAGATTTAATTAAGTCTAAGGGAGGGATCCCAATCACATGTAGCATCTTGCCTAGAAGGGGAGTAGGAAATGAATGGTTGTCTAGGGCAATTGGTGTAAATTGCTGGCTAGACAGATACTGCAAGGAACTTGCAATCCCATTCATTGACAACTGGAACAACTTTTATGGCAAACATGATATGTATGCAAGGGATGGGGTACATCTCTCTGGGGCTGGGGTGGTAGCACTTGCAGACTCGATTGAGAAGGCCATTGGTGAAATGCCTATGATTTTAAACTGATGGAAGATAGAGGTATGGGTGTGTGTGGGAAACAAGCAGGTTGCAACACTTGGGTTGGAAACAGTAAATGTATAAAAGGCATTCAGCATGAAGTTATCAATAAAGACAATAGATCAGGTCAGCAAACAAAGGGGGACAGCAGAGGGCAGCAAGGGACTAGCTCCCTTAGGTTTACTATACTAATAGCAGGAGTGTAAGAAATAAGATAGATGAGCTAAGATTAATTGCAAGTGCAGGAAAACATAGATATTATTGCTATAACAGAGACCTGGCTCAATCTGAAGGATAGAGAGATGCCCTCTGAATGTCACATACAAGGCTATAAATTATTCCATACTGACAGGGTCAACAGGAAAGGTGGTGGAGTAGCGATGTATGTTCAGAGACAATTTAAATTGTTGTGTTAGACAAGATATTAAATTAGAAGCGTCAGCCACTGAATCTGTTTGGTTACAGCTTCTCGAGGGCCGAGAAAAACTAATTTTGGGTTGTGATTTACAGGGCCCCAAATCTTGATAGGGAGTGCAGTAAACTTCTATGGGACGAAATTCGTAAGGCATCTACATACGAAAATGTTGTGCTAATGGGAGATTTCAACTATAGACAGATTGACTGGAGCAAATTGACAGGAAATTTAGAGTCAGGTGACTTTCTTGATACGATCCAGGATTGTTTTTTAAAACAGTTTGTGACAGAGCCAACTAGGGGAAATAACTCCTTGACTTGGTTCTTGCCAGTAGGGAAACACTAATTAATAATCTTGGGTTAATGATGAGCTTGGGGAAAGTGATCACAAATCACTCAGTTTTAATATATCATGGAATTCCCCTAATAATGGCAATCAAGTCTCCGTCCCTGACTTTCGCTTGGCTGATTTCATAGGACTGAAAAATTACTTAGGTGGGCTGAACTGGAATGGACCTGACTAAGGGTCAGGTAGGTGGTGATGGTTGCCGATATGATGCTTTCCAGGGCATAGTTCTAGCTGCTCAGTCAAATTATGTTCCAAATAGGGAAATCAGATCAAACAAAATGATCCTAAATGGATGAACAATAGATTAAAATATCTGATTGGTCAAAAGAGAGGCATATATAGGCAAATCAAAAGAGGAGAGGGGCAATTGAGAAATCGATATATTCAGTTAAAGAGAGAAATAAAAAAGGGAATTAGAAAAGCAAAAAGAGATTATGAGGTTCAAGTTGCAAGAGAATCGAAGACTAACCAAAAGGATTCTTTCAGGTATACAGAAGTAAGATCAGGGACAAGATAGGCCCACTCAAAAGTTCCTGGTCAGCTCACTGACAGTGATAAGGAAATGTGTAGAATTTTTAACACATACTTCCTCTCAGTTTTTACACAGGAGGATACCAGCGATATTCCAGTAATGATAAATTATGTAGAAAAGGACGATAATAAAACTGTGCACTATTAGGGTCACAAGTGACATGGTCCTTAGGCAAATAGATAAATTAAAACCTAACAAATCCCCAGGCCCTGATGAACTGCATGCAAGGGTTCTAAAGGAATGTAAAGAGGAGCTTAGCACACTTTGGCTAATCTTTTCAACATATCACTACAAACTGGCATGGTGCCAGATAAGTGGGAAAATGGCAATGTGATACTATTTTCAAAACAGGTGACAGGTCCTTAGCTTCGAACTATAGACCAATAAGCCTAACCTCCATAGTGGGAAAATTTATGGAATCAATAATTGCCGAGGCAGTTCGTAGCCACCTTGGAAAAAGCATAAATTAATCAACGAATCTCAGCATGGTTTTACAAAGGGGCGTTCCTGCCTTACGAATTTATTAACTTTTTTCACTAAGGTATTTGAGGAGGTAGATCATGGTAATGAATATGATATTGTGTATATGGACTTCAGTAAGGCTTTTGACAGGGTCCCACATCAGAGACTATTGAGGAAAATTAAAGCACATGGAATAGGAGGAGAGATTTTTTCCTGGATAGAGGCATGGTTGACAAATAGGCAGCAGAGAGTTTGCATAAATGGGGAGAAATCAGTGTGGGGAAGCGTCACGAGCGGTGTTCCACAGGGGTCAGTGTTGGGCCCCTGTTGTTCACAATCTACATAAACGACATAGATGAGGGCATAAAGAGCGACATCGGCAAGTTTGGCCGATGACACCAAAATAGGCCGTCGAATTTCATTCTGACGAGGACATTCGAGCACTCCAGGAAGATTTGAATAGACTGATGCAGTGGTCGGAGAAGTGGCAGATGCAGTTTAATATAGACAAATGCAAAGTTCTAAATGTTGGACAGGACAATAACCATGCCACATATAAACTAAATAATGTAGATCTTAATATTACGGATTGCGAAAAAGATTTAGGAGTTTCTGGTTAGCAGTAATCTGAAACCAAGACAACAGTGCATAAGTGTTTGCAATAAAGCTAATAGAATCCATGGCTTCATATCAAGAAGCATAAATAATAGGAGTCCTCAGGTTGTTCTTCAACTCTATACATCCTTGGTTAGGCCTCATTTAGATTATGCTGCACAGTTTTGGTCACGTATTACAGAATGGATATAAATTCTCTGGAAAATGTACAAAGGAGGATGACAAAGTTGATCCCATGTATCAGAAACCTTCCCTATGAGGATAGACTAAGGGCCCTGAAACTGCACTCTCTAGAAAGACGTAGAATTAGGGGGATATGATTGAGGTGTATAAATGGAAGACAGGAATAAATAAAGGGGATGTAAAATAGTGTGCTGAAAATATCTAGCCTAGACAGGACTCGCAGCAATGGTTTAAGTTGGAAAAATTCAGATTCAGGAAGGATATAGGAAAGTACTGGTTTGGTAATAGAGTTGTGGATGAGTGGAACAAACTCCCAAGTACCGTTATAGAGGCCAGAACGTTGTGTAGCTTTAAAAATAGGTTGGATAAATACATGAGTAGATGTGGGTGGGTGTGAGTTAGACCTGATAGCTTGTGCTACCAGGTCGGTTGCCGTGTTCCTCCCTTAAGTCAATGTGACCTGACCTGACTAGGTTGGGTGCATTGGCTTAAGCCGGTAGGAGACTTGGACCTGCCTCGCATGGGCCAGTAGGCCCTTCTGCAGTTTTCCATCTTTCCTTTTGTTTTTATGAAATGGGGTTTTCCTTGAGAACCTAAAAAAACCCAAATTTTTTGATCAACCTCGGGTTTTTGGGCCATTTTTAATTCCAAAATGGTCTTTTTTACCTTTTTTAAACAGTTTTGCTCTATTTTTCCCTTGTTGCTGGTGATTGGTTCTTGTCAGGGAATGGGCTTCCCTTTCCCCCTTTTCCCTTGGGATCGAATCTGGGGGCTTTTTTCCCAAATAGTGCTATACGAAAACAATGGTTTGCATTTTTCCCTGATTTAAATAAAACTTTTTTGAATGGTATCAGCCTTTAATAGTTAATTATCTAATGAAAGGATGTTTTTTTTTCGGGGGGGGGGGGGTGGGGAGGTTTGGCCCCTAAAGGGGAAAGGTTCCTTGCCCTTTCGTGGGGGGGGCTCTTGATTGGGAAAAATTGGATCTGTGCTCCAGTTCCCAAAATTAAGCTGAATACCCTCCACCCCCCAGGGCTGTTATAATTTTGGGGTTTTTTTTACCCCGGGTTTCCCCCAGGTTTTTTAATTTAATTGGGAGGGTTGGGGCTTTTTTTAAGTGCAAAATTTTTTTGATTGTGCCCCTGTCTTAAAAAACTGTTTTTTCTGGGCTAAATTCTAATAGCACTTGTCAGACCAGACCTGAACCTGCCCCGGTCCTTTTGTTGTTTTCCGGGTTTCCTTTCTCCTTTTTGGTTTATCATTAGTTTCCATCTGCCAACTTTTGGAAAAACCTCTGACTGAATCCTTTTCATGCCCCTCATTTTAAACAAAAAACCAGTATGGTAAAAAAGGGCCCTCTTGGGGAAAACCCCCCATCATTACATGGGGCCCTTACCGAAAACTTTTCTCGGAAAAAACCTCTTAAAGGGGGGCTCCCTTGGCGTGGTGAAGAGGCTCTTGGTCTGGGGAAATTAGCCCTGTCTGTCTCCTTCCTCGGGCCCGAACCAAATTTCCCCCCCAACCCCCCCTTTCCCCTACCCCATCCTCCCCATCCCCCCCTTTTCCCTTTCCTCTCCCCCTCCCCCCCCCTCCCTTTTCCCTTCCTTTTTTTGGGCCCTTTTGGGGATTTTTCACAAAAAGGCCGTAGTTCCTAGGTAGGGGAAAGGGTACCGGGTCCATTCCTTCTGTTGGGGTTTTTTTGGCCCGGTGGCGTAGTTTCCCAGGGAAATTTGGTTTCGCTGGGGGTTTGCCCCGGGATCCCTTTTTCCCGGTCCCCCGGAGAGTGGTTTTTGGGTGTCTTTCAGGCGAGGGTTATCTCTGGAAGCCCCTTTCGGACCCGGGGGGTGAGGGCCCAAAAGGGGGTTTATGCTTGTGGGGGAAAATTTTCGGCCGCCCTCTCTTTTTGGCCCACCGAGGTAGCTGGGGAGATGTGGGGGTTGCTATCCCGGATTGGGGTTTTTACTGGCGGAGGGGTGGGGTTTATGGCACGGGTTCCAGTTTGCATCAAAGCTATTGGGGTTTGCGGGGAGGTCATTTTGGGCGCGAGGGAGTTTTCGGGCCCCTTTTTTTTTCCCTTCCTGGGAAAACTATCCCCCCCCCAGCCCCCCCTTTTTTTTTATTCTTTTTTTTTTTTTTATTTTCTTCTTTCTTTTTCTTAAAAACAAAAAAAAAGAACCAAACTATGGAGAACCCAATCCTTTTAAAACCTGCCCCCAGGGGCCCCCTTTTGAACCACACCCGTTCTGACCCCCCCTCGTTTTGGGCCCATTTCTTCGGACACTCCCCCTGCCCTGTCCCTCTTGCCGGTGCTGTTTCCTCACCCCCCTTTCGGGTTTACTGGGGTTTCCCCGACTGACCCCTTGGGATTTATCTGACCCGCTCCCCTTTTAAACTATGCTTCGGCTCCCCCCTTTTCGGTGCGGAAAATTTTCAAATTTCCACCGGCCGTTCCAGTGGGAACCAACTCGGGTTTCCCACCCCTTAAAAACCCCAATGAAAATTTACCTGTGATGTTTTTCTCCACCTTCTGTTCTTCTCAAAAAAGTTGGGGACACGTCCTGCATCCCTTTCCACGCTCAGTTTGACTGCACAATGGACAAAAATTTCTTCACTTTTACGACCGACTTCCTCTATAGCCTATCTTTCTGACAAAAGTTTTGGCAAGGAAACCCTTTCGCCATGTTGGAAAAAGGGATATTTTTTTTTTCATCTCTTAAGAGCGGAAATGCGCATCATCACTTTTACAAAAATTGCTCCCCAAGCTCTTTGACTTTTCTTTTTTCCCCCATTTTAAGATACTTTTTCCATGTCCTATTGAATAACTTCTTTCCCCTAAAAAATTTTTCTTGAAATTTTTTGGTCCCGGGTCATTCTGCCCCCCTTCCCATAGTTCAAAAAAATTTTTCCAGACATAAGGCAAGGGACATTCTTGAACAGCTGGAACTCCAGATTCCCAATCCTCAAGGTAGACACTTATGTTTTTTTGCCGCAGGGCAAAGCCCGTTACCCTACCCAATGGGGCTCGTTTAACTTTTGACACCCGTGAACTCCCACCCTTTCGGTTTTATGTAGCAGGACATGGTTAAAAATTTCAAAAGGGTTTGATCCCTACACCGCAACAGGGAAAATTTTGGTGGTGTTTTGGCCATCCAGCGATATATTGCAGATCCTAGCCGAATGCCCAGTTGTGGGGGCCGGTAAACCCATTCTAATACGTCTTGCAATCGACCTACCTCTTCCCTTAATTGACTTGAGGCCCACCCTTCGTACTCTCCCCGGGTTGGGCCAAGTCACTTAAAGAGGGGGAAATCCGTTCCCTCAAAAAAGCAAAAGGTTTCTCTTTATGCCATGGCAGTTTTCCTCCGCCTCCAAGGGAGATTTTACCTCGGGGTTTTTTAAATTCCCAGTGTTTCAAAAAAACCCCCCCATTTTGGGGGGCCCCAATTTTGCAGCCCCCTCTGTGGTTCCCTTTCCCCAAAGTCACTCCTGTATCAAACTAATTCTTTTGTGTTCTAGGCTCAGACGCCCCTACTTCAATGCCCAGTCTGTTCTCGCTTTTTCATTTCTCCCTCACAAGCCTCAGTTTCGACAAAGGGACTCGAGGGAAAACCTCCCCCCAATTTCCCCCTGTACTTTTCAGAAGTCAAAAAAAAAGGCCCTTTTTAACCCCCCCTTCCTTCTTCCCCCTTTCCTCATTTTCCCTTTCCCCTGTCTCTACCGGGTTTTTCCCCCTTCTCACTGGCCTGAAAACAAGTGTAGAGGTTAAACCTCCTCCTCAAAACTATCCCTACCTCCCCTTTTTTCCCCCCCAAGTTTTTTCCCTCTTCTGCCCCCCCCGGGTTTCCCTGCCTCTTCTGTCCCCTTCCACGCTTTTTCCCCAGTTCCCTCCCCCTTTCGCCCCCCCCCCTAACCCTTGGTTTCAGTTCATTACAGTTCCAACTTTACTCATCCTCCCCCTACCAAACTCCCAAAATTGTCTCCCAAAACGGAAGTCTCAGAATTCCGAAACCTTGAAGCAATCTTCCCGAATTATTGCAGAGACTAAACCCTCAATGGACACTGATCCCCCTTTTTTTCCCTTTTTCCCTCTCCTCCATCTGCGCAACTCCTTTCTTCACAGCGCACTGTTCCCTTTGCTGGGTTGAACGTTTTCCGCTGCCCCGCTGTGGATTTTTTTAAAACCCCCCCCAGTCCCTAGGGGAAACCCCTTTCCTGAGATTTCAATATCTTTTTCATTGCCAATCATGGCCCATTTACGTGGAAAATTCGCCCCCTAGGGGTAATCGGGGTTTAGGGTTCAGGTGGTTTCTCTTCCCGTTTTCCCCCGTTGGTGTTTTTTCTTACGGAAACCCAAAAATTTCCCCTTGCTGTTATCTCTCCCAAACTCAGGCTATGAAATTTTTTGTATTTTCAACCTTTTCCTGATGGGGTTTTAATGAAAATGCCCCTTTTTCTACGCACTGATATTCCGGAAACCTTTTGCTTTTTGTTTGTAATTCGCTGCTTCACAGCGCCTGTAAACCAAATTTTCCAAGGTGGTTTTACGCTATGGTTTTTTTTTTTTCCCCTCTCCTTCTCCCGGGGATTATTATCCGGGTATTTCCTTTCTTGTTTTGTCATTACCCCAACCGATTCTGTTACTTGGCGATTTTAAAGCCCCCCATTTCCTCTGGGGGGGGGGGGTCTCACTGTGTTTTCCCCTGGCATTCAGTTAGAAGGGTTTTTTTGCCACCCACCCCCCCCCATTTTTTAATATAGGTTTCTGCACCCAATTTTGATCCTCGGTCTCAATTTTGCATCGTTTTTCGTTGCTCTTTCCCCCGCCGCATTGGCTTTACCTGGTTGTTTCCCGGTTTTTCTGACAGCGATCATTTCCCAAAACATTCTTCTTTTTCCCTTTTATATTTCCAAACCCCCTTTCGTATCCCCGCTGGCAAAATTTTATCAGGCAAAATTGGGAAAATTTACTTTAAACTGTTTTTAGTTTAAAGGGTTTTTTCCCTTTTTTTATCCATTTTATGAGCTTTTAAACCTCTTCTCGTCCTCCCTTTTAAAACCCCAGGGTTCTCATTCTATTCCCCAAAAATTCGGGCCCGGGATTTAAAAAATGGCAAAGCCGTTTGGGGGTCTCCTGCTTTGCTCGTGCAGTCGTTTTTAAACGCGCTGCATTTGGGGGAGGTACCCGGGACAACAGAAACCACGGGAGGATTTTTGTTTTTTAAACTGAAGGTGCGATTGCTCGCCCTGTATCCGCGACCTAAAGACTTGCTGGTGAGATTATGTCTCCACCCATCACCTCTTCTTCCTTATTTAGTGCAGTTTTGGAAAAAAAATACGAAAAGGTTGGGGAAATTTCTCCTGACCCCGGTCCCGTTTTTTGGGGGGTTGCCGGGGGTTGATATAGAAAAACCCCCTAGATGTTTTTCCAAAGAAATTGGGAATCATTGGTCTGTTTTTTTGGGGGTAAACTATGCCCCCCTTTTTTTTCCTCAAAGTTTTGGGGAAAAGGGGTTAGCACCCTTGGAATTTTTTTCCTCAGGGAAGAACAGTATTTAAAGTGGGGCCCTTTTACATTCAAAAAAACTGGGGGGAACATCTCGCTTGCGATCTCAGGGAGTGGGCCCCACAACATTATTTCGTTATTTCTACAACATTTTTCATTTAGTAGCCTTGTAGTTTCCCATTTCGCCTTTTAATCTTATTTGGTCACAAAGGGGTTCTTTCCCCAGCTGGGAAAACTGCCATTGTTCTCCCTTTCCGGGCCAAAACCCCGGCATACGGGACATGAAGCCCCCACTATTTGTCCCATTGCTCTTACCAGTGCAGTTTGCAAAAATGGTGGGGAAGTGGTAAATAGGGGCGTTCAGTGTGGTAATTTTAAAACACAAAAACAGGGCTCTCCCCTTTGTCAATTTTGGCTTTTTTGTAAGGGGGGGTTCTACCCTGACCCTTACTTCGCTTTTGGGTACGTATGTTCGTAATGCCTTTGCGAATAACCCACTCAGTTATTGCCATTTTTTTGACCTTGAGAAGGGATTTTGGGGACAAAATTGGAGGTATAAAAATTTTGGCCCAAGCCCCCTCCTTTAAACCTCCAGGGCAAACTTTCCATCCTTCCCTTTAAAAACTTTTTAAATTTATTGACATTTCCCCGTTCGGGGTTTTAATGTGCTCTCCCCGGACTTTATCCAAAACTGAAGGTGTCCCCCAGGGATGTGTTTGAAACACAACGCTTTTTTTTCCCTTTTATTAAAGATTTGGCCCCTAGTCTTCCATCAAATATTTTGGTTAAAACTGTGTTGTTGGGCTTCGCTATTTCCTGTGCCCGGCGTTTACTGTCAACCCCATTAAGTTTCTCTCCCCAAAATGTGGTCGACCGGGGGTTTTGGGGTTTTCCAAAAATTTGGGGCCCCACACATGGGTTTTAAAATTTTTCCGCACTAAAACCCACCCAAAATTTCTTTCACTAGTTTCTTGCCATCTCCGATCATCCTTTGTTCCTCTAAGGCTCCGTATCCCTGAACGTGATTTCAGTCAAGTTTTGGGCCTCCTTTGACCGTAGGGTTTTCCTGGAAACCTACATTATCTCTCTGAAGGAAAATTGTCACAGCCGGCTGGGAAAAATTTCTTAAAAAAACCCCTTTCCTTCTTTTATGGGGAGGGGGATCGTCGAAAACCCCCCTTCGCCTACATTCCCCCCTCTTTTTTTCGAAAAAAAGATTATGGGACCAGTTTTAATTTAGCGGATTCCTGTTCTTTTCTTCGCCCTTAAAACCCCCTTCCTTTACCAAGGATTTCGTTTTTGCCTTTGGTGCTTTTCGCCTTTTTCCCCCTTTTAGAGCCTCATGCGAAGCGAAAAAATTTCCCTTTTTATCCCATCGCCGGGGGATTTCCCATTGCCTTTGCTACTATGTTTCCCTCTCTGATCTCCGCAATCCTTCCATTTATAGAAAAGGTCACTGATATTAGTAGACATTTTTTTATTTTTTCGCGCCCCTGTTTTCCGTTTCCCTTTTCTCTTTCGCCTTCATTCCCCCTTGTCTTCTCTTCAAATTTCCAAACCCTTTTTTTGTTTTATGTAGCATCTCACTTTTCCCTACCCCCCTGGGGAAGTTCCCGCGTTCGATTTTGTTCTTTCTCTTCCCTTGCTCGAAAGCCCAAAATTTTCTACGGTCGCTTCCGCCCCCTTTTTCTTGACCACTTCCCCTTTCATTCTCATGCCATTGCTGTGTACACAGATGGCTCTAATCTTCTGACGGCATAGGATTCGCAGCAGTGTTTCCGGACAGCGTCGTACGAGGGCATTTACTATCTTCAGCTAGTAATTTTACTGCTGAATTTTATGCCATCCTTGCAGCACTTTTTCCTTATTGCATCTATGCCTGTGTCATCATTTGGGGGTTTTCTCAGAAATCCCTTAGTGCTTTACAGGCTATACAGAAATTTGATACACCTCACCCCTTAGTCCTCCGTATCCAACTTTGGCTATGCCGCATCTTTACCAAGATAAAGATATTGTTTTTTTGTTGGGTCCCCGTCATGTTGACGTACAGGGCAAAAGAAAGGCAGACACTGCCCGCGCGGTCAGCGTACATGACTACCAGTTTCATATAGGGTATTCCATTTTTCGGACTATTTTGCTGCAATATCTTCCACTTCACACCTGTTGGCAACAACTTGGTCTACTATGCTCGGTAACAAAAATTCAATCCATTAAACCGAGTATAGGTTACTGGCCCGTCTTCTTATCACCAGTGTCGAGGTTGGGAAAACTACTCTCTCCCGTCTTCTGCTTGGCCATACTCGTCTTACTCATGGATATCTCATGGAGAGGGCGCCTGCTCCTCTCTTGAGAATTGCCAGGCTCCATTATCAGTCAGCCACATTCTGTTTGGACTGCCCAATTTATCAACGAGCACGCAGAATTTACCTCCGTCGTCGTCTTGGCTCCGCTGCTCTCTCTTTACCTTCCCTTCTCGCTGATGGACCCACCTTTCATCCGGACACTCTCATTGACTTTTTGACAACAACTGACTTCACAAATTCTGATACCTTCAGCCCTTTCTACCTCAGTCTCTTGCTACCCTCTACCCCCGTACTATCCCCTGCCCCGCTGTTTTCTGTAACCTACTGATCATCCCTCCTCCCTTCTGCCGCCCAATACCCTCGCTTCCTTCCCTACCCTGCAGCGCTGTATAGCCCTTGTAGCTTAGCACTTCTTTTTGATTATAATAATAATCTTCTCGGACAGTCACTCGTTGTTTCCTTCCTGTAAAGCATTCCATGATCCATTGTAGTGCCTTTCCTATTATTCCTGCCCATTAATTTGTCGGTCTTTGCTGGCACTGCGTGAAAAGCCCTTTTTTACAGTCCAAAAATATTCAGTCCACAGATTCTCATTCTCTCTCTCTCTCTCTCTCTCTCTCTTCTCCCCTCTCTCTCCTCTCTCTCTCCTCTCCTCTCTTCTCCCCTCTCTCTCTCTCTCTCTCTCTCTCTCTCTCTCCTGCCTTTACTCTATGACTGATTTATAACTGGTAGGTTTGCGAGACAGAATTTACCCTCTCTTAAACTGTACTGGATGTTTATGAACCCGCTCCTTCCCAGGTGCTTCACAACTCTTTTCTTGGCTGTTTGTGTGTGTGTGGGGGGGGGGAAGTCACTGCTGAAACCGAATGGTCAATTTTTTCATCATTCATCACACACACTGGCCGCCCTCCCCGCCCACCACACCCACTTGCCGCTCCTTCCCACCCACCACACTCACTTGCCGCTCCTTCCCACCCACCACACCCACCGGCCACCCTACTCCCAAAACAGAGAGCAACACGGCCACCCACGGGGACTGTCAGGAAGGCTCTTGTGGGCGTGATTCATTGGTGTGGGAGGCGTCAGCGTCAACACGCCCCTCCACCCACAACACCCCCATTATCACCACCACCCACAGTACCCCCACTATTACCACCCCAGCCATCCCTTAGCTAAGACAACATTCAACCCTCGCCCACCTGATTAAGCAATTAAGATTACTGGAAATGTTTATAAGTGATCTGTAAGTTGAGCGTGAAGTAATAATCTTTGTGAATTTACTGCCCGGCTAATGTCCCATGCTGTTGTTGGACGTGTTAGTGTGGGAGGCAGAGTTAAGTTTGTTTTATTGTGCAAATATGTGCGTGTGTGTGATGTTAATGTTTGTTTTAGTGTGGTAATGTGTATATGTGTGTTGTTAATGTTTGTTTTTGTGGGGTAATGTGTTGTGTGTGTTGTTAATGTTTGTTTTATTTGGGGGAAAGGGTTATGTGTGTTTTTAATGGTTGTTTTTTTGTGAAAATGGTGTGTTTTTAGTTTTTTTGTGTTCAATGTGTGGTACGTGCTTTGTTAATTTTATGCAAATGTGTATTGTTGTTAATGTTTTATGTAAAATGTATGTGTATTACCCCCTATTTGTCGTTTAGGGGTAGTCACAGTCCTGGCCCGATGTATGTTGCTATGTTACTGCCAAATTGGATGCGGATTCGACTCTCAGTCTTGGCCCCGCCCGCTGGCCGTCCCAAATTTCATTCATGAATGCCCTCCCACTTCGCTTCTAGGCTTTTCCACTTCCTGCCACTGAGGCTAAAAAAGTATTTCTTAACGTTACTGTGATCATCTGACGTTTTTTTAATTTCCCCTGTGACCTATGTAGAGAGCCCCCGTCTCTTGGGACTCTCCCTGCCTTTTTGTCATTCCTTTTTCAGTTTTTTGTACGTTGTAATTTTGTCATCTCGGGCCCTTCTTTTCAATTCGAAGATCTAGCTCTTTAGCCTCTACCATAATTCACACCTCTCATCTGGGGGACTAGTTTCGTTGCAAATCTTTGAAAATTTTTTCAGCTTTACATGTTACCAGAGGAAAGTTCCAAAACCTGGTGGGGCGTACCCCAAGAGAACCGACATATGCGGTATGGCAAGGTCGTGAAAACCCCTTGTTATTTGCTGCAGCGGTTTTTTAGTTTATGTGCCTTGGGAAATGCCGGAAAATGCCACCCCCCAGGGCCTTTTTCGGGAGGTTTGCAGCCTTTTTCCCTAGGTGCCCTTTCCGGAGTCTGCCCTTTTCCACTTTTATAATTTTTCATTTGCTGGGGTTAAATTCCCTAGCCATTGTCAGCCATCCTGGCTTGTCCAGACCATTTTTTCTTCCTGGGCTACTCCTGTTGTATTTTTTCATTAGTTTAAAAAAAATTTTTGAACAGGGAAACCTCCAACTTTGTCCTCAGTATATTACAACCGAGAAAAGACTGGTCCAAATACCGACCTTGCAGAACCTCCTCACACACTCGCCCCTTTGTCAATAATCGTTGTTCCCTTCCGTTCACTTCTTGATCCACTTTTCCTCCCCATCCCTTTCTTTTTTGCCCTTTTTGGGTTATGTATCGAACGGTTGGTAGTGTGTGTGGTTAAGATTTTGGAGGGGCGGTTTTCGCTGCCACTCACTCACTCACTCCTCACCCCACTCACTCACTCACTCATCACTCACACACACACCACACAACAACACACACACACACACACCACACTCACACCCCACCACACACATACCACATACACACAGGTTTGTCGGGACCCGGAGCTGAGTCTCCCCCTGCAACCACAATTAGGTGGTTTTACAATACATACACACAGTATATGTAGGGTGCGCAAGTAAATTTTAATGAGTACACAGTTTTGTGGAATTTTAAGACACGTTTGCCGGGTCGGTGAGCCCGGGTCTGTCAAATGATTGTTGGCGAAACATCAGTAAAAAATTCTTTAATCTTACTCCACTATCCCTGTTCTACTCGAAAAACAGGTGAAATAACGAGAGCGAAACGTCAAGAAAAAAAGATAAAATCAAAAGGGTATATAATAGCAAATTAAGAGGGAACAGAGGATAAAGAGCAGTGATATTACTAAAAAGATATTTTTTTAGAATAGAGGAAGTACAATAGATGGTTTATACCTGTTTCGCGTTGGTTGAAAATATGGAGTACTCATCTTACATATATGCGGAAATCCCCTTCATATGCGAAGATTTTTTGACAAAGGAGGAAAAAGAGGCCACGGGAACCATAAGGCCTGGGGCAGCCTTTTTTTGACAGCGATCCCCCCCCTCCCCATGCCCCCGAAATACATGTTCCATACTGGGGGAAAATTACAAAGGTTCATTAATAATATTTTGATTTTAAAAAGTACTGTAAGGGTATCAGCCCTAACTGAAATCAATGAATACTACTAAAGAAGCCCCTTGTTAATGAGAATTTTCCCAAAAAAATTAGGTCATTTTGCCCCGGAAAAATGCGGCCCACAGCGTCGACTAATCCCGGAAATTTTATTGGGGAGTAGAAAACCCGGTGTAAAAAAAAAACAGCCCAATGTTTCAGCCCCCCCGGGAATCGCCCCGACTTCGCCGGTGAAGCAGAGCTTTAGCCACCCCAGGACCCCGTGGCCTGGTGCCATTAATGCTTTTAATCCCCCTTTTTGCATTGGTGGGAATTTAACTTGAGCAATCGAAATCCCATAGTCAAGTATATTTGAATTTCTTTTATTTTTTAATTAAAGGTGCGTCTGATACCTGATGCGCCTTTTCCGCTGTTTATCAAAACATTTCTGTTTGGCAGAATTAAACTTTGAATTCCCTTTTTGAGAACTGTACTGCATAAAAAAATGGTTATAATCAAATTTAAAATTTTTAAAGGGGAGACCGGAAATCCAGCGGAGGCCTCGGTCAGATGCCCAAAAAGCTCCAGTTGGGGGTCATCATCGTTTTAAGACCGCGTCGGGAAAACCCTTTCCCCTTTTTTTCTGACTCACTCCCTACCTAACCAAATTTGAAAACCCAGAAATCCCGAGGTATTATGACTGCGAAGGAAGCATAGTATTAATCTTTTTAATGGAGGCTTGGTGAGTAGTTGAGCAAGAACAAGCTATCCTTCTTAGGTTGAGCTTAATTTTGTGGAAATTTATTGCTAGAAGGCCCAGGTTTTCACCCTAAGAAGGAGCGGGGCATGGTCTAGAGAGGGTTAGATTGGTAAGGTTGTCGGAAAAGGACAGTGTTTCCCACTCGGTTTTAATAGATGATGCCGGATCTGGAGCTTTGGTAAAATCTGCGGGCCCTTTCCCACTGACTTACCAGTTCGCCCGTTTAAAGGAAATTTAAACTTACACCCCGTGGAGCGGGGGGTTTCCACAACAGTGGGTTGACAATCCCCTCGGTGGGAGACGCGGGTATTCTTTTCTAGGAACTTTTTTTCTTAACGGGATAGCTTCCTACCCCCGGTGCGTCTCACATCCTCAGCCAACTTTCCTTTTTCCCCGTTCGACCCATATGTCCAGTACAAGCCCGGTATGGAAAGTTGGCTGTGTGCTTAGAGGTAGGTGACGCTCTCTCGTATCCCCCGGATCAAGTCAAAATTTTATCAGGAAATTTTTTTCATTTTACCCCCTATTGCTTTTAAAAGATTCACATATCTTCTAGGCCTAAATAACTTACAAATGCGTGTTGATTGGCATGAGAGACTGCCCCCCCAACAAGGCTGACGGCCTGATCCACAGAATTTTTTTTAAATGTCTTCAGGTTAAATTCACCCGATTCGCCAAAAAACCTGTTGTGCGGCGAAACGTTCACGTAGATTTAGGTGTTTTACATGTTTGTTTTAGGTTGTCGGTATTTTATCCATCTAAAGGTAAAAAATTAATTTTACTTCAAATAAAAAATAAATATAAAAGGGCCGCGATACGTTAGCAAAAACGGTGACGAAGCGTAGCCCGGGAAAATCGGAAAAGAAACATTTATGAGGTGGCGGGAGACCGGAACGCATTTAAATGAGAACATTTTTTGTGGTGGCGGGAGACCCGGGAAATGCATTTAAAACTGAAGCTCGGGGGTTATCAGGTGGATAGACCACCATGTGTAACAAGACCAAAATTGGGGTTTTTTATTTTATTAGAAGACGTTTTGTCCCCGAGATTTTAAGGGTTTATAGTCCCCCAGGGGAAACTATTCACGTAGCCATAACCCCATTGTTTATAATTTACACTTTACACCCGGAGGTGTGCGGGTGAGTCAGCCCACAAATTGTTAAGTACCACATGGCCTTCGTATAAACCCCTGCGGAAATGCAGTGCCGGTTTTTTGCGGGCGGGGGGGGGGAGTGTGTAGTTTGGGGGGCGGTGGATCTTGGGCCAAAATCCTGCAAAAAGTAAGCTTGAAAAAGGGCTAACTTTTTGTCCTGCCCCTCAAACACCATGGGGGCTAAACAAACCTACGGTTTACGTGGGCCAAACTTGCAATTTTTAGGGAGCCAAAGGTGCGCGTCATGGCCCCGGGTGTAAACAGAAAAGTATTAAGGAGCGATGCTTTGCGGCCCGTTTCTTTATCCATCACTCTTTTTTTTTTTTTTCCCATTTGTTGTAAGATTAAATACCACGCCCTCATAACAACTACCGGCTATTGATCCTCACTGTGATGAGACCTTAGTTTAAATTTACCTCCTTTATCTCTTTATTGTTTTCCCTGTACACCATGCAACTAGAGACAAAAGTGTTCTCGAGATCTATTTATATTTCGAGTTTTTTTAAACAAATTTTTGGGTCCAAAGGGTCCTACCCAAAATGAAAAATTAGTGGAAAAAAAGAGATAACTGGGGGAAAAAAGGTAAAAAAAGTGACAGAAAAAGAGTACTGTAAAAAAAATTTTGTATGATTGATGAATTTTATATAAAAAAAGCTGCTTTTTTGTCACTCCCTTTTATTTAAAAAAAATTCTGAAACGGGAAGGCCGACCGTCTTTTTGGTACAATATGTGAGCATCTCACGGGGAAAATTACTTGGTGCTCTGGCGACTCTTTCTTAACTGGGAAAAAACGTTGAAAAACGTTACTACCCATAAATTGCATTAGAAGGAACAAATTTTAAGTTGTTTATCATGTGAGAGATTTTATACCAAATTTTTTTCAAAAGACGGGGAAAAAATTGTATCAAGAAGGCGTGGTTGAGAGAAATAAATCAAATCAATTTAATAAAAAATTTATTTATTTTTAAAACACTCCACACACAAAACACACAAAACCGGGACGTGAGACACTCCATACACAGTTTAAGTGCTGGTAAGAGGCCCCGGGGCCCGGACTCCAAAATTCGCATTAAAAAATTTTTGGTAAAATTTCGTCAGGTTTTTGGTAAGAAATATGCAAAAGTTAGGTATCTTTATTATGAAACGTTTCGCCTACACAGTAGGCTTCTTCAGTCGAATACAGAAAGTAGGCAGGAACAGTAGAGATGTGAAGACGATGTAATCAGTCCATCACCCTTAAAGTCGTAGAATTTGAGGTTGTCAGTCCCTCGGCCTGGAGAAGTTCAGTTCCATAGTCAGGAACTATCTGAAGATCAAGCGACAGTGCGGAGACTTAAATACTGTCGGAAGGAGAGGTGCAGGGTAGTAGTAGTGTAGTAGTAGTAGTAGTAGTAATAGTAGTGAGAGGCCACTGAGAGGGACATGACCTCTCAGTGGCCTCTCACTACTACTACTACTACTACTACTACTACTACTACTACCCTGCACCTCTCCTTCCGACAGTATTTAAGTCTCCGCACTGTCGCTTGATCTTCAGATAGTTCCTGACTATGGAACTGAACTTCTCCAGGCCGAGGGACTGACAACCTCAAATTCTACGACTTTAAGGGTGATGGACTGATTACATCGTCTTCACATCTCTACTGTTCCTGCCTACTTTCTGTATTCGACTGAAGAAGCCTACTGTGTAGGCGAAACGTTTCGGAATAAAGTTGTCTAACTGTTGCATATGTGTCTTACCTAACAAGTACAGAAAAGTTGATAGAAGCAGAAGATACTTGAAGACGATGTAATCAGTCCATCACCCTTAAAGTTTTGAGGTGGTCAGTCCCTCAGTCTGGAGAAGAGCATTGTTCCATAGTATGAAACAATATGGAGAAGAAGTGACAGGATGGAGCTTTTTATAGCGCCAAGAGGTGAGACGTAGGCCACTAGGAGAGGTAAGAACTCAGATGTTGACAGGTCAGGTCCCTCTAAAATCCAGCCCCTCTCACTAGTGGAAGTTGTCGAAGTTGATTGCAGGTCTGTACCAAGATACCCTTGTGTTGCAGTGTCTGACAGATTGAACATTAAAATGGTATAAAATACCGACAGGTTGTTAGGTAAGACACATATGCAACAGTTAGGTATCTTTATTATGAAACGTTTCGCCTACACAGTAGGCTTCTTCAGTCAAGTACAGAAAAGTTGATAGAAGCAGAAGATACTTGAAGACGATGTAATCAGTCCATCACCCTTAAAGTTTTGAGGTGGTCAGTCCCTCAGTCTGGAGAAGAGCATTGTTCCATAGTATGAAACAATATGGAGAAGAAGTGACAGGATGGAGCTTTTTATAGCGCCAAGAGGTGAGACGTAGGCCACTAGGAGAGGTAAGAACTCAGATGTTGACAGGTCAGGTCCCTCTAAAATCCAGCCCCTCTCACTAGTGGAAGTTGTCGAAGTTGATTGCAGGTCTGTACCAAGATACCCTTGTGTTGCAGTGTCTGACAGATTGAACATTAAAATGGTATAAAATACCGACAGGTTGTTAGGTAAGACACATATGCAACAGTTAGGTATCTTTATTATGAAACGTTTCGCCTACACAGTAGGCTTCTTCAGTCAAGTACAGAAAAGTTGATAGAAGCAGAAGATACTTGAAGACGATGTAATCAGTCCATCACCCTTAAAGTTTTGAGGTGGTCAGTCCCTCAGTTTGGAGAAGAGCATTGTTCCATAGTATGAAACAATATGGAGAAGAAGTGACAGGATGGAGCTTTTTATAGCGCCAAGAGGTGAGACGTAGGCCACTAGGAGAGGTAAGAACTAGGAGAGGTACAGACCTGCAATCAACTTCGACAACTTCCTCTAGTGAGAGGGGATGGATTTTAGAGGGACCTGACCTGTCAACATCTGAGTTCTTACCTCTCCTAGTGGCCTACGTCTCACCTCTTGGCGCTATAAAAAGCTCCATCCTGTCACTTCTTCTCCATATTGTTTCATACTATGGAACAATGCTCTTCTCCAGACAGAGGGACTGACCACCTCAAAACTTTAAGGGTGATGGACTGATTACATCGTCTTCAAGTATCTTCTGCTTCTATCAACTTTTCTGTACTTGACTGAAGAAGCCTACTGTGTAGGCGAAACGTTTCATAATAAAGATACCTAACTGTTGCATATGTGTCTTACCTAACAACCTGTCGGTATTTTATACCATTTTAATGTTCAATCTGTCAGACACTGCAACACAAGGGTATCTTGGTACAGACCTGCAATCAACTTCGACAACTTCCACTAATGAGAGGGGCTGGATTTTAGAGGGACCTGACCTGTCAACATCTGAGTTCTTACCTCTCCTAGTGGCCTACGTCTCACCTCTTGGCGCTATAAAAAGCTCCATCCTGTCACTTCTCCATATTGTTTCATACTATGGAACAATGCTCTTCTCCAGACTGAGGGACTGACCACCTCAAAACTTTAAGGGTGATGCACTGATTACATCGTCTTCAAGTATCTTCTGCTTCTATCAACTTTTCTGTACTTGACTGAAGAAGCCTACTGTGTAGGCGAAACGTTTCATAATAAAGATACCTAACTGTTGCATATGTGTCTTACCTAACAACCTGTCGGTATTTTATACCATTTTAATGTTCAATCTGTCAGACACTGCAACACAAGGGTATCTTGGTACAGACCTGCAATCAACTTCGACAACTTCCACTAGTGAGAGGGGCTGGATTTGAGAGGGACCTGACCTCTCAACATCTGAGTTCTTACCTCTCCTAGTGGCCTACGTCTCACCTCTTGGCGCTATAAAAAGCTCCATCCTGTCACTTCTTCTCCATATTGTTTCATACTATGGAACAATGCTCTTCTCCAGACTGAGGGACTGACCACCTCAAAACTTTAAGGGTGATGGACTGATTACATCGTCTTCAAGTATCTTCTGCTTCTATCAACTTTTCTGTACTTGACTGAAGAAGCCTACTGTGTAGGCGAAACGTTTCATAATAAAGATACCTAACTGTTGCATATGTGTCTTACCTATCATCCATAAGACTCGGTCGACAGGAGTTGAGAGGTGGGACCAGGAGCTGTTCAGAAGATATTATCCAGTTATGGCTTAGAAACCAATTTGTTGAATAAAATTTGTCGGTTAAAACCTTCACAGCTTAGTGCGAAGCTTTCTTTTAAATAAAGCTTACTGGTTAAAGTTTGAAGCCTATCAGGTGAAGCGCACTCCAGTTATTGCTCGGAATCGAAGGAGGGGTCGGAGGGCGATGGGTCGTCCCAGGGATGGTTGGAGGAAAGGGGGTAAAAGAGGTTTTAAGTGTTAGTGGCTTAAGCATCCAGCAGGCTTGTGAGAGTTTTAGCAGTGAATGGAGACATGTGGGTTTTAATGGAAGTGCTGTTGGAGTATGAGCGAGGTAACTTTTATAATAGGATTAAGGGAAACCAGTTAGCCGGTTAGCTCTTGTTATAATATATCAAAGTGGAAAATTTGAAGCTGATCGGATGAGGTATCCTCAAATTATCGGAAAAAAAAACTATTTCAATTTTCACATTTTTCTTTCAATAAAATTGGTAACTTGGCACCTACATAGCCCAGATTCAATCTAAAGATTTATATAATTAACACACACCAGGGTTTAGGGTTTGAAGAGGATCAGAAGGGGCATTCTCTAAGTTTTACACGAAAAGGAGTTTGTGTATTAAAATTGGGAATTATAGGATACACAGCCCAAAAACAATGAGTTTTTTTTTAAACTTAATTTCTACAAGTACATGATACAACTTATACAGACCTAGCTGACAGTGACATACTGTATAGAAAGCCCCTTGTTATGCAGAGTATTTCGGGAAAATTAGGTCAGTTTTGTCCTCAGGATGCGACCCACACCAGTCGACTAATAAACAGGTACATATTAATTGCTAGGTGAACAGGGACACTGGTGTCTTGAGGGAACACGCTCAATTTTTCCACCCATACAGGAGATCGAACCATGGACCACAGTGTGTCAGCTGAGTGCGCTACCAACCGAGCTACGGGACACCATCGTTGAGAATTTGAAGCAGATGGGAGGAGTCATGCTCCAGTTATTGCTCAGTTTCCGAACTGCTTGGAAATAGGCACAAATACACTCCAAATTTATAAATAACTGCTTCAACGTTTCGTAATTGAAGTGCAAGAAAGTTGAAAATTTTAAACCGATCGGTTGAAGCGTTGTCAATGTATATACGAAAATATTGAGGGAAAAAATTCGGGCAGCCATTTAAAAGCATCCCCTCGGTGATACCTTAAATGTTCTTGACGCTCTACGTTAATTCCACGACACAGGCACCCCCCCTCCCCCCACCCCCACCACTTTCACCCCAAACACCCCCTCCATCACACAGACTTCAACAACGTAGGGGTACTTGAAAGTAGTTTACAACAGCGTGCGCGAGATGAACTGTCTCTTGGCTCATCATCCCTCCCTCCCCCTACTGGTACAAGGCCCCCTGCTGGGCAAGTTGCAGATGCAAGGCGTCGGGTTGCAAAGCAAACAGCGAGGCTCGTGAGTGTACGCCGCAACACAGAGCCAGTCTCAGAGTGCCAAGGCAGCGGCGAGGTAGCTGCTGGGCTCTCAAGGGCTCTAATTGTACGTGTGATGGATGATGCTGCTAACTCTGGCATAGAGGCGGCACACTGACTTACAACCATCACTTATGAGCACTCTGGGGAGCTGCGAGATGTTCTCGACCCATGTACACGGGCTCTGGCAATCCTCCCTGGGATGTGTGTGTGTGACTAACCAAGACTAACATGGATCTTTAAGTGCTCTCGAGTTGATTGAAGAAGACCTCAATGATTCAAGAAATGAATAAAATCCTCAGAGCGAAACGTCTCAATAAAGGGTTTTACTACGATATGTATCTGTCATTATTCCTGTCACCAGTACGCCCCTCAATCATCTATTTTTTTTTTTTTGCACATGCATTTACAGTAGTTGAGCAATTATTTTGACTGGCTGACCACATCATCAGCTTAGATAAGCTTGCGCCCACACGCTTTTCCCAATGTGAAACTGTAAATGCTTAATAATACCTCCAGTTCAAGTGTTCCATTTGTACATTGAAAATCTTGATAGTTATTTTTTCACGGGGAAGAATCACAGCGTTAATATACATTAACAAAACTAAGGATAGGAGGCGTTATCTTCCTTGTTGTAGTGCTGAGTACAGCTTCCAGGTGCTCATTGTTGCAGTGCTGAGTACTGCTTCCAGGTGCTCATTGTTGCAGTGCTGAGTACTGCTTCCAGGTGCTCATTGTTGCAGTGCTGAGTACTGCTTCCAGGTGCTCATTGTTGTAGTGCTGAGTACTGCTTCCAGGTGCTCATTGTTGCAGTGCTGAGTACTGCTTCCAGGTGCTCATTGTTGTAGTGCTGAGTACTGCTTCCAGGTGCTCATTGTTGCAGTGCTGAGTACTGCTTCCAGGTGCTCATTGTTGTAGTGCTGAGTACTGCTTCCAGGTGCTCATTGTTGCAGTGCTGAGTACTGCTTCCAGGTGCTCATTGTTGCAGTGCTGAGTAGTACTTCAAGGTGGTCACTCATTGTTGCAGTGCTGAGTAGTACTTCAAGGTGGTCACTCATTGTTGCAGTGCTGAGTAGTACTTCAAGGTGGTCACTCATTGTTGCAGTGCTGAGTAGTCACTCAGGTTGGTTCACTCATTGTTGCAGTGCTGAGTACTGCTTCAAGGTGGTCACTCATTGTTGCAGTGCTGAGTACTACTTCAAGGTGGTCACTCATTGTTGCAGTGCTGAGCACTGCTTCAAGGTGGTCACTCATTGTTGCAGTGCTGAGTACTGCTTCAAGGTGGTCACTCATTGTTGCAGTGCTGAGCACTGCTTCAAGGTGGTCACTTACTACTGCAGTCCTGAGTACTGCCTCAAGGTGGTCACTTATTGTTGCAGTGCTGAGTACAGCTTCAAGGTGGTCACTCATTGTTGCAGTGCTGAATACTGCTTCAAGGTGGTCACTCATTATTGCAGTGCTGAGTACAGCTTCAAGGTGGTCATTCATTATTGCAGTGCTAAGTATTGCTTCAAGGTGGTCACTCATTGTTGCAGTCCTGAGTACTGCCTCAAGATGGTCACTCATTGTTGCAGTGCAAAGTACTGCTTCAAGGTGGTCACTCATTGTTGCAGTCCTGAGTACTGCCTCAAGATGGTCACTCATTGTTGCAGTGCAAAGTACTGCTTCAAGGTGGTCACTCATTGTTGCAGTCCTGAGTACTGCTTCAAGGTGGTCACTCATTGTTGCAGTCCTGAGTACTGCTTCAAGGTGGTCACTTATTGTTGCAGTGCTGAGTACTGCTTCAAGGTGGTCACTCATTGTTGCAGTCCTGAGTACTGCTTCAAGGTGGTCACTCATTGTTGCAGTCCTGAGTACTGCTTCAAGGTGGTCACTTATTGTTGCAGTCCTGAGTGCTGGTTCAAGGTGGTCACTTATTGTTGCAGTCCTGAGTACTGCTTCAAGGTGGTCACTTATTGTTGCAGTGCTGAGTACTGCTTCAAGGTGGTCACTCATTGTTGCAGTGCAAAGTACTGCTTCAAGGTGGTTATTCATTGTTGCAGTGCTGAGTACTGCTTCAAGGTGGTCACTTACTATTGCAGTGCTGAGTACTGGTTCAAGGTGGCCACTTATTGTTGCAGTCCTGAGTGCTGGTTCAAGGTGGTCACTTATTGTTGCAGTCCTGAGTACTGCTTCAAGGTGGTCACTTATTGTTGCAGTCCTGAGTGCTGGTTCAAGGTGGTTACTTATTGTTGCAGTCTTGAGTACTGCTTCAAGGTGGCCACTTATTGTTGCAGTCCTGAGTGCTGGTTCAAGGTGGTCACTTATTGTTGCAGTCCTGAGTACTGCTTCAAGGTGGCCACTTATTGTTGCAGTCCTGAGTACTGGTTCAAGGTGGCCACTTATTGTTGTTGTCCTGAGTACCGCTTCAAGGTGGTCACTTACTATTGCAGTCCTGAGTACTGGTTCAAGGTGGTCACTTACTATTGCAGTCCTGAGTACTGGTTCAAGGTGGTCATCACTCATTGCAGATCTAAGGTATGATTTTAATCACAAAAATTTTTTGCTTTTTTGTGTGTGTGTATATTTCGACACAAATATTTCACAGACATCCTTCAAGCACGGGTCTTTAATTTTGGGAGATGCCCATCCACTTGGGAAGCGTCAGTGTATTGAATCACATTGCACATCAGTAAGCTTGAGTTCAACGTCAGCTGGGGCTTTACCGTCAATTGAGACAGGATAGGCGACTGTCGATGTGTTATGTTCGATCTTTGTGAAATCTTGTAATCGCAGAGTTATTTCGATATGAAAGTTAATGAAAATTTAGTACATTTTGTGGTTTTTAGTTACAGTTAGTAAAGTTGAAAAGTCAGCTAACTGCTTGTGTTTTTTTGTTTTTAACCTGATGAGATGGAAATTACTTTCGACGTAAGTGCCATGATATTGTTACTTAACCTGTGTGGATGGAATTATTTTCCCTGCAGTTTTGAAACTAATTAGTCCATGTTGACCATGATACCAGTGACAAGTGCCCTATCCCAGGAAAATTAGCCATTCAGCTGGGAGACATCAAACTAAAATATATGACTAGTCTAAAAGACTATACTAAGTGGATGAAGCGTTTCCAGGTGTTGCTGCCAAGGCTGTCAACACATACTCCTCAACACCAAATAACTAAATGAAAATCAATTCTTGAATTCGTCGTGAGTTTGGGGACACCGGTTGTATGCAGAATAATATAAGGCTATTGTTGAATATAAGAAAGCCAGTGGCACTAGGTGATGGACAGCAATATAAGGGAGGATCGGGGATGAGGTAAGAGAAGAAAAGGTTTCTTAATACATGTTATACAAATAGTAAATAGTCATAGCGCTAGAAACAAGATGGGCGAGCTGAGACTAGTTTCAAGTGCGAGTAACGTTGATGTATTTGCTATAACTGAGACGTGGTTTAATACGAATCGGGACATGCCAAATGTCACATTCAGGGTTTGAAATTGTTCCATGGTAATAGCAATAATGGGAAGGGAGGTGGGTGGCACTATATGTCCAAGAACGCTTGAATTGCTGCATAAAAACGGGTCAAAGACTGAAAGAACACACAAACAGTCTGTCTGGGTAGAATTTTTGGAGGGGCTTGAAAAGTTTATTTTAGGCGTAATATACCGTTCCCCAAACTTGGACAGGGACCAAGGGAGACTACTCGGGAGGAAAAGAATGAAATTAGCCTTGTAGTATCCACGATCACGAACGTCCTCGCACCAGGAGGCAGACCAGTGTACTTACTGGGTCCCTGGCGTTTGTAAGATGGTAATCGAGTGGTTAAAGGTATCGGGAGGTTAGCTTGGTTCGCAGGAGCCGGGATAAATGTCCCGGGTTCGATTCCCGGCTGGTCGCAGTATTGCATTTGCTTAAAAATCACTTTGTTCTGTGGATGCATTTATATATATCTTCTTTTTTCAACAAACCGGCCGTATCCCACCGAGGCAGGGTGGCCCAAAAAGAAAAACAAAAGTTTCTCTTTTCAAATTTAGTAATTTATACAGGAGAAGGGGTTACTAGCCCTTGCTCCCGGCATTTTAGTCGCCTCTTACAACACGCATGGCTTACGGAGGAAGAATTCTGTTCCACTTCCCCATGGAGATAAGAGGAAATAAACAAGAACAAGAACTAGAAAGAAAATAGCAGAAAACCCAGATCGGTGTGTATATATATGCTTGTACATGTATGTGTAGTGTGACCTAAATGTAAGTAGAAGTAGCAAGACGTACACTCACTTGGCAGGACGGTAGTACCTCCCTGGGCAGTTGCTGTCTACCAACCTACCTAGAATTTATATTATATTATATATATATATATATATATATATATTAATATATATATATATATATATATATATATATTATATATATTATAATATATATATATATATATATATATTATATATATTATATATATATATATATATATATATATATATATATATATATAATTATTTTCACAGACCCCAGTTAAGTTATCCGGATATTCTTACTGGGGTCTATGAAAATATCATTGCACCATGCTAACCACTGGGTCAGCACCACTCTAACAGAACATCCTCCAACCTACCACATACTGTAGCCCTGGATATTTTAGATATTACCGCCGAAGCGAAGTTTATTATGCGCCCCATATCCATCCTGTGGACGGTAGCGCAAGAATATACGTAGGCACAAAAGGCCTAAAAGGTAGGCCCCAAAGGATTTAACAGGAGTATATCTGGATTTGTATCTATAGTTAACCTATATCTTCAAGCAAATTTCGGAAATTTACTTAATATGTCTGTTATTGTATTTTCATTAATAGGATACCTTGACATATCACGGAAGTTACTATACAATTTCTATATTCCTAAATAAGTGGGCAGTTAGTACGTGTAGCAGTGGAGAGTTGCAGAGGCCAACTTTTGCTTATCTGCCATTTTTTTTTTTTACAGATCCCACAGTGGTGTAACTCAGGGCAGAATCAACCTCTTGTTCCCCTTTCATCATCTATGAGCAATGAAAATGTAATGGACGTTAGCAACAATCCACAGGCTTTTTGGAGATTCGAACTGGAGCCTGATGGAAATGACAACCCACCATCCTAACCACTAGGCCATTACTACTCCTAATAGGGCACCCTTTTCTCCAGCCCACCCATTTAGGGTAGTGGTCCAGTGCTTGGGACGATGGATTGCCATTTTCACAAACTCCGGGTCGAATCGCCGAGAAAAGCCTGCGGGTTGTTACCAACATATATATACTGAGACATACCTCTCAGTGTGTGTATCCTGAAGCAGGAGCCTTCATAAGAATGATGTATTGATATTATGGATTTGTTGGTATTGTAGACTTATTGATATTGTAGATTTATTGAAGATTTATTTATTTAATTTTGTGGACAACATTCTCCGGTAAAAGGGGTATCTCTCAGCCCTCTCAGTCCCCCTCAGTCCTCTGAGGGACCTAGCCTTCCCGGAAGGGGCTAGTGGACTCTTGCTTCCTCGCAAACAGTTTTATGAGGAACACATGAATGTACCATAGCGTCACAAGGCAAGCTTTCCTCAGCTTGCTAGAGTTGATGATCAACTACACAACGAGGTTAAACAAGAGTATTCTTTCTCCTTAGCAGGAGAATTAAGGGAAAACCTGCGCCTCACTTTATCTACAAGTTGAGACTATTATGACTTGCAGTGTACAGCTAAACAACGAGGAAACAATTTTCTTGTGTTATTCCTTGTTGTAATGTGTAGTAAGGAAGAGATATAAAGCTGAACTCAGCAGTCTTTTTGTACGGAGGGTGAGCTGGTGTACTCTGGGCAGGGCGACAAGCTAGGTTGAATTCAGACACGAGAGCGTGAGCACGTCACAAATTTCCCTCTGAGAACAAAGAAAATAATGACTTTGTGCGGTAAACTCTGAAATACTAGGAAAACTAGTGTTAAAAGGAAACACGAATGTATGATCCGCGGTATAATCCCGATAAAATGTAAAAGTTGTGTGGCGGTATGCATTCAGGTGTTATGAACAAAGGGACAAGATATCACGGTATCGCGTAAAAACTGACCAAAGTGACTCCCTATCAACGAGTGAGGACATTACTCATCTGTAGCAGCCTACTCAAGATAACAATACCGGGGTCACACCTCCCCTACAACAAACTAGGGGAAATTGGGCCAGTTACAATACCCAGACAAGTCCAGCCATACTCACACCTAATTACGTTACCTGCAGCTAATAGGTAGGGGTGAGATTTGACTGGAATTACCAATAGATCCCGTAACACATGGGTGATCCACCCAACTATCACTACACATTTCAGATAGTGAAGTGCTGAGATATACGCTCTTTTGGGGCAAACTGTATAACAAATTTGTTAATTAACAGCCACTGTGGAAACTAGGAGGGCACCGGGAAGGAATTTCCAGGGAGAAGCTGCTAGACATTGTGCTGTTAAAAGATAGGTAACGCTTATCTTATGATTGTTTCATGCAGGAACGTGTACTTATCTAACCAGTTCTCCACAAATTTATTGAAATTGTAGATTTATTGATACTGAAGATTTATTTGTATTGTATATTTACTGATATTCTCCATGGGGAAGTGGAATAGACTTCCTCCGTAAGCCATGCGTGTCGTAAGAGGCGACTAAAATGCCAGGAGCAATGGGCTAGTAACCCTGTCTGTATACATTACTAAATTTATTGAGAGAAACATTCGTTTTTGTTTTTGGGCCACCCTGCCTCGGTGGGATATACGGCCAGTGCGTTGAAAGAAGAAAGTTTTATTGATATTGTAGATTTAATGATATTGTTTGATCTATTTATATGGTAATGATGTACAGACTCTCTACATCAGCTCACTTTTCTCAATCGTCTCATCTTCTTAGAATTCAAATTTTTAGTTTTTTTGTAATTTGTTTTGTTTTTCCGCACCTGTAGTCTGTTATTCTCTGATGAAATTTTATTTTTTCCACAAAAATTTAGATATCGTTGATTAAAACGCATTGGCGTTCTTATGTTCTTTCCACAGAACACATGTATTTTTTTTTTGGTTGAGAAATAATGAACGACAGTCATCACACATCTACCTCGGGAGGCAGAAAAATTTTATTTCAATGCCTTTATAATGATGGTGATGTATGAGCATAAACAATGGGAGGGAGGAGGAGGGTACGAGTCTAGGCGCTGTGACTGCCACGTTTGACTTATCCAGTGAGAATCTTCCTCCCTCTCTTTCTTTCCTTCTCTTTCTCTCCCTCCCTCTTTCTTTTCCTCTCTTTTTTTCTCTCTCCCTCCTCTCTCCCTCCTCTCTCTCCCTCCTCTCTCTCCCTCCTCTCCCTCCGTCCTCTCTCCCTCTTTCTCTCCTCTCTCTTCCTCTCCCTTCTACACATGTACATAAAAATGGCTTTATACTGGGTCTGCCACCCTGGGTTTAGGGTGCCTGGGTGCCACCGTAAATCACAATCAATAAGACTATAACATTATCATAATTGTCTGCTCATTGACACCTCACCTCACTGCCAACTATCGACCGAAACTCTCTAGCTTTCGCTCACCCTTTCGCTCACCCTCTCGATCATCTCCCCAAACAGCTGTGATTCTTGCTTGTAAAAATTATTTTCTTCAGTATGTGGGGAAAATGTCGGGGAAACTTGGTGTTATATATGTTTTGGTGGACACGGGGAGGTTGGGGCCAGGAGCTGGAGGTCAGCTTGGGTGCGTGCGGGTGCGCAGTGCGGTGGGAAGTAGAGGAGTGTCGGAGAAATTTTTGGTGGTCTCCGGCAGCCTCGTCCTTACACCAAGACATGAAGTTAAGATCACGGCGAAGATTGTCGAGCGATTGGCGCTGGCTGCTCCGATATCTCGCGGGGGGGGGGGGATAAACCAGTCTTCCTGGGAGGATACCAGTATCCCCCCCAGTGTGATGCGCTTGTTGCGAAGGCATACCGGTAGCCCAGTGTAACCTTGCTTTCTTAGAATGTCATGGATATCCCAAAGATAGTTATCCCTGAGTTACGATATTCTAAGAACGGATATCCCAAGGCGACAGTCATCCCTGAGTTAATATATATCAACAGCAACACTGCGACTAGCCGGGGGATCGAATCCGTGTTGTTTTAGCCCGCCTCACGGTGAACGAAAATTCACTAGCGTCGTGAATTTTATCAATTGATAGTCCCGGGTGGACGTTTTTTAACGTATTACGAGGCTTTTACATCTGGTTTTCAGAAAGATAATGTTTTTACCCCCTCCTTTTTTTTGTTTCCTAACCTTTTCTCCACATTTCTTAAAAATCAAGTAATGGATTTTTCCTAATTCTCCTCTTCTTCAAAACCTGATAGCGTTCCTACCCCTGTCGTTCCCCAGTCCTTTAACTAGAAATTTTGGCTATGTCACTTTTGACCTGGAGCGAATATTTTTATATTCTGTATTGCGACTCTGCCCCTTGCCAGGCCTACCACGTCGTCACTGACTCGATTTTTTTACTGGTTTGTAGATTTAGGCCTAGGATGAATGTTTTATGTATTGTGAACTGCTCCTTTTGGGATCCTTTTCCTATTTTATATATATATATATATATATATATATATATATATATATATATATATATATATATATATATATATATATATATATATCCATGATGCTAGACTATATGTTCACTGATTGTAGTATATAAATACGCAGGATTTAACACACTGGGAGAAATATAGAGATAATATAATCTATGGGATATGTCAAAGTATTTTATTAATTAAAATAAGGTACCAGACATTTTAAACAAATATCCTAAATTTGTTTGTAGTGATGAAACGCAAGCTTTAAATATATATCCAGATGGACTCATGTTAATCCTTCAGGGGCCTAGTTCATAGGCCTTTTGTGCATCCTTATGCTCCTGTGCAACCGTCCAAAGGATGGATACGGGGTACACGGTAAAAGAACTACTACCGTCCACAGGATGGATACGGGGTACACAGTAAAAGAACTACTACCCTCCACAGGATGGATACGGGGTACACAGTAAAAGAACTGCTACCGTCCACAGGATGGATACGGGGTACACAGTAAAAGAACTACTACCGTCCACAGGATGGATACGGGGTACACAGTAAAAGAACTACTACCATCCACAGGATGGATACGGGGTACACAATAAAAGAGCTACTACCATCCACAGGATGGATACGGGGTACACAGTAAAAGAACTACTACCGTCCACAGGATGGATATGAGGTGCACAATAAACTAGCCACTTCAGCGGCAAAATCTAAAATCTTGGAATCTTACTCTGGATTACTGTGTGACGGACTACTTACCGTGGGAATTCTTTTTCCACTGTTTTGTTTTTTCGGCCTTTCTCTGTTGTTAAAGAAAATTAGGAACTAGGGGGAAAGTGATGGTTGAAAGCTGTTACGATAATAAATCCAGTTTTTTGGCATTTCTGCTATATCTTAGCCCATGATGCATTGTGTGTGTTCTCACTGGAATTCTTTTCATTTCCAAATGCATTATACTAGTACAGTGTCACTACCACACCACACCAATATAATGTCACCACAACACACCAATATAATGTCACCACAACACTAATACAGTATCACCACGCCAATACAGTATCACCACACCAGTACAGTGCCACTATCGTGTCTTTATTTACTGGCATCAACCTTTCTCCTGCCCCTCAAGTCCAGTTAAGAGTGTGGATATCCGAACATCCAAGGTATACGTCATCTGATCCATCTTCCTTTGTTTCGTGGTCAGCTGAAATACCCGTTAAATGTTCACATCTTGGCTGGGCTCCAGTACCGTGACAGGGCCAGTACCGTGACAGGGCCAGTACCTTGGTAGGGTCAGCACTATGGTACAACTAGTACAAGGTACTAAGAAAATAGGACCACCCGCTGTGGCGGGTTCTACCCCCCCTCCCCCGGCAACCACTAGGATAAATGGTCCTGGTAATGGCCAGCAATGGGGCAGGATTAAGAGCTCACCAATTGTTTGGAAACCCATCCATGGAGGGATGATGGGTGGGTGCACGACGGAGCTATCCCACACACTGCTGCTCTCACCATCTATTTCATACTAAACCCGAGTCATTCAACCCATTTTATTATTATTATTATTATTATTATTATTATTATTATTATTATTCTGATTATGGGCCTACATCTCTTGTTGCCTTTTAAAGCGTGGTGCCTTGATGCCGGTTTAGGGCTCTTGATCCCAAGGATCAGTGGAGAGGTAATCAGATTGGATCCCTTGGATCCAATCTGATTAGCTCTCCATTCCTCAGGCGCTGTTACCCCTACAGGTTTAGCCCTCCTTCACGAATATAAGAACACTAGTTATAGCCTTGCATTATAAACATTTCAATCTGCTTAGATCTTTATCAGGCTCTATCCACACAGAGCGAAACGTTTCTGTCCTCTAAAAAAATAAGGCTTTTATAAAGTATGCGTTTACTATTGTCAGAAACATTTAGATACAGGTGCGAATGTATATCATATTTTTGATATCCAACAATATGCTTATGCTTTAGGCCTAAGACTGATCACATCCTACTAAGGCTGAAGGACAGATCACCTCAAAACTGTTGATACTGTCTGATGTTATATTCACCTGTTTACGACTGAAGAAGCCTGTTGTGGAGGCGAAACGTTTCGGTAATAAAGATACCAGGTATTGCACATGTCTTATTCTTAAGCTAAGAATTGGTTTGGTATCCTTAATGGTTTGTCAACTTTTTTAGGTTGTAATGTAGTGATATCATGGCGGCTTGTCCCCTCAAGGAAGGCTCCTTGACGCTGGTGAGGGGCTCTTGATTCAGGGAATTGGATCTGTGCTCCAGTTCCCTGAATTAAGCCTGAATACCTTCCACATCCCCCCACAGGCGCTGTATAATCCTACGGGTTTAGCGCTTCCCCTTTATAATAATAATAATAATAATATTATGGCGGCTTGTTGACTTACGAGACGAGTGACGATACTCGTCCTTTGGGGAAGAAGTTTACGTATCTTTGATATATATATATTATTATATATATATATATATATATATATATTTATTATATATATATATATATATATATAATATATATATTATACCCTTGATGAGTTCCGAGTTTTTTTTCTTCCTTTTTTTTCACTCCTAGAACCCGCCCTTGGGCAAGGCTTGTCTGGTGCTTGCTTGGTAGACCCAGCTGTTGATGCTGGTTCTTGTTGGTGCTATTTTTTGTGGTGGTGATTGGGGTAGTTGTGGTAGTAGTATAATACTAATGATATTGTCAGGTTTAAAGAATAAAAAGCCACAATACCGTGACTGGAACAGCACGCATATAACCCACACATAGAGAGGAGCTTATGACGACGTTTCGGTCCGACAAAGTAAATGGTCAGTCAGACCGAAACGTCGTCGCAAGTTCCTCTCTCCTATGTGCGGGTTGTGTATTCTGTCAGGTTTGATTTATTAGTGGTGGTGATTATGGTATTTTTTGTTTAATGTAAACACAACTTACAGTGGTATATACACTATTTCTGAAAACTTGTAGCCAGAGAAGAAATTTCCTGAGTGCCTAGTACCATATAGGAGACCTGTACTTCACTGGTATATTATTAGTACGAGGATAATTCAGTTGGTCATCTTTGTCAAACATAAGCACAAGGATATTCTAGCCATCCCTTCAGTGTGATACAGTAAAACGAGGATAGTTGGCTATCCTTCAGTGTGATACAGTAACACGAGGATAGTTGGCTATCCTTCAATGTAATACAGTAACACGAGGATAGTTGGCTATCCTTCATTGTGATGCATTAACACGAGGATAGTTCAGTTGGTCATCCTCCCAACAGATGGCATTAAGCATCTGGTAAATATTCCTGTGTACTCTCGACGGCATCAGCAGTCAACAATGACCCCCACGTATCCTCATCAAAGAGACTAAATTTATCACTAGATGACTCCCTCAGGCTTCGACTCAATAACTTGAACCTTACTCCCTGACAGCAGTAAGGATGAATATTGCATGGGAGCGCTGCCTGTGTCTTTGTAGCTTGCAAATGTTAGTCGATTACGGAAGAGATCCTGGCCATTCGGGCACCATTTTATCACCGAAAACGATAACCGTGGCAAACTCAGACGCTGGACCTGAGGTGGTCCAAGAAATCAATTGTTATGTAGATGACCATTTCTTACCCCCAGGCTCGTCATAGATTTCCCATAGTGTCCACGCGGGTGCTGAGCGTTCAATAACAATTTGCGTAACTAATGGACCATCCGTTCGCAATGATCAATTCCAGCTTCGAAATGACCGTGATTTCTCCCTCTGTAGTAATCTGTAGTACTCAGTAGCTCAGAGGGAATATTCACTAGGGGACAGTTTAGCTGTGGGAGGTTAAGAATGGTTAGATGTAGGAATTTTATTTGAAGATTACAGTATAAAGCGATTAAAACTAATGATCATCGTGCCTCCGCCATTGTGAAGGACTTGATATTTCGCTACCATGGGTCCTTCACGCTGGGGAGGTTCACAGACGGTCGCCCACACTGGGGAGGTTCATGGACGGTCGTTCAGGCTGGGGATGGGTTCACGGACGGCCGCTCACGCTGGGGATGGGTTCAAGGACGGTCGCCCAAGCTGGGGAGGTTCACGAACGGTCACCAACCTCACCCATGCATACGAACTCACTCAGGAAATATCTTAGAATCCATTTTAATTAAATTTAAACACTTAAGATTAAAATTACAAGTAATTTTTTGACATTGTTCCACAATTTTCTTGTATCTATTCCACTGATACAAGGAAAAAATAAAAGTTTTACAATATCTATTGCACACCAAAACACAGTTTGAAAGTAACGAGATAATACATCAGATTTCTAACATTCCATGCCTGGTCTGGGACCGGGCCGAGGGGGCGTTGACCCCCGGACACACACTAGGTAAACTCCAGGTAGACGGCTAGTTCCACACCCGCCTAATTCCACCTCTTGTGTATTTTTGTTAGCTAACACACTGTGCAATAAAATCACAGTAAACAGGTGATATCACAGTATGCAAAGTAACCAGTGGAAAAAAATAGTGAAATTCCAAGCACTTTCGTGATTTCTCACATTATCAAGGAATAGTGATTATTATTATTATTATAATCAAGGGGAAAGCGCTAAACCCGGAGGATTATACAGCGCCTGGGGGGGATGTGGAAGGCATTCAGGCTTAATTCAGGGAACTGGAGCACAGATCCAATTCCCTAAATCAAGAGCCCCTCACCAACATCAAGGAACCTTCCTTGAGGGGAAGGAATAGTGAATATTCCTTAATAATGTGAGAAATCACGAAAGCGCTTGGAATTTCACTATTTTGTTTTCACTGGTTATTTTGCATTTGTACGAATGTGTACGTGTGGGTATGTGTGTAAATTTATTAATAATTTAGGCAATCACTCGGTAATACTGGCGGACCATTTCTCTAGAGTTAAAACGAAACCATGTATTAGTCTTCAGAGTGGATAAAAAAATATTTTTCAAATTTAAATCAGGGAACGAGTGGGTCTTGAACCCATGCAGGTGGGTCTTGAACCCATGCAGGTGGGTCTTGAACCCATGCAGGTGGGTCTTGAACCCATGCAGGCGGGTCTTGAACCCATGCAGGTGGGTCCTAAAACTCAGGTCAGTGCGCTTTGGTCTGTGAGTTTTAGGACCCACTTACCATGGGTTCCAATTCCAACTCGTTTCGTGATTTGTTTGCAATCGTGTTATTACGATTTCGTGAGTCATTTTTCATACTTATTTTCTCCAGTTTACATCGCTTCTGGGTTTTTCCCACTCCCGTTTATATCACGATCATGAAAGCTTCTAGGCGATCAGAAAAGGCATTCTCCGTCCATCTGAATCCAACGATTCCAGTTTTTTTTTAAATATTTCAGTAAAATTTCGAATTGCCACTCAGACTAAACTTACGGGACATTATAGAATGCATAGTCATTAAGAGTTTTAAACCAATCAGAAGAAACATTCTTCAGCTACAGAATAAAGTGTCATTTATTCAGTAAAACTGAAACTTGTGCCACGCAGTAAGAGCATGTGTTCAGACCACACCAGTGGTGAAAATTTGAAGCCAATCATATAAATCATTCTCCAGATATGGCGCAGATTTCATCAACTCCAATTTTTTTTTTTACTATATTTGCAAATTTGTCTGCACACAAGCAAAGTTAAATTGGTACTAACCTGGCAATAAGATGCATCATTCATCAAATATTGAGACCACTTGTAAGCCTTCAACTGAAATTTATTGCAAGTGATTTAGCGGGAATGAAAATTTCTCGTTATTTTACATATAAAATGATCATATCTGCACCTACATACTTGAATTTGGCTCTCCGCCATCGTCCAATTACGAAAAATCTTTTTCTGAATGTTTGAAGCTACGCCGCTGAGGGTTTTGGAAACCAATGATGATCCTCTTCAAGTCATTTGTTTTATCTAGGCTGGAATACTGCTGTACATTAATAGCCCCCCTTTTCAATGCGGGCGAAACTGTAATATGGATAATATACAAAGAACCTTCACTGCACGTATAAGTTCAGTCAGACGCCTTAATTACTGGGGCCGTTTGAAATCCGTTGACCTGTACACCCTGGAATGCAGGTGAGAAAGATGCATCATAATTTATACCTGGAAATTCCTAGGACTGGTCCCAAATCTTCACACAGAAATCACTCTCTATGGAAGTAAAAGACTCGGTAGACGGTGCAACATTTCCCCAATGAAAAGCAAGGGTGCTGTGAGTACACTGAGAGAAAGCAATAAGTGTCAGGGACCAAGGCTGATGAATAGCCTCCCATCATACATATTGGAAATTACCAATAGATCCCTAGCTGTCTTCAAGGGGGAAGTTGACAGATATGTAGTCAGTGCCTGACTAACCGGGTTGTGCTTTGAAAGTTGGATTGTATGTGGCCATTAGTTACAGCCTGGTTGATCAGGCCCTGATTCGCTGTGAGGCCTGGTCATGGACCAGGCCACGGGGGCATTGACTTCCAGAACTTCCACCAGGGATTACCAATAGACCCCTGGCTGCCTTCAAGAAGGCGCTGGACAGGCACCTAAAGTCAGTACCTGATCAGCCGGGCTGTGGTTCTTACGTCGGTTTACGTGCGGCCAGCAGTAACAGCCTGGTTGATCAGACCCTGATCCACCACGAGGCCTGGTCTTAGACCGGGTTGCGGGGGCGTTGACCCCCGAAACCCTCTCCAAGTATACTCCAGGTATTCCATGATCCTGGGATTGGGTTCAACAACTTTGGTCATAGGGCACCTGCACATGCCACTTATTCCAGTAGTCTGGTTCTCGTTACCATACACAAGATTTAAAAATTTGAAGAAGATCTAATGAGGCGTCTCGAGTACGAGCGAAAGCAATTCGAAAGGTTAGAGGAAAAAAAAATCAGGCAGTCACTTGAAAATCCTCCTTCAGTGACTATATTATGTACCTTTGAAAGCATTTTTATTCTTTCCGTAATGCTGTGTTATTGCGCCACTACTCATGGATATAAGAACATAAGAACATAAGAACGAAGGAACACTGCAGAAGGCCTACTGGCCCATACGAGGCAGGTCCAAGTCTCCCACCGGCTTAAGCCAATGCACCCAACCTAGTCAGGTCAGGTCACATTGACTTAAGGGAGGAACACGGCAACCGACCCGGCAGCACAAGCCATCAGGTCCAACTCACATCCACTCATGTATTTATCCAACCTATTTTTAAAGTTACACAACGTTCTGGCCTCTATAACTGTACTCGGGAGTTTGTTCCACTCATCCACAACTCTATTACCAAACCAGTACTTTCCTATATCCTTCCTGAATCTGAATTTTTCCAACTTAAAACCATTGCTGCGAGTCCTGTCTAGGCTAGATATTTTCAGCACACTATTTACATCCCCTTTATTTATTCCTGTCTTCCATTTATACACCTCAATCATATCCCCCCTAATTCTACGTCTTTCTAGAGAGTGCAGATTCAGGGCCCTTAGTCTATCCTCATAGGGAAGGTTTCCCTTTGTACATTTTCCAGAGAATTTATATCCATTCTGTAATACGGTGACCAAAACTGAGGGTGCATATTATATTAATGGGGCAGCGCTAAATCTGTGGGACTTATACAGCGCCTGAGAAATATCATGTAATCATGTTTGGTCAGGGAAAGAGAGGGTAGCTCCATTTTCCCCGGATCAAGAGCACTTCAGCATCATGGCGCACGTCTTGAAGGGCATGTGATGCACAAAGTAGTCGCTCAGGCGGAGCAAATACAAAAAATCCTGGCGGAAGGTAAAACTATATATTTGTGTTGCTGTGTGGGAGGGTGGGGAGGATAACGCCTCAAGCACAGGCCTTCTCCCTCCACTCGTCAGTATTTTGTGTGTAAACTGTGTTATCTCTCTCCTTCTTCAGGATACGTGCAGTTTGCCTAGAGGTTCCTCTCCTCCCGATGACTGCTTTATCTCTCTTACCCTGCGTGTTGATGACGGCTGCGACGCCGCCTACCCCGTCTCCTCTTCCAGCAGATCGTCATGCAGTGGAATAAATCACAGAACGGGTGGGATTTGAACCCATGGTTTTTGGGACTCCACCCGCTCTGTGATTTGTTTGCAATCGTGTTATAACGATTTCGTGAGTCATGCACTGGTCTGTGGGTGTCGGGTGGCGGCGTACGTGGACTATACCTCCTGTTGACTCATGACGCCTTCCTTCCTCTCCTCACCAACCCTTTATTGCTCACTGAGTCACTTTGCTGGTCCACATCACCGTTATATCAAGGTTAGTAAGTAGGTAACATCCTGGTAGAATGATGCACTCTTACTACTGGCAGGGCCAGGAGCTATAAATCGACCCCTGCAACCGTACCTGGGTGAGTACACAGTTCAGGAAGGCGGTGATGGGATTTCCTTCATTAGATAAATTGCTCCAGATAATTGTTGGATCAAAGAAAGTTAATCAGTGTGGCTTTATAATCATTGGAGCCCATTTTAGTCACCTTAGATCCTATCCACAACAGTCGACTACGGCCCAAAACTGAAGAATCAAGGTTCGATTCTGGGATGGGTGAACACGTGGATATGTTTCCAGTGTGTACGTGATAGTAATAAAAGTCTGGGAAGTAGTCGGGTATTGTGGGGAGCATCCTGGAGTGAGGGGAAGAGAATGTATTTTAGTACACCTTAGATCTGCTTAGAGCCTGTAAGTTCACAGGTTTAAAAAATAAGTCATAGGTATCTCTTTAGACCTGTTACCTAGCAATATCAACAAATGGCGACTCGTTTAACAGCCACTGGCTAACCACTTCTAGTTACCCATCATTAAGTAACGGCTGATATTCTTACATGCTCTATAGGAAACAAATTGTCAAGGTCAGTAATACAGAATCAGAACTCCTTCCGATTATTTGTAGTGTCCCCCGAGATAGTATTTTGGGTCCCCTGCTATTTAATAATAATAATAATAATAATAAATATTTTTTTCTACAAGTACATGTACAGGGTATACAGGTCTAGCTGACATAAATGACATACTATATAGAATGCCCTTTGTTATGCAGAGCATTTCGTGCAGATTAGGTCAGTTTTGTCCCAGGATGCGATCCACGCCAGTCGACTAACACCCAGGTACCTATTTTACTGATAGGTGAACATGGGCAGCAGGTATCTCAAGGAAATACGTCCTAATGTTTCCACCCGTACAGGGGGATCAACCCCCGGACCTTAGTGTGTGAGCTGAGTGCGCTAGCAATCGAGCTACGCGAATGATATGCCCAATAGTGTCAAGTATTAACTTCTATATCCTGTCGGTAAAGACCCACATTATATAGCTAATATACTGTCACTGGATTTCGAGTCCTGCAGCAAATGACTATTAAATAACGAAATATCACTACATTTAGGAAAAGAGAAACCATACTCTTCGTCACAAGAAGGAAACTGAAAAGGGTACGTACTGTGAATGGACTGTATAACGGGAAACCTGTCACAACAGTACCTTAGGTGAAATATCTGGGATTACCCTTTGATCCAAGCTGGCAGAACAATGTAGTAAACAAAGCAAATGCCAGGTTAAAGTTCCTACATACTCAGGTTCTTAAGAGTTTTTCACGGTACTCTTTTCTAGCAAAAAGATAAAATAAAAAATCCCGACAGACTACAAATTATGTAGAATAAGATTGTGAGATTTCTCCTGTGCCTACGTCCAAGAGAGAATGTAGGCCAAGATGAATTACAACTGTAAATTCTAAATGTTGCAAATAGTTAAAGGCGTCTAAATCTAAATTATGTTTACAAAATTGCTCACACTCTGTGTCCAGAATATCGTGTTGCAAATTTTGACAAGGTTAGTACCCTAAGTCAGTATGGTACTAGGGAAAATGAACACAATTTTGTAGTAGCTACAGTAGATGGCCAGGCCTCCAACACGTATTGTACAACAATAAAGAAATGGAACTCGTTATCTGATGTCAAGGACAGTCTTAATATTAACAAGATCAGGAAGAATTGTATGCATTGCAATTCTTAGAAAAATGAGTACCCTTGCAGAAGAGACTATCTCTTTTTCTTTGACTGGTTTCTTATTAACTGGGCTACTCTTAGGAGGGTACTTATTCTTCTTACCTTGTGGAGAATCATTATTTCTGATTCCTGCTAATTGATATGGATCTATGCAACTCTTTTTAGGAAATGAAATTTGATTATTACCATTGGGATAATTTTTCCCTTTGTGAAACTTGACAGATACCTCAGAGTTATTATGTGTTGCATCTTTAAAATGAGTTAGTTGGCTGGTCTGCAACTGCACAATTAATTCTTGTAGACCTAGTCTTATTTCCTCCAGTCCAAAATAACCCTTGTGATATTTGTTTGAGATCCATTCAAGTGTTTTACAGCTTAATTTATTCTGTACCATGGCACTAAATAACCAGTCTGATTCCTTCAGATTTTATTTATTACTTAAAGTTTTGAGAGTGCTCTCCAGTTTAACTCTAAACTGCTGTAAACCTTTGTAAGTGTGATCTGGAGATTTTAAATTAATGATATTCACTAGATCCAACCTACTTTGTTCTATATTACCATAAGTGACCTTCAACAAGTCAACTGCTTCCTTGTAAGAGTCATCTACATTGAGAAAGGCTTGTATCAGTATGTGAGCATCTCCTCTTACCTGTCCTTTGAGGTAAAATAATTTAGTTACACAGGCTAGGTCACTCCTGTCGTGCACAGCTGCTTTAAAAATTGACCAAAATTCCTCCCAATTTTCACCAGGATTAAATACAGGTAAACATAGTTCTGGGAGTTTTGGCAAAGACATATTATTTGTTGGAGCAGACTGATTAACTGCCTGGTTTACACATTTTAATTTATTCAAGGCCTGACTTTTACAAGAATCTTTTCCTCTAATTCATAATACTGAGTAATCATGAGATCTACTTCAGTGTCATCTACACAGTTTACTAACAAATCTCCTTCATATTTGTTGTAATATAATTTGCATGAATCATATCTATTACCTAAAGCATCTAAATACAATTTTAAATCATCAGTATTCACAGTTTCTTGATTCATTAATTCCAAACATTTATTATATGCCTTGGTTACATGACCCTTCCTAGCTTGCAATGACGCTTTCTTTGCTCTATATTCATATGTTTGTCTTCTATATTAATTTCCTCATTTTCAGCCATGATGCAACACATTAATTCAACTTAACAACACTGATTATGTACTAAATTATGCACTTTATAAAGGTAAATAGTACAACTTACCTTTGAATAAATCCTAACTACCTGAGCTTAGCAATTACATGTGAGAAAATTATATAAATTTTAAATGTACATTAATACAAACCTTTAGCCAGCCTTGGCTTATCAAAATTAATATTATACAAATTAATAAATCCTTGCCAGAATTTGGCACAGCAAAATTCATATTATACACATTAATATTAGTTACACTTGGCTTATCAATTACGCATACACTGATATAAATCTTGGCCAGAATTATCTTATCAAATTAATATTATACAAATACATTAATATAAATCCTAGCCACTTTGGCTTTGCAAAATTAATATACACATTAATATAATTGGCTACACTTTTGCTTATCAATTACACATACACTTTTACACATTAATCTTTAGCCACCCTTGAGCTTAGCTTATCCAAATTAATATTGTAATAATTATAATCCACTACACATTAAGTAAATTTGTGAACTTAACATCCACCTCCTTCTGTTATTTCATATATTATTAAGTAATTAACTAATTAATGACTTCACTAATTACCTCCGGTTCAAGGACCAACGGGCAAATTAAATGTGGAAAATTGTATTTACTTGTATGTAACTCATTATGTACATAACAGTAAATAACAAAGATAATTATTATTTATCAGTTAGGCAAGTAGGAATTTGGGACACTTAGGTCGCAAAAAATGTCCCCCTTCGATACCTACCACTGTCATATCCACAAGTTGCTCTGGACCTATTAATTAAATGAAATATACATACACCAGGAATGCTGGTAAATATATAAATTTGTGGACTGTATATTAAAAATAAATGGTTATATATATTATATATATATATATATATATATATATATTATATATATTATTATATATATATATATATATATAATATATATATTACACACACACACAATTACATAACAGAAGGAGAATATATCTTAATCATAACACTCACCAATTTGACTGGAGATTAATGTGTCATGTACAGGACCCCCCCTTTTGCCTACATTTATGAAAATTTTACTGGCCAGAAATTAAACATAAATTAGACAGCTTATCTGAGGTTCCTGGAGTTGTCCTGTCCTGTCGCCTGATATCTCAAGTTATGCAGGAATGCACATCCAACAATTTCGCCTCCTATTTGAGAGGTGTCAGCCCAATTTTAACCTCTAGAGCACGAAAATTCCTTCCCATTACACTAACGTTGTATCCAATTCAAATTAACAATGGCGACTGTCCTGCGCAGACGCAGGCTTTCCGTTTTCTATGACATAAAATTTTATTAAATACAGTATGGACATCTATTTACATATTACTACTGTATTTCTGGAAAATATATCCAGTATTTTCCACAAGTCACATTAAATGTGGCCCGGTGGTCTGGTGGCTAAAACTCTCGCTTCACACACGGAGGGCCCGGGTTCGATTCCCGGCGGGTGGAAATTCCGACATGTTTCCTTACACCTATTGTCCTGTTCACCTAGTAGCAAATAGGTACCTGGGTGTTAGTCGACTGGTGTGGGTCGCATCCTGGGGGACAAGATTAAGGACCCCAATGGAAATAAGTTAGTCCTCGATGACGCACTGACTTTCTTGGGTTATCCTGGGTGGCTAACCCTCCGGGGTTAAAAATCCGAAATCCGAACGAAATCTTAAGTCGGACCGGAACGTCGTCATAGGTTTCCGTCTCTTGTGCGTATTGTTTCAGTCGCGGTATTGTGCCCTTTTATTGTTTTCTGAATTGAGATCACAGGCCTCGGGGTCGTTGAGCCGCCAACAACAACAACAAGAAGACTGTATAAGAATGGTATATAGTACCGACAAGATGAAATTAAGACACATATGCAACATCTGGATATCTTTATTTGTAGACGTTTCGCCATCCAGTGGCTTTATCAATACAAATTCCAGGACATAATTTGAAGACAGTAGAACTATGTACAGAAGATGAGGTAATCAGTCCCTCAACCTTGGAGTTGGTGCAGAGAGCACCAGAACATCCACGACTACGGTGCTCTTTGCACCAACTCCAAGGTTGAGGGATTGATTACCTCATCTTCTGTATATAGTTATACTGTCTTCAAATTATGTCCTGGAATTTGTGTTGATAAAGCCACTGGATGGCGAAACGTCTACAAATAAAGATACCCAGATGTTGCACATGTGTCTTAACAACAAGACTTGCAGCTGGGACGGACTTCAGTGCCGGCTTTGAATAGAGACATGTTTACTCAGGGAGTAAGCCTCCTGGCTCTGCTGGTGTTACTTCGAGTATACCTGGAGGGTGTTCTTGGGGTCAACGCTCCCGCAGGCCTGTCTATGACCAGGCCTCGTGGTGGATCACGGCCTGGTCAATAAGGCTGTTACTGTCGGCCACACGTAAACCGACGTACGAGACAGCCCGGCTGGTCAGGTACTGACTTTAGGTACTTGTCCAGCTCCTTCTTGAAGACAGCCAGGGGTTTACCTGGAGAGGGTTTCGGGGGTCAACGTCCCCGCGGCCCAGTCTGAGATCAAGCCTCACGGTGGATCAGGGTCTAATCAACCAAGCTGGTACAGCTGGCCGCACGCAAGCTGACGTACGAACCACAGCCCAGTTGGCCCGGTGCTGGCTTTAGGTGCAATTGAAAGCAATTGAACAGCCTCATGCCCCTGACACTTATTGTGTTGTCTCTTAGCGTACTTGTGGTGCCCCTGCTTTTCATTGGATGGATGTTGCAGTCTTCTGTTTTTGTAGGGAGTGATTTCTGTGTTCAGATTTGGGACTAGTCCCTCTAGGATTTTCCAAGTATATATTATGATGCATCTTTCTCGCCTGCATTCATAGTAATTTAGGTGCATTGTTATATTTATATATGTAGTGAATGTTCTCTGAATATTCTCCAGGCCTGCAATTTCGCCTGCCTTGAAAGGGGCTCTTAGTGTACAGCAGTATTTCAACCCAGAGAAAACAAGTGATTTGAAGAGAATCATCATTGGTTTTGAAAGTTCTCATCCACGGTGGCCCGTGGCCTGGTGGAAAAAGCTCTGGCTTCACACGTTAGGGTCCGGGTTCTATTCCCGGCGAGGATAGAAACATTGGATGTGTTTCCTTACACCGGTTGTCTATGTTCACCCATCAGTAAAATGGGTACCTGGGTGTTAGTCGACTGGTGTGGGTCGCATCCTGGGACAAAAACTGACTTAATTTGCTCGAAATGCTCTGCATAACTAGCGGCTTTCTATATAGTACTATGTCAGTGATATCAGCTGTTGTCTGTATACCTTGTACATGTACTTGTAGAAATAAAGATATTATTATTATTATTATTATTATTGATTATTATTATTATTATAGCGGAGTAATTAAAATTTGTCGTCATTGAACTTTATATTGTTTTAGATTTAGATTTTGCCACCGAAGTGGCTAGTTTATTGTGTATCCCATATCCATCCTGTGGACGGTAGCGCAAGAGCATATGGTTACACAAAAGGCCTAGGAACTAGGCCCCAAAAGGCTTAGCAGGTGTAAATATGGATTTATATCTACATATCTATAGTTCACTTATGTGTTACAAGCAAATTTAGGAAATTTGCTTTGTATATTTGGTATCTTATTTTCATTAATAAGATACCTTGACATGTCACACAGGTTATTATACTATCTCTGTTCATCAGTAAGTGGACAATTAAGCACATGGTGTTCAAAACAATGACCATATGCCTGATCACATAATTTGCATTTAGTTTGATAATCATCTGTCTCCAAAACTGCCAGAATTACTTGTAACCAAGCCTAAGCCTGGCCATTACAACATCAGTCAGTCTGTTCACATTGCAAGTTGCTCCATAAACATATTTATCTACGTTCATGTTATCATAGTGGGTTATAGATCTACTCAGGCTTCTAACTGCATTTCTATAACAATCATTTTATTTACTTCTCTCCTAATATTATCCTAACGCTAGACACAATATACCGAAGTTATATTCTACATTCTCCTGGAGTTTACCTGGAGAGAGTTCCGGGGGTCAACGCCTCCGCGGTCCGGTCTGTGACCAGGCCTCCTGGTGGATCAGAGCCTGATCAACCAGGCTGTTACTGCTGGCTGCACGCAAACCAACGTACGAGCCACAGCCCGGCTGGTCAGGAACCGACTTTAGGTGCTTGTCCAGTGCCAGCTTGAAGACTGCCAGGGGTCTGTTGGTAATCCCCCTTATGTATGCTGGGAGGCAGTTGAACAGTCTCGGGCCCCTGACACTTATTGTATGGTCTCTTAACGTGCTAGTGACACCCCTGCTTTTCATTGGGGGGATGTTGCATCGTCTGCCAAGTCTTTTCCTTTCGTAGTGAGTGATTTTCGTGTGCAAGTTCGGTACTAGTCCCTCTAGGATTTTCCAGGTGTATATAATCATGTATCTCTCCCGCCTGCATTCCAGGGAATACAGGTTTAGGAACCTCAAGCGCTCCCAGTAATTGAGGTGTTTTATCTCCGTTATGCGTGCCGTGAAGGTTCTCTGTACATTTTCTAGGTCAGCAATTTCACCTGCCTTGAAAGGTGCTGTTAGTGTGCAGCAGTATTCCAGCCTAGATAGAACAAGTGACCTGAAGAGTGTCATCATGGGCTTGGCCTCCCTAGTTTTTGAAGGTTCTCATTATCCATCCTGTCATTTTTCTAGCAGATGCGATTGATACAATGTTATGGTCCTTGAAGGTGAGATCCTCCGACATGATCACTCCCAGGTCTTTGACGTTGGTGTTTCGCTCTATTTTGTGGCCAGAATTTGTTTTGTACTCTGATGAAGATTTAATTTCCTCGTGTTTACCATATCTGAGTAATTGAAATTTCTCATCGTTGAACTTCATATTGTTTTCTGCAGCCCACTGAAAGATTTGGTTGATGTCCGCCTGGAGCCTTGCAGTGTCTGCAATGGAAGACACTGTCATGCAGATTCGGGTGTCATCTGCAAAGGAAGACACGGTGCTGTGGCTGACATCCTTGTCTATGTCAGATATGAGGATGAGGAACAAGATGGGAGCGAGTACTGTGCCTTGTGGAACAGAGCTTTTCACCGTAGCTGCCTCGGACTTTACTCTGTTGACTACTACTCTCTGTGTTCTGTTAGTGAGGAAATTATAGATCCATCGACCGACTTTTCCTGTTATTCCTTTAGCACGCATTTTGTGCGCTATTACGCCATGGTCACACTTGTCGAAGGCTTTTGCAAAGTCTGTATATATTACATCTGCATTCTTTTTGTCTTCTAGTGCATCTAGGACCTTGTCGTAGTGATCCAATAGTTGAGACAGACAGGAGCGACCTGTTCTAAACCCATGTTGCCCTGGGTTGTGTAACTGATGGGTTTCTAGATGGGTGGTGATCTTGCTTCTTAGGACCCTTTCAAAGATTATGATATGGGATGTTAGTGCTATCGATCTGTAGTTCTTTGCTGTTGCTTTACTGCCCCCTTTGTGGAGTGGGGCTATGTCTGTTGTTTTTAGTAACTGTGGGACGACCCCCGTGTCCATGCTCCCTCTCCATAGGATGGTAAAGGCTCGTGATAGGGGCTTCTTGCAGTTCTTGATGAACACGGAGTTCCATGAGTTTGGCCCTGGGGCAGAGTGCATGGGCATGTCATTTATCGCCTGTTCGAAGTCATTTGGCGTCAGGATAACATCGGATAGGCTTGTGTTAACCAAATTCTGTGGTACTCCTGGGTACTCTTCTTGGCTAACATATCAACTTGATCATGAAGGAGTAATCCAGTGTGTGATGGGATCCATAGCAATTGTACATTAATTCCTTTGTCCCGGATTTTTGAGTATCTATACCTGGCTTTTCCAATGAGCATGTTGTTGGAGTCATTATATGAGTCAAGAGCCTTCAATGATGACATAGAATCAGTAATGGTGATGGAGTTAAGCTCAGTGTCATAGGTTAGCTTTAGCGCCATTAGGACTGCAAACAATTCAATTTGCAGTGTTGATGCCCAATTGTTAATTCTTATGCCTAGTTCAACAAATTTATTATCGTTCTTAACTAGGGAGGTGGCAACAAGAGCAGATGCAACCCTGCCAGAAGTCTCCTGATTAGATCCGTTAGTGTATATAACTTGTGATAACTCATTACTACCAGCTAGGCGAGAAATTTCTTCTTGAGCAAATGCTTTAACAAGTGATTTAAGGAAGGGATTACTAGCAGTGAGCTTCTTGGGAGGGACTTGCAGGTATGTGATATTAAATGAACACACCTCCCGTGGAGGGGTGAAATGCTCTTGTTGCCTACAGTGATACAGTTCATGCAGGTTATAAAACTGAATGCAATTGCACGTTTTCACAGCCCATTTAGATCTGTGTGTATTTACTTCTAGACACTTAGAAAGATTCATTGTGACAGTGTCTGGTTCATTTCTTAACATTCTAATACCGAGTAGTGTTAATCTCAATAATCCTATCACTGATACTAGAAATACCAAGCTCCTTCCTCATATTAAGAACTTTTGTAGATTTGGGACAGCCAAGAATAATTCTGAGAGCTTCATTTTGCATTAACTCCAAGGGTCGGAGAGAACTTTCTCTAGCTAATATCAACATGGGAGCAGCATAATCAATTAAGGACCTAACATAGGCTATGTACATCATTCTCACGATTCTCACATTAGCACCATTAACTTTGAGAGCATTGAACCTATCTTTGCATTTCTTATTTAGTTGTGGTATAGTGGATTTGTTAAAGGGTACATCTACACCAAGGTATCTGTAAGTTTTAACGTAGTTAATGTTTTCACCCTGCAAGTAGATGGGTCGGGGATGTCGTTTGCTTGTCAATATCTTTTGTGTTAGAGGAAAATAATATGACGCCTAGTCGATTACAAATTGGTTGAACTTCATTAAGAATGGTACTCATCTTCTTATGCCCTGTTGTATGGATCATGATGTCATCAGCATAGCTTATAGCTATATGTTTAGGTGAGGCAGGTAGAGCATTTAGGAGAGCATTAATCAGAATATTAAATATTATGGGACTGAGAACTCCCTGCGGTGTATCTAGGGACATTTCTTTAGACTCGCTTCTAAAGCCTTGGTAGAGGACAGAGGATACTCTATTTGACAGGTATCCTATTATCCAGCAGAATAGGCTACCACCAATATTCATTTTGGGTAGTTTATGTAGTATAACGGTTCTGTTTGCGATATCAAATGCAGATTTTAGATCAAGAAATGCGGTAAAACTAGTTGAAATGTGTGCAGTGAGAAAGTTGGAAATACAGTTCTGCACAATTTTACCTTTCATGAACCCATAGAGGTAAGAGGAGAGTTGGTGTCTGGTTCTGTAGTACAGTCTGTTAAGTATCATTCTTTCAAAAGTTTTACAAAGACAACTGGTTAAGGAGATCAGGCTAAATGTATCAGGCTGTTGGGGCTTAGGGATAGTCACAATGAGACTATTGGTCCAGGAAGTATGAAGGACTCCCTCAATGTAACTTGTGGAAAATTGCATTTATCTGAATGTATCATTATATACATAACAATAAATGAACATAGATAATTATTATTTATCAGTTAGACAAGTAGGAATCTGGGACACCTAGGTCGCAAAAAATGTCCCCCTTCGATACCTACCACTGTCATATCCACAAGTTGCTCTGGACCTATTAATTAAATGAAATATACATCACCAGGAATGCTGGTAAATATATAAATTTGTGGACTGTATATTAAATTAAAAAATGATTATATATAAATACACATACACATAACAGAAGGAGAATATATTAATATCATAACACTCACCAATTTGACTGGAGATTAATGTGTATCATACTCAGAAAACCTCTGTCTATAAATGAAAATAACTGGCCAGAGTTATAACATAACAGACTTATCTGAGGTTCCTGGAGTTGTCCTGTCCTGTCGCCTGATATCTCAAGTTATGCAGGAATGCACATCCAACAATTTCGCCTCCTATGAGAGGTGTCAGCCCGATTTTAACCTCTAGAGCACGAAAAATTCTTCCCATTATTCACAACATGTTATTCAATTCAAACAAAAATGGTGACTGTCCCTTCTCCCCAGGCTCAGTTTACCATTTTCTGTGACATAAATGTTATTAAATACAGTATGGCCATCTATATACATATAAATACTGAATTTCTGGAAAATATATACAGTATTTTCCACATAACTGGTATTATACAGTGCCAACAAAGGATTATTAGGCACGTGTCTTAGAGTTCTGAGAATATCATAGGTTATACCATCCTCTCCAGGAGCAGTTGATCGACCTTTAGTTAATGTGGCCCGGTGGCCTGGTGGCTAAAGCTCCCGCTTCACACACGGAGGGCCCGGTTCGATTCCCAGCGGGTGGAAACATTTCGACACGTTTCCTTACACCTGTTGTCCTGTTCACCTAGCAGTAAATAGGTACCTGGGTGTTAGTCGACTGGTGTGGGTCGCATCCTGGGGGAAAAAGATTGAGGACCCCAATGGAAATAAGTTAGACAGTCCTCGATGACGCACTGACTTTCTTGGGTTATCCTGGGTGGCTAACCCTCCAGGGTTAAAAATCCGAACGAAATCTTATCTTATCTTATCTTAATTCATACTCGGTGTGGAAAATTAAATTTACCTGGATGTAACTCTTAAGGTACATACCAGTAAATGGTAACAAAGATAATTATTTTTTATCAAGGTTACAGAGACAAGTAGGAATTTTAGGACACCTAGGTCGCAAAAAAAATGTCCCCCTTCGATACCTACTATAATATCTCTCTCCACAAGTCACTCTGGACCTATATTAATTTCAAATGAAATATACATCACCAGGAATTCTGGTAAAGACATTAATATAAATATGTGGACTGTATATTAAATTTAAAATGTGAATACATATACATTGAAGGAGAATTTATAATAAGACTCGCCAATTAGTCTGGAGATTACGGTGTGTCATACCAACCCCCCTGCCTAAATATGAAGAAAATACTGGCCAGAATTCCAACATAATAGACAACTTAGCTGGGGTTCCAAAGCTGTCCTGTCCATCTGCTTAATGCTCACTTTATGCAGGACTGTAATTCCAACAATTTCGGCTCGTATTTGAGAGGTTTTAAGCCCAATATAACCCCTAGAGCGACGAAAATTTATGCACATTTCACTAACGTGCCTGTACCACATTCAAAACAATGGTGTCTCATGCTCGTCAGCGCAGGCACAGAGCTTCCCTGTCGGTTCTCCTCTTTAAAATACACTTTAGAGCAATAGTAATGTATTAATCAGGTGTATTTACATTATAAAAAAATATACAGCATAATTTTGGGAAATTATTTTCCACACTCGGTGAAGAGGCAGTCACTCTCATCAATATTTTGGCTCATAAAATTAATCAGCTTCAACATTTCCCCAGAAGCACTCTTAAGTTTTTTCTAATATGAGATGGAAGGTTTTCATGCCTGGATATTTTGAACCAGTCATGTATGAGGTCATTTGCTTTTTCAAATTCAAATTCAAATTCAAAGTTTATTCTCTATAAGGATTACAATACTGAGTTTACAGAAATTTGGTTATTGTTTGGTTTAACATGTAGTAAAATTGAGATTACAGAGTGTACCACTAGAACGCTTAGCATGGGGGATGAGCAACATTACCAGTCTTTTTCCTGGTTATTTTATTTATACCTTTCCAAGCCAAACTTAAAGGGGTGGACCTATTTAATCCACTAGCAAATTGTTCCCATTCCTGTTGCCTAAGTTCTTGCTTTCTATTCCTTTCATTTGTTAGTGCAGCTTGGAACGTTCTGAGCAGGTCTGGGGTTCTTCATTCACGGTATGCTTTTTATGAGGCCCATTTAAAGACTTGATTAATGTCCACTTAGAAAATTGCAGTATTCTCAGTGGATGAGTCATGCATTCTGGTATCGTCTGGGGTCCACCTCATCTTTCCGTTTCTTTTTTCCCGAGGAAACTGTTTTATTGTAAATATAAAATCCCAATGTACTGTTTGCAAAGACATAAAATAAATAAATAAATAATTAAAAAATAAAAATTCCTGCCCAGATTTGGGTAATTATCTCCTCTCCTCGGATTCCCGGGTAAAAGGGCTCAATAAAGCATCATCTTTGGTAGCCCTTAATAACAACCCCAAGTCCAAGACAACACAGCTGCTGCTTTGATCTCTTGTTTAATTAATTTTTGTGGTAAGAACTTTTGGAAAGTTATTGTTGCGGGTAACAATAGTACCAACAAGTATTATTTAGGCGTTCAGCGACATGGATTAATTATACCTGGAACTGTGTTTTGTAAAGTTTGTGTATGGTACGTTTATTACTTCCATGTGATTATTTCTCAGAAAATGTATGCATATACTGTTTAGTACTCTAAACATTTCTGGGATTACAGATGTTTAATTTACATTACCCATGACACACACAATACAAAAAAAAAATTACTTGACTTTCTCGAGTTATCTTAAGTTAATAACCCTCCGAGTTAATTACTCGCAGAAATTCTTCACTTCATTATCTTTAAAATCTCATTAAAAAAAAACTTTTTTTAATGCTTATTTTTGCATTTTATATTCGATGGGGGACTATGATGTTTTATTGTAAATAATTCTTCCTTTCCACTGGCCTGAAATAGATAAAATAAGGGATTATGTAAGTAAGATAATTTAGGTACAGGCACACACAAGTACAATTATACACAGTGACATGTGTAAATTAATCTAAATTAAATGTGGAAATAAGTCAATGGAAATAAGTCAGTTCCTGATCAGCCGGGCTGTGGCTCATACGTTGGTTTGCGTGCAGCCAGCAGCAACAGCCTGGTTGATCAGGCGCTGATCCACCAGGAGGCCTGGTCACAGACCGGGCCGCGGGGGCGTTGACCCCCGAAACTCTCTCCAGGTAACTCTCTCCAGGTATCCTAGGTAATTTACACATTCTGCTATGTATGATAATCTATGTAACTATTTATGTGTACCTGTACCAGAATAAACTTACTTACCTAGGATAACCCAAAAAAAAAGTCAAAGTGACTTATTTCCATTATGGTCCTTGGCTATTTAGTAGTAGCTGTTGCAATCAGTCATAACTTTTTTTAGCATTCAGTTTTAACAAGGTAAACAGCTGCCTGAGTTTGTTTGCAATCCTGTTAGTCACAAACACACGTGGAACCCTATTGCAGGAATATTGCACTAGAGGGTCGATTGACAACTGAATCGCCTAATCATGGAAATCATGGACCCCAGTGGAAATGAGTCACTGCCTGACTTTCTAGGCCCCATGGCCTGGCTGGCAAAGCTCTCGCTTCACACGAGGAGGGCCCAGGTTCAATTCCCGGTGGGGTAGAAACATTTTGACTCGTTTCCTTACACCTGTTGTCCTGTTCACCTAGCAGCAAATAGGTATATACAGTGGACCCCCGGTTAACGATATTTTTTCACTCCAGAAGTATGTTCAGGTGCCAGTACTGACCGAATTTGTTCCCATAAGGAATATTGTGAAGTAGATTAGTCCATTTCAGACCCCCAAACATACACGTACAAACACACTTACATAAATACACTTACATAATTGGTCGCATTCGGAGGTGATCGTTATGCGGGGGTCCACTGTACTTGGGTGTTAGTCGACGGGTGTGGGTCGCATCCTGGGGGACAAGATTGAGGACCCCAATGGAAATAAGACACAGTCCTAGATGAAGCACTGTCTTTCTTGGGTTATCCTGGGTGGCTAACCCGCCGGGGTTAAAAATCCGAATGAACTCTTATCTTACCTTCAAGGGGAGATACGTACTTGCAAAGGGCTCATAATGATACCAGTAATTAGTGCTGCCCTCTCTTCTGGATCAAACCTAATGATACTTGTGTGAAAATTGATATCTTAGTGGAGACTTAGTGGAGCACTCTTAAAGCACCTCACTGTAGAATTTGCTTTGAAACTGCTGTAGTTACTATGGTTACATTACTGTTGGAATCTCAGTTTAATTTTAAATGTAAGCTGGAGGACTTCGCAGTGACATTAGCCTCCATAATAATAATAATAATAATAATAATAATAATAATAATAATGATAATAATATAATAGATCCAAATTAAGATTATGATTAAGAAGTTTCACAAAAAAGCTCCAGAACCTATTTTATTAGGTCAGGGTGGATATTCTCTATTTTCTGTAGAAAACGTGGAATAGCCAGTCTGACTTAATTCACCAGTATTCTGCAAGAGATGGAAAAATACTTTTACAGAGACACTTGTTAGAAAAACATTTGTATTTTGTTGTTAACAATAGCTCAGAGGTTTCCTCAATTACATTAGGTATAGAACTTGATGCAGAATCCTGCCAATGAGATTCCTTGGCACTTGTGAAGGACCTTGATTTTGAAGGTTTTAGCCTCTCGGTCTGGTTAAGGCCAGATTTCTTTGTTGTCTGCCTGGTCAACCAGGCTGTTGCTGCCAGTGGCTTAAAGGTCTACCTAACCATCAAAACCTGGCTGATCTGCCAGTTCTTGCAAGACTTACTCCAGTTTTCTCTTAAAAACTTCATCTCTGGTTTAGCAGTATTTTTTAAATTTGCTGGCAGGGACCTCTGCTTTTCAATGGATTTGTTCTATACTTCATATCTCACTCCAGTTGGTTATGACAGTCGATAGATTGGGGACCTTACCCTAGAGTGTTTTTCGTGCACATATAAGATATCTCTCACTTTTCTGTTCAAGCTAGGACACTAAAGGACCCCAATGGAAATAAGTCACTCTGTCTGACTTTTTTGGGTTATCCTAGGTTCTCTACACATATGCTGCTATGTATGATAATTCTATGTAACTGTATTGTGTATACCTGAATAAATTTACTTACTTACTTACACTAATAGTATACATACCATGTGAATATCAAAATGGTATACAATACCGACAGGGTGGTAGATAAGACACATAGGCAACAGTTAGGCAACTTTATTCCGAAATGTTTCGCCTACACAGTAGGCTTCTTCAGTTGAATACAAAAAATAGGCATGAACAGTAGAGATGTGAAGACGATGTAATCAGTCCATCACCCTTGAAGTCGTAGATTTGAGGTCAGTCCCTCAGCCTGGAGAAGTTCAGTTCCATAGTCAGGAACTATCTGAAGATCAAGCAACAGTGCTGAGACTTAAATACTGTCGGAAGGAGAGGTGCAGAGTGGTAGTAGTGAGAATGCAGCCACTGAGAGGTCACGGGTGATGGACTGATTACATCGTCTTCACATCTCTACTGTTCATGCCTATTTTCTGTATTCGACTGAAGAAGCCTACTGTGTAGGTGAAACGTTTTGGAATAAAGTTGCCTAACTGTTGCTTATGTGTCTTACCTACCATACATACCATGTGCTTGTACTTTGTACTTGTAACCTGCTGCTCTCCATTTTGAAAAAAAGAAGCTGAAACAGTTTGAAGGTATCAATGCATACCAGAGCCATAGTCATTATGTAAGTGTTTAAAATGCTGTACAATACATATAGTAAGTTTGATATAGGCCTGCTTGTTTATTGTTGCTTTAAGAGACTTAGAATAAAATCAGAAATTTTTTTGAAACTGACTAATGGGTACAGTAGGACCCTTGTATCCGCCAGAGATACATTCCACGAACCGGCCATGGATTCCGAAACCATGGATAGTAGCAAACCTTCTATATAAGTCCTGTACATACCCATTATAGAGTTTAATTGATAAATTATGCACATTAAGTGGAGAATTATCACTTTTTCACTGATGGGAAGCAGCACTTCATAGCTTCTCTTAGGCTTCAAAGAACTACCAACTTTCCTACTTTTGCACTTTGGGGCCATTATTATGCAAAATTAAGAGGTATTTTTGGGCCACAATAAACTGTGGATAACTAAAACCATGGACACTGAATCAGTGGATACAGTGGTTCTACTGTACTACACCTACATTTAAGTTTCGAGTCTAAATGTATATGATGGAATATAGGAGAAAATCATCCTAATCAATATATACAGTACTTACTCTCAAGATGTGTAATCCTCTCAAACATTAATCATTCTATTGTGTCCACTTTAGGTTAATAATCAAACCTATACAGCCTCTCCTCACGTAATGACAGAGTTCCGTTCCTAAGACCACACCGGTAAACGAATTCATTGCTAAGTGAGGAGCATACTACGTATAATGGTAGTGGGTTTGTGTCAACCATCTTTGATGTTGTTTTAATGTCACCTTTGCACCATTTATAATATTTCTGGTGTATTACAATATACAGTAGTGTACTGTATACATATTATATTAAACAGAATAGAGGAAATCAGCTCTAATCTACACTATTTAGGTATGCATACTGGTCAGAGAGCCTGTCATAAGTCTGAGTCATCATTAGTTTTTTAGTTTAATATGTTTATTATGCACCCCATACCCATCCTGTGGGAGGTAGTCAAAAGATTGCAGAGGTACATAATGGGTCCAGGGACTGGACTCCAAAGTTTTGATAGCTGAGCAAGTTACAGAGGTAACATAAACACATATGCAGTTTAATGTGATCCTTTATTGACAACGTTTCGCCCACACAGTGGGCTTTTTCAAGTCATACACAGATCTACCTGGGGTGGAGGGTACGGGAGTATTTATAGTCAGGTTCAGAATGTTGAGGTCAGGTGAAAAATGCTGCATCTGATGGGTAGCTTGGCAGGGGTATTGGACAAGTTGTGAGTAGACCTTCTGCAGTGTTCTATGTTCTTATGTGGGATAGCGATGAAGAAGTTTCTTTGCAAGTGGTTCAGCTATGTTATAGAAGCCATTGTTCTGGTTGAAATTGTTGGTTATAGAGATAAGCGATGATTCCAGGATTCTTCGGTATTGAGTGTTGTCTTCTGTGGCGATAAGTCTTGAGTTTCTGTAGTTAATTAAATGGTTGTGTAAATTGCGATGTTGTACACAGGCATTCCTTGTATCGTCAGTCCTGCTTGCGTATTGGTGTTTTGAAATACGTGTTTGGAGGTCTCTTGATGTTTCGCCCACGTATAATTTGTTGCAGTCATTACAAGGGATTATGTATACCCCTGCAGAGGATGGAAGCTTGTCCTGTCTACTACTGGTGATGTCCTTGATGGTCGTGGTTATGGAGGTAGATACTTGGAATGATGTATTGGAAAAGATGTTGGAAATATGTTTGGCAATGGAGTTGGTAGGGAGGACTATGTATCTCTTCTCGGCAGTGTCTTCTCTGGGCGTGTTGAAGATGTTTAATGCCCGCTGTCTGCAGTCTCTGATGAAGTGACGAGGATAGTGAAGTTTAGAAAATACTTGTTCAATTATAGTGCATGCTTCCTCAAGGAACTCATTGCTGCAGATTCTGAGTGCGCGCAGGAAGAAGCCTATAATTACACCACGTTTAGTTTTGGTGTCGTGGTGAGAGTAGAAGTGGAGAAGATCGTTTTGGTTGGTTGGTTTTCAATAGACTTTAAAACGAAGTTCATGGTCAGTTTTGCAGAGAAGAACATCAAGGAAAGAAAGAGTGTTGTTGACTTCTTCTTCAAGTGTGAACTGGATTGAGGGCTCGACCTGGTTGAGCTTGTCTTGGAGAGCTTGAACGTTGAAGCGCCTGGGAGTTATGAGGAGAATGTCGTCAACATAACGGAGCCAGGTGACAGTCGAAGGAATAATGGTAAGAAACGCTCGGCTTCCAGATGTTCCATGTATAAGTTCGCCAGGACGGCACTGAGTGGCGAGCCCATGGGTAGACCAAAAGTCTACTCGCCACTCAGTGCCGTCCTGGCTAACTTATACATGGAACATCTGGAAGCCGAGCGTTTCTCCACCATTATTCCTTCGACTGTCACCTGGCTCCGTTATGTTGACGACATTCTCCTCATAACTCCCAGGCGCTTCAACGTTCAAGCTCTCCAAGACAAGCTCAACCAGGTCGAGCCCTCAATCCAGTTCACACTTGAAGAAGTCGACAACACTTCCTTTCCTTGATGTTCTTCTCTGCAAAACTGACCATGAACTTCGTTTTAACCCTTTGACTGTCGCAACCCCCAATCCTGAGGTGTCTCCTGGTGTCGCAAAATTTCAAAAAAAAACAAAAAAGTTATTTTTTTCTTAGGAAATGATAGAGAATCTTTTCCCGATTGTAATGACACCACAAAAACGAAATTTGATGGAAAACTGACGGAATTATGCTCTCGCGAAGTTAGCGGCCTCGGCGGTACAGTGGACCCCCGCATAACGGACGCCTTGCATAACGGACAATCCGCATAGCGGACGCTTTGATCGCTAAAATTTTGCCCCGCATAGTGGACAAAAACCCGCTCAGCGGCCTTCGTCCGAGACGCGTCCAATGTGCGCCCTCAGCCAGCCTCACATGTGCCGCCTGTGCCATTGTTTACCAGCCAGCCTCCGCGGTAACATTCAAGCATACAATCGGAATATTTCGTATTATTACAGTGTTTTCGGTGCTGTTTCTGGAAAATAAGTGACCATGGGCCCCAAGAAAGCTTCTAGTTCCAACCCTACAGCAATAAGGGTTAGAATTCCTATTGAAATGAAGAAAGAGATCATTGATAAGTATGAAAGTGGAGTGCGTATCACCGACCTGGTCAGGTTGTACAAGAAACCCAAATCAACCATCTCTTCTATTGTGGGCAAGAAAACGGCAATCAAGGAAGCTGTTCTTGCCAAAGGTTTAACTGTGTTTTCGAAACAAAGATCGCAAGTGATGGAAGATGTTGAGAGACTCTTATTGGTGTGGATAAATGAAAAACAGCTAGCAGGAGATAGCGTCTCTCAAGCGATCATATGTGAAAAGGCTAGGAAGTTGCATGAGGATTTAATTAAAAAAAGGCCTGCAACTAGTGATGATGTGAGTGAATTTAAGGCCAGCAAAGGTTGGTTTGAGAGATTTAAGAAGCGTAGTGGCATACATAGTGTGATACGGCATGGTGAGGCTGCCAGTTCGGACCACAAAGCGGCTGAAAAAATATGTGCATGAATTCAAGGAGTACATAGAAACTGAAGGACTGAAACCTGAACAAGTGTTTAATTGTGATGAAACAGGCCTGTTTCTGGAAGAAAATGCCAAGCAGGACCTACATTACTCAGGAGGAAAAGCACTCCCAGGACATAAGCCTATGAAAGACAGGCTTACTTTGTTGATGTGTGCCAATGCTAGTGGTGATTGCAAAGTTAAGCCTTTATTAGTGTATCACTCTGAAACTCCCAGAGCGTTCAGGCAAAAGAATGTCCTCAAGGATAATTTGTGTGTGCTGTGGAGGGCAAACAGTAAGGCATGGGTCACTAGGGAATTTTTCTATAACTGGTTACACCATGCATTTGCCCCCAATGTGAAAGATTACCTAACTGAAAAGAAATTAGACCTTAAGTGCCTCCTGGTGTTAGACAATGCCCCTGGTCATCCTACAGACGTGGCAGAGCGACTTTATGGGGGACATGAGCTTCATTAAGGTGAAGTTTTTTGCCTCCTAATACCACTCCTCTCCTGCAGCCCATGGACCAGCAGGTCATTTTCCAACTTCAAGAAACTGTACACAAAAGCTCTGTTTCAAAAGTGCTTTGAAGTGACCACAGACACTCGATTGACTCTAAAAGAGTTTTGGAAGGATCACTTTAATATCCTCAATTGTGTAAACCTTATAGTAAGGCTTGGGAGGGAGTGACTAAGAGAACCTTGAACTCTGCTTGGAAGAAACTATGGCCAGAATGTGTAGACAAAAGGGATTTTGAAGGGTTTTGAGGCTAACCCTGAGAGGAGTATACCAGTTGAGGAATCAATTGTGGCATTGGGGAAGTCCTTGGGGTTGGAGGTTAGTGGGGAGGATGTGGAAGAGTTGGTGGAGGAGGACAATGAAGAACTAACCACTGATGAGCTGATAGATCAACTTCAAGAGCAAGAGGCCAGACCTGGGGAAACTGGTTCAAAGGAGGGGAGAGAGAAATTGAAGGAATTGCCTACTTCAAAGATTAAGGAAATGTGTGCAAAATGGCTTGAAGTGCAAACCTTTTTTGATGAAAATCACCCTCACACAGCTATTGCAAGCCGTGCTGGTGACTGTTACAATGACAGTGTTGTGAACCACTTTAGACAAATCATAAAGGAACGAGAGGTACAGGCCACTATGGACAGATATGTTGTGCGAAAGAAGTCCAGTGACTGAAGCTGGTCCTAGTGGCATTAAAAGAAGAAGGGAAGTAACCCCAGAAAAGGACTTGCCTCCTCAAGTCTTAATGGAAGGGGATTCCCCTTCTAAACACTAACACTCTCTCTCCCCTCCTCCCATCCCATCAATCATCACCAGATCTTCAATAAAAGTAAGTGTCATGTAATTGTGCATGCCTTTTTCAGTTTGTGTGTACTAAAATTAACATTTTTTTGTGGTAAAAAAATTTTTTTTTCATACTTCTGGGTGTCTTGCACGGATTAATTTTATTTCCATTATTTCTTATGGGGAAAATTCATTCACATAGCGAACATTTCGCATAACAGCCAGCCCTCTTGCACGGATTAAGGTCGCTATGCGGGGGTCCACTGTATTTACAAATCGGCAATTTCGCCCACTTTGAGCCCTATTTTCGGCTAATTCCATTGTTCCAGTCGACCAAACTCATAGCTATTTCTTTAGAACTCCATTTTTTCTATCGATTGAGTACAAGAAATTGCCCATTTACCGATTTCAACTACCCAATAATGTGGTCAGAAATTTGCAATTTGGCCAATTTCATGAAAATTAAAAAATATGACAATTTCAAAATAAGGTCCAGAATGAACAATGCAGACATTCCTGGCTCTAAAATAACATTTTCTTTGTTCATCAGTCATGTCTCCAGGCCCCTCTGATATTACTCTTGCTTTCTATTTTGAATTTTTATTCAAACAAAAAATAGAAGACTTACTATTATGCAGACTACTGCAATACTGTAATAATTGTATAAATAACATCAACCCATTCATGACTGCATATTAGAATGGCTAGTTGGACATTTATTGGACAATGACATCATTTGTTTACTTTTGAACATTGGCAAAAATCAAACATTTCCCCTACTTTGAGCTCCATTTCCAGGTTCTTTTTATAGTAAAATTAATCAAAATCACCTCTAGTTCTATAATATGTTTTCCATTCTATTAAATGAGACCAAGAAAATGAGAATACAACCATAAATACTATACGAAAATAGACCACAAAGTCGGCATTTTAATTAAAAAAATGGTCGGAGTTTTTTTTTTCTTATTATGCACTGCGTGCTCCAGGATTTTTTTTATATGGTGCACACTGACCACACAGACCCATTCTCTCACATGTGGGCCTACCAGCTTTCTCCTGCTTGATTTGAAGCTGCTAGAATTTATGAGTATTATTTTTTTTATTATCACACTGGCCGATTCCCACCAAGGCAGGGTGGCCCGAAAAAGAAAAACTTTCAACATCATTCACTCCATCACTGTCTTGCCAGAAGGGTGCTTTACACTACAGTTTTTAAACTGCAACATTAACACCCCTCCTTCAGAGTGCAGGCACTGTACTTCCCATCTCCAGGACTCAAGTCCGGCCTGCCGGTTTCCCTGAACCCCTTCATAAAAGTTACTTTGCTCACACTCCAACAGCATGTCAAGTATTAAAAACCATTCGTCTCCATTCACTCCTATCAAACACGCTCACGCACGCCTGCTGGAAGTCCAAGCCCCTCGCACACAAAACCTCCTTTACCCCCTCCCTCCAACCTTTCCTAGGCCGACCCCCTACCCCGCCTTCCTTCCACTACAGACTGATACACTCTTGAAGTCATTCTGTTTCGCTCCATTCTCTCTACATGTCCGAACCACCTCAACAACCCTTCCTCAGCCCTCTGGACAACAGTTTTTGGTAATCCCGCACCTCCTCCTAACTTCCAAACTACGAATTCTCTGCATTATATTCACACCACACATTGCCCTCAGACATGACATCTCCACTGCCTCCAGCCTTCTCCTCGCTGCAACATTCATCACCCATGCTTCACACCCATATAAGAGTGTTGGTAAAACAATACTCTCATACATTCCCCTCTTTGCCTCCAAGGACAAAGTTCTTTGTCTCCCACAGACTCCTAAGTGCACCACTCACCCTTTTCCCCTCATCAATTCTATGATTCACCTCATCCTTCATAGACCCATCCGCTGACACGTCCACTCCCAAATATCTGAATACATTCACTTCCTCCATACTCTCTCCCTCCAATCTGATATCCAATCTTTCATCACCTAATATTTTTGTTATCCTCATAACCTTACTCTTTCCTGTATTCACTTTTAATTTTCTTCTTTTGCACACCCTACCAAATTCATCCACCAATCTCTGCAACTTCTCTTCAGAATCTCCTAAGAGCACAGTGTCATCAGCAAAGAGCAACTGTGACAACTCCCACTTTATGTGTGATTCTTTATCTTTTAACTCCACGCCTCTTGTCAAGACCCTCGCATTTACTTCTCTTACAACCCCATCTATAAATATATTAAACAACCACGGTGACATCACACATCCTTGTCTAAGGCCTACTTTTACTGGGAAATAATTTCCCCCTTTCCTATGTACTCTAACTTGAGCCTCACTATCCTCGTAAAAACTCTTCACTGCTTTCAATAACCTACCTCCTACACCATACACCTGCAACATCTGCCACATTGCCCCCCTATCCACCCTGTCATACGCCTTTTCCAAATCCATAAATGCCACAAATGCCACGGTACCTCGTAAGACGTATATATACGGCTGCGACAGTCAAAGGGTTAGTCTATCAAAAACCAACCAACCAAAACGATCTTCTCCACTTCTACTCTCACCACGACACCAAAACTAAACGTGGTGTAATTATTCAAATTTATTCAATTCAAATTTAAAATTCAAAGTTTATTCTCTATAAGGATTACAATGCTGAGTTTACAGAAATTTGGTTATTGTTTGGTTTACATGTAGTAAAATTGTGATTACAGAGTGTACCACTAGAACGCTTAGCATGGCTAGGCATTTCGGGCATACTTAGTTTTATTCTTAATTGTAAAATATTACAAATTATGAGGTAAGTTGGTCTTATGGCTAAGTGATTAAATACTAGTTTATGAGTTTAGCAATGTGAATGCTTTTGTTTTGGCACAGTATAATAGTTTCAGTATTGGAGTATCACAGGATTCATTATTTTAAGACTGAGATTAAATATTTCTGTTTATGGTCAAATGAGTGAGCGAGTGTAAGTGTGAACCACCAGGTGGTATTCGTGTAGTTAGTTGACGGGGTGTATCAGGGAGATAAGATGTTTTCTAATGGTAGTTTTGAAGGTGATGAATGTGTCTGCAGTTCTAGAGTTCTCAGGTAGGGTATTCCAGATTTTAGGGCCTTTGACATACATTGAATTTTTGTAAAGGTTTAGTCGGACACGGGGAATGTCGTAGAGATGTTTGTGTCTGGTGTTATGCCTGTGGGTTCTGTCACAACTATCAAGAAAGCATTTTAGGTCAAAGTTGATATTAATGGTATAAAATACCGACACACTGGAAACAAACACATATGCAGTTTAATGTGATCCTTTATTGACAACATTTCACCCACACAGTGGGCTTTTTCAAGTCATACACAGATCTACCTGGGCGCACTCAGAATCTGCAGCAATGAGTTCCTTGAGGAAGAATGCACTATAATTGAACAAGTATTTTCTAAACTCCACTATCCTCGTTACTTCATCAGAGACTGCAGACGGCGGGCATTAAACATCTTCAACACGCCCAGAGAAGACACTGCCGAGAAGAGAGACATAGTCCTCCCCACCAACTCCATTGCCAAACGTGTTTCCAACATCTTTTCCAATACATCATTCCAAGTATCTACCTCCACAACCACTACCATCAAGGACATCACCAGTAGTAGACAGGACAAGCTTCCATCCTCTGCAGGGGTATACATAATCCCTTGTAATGACTGCAACAAATTATACGTGGGCGAAACATCAAGAGACCTCCAAACACGTATTTCAGAACACCAATACGCAAGCAGGACTGACGATACAAGGAATGCCTGTGTACAACATCGCAATTCACACAACCATTTAATTAACTACAGAAACTCAAGACTTATCGCCACAGAAGACAACACTCAATACCGAAGAATCCTGGAATCATCGCTTATCTCTATAACCAACAATTTCAACCAGAACAATGGCTTCTATAACATAGCTGAACCACTTGCAAAGAAACTTCTTCATTGCTATCCCACATAAGAACATAGAACACTGCAGAAGGTCTACTCACAACTTGTCCAATACCCCTGCCAAGCTACCCATTAGATGCAGCATTCTTCACCTGACCTCAACATTCTGAACCTGACTATAAGTACTCCCGTACCTTCCACCCCAGGTAGATCTGTGTATGACTTGAAAAAGCCCACTGTGTGGGTGAAATGTTGTCAATAAAGGATCACATTAAACTGCATATGTGTTTGTTTCCAGTGTGTCGGTATTTTATACCATTTATTTTCATCAAGTTACAGAGGTAATGAACTCGCAGTTTACAAAGGTAATGAACTCACAACTTATGAAGGTAATGAACTCCAGGTAGGTCTGGATTGGTAAACAAGTATGTCACTAAGTGAGGAGAGGCTGTAATTCCTCTCAATCAAACTTATTAAATACACTGGAATCTGCATTTAAATCACTTTTACCTTTACTGAAAAGACTTGTTGGCGTATGGAAGATGGCAAGGAGGGGAGAGGGAGGAGAGGTTATCTCTACCACCATCACTACCATCCCTACCACCTTCCAGCACCATTGAATTCTATCGTGTTTATCGCCTTCTTAATCAAAGGGCTGGCACTCGGAGCTTTCTTTGGCCCCATGGTGGCTTATTTAGCGGTTGCACTCAGTAAAGAAGCACGAAAAACAATGGATTATTACAAAATGTTTCATATAAATGCGCAGGGTAATGTTCACTCGACAAGAAACAAAGCCAGACTGACTCGGAATGCGTGCATGGGATGCTTTGTGTGGGCGAGGGCAGACGGACATGTTCAGTACGGTGGATGAAAACAGAGGTGGTGAACGAAAACTGGGACAGTATTTTGACAAAAAAAAAAGTCGTCGAAAACCAAATTCGACAAAAACCAGGGTAAACGAAAACTGAGATTCCACTGTATCATATAGCATGAACAATAGAATGTTCAGTTCTCTTGTACTCATTGTAAGCTTCTAAATTTAAAAATTACACTCTTCTAAGTGACTATTTGTACAAAACCACTCGTACTGTTATTGCCTTATGAATCTTCAGTTTGACCAAATTGCTCTGCACAAGGAGCTTTCAGCATGTACACCCAGATGTTATTCTCTTTTGTACAAACATTGTATCATGCTGAAATAAAATTATTATTAGTATTATTATTATAAATAGGGGATATGTTCAGTAACATACAGTAGTTACCAGTAATTCTTGATTTAACTTTTTGAAATATGGCATAAATCGCGGTTCGCAATATAGTTGCATTAATTAGTTGCACTAATTTTGTTGGGAAGCAAATTCTTAATGTGTTCTAAATTTTTAAATGTAGCAACCCTCAAGGGCGATTCCTTGATGCTGGTGAAAGGCTCTTGTTCTAAGGAATTGAATCTGCCCTTCTCTTCCTTAGATTAAATCTGAGTGCCTCCCATTCCCCCTCAGGTATTGTATTACCCCTACAGGCTTAGTGCTCCCTGTGCATGTAATAAGAATTACTGTATCTTAATGCAACAAAACATTCTATGGATACCATGAGCAAACCATGATGGAAAAAGTTTTCATTGAAAGCCATGAAATCTTCTGCCTTGTTAATTGTAATTTAGTCATCATGATGTCACTATTTAGGATAGTGACATTAATGTAAAATGTCCTTCACAACTTTATTCTAATCATATTCACATTTTTCAGTTGGGGGTTCACCATTAAGTAAACTGCAGCACAAGCAAGGCGTTCATAGCCTTTGCAAGTCATCTAAAATGCTGTCTGCGAGATGGCTGTATGGCGACGTATAAGAAGCAGTGCCACCATACTGATGCTGCTTGTAGTCGTACTCTACATTGGTTACTGCACTGAAGAGTTGTACTCGAGATTACAAAGTAATCGTAAGCTTCAGAGACTTATGGAATATGAAAAAGAGGTCAGTTATTTAATATTTCTTTACTAAAAATATTTACCTTTTATTGTTTTGCCATTTAAAATTAATTTATTAACAAAAGTACCTTAAGATAAAGGAAAATATTTAAATCGTATACAGTAGAACCCCCATATCAACTGATTTGGTATCTGCGGTTTCAGTTACCCATGGTTTACTGTGGCCCAAAAATGCCTCTTAATTTTGCATAATAATGGCGCCAAAGCAAAAGTAGAGAAACTGGCAGTTCTTCAAAGCCAGTGAAAAAGTGATAATTCTCTGCTTATTGTGCATAATTTATCAATTAAACTTTATAATGAGCATGTATAAGACTTGTATATGAGATTTGCTGCTGTCCATGGTTTTCGTATCTGTGGCAGGTCTTTGGAACATACCTCCCGCAGATATGGGGGTCCTGCTGTATATAGATTACAGTATATGTGCTGTTAATAGTATACAGGTGCTCCTCTATTTAAGATGCTTCGACTTACAGTATTTTGACTTTGATGGTGCAAAAACAATTACTTTGGAGATGAAATCTGAGATAATTACTCACCATGAAGGCAGCAGCTCTGTAACTTATACATATTCATTTATTTACTTTTCAATACTGGTATTTAGTTATTTACAATAATTGTTTGTTTATTTACAGAAGATGTTTATTTACTTATTTAGCATTTCATATTTGACTCGACAATATTCTTGATTTATGATGAGTTTGTTGGAATGTAACCCCATCATAAGTCAGGGAGCACATGTATACACATATACAATAGTCTATATACAGTACAGTGGACCCATGGCATTCGATGGCATCGTTATACGTTAAATTCGGTATTCGATACATTTTAACGCAAAAATTTTGGCTCGCCACTCGTTAAAAAACCCGCCACACGCGATTCATCCGGGACTCATCCACATGAGCGCCAGTGTTTACAAGCTAGCCAGTGTGCTCGCATCTAAGCATACATTCGGTACATTCCATATTATCACAATGTTTTTGGTGCTTGTTTCTGCAAAATAAGTCACCATGGGCCCCAAGAAAGCTTCTAGTGCCAACCCTGTGGTAAAAAGGTGAGAATTAGTATGCAAATTAAGAAAGATTTTGAAGGGTTTGGGGCTAACTCTGAGAAGCCAATGCCAGTTGTGGAATCCATTGTGCCTATTTCAAAAATTAAGGAAATGTGTGCAAAGTGGGTTGAACTGCAAACCTTTATGGATGAAAATCACCCTAACACAGCTATTGCAAGCCGTGCTGGTGACTATTACAATGACAATGTTGTGGCCCATTTTAGACAACTCTTAACCCTTTCAGGGTCGACAGGCCCTGTCAGAGACTTGTTCTCAGGGTCGGCCAAATTTCAAAAAAAAAAAAAAAATTATTTTTCTTATGAAAAAATAGTTTATTTTACTGAACATTATAGGCTAAACAAAATTTTTTTACCATCAATACTTAGAGATATGGAGGCGTGAAGTTGATGAAAAAGGGGCACCATGTGGCAACATCGCCGACTGCCATCACCCGGTATTCTTTTATTTACTTTCTTATGTACTAATTTCTATTATTTTTTAATTTTTCTTTTTCCATGTAACTTTTATGGTCTGTGAGACCAGTATGATCAGTATTTTGTAAGTTATTTCTTTTTCAATACTACACAATAAGGGCGTAAACACTTGTCATTGTTTTGTTTACAAAAAATATTTGCACAAACAAATGATATGAAATGTTGTTTATTACTATTTTTCTATATTTTTATGTACACATATCCCAGTCACAGGGAATGTTTCTAGAAGTTCTGCAGCCTGTGGAACTCTTTGAAACATGGTGTCATGCACAGTGGTGTTTTACACTCCTCACACATAAAACGAGTGTCTCTGCGTTGTTGTGGGCGTTTTCTTGTATGTGCACAGACGTAACACCTCTTTTGAGTCTTTTTCTTGAAAGCAGTAGCAGGCAGTTTTACCGGGAAGTGATCCCCATGCTTCAACGAGAAAGAAGTTGTTGAAAATTTGGTGGGCGGTCTATTGCGGTGCTGTTCCTTTGGGTACTTGAATACTATTTGTCTGATGACAGACAAACAGAATTCGCTGTGGGGTTTGGTTCGTTTCTGGTCCTCATTTTATACATATTATAAGCATATCGCATGGAAATATCCAGAAGATGGAAAAAGAGTTTTATGTACCACTTATAACTCTTGCAAACACAATCAGCAAACCCAATCTGCATGTCACATTTGTCCACTGAGCGCATATTGAGGGTGTAGTCCATCACAGCTGCAGGTTTTAGAATGGGTTCATTGCTTTCTCTATGCTGCCTGCCCGTGTCTGCCATTCATTAGGGTGAACTGATGACAACAGTGTGACATCTCGTTTGTCATGCCACCGAAATGCCATGATGTCATTGGCAGCAAACGCCTGCACCTCACCTCTACAAGTGCCAGTGTCAAACCTGGGCATATATTTCCGATTTGCACGCACTGTGCCACACACATCTGTCATGTTCACTCGCAAAAAATCACTGAGTGTGGGGCTTGTGTACCAGTTATCTGTGTATAATGTATGCCCCTTACCAAGATATGATTCCATCATTGTTCTAACCACATCACCAGAGATGCCCGATAACTTCCTGGTATTTTGCAATGTATAACTTCCAGTGTACACAATAATATCCAATACCAGACCACTATAACAATCACAAAGCACAAACAACTTTATACCAAAGTGTTTCCTCTTGCTTGGTATGTACTGCTTGAAAGAGAGTCTTCCTTTGAACAGAATCAAAGACTCGTCAATTACAAGCTTCCTGAAGGGATAAAAATACATGCTGAATTTCTTTCAGATACACAAACACATGCTAAATTTTTTTATAAATTTTTCCCGTTTTCTGTCAGGCCTGGTTTTGTCTGGAAGTGAAGCATATGTAACAATTTTCACAAATCGATTCACTGGCATTATATCACTGAAACCTGGGGTTGCAATCAGGTGGTCTGGTGACCAGTATGATTTCACACTGTGCTTATACACATGTGGCATAAGCATTATTGTGGCAAAGAAAAGATACATCTCAGCCACAGTTGTCTCCCTTTCCCCTGGTGTAGACGTGATTTTGGTGAAAGTATTGTGTTTGCCATGGTGTACTCGTAGTATGTGTTGCTTTCCATGACAATACTTTCCATCAGGGGTTCGTCAAAGAATAACTCGAAACATTCCAGTTCACTGGCATTGTTCCCAAGTGTACAGGATGGCCGTATTCCACTTTGGCTGTCATCAAACTGGTGGAGATTTGTAACAAAATTGACAGCTTCCTGCCACCCAGGTGCGGTCTGCTGGTGGGTACTGGGGCAATGACAGGTGGTTGTGGTTGTGGAGGTTGTGGTTGTGGAGGCTGGTGTGGTGGGTGGGTGGGGGATGGTGGCCTTTGTTGTAGATCAGCTGAGGCAGCGGTGTGGGTGACAGCGTGGGTGGCAGCATGGCCCACTGCTGGTGCCTCACGGCCGACACCACCACTACCACCACCATGCACATTTTCCATCCATCCCAATTGCAAACACTATCATCGTCATTTTCACTGTCTGTTCCTGTTGTACAGCCACGGGATGTACTCCGAGATGTACTACTTCCCCTTGGAATAGCATATGGCACACTACCAGAGCGCATATATCGTCGTATATACTGACACTTCACTGGGGAATATTGCACTTCACTATCACTACTGGAACTAGTTTGAAGAGCTTGTAGCTCATATTCACTATCACTATCATCACAAATGCTCACATCTGAGTCTGGGATTTGGGAAAATAGGAGTTCCCTCTTTGATTCTGGTACAACTGAACGTGAACAAGACGGCCCAGCACCAGAGGTGGAAGGCTGAGGGTCGTCTGGGTTTTCCTCACTATTACCGATATTGTGGTCATTAGTTCCGGTCAAAACCCCGCCAAAACTTGAAACTCATCTTCACTGGCACTTCCATCTGTATTAGAACTGTCACTGGGGAACAAAAGTGTCCCAATTCACCGAGGAGTGAGGAACTTCTTACTGCGAAGCAGGATGGACATTGTTTACAAAGATGGTGTTCCCACAATGCACCACTGGGCCCCAGATTTTTTTCCTACTGCACACACCCACCACACAGACCCATTCTCTCACATCTAGGCCTACCAGCCTTTTCCCGCGAGATTTGAGGGTGCTAGAATTTATGCGTACTAGTACGTCAAAAACCCCTGCGCGTAAGCTGTACTAGTATGGCCGAAACCCTGAAAGGGTTAAAGGAACGGGAGGTACAGAACTCTATGGACAGATTTGTTGTGCGACAGAGGTCCAGTGACTCTCAAGCTGGTCCTAGTGGCATTAAATGAAGAAGGGAAGTAACCCCGGAAAAGGACTTACTACCTCAAGTACTAATGGAAGGGATTCCCCTTCGAAATATTAACAACTTCGACACTCCTTCATCCTCCCATCCCATCAATCATCACCAGATCTTCGTTAAAGGTAAGTGTTATGTATTCTATTGTTAGTAGAGTACTACTAACTGTGCATGTCTTCTTCAGTTTGTGTGCATTAAACTTAATGTTTCATGTGGTAAAACTTTTTTTTTTCATAGTACTTTTGGGTGTCTTGCACGGATTAATTTGATTTCCATTATTTCTTATGGGGAAAATTAATTCGCCTTCCGATAATTTTGGCATACAATGAGCTCTCAGGAACGGATTAATATCGTATACCGGGGGTCCACTGTACTGTTACTATACTCGTTTACCGACGCCTTGGACTTACGGCAGGCTCTCTGACCAGTATTCATTCCTAAATAATGTACGTTAGAGCTGATTTCCTCTATTCTGTTTGTTTCATTATACAGTACCAAAAATGTTATAAATGGTGCAAAAGTGACATTAAAACAATATCAGAGAGGGTTGACACAAACTTGCTACCATTATAGTATGCTCCTCACTTAGCGACAAATTCGTTTAACGATGTAGTCTCGGGTATGGAACTCCATCGTTAAGTGAGGAGAGGCTGTATAGTATATACAGTAGGGCCCCACTTATACGGCAGGTTAGGTTCCAGGCTACTGCCGGAAAGCAGACATTGCCGGAAGGCAGAACACCATTTTTTCCACTTATAAATGCATATAAATGCCAGATAACAAGTTTACACTTACACGTATTAAGTTAACAATAGAACTAGGCATTAAAAACAGTAAAAAGTAAAATACACACAGTACACTCATTACTTACCTGAATATATTTGTAGTCTTAATGTAGGGTGAGAGGCGAGTCATATTTATATGTAGGAAGTCAGGTGTGGGAGATATGGTAGCCAGCCACGTCAGCCCACCCCACCCCACTCACATGTAATATACTATGACATTTAAAGCACCCCAGAGCGATAAAATACATATACAGTACATTCATTAATTACCTTAAAATATTTGTAGTCTTAATGTAGGGTGAGAGGTTAGTAAACAAGTTAAAATGAATAAATGAGAGAGAGAGAGAGAGAATGAGGAGACAGAGAGGTGGAGTATGTAAACAAAGAGACGAACACATCTGGTTTTGGTTCATACACATTTTTATTATACCATAATACAAACACTTTACATTGTGTACAAGTTGTCTCGACATTGATACAGTAGAATAAATAAAGAGGAACACTCCCATTCTCACGTAACACCATTTTTAAATGAAGTGACGCTCTGAGTGAAGGCATATGAAAGGAATAATTTTCTAGTTACCCCCAGTAATATTATAGCATACACATTTTCTCTGATGTTGGACTAAAGAAAATGTTATTCTTGTCATCACTCCTACAAGTCTCCTGGCTACCACATCTCATATTTGTCAATTTATTCTACTGTGGGGTGTATTTATCATGTTTATATGTTATGTAGTGTGTTTCTTATATAATTTTAAAAATAATATCATAGATGAATTAATGGAAATGTTTATATTAACGTAATATATGACATTTAATGTGACCAAGAGATTACTATTATTAACATGGCGTCTTCAAAAGGAGAGAGAGACTTAGTGATTTTAATGTGTACCTGCATGCCAGTACAGTGTGTAAGTATATTTAGGTACAAGTACACATAATTATAATTATCATAGTACATATAAAATATGCAATAACTTTAAAGCACTTGAAAATTTTGGAAAGTTTCCAGGCATAATAGAGATGTGCTCACGGAGAATGTAAAGAAATCGGGTGGGGCGCGTTGTATTAGAAAGACAGGGGGAGCCGTATAGCAAGTTTTGGTCATAATTTGAAATGTCCATATTAGCGGAATGCCTTAAAGCAGGGCCCTACTATACACAGTGTGTATAGTATATATGCATTAACAAAAGTACCCTTAAGATAAGGAAAGTAGAAATATATTAAAATCATGTGCAGTATTCTGTGTGTAGATTTCAGTATGTGTATATTATATGCAGTACCTTATTGCTATACGTATCTTTATTTAAAATATAATAACATTAGTTAGTTGGAATACAAAAATTAGACACATTACCATGGAAGACATAGTAAGGAAGATTGATGTGTCTGATATAATAAACACTAGGGGATGTTTAGGTGAGTTATGCTTGGAAGGATCTGATAATGTGTAATACATGTTTAAAAAAAGTAAATAAGCAAGTATACCAGGTATTACGAAATGCTTGATGAGCAGTTTTCTAGACTGCGTGCTAGTAGAGTGAAGGGTAAGGGGTAGGCTTTTTGATGAAATTTGGAACGTAGAAATTAAAAGACAATGTGAGGTTACCGAGGATATAATTAAGAGAGCTGGGGAGGTATTATTAAGATGGTTTGGGCATGTAAAGAGGAAGAAGGTGTTGGGAGGGAAGGTGTTAAGAGGCCTTGAGTTTTAGGGGCTAGGGCATACAGCAGACTTGTGTATGTGTGTTAGATATGCGAGTGGAGACAAGTGTTTTTTAATGGATATACCGTTGGAGTGTGAGTGAGGTAACTTTTATGAAGGGTTTCAGGGAAACCGGTTAGCTGGACTTAAATCCTGGAGGTGAAAAAGAGAGTTCCTGCACTGATGGAGGGGTGGGGATGTTGCAGTCAAAGGTTAATCTGATTGTGATGTCAGCACACTTCTGAAAAGACAGCAATTGAATGACAGTTGGTGAATATTTGTCCTTTGGGTCACCCTGCATTGGCAGGACATAGCTGTTAGGTTAAAGAATATGTACAGTACAGTATATATGGGAAAATTACTGACAGATATTTTCATTATGTATTACAAGAGATAAATAAATGTAATAATAATAATAATTAATAATAATAATAATTAATAATAATAATAATAATAATAATAATAATAATATTCCTTCATGGGGAAGTGGAACAGAATTCTTCCTCCATAAACTGTACGTGTTGTAAGAGGCGACTAAAATGCCGGGAGCAAGGGGCTAATAATCCCTTCTCCTGTATACAAGAGGAGCTTTTGTTTTTGTTTTTGGATCACCCTGCCTTGGTGGGATATGGCAGGTTTATATGTGTCGTAAGAGGTGACTAAAATGCCGGGAGCAAGGGGCTAGTAACCCCTTCTCCTGTATACAATACTAAAGTTAAAAAGAGAAGTTTTTGTTTTTCTTTTTGGATCACCCTGCCTCGGTGAGATATGCAAGTTTGTTGAAAGAATAAGTAAATTGGGCTAAGAAAAAAGGTTGTGCATAGAGATGGGGAAGCAGCTTCTTGAAGAAAGGTTACCCAGTTTGAGAGGGAAATATATGAATATGAAACTTTATGTTGTGATTTAGAAGTGTAGTGTTGCACAATGTAGTAGAAATTTGAGACATATGGAGGGTAGGTGCAGGAAAGAAAAAAATTGATAATTGACGAGGTGAAAATGGTAGTAGTCTGAAAGTTTTTTTAAGTGCCAAACTAATTAAAAATATGGCAGAATGTGTGTGAAAAGATAAAAGCTAAGAGAGTGGTAGAGGATGTATAAAGAAAAGCAAATGAAATGAGCAAGGAATTGTCAGTAGATTTTGTTATGAACTATAAAAATGTTTTGAAGTCAAACAATTGGAGGATATCTTGGGAAAGAAGAAATTGATTGCTAAGAGTGAGTGAAAGTCATGATATAATGATAAGGGGGTTATCATATTTCATTGTTTTACCTGTAAAGTTTTTTTTCTTAAGGTTCATTACCATAGCTAATGATAGATTTTTTTAAGTCTTAAGACAGTACTGCATTAGAATCTTGTATATGTTCACATACTGATTAGATGAATATTCCTAACAAATGTCTTAGCTACTGTTATTTACTGCAGATTGATGAGCTGACAGATATGTTAGGGGAATATAAAAAGCATGCCAATAGTGTTCAAAAGAGTATCAAGCTGCTGAAAGAAGCTTTCAGTCAACTCAAGCTCACCCGCAAGCCAAAGGCTGTCAGTGACAGATGATACCAACCAAAGTTTGAAGATGGAAAACACTTACTCATAGGTGAGTGCCAGCCTATAGAGTTATATCTGTACTTTATTAATGTTTAAACTGAACTTTAATTAGTAGTGCCATGTAGTACTTTTTAGTAGTATTTAAATTTGGTCTCATGTATCATAAATAACTATTAATTGATACACTTTAAAAGTGACCAGTTATGAGCTTGTGTATAAACTATTCAGATATAAAGGCAGACATTGAATTTTTTATTAATTTTATGGTTAATTTTACAGCTCATACCAGTCACATTATTATAGACTTGTGTATATGATTCCCATTTCATATGTTGTAAAACCATTTGTCTGTTATAACTGTCCAATGTGATATTTAATTTCAACATGGTACTTTCCTAAATGCTTCAGTGGTTGACACATCCCATACCTTTCCTCAATCCTCCTTGTTCCTCTGCATTCTTATTTTACAAGGGAAAGACAAAGAACAACAGGGAATGGAATAATTAGGAGGGTGGGATGTGTAGACCAAGGTTACATTGAGCATATAATCAAAAAGCTACAAAGGGGTGGATATGGAGCATGTTGCAGATGCACCAGTGTATGTATAGGTTACTAAAACATTAAGACTTTGATGTGGATAGTGAGGCTCATAGGAGAGATATTAGATATATAGATTATAGATATTAGATATATAGATATATAGATATAGATATATAGATATATAGATTATATATATAGTATAAGAGTAGTGAATATAGTTATTCCACAAAACATTTCTTCTGTCAGGTGTGGGGTTCGAACCAGCACTCTCACGAGTACAGAACTTAAGTTGGCGCCTTGGGACCACTCGGCCAAACCTGACTGTGGAGCTGGGGCATTTACACATGAAAATTGTATAAATAATTATGGTTGTACCTGGCTTTTATGCTATGAGATCATCTGATAAGATAAAAATATTACCACTGACATTTTATAATTATAAAATTAATCACTGATGAAATCTGTTTATATTTCTTATTACATGGACTAACTCATAATAGTCCAGGACATACCAAAATGTCAAGTTTTCAGATAAATTATTATGTTGTTATTATTATTAAACTATATGCTTAGATATATAGATATATATATTTTTTTTTTTTTTCAACAAGTCGGTCGTCTCCCACCGAGGCAGGGTGACCCAAAAAAGAAAGAAAATCCCCAAAAAGAAAATACTTTCATCATCATTCAACACTTTCACCACACTCACACATTATCACTGCTTTTGCAGAGGTGCTCAGAATACAACAGTTTAGAAGCATATATGTATAAAGATACACAACATATCCCTCCAAACTGCCAATATCCCAAACCCCTCCTTTAAAGTGCAGGCATTGTACTTCCCATTTCCAGGACTCAAGTCCGACTATATGAAAATAACTGGTTTCCCTGAATCCCTTCACTAAATATTACCCTGCTCACACTCCAGCAGATCGTCAGGTCCCAAGTATCATTCGTCTCCATTCACTCTATCTAACACGCTCATGCACGCTTGCTGGAAGTCCAAGCCCCCTCGCCCACAAACCTCCTTTACCCCCTCTTTCCAAGCCTTTCGAGGACGACCCCTACCCCTCTTTTCCTTCCCCTATAGATTTATATGCTTTCCATGTCATTCTACTTTGATCCATTCTCTCTAAATGACCAAACCACCTCAACAACCCCTCTTCTGCCCTCTGACTAATGCTTTTATTAACTCCACACCTTCTCCTAATTTCCACACTCGAATTTTCTGCATAATATTTACACCACACATTGCCCTTAGACAGGACATCTCCACTGCCTCCAACCGTCTCCTCGCTGCTGCATTTCCCACCCAAGCTTCACATCCATATAAGAGTGTTGGTACTACTATACTTTCATACATTCCTTCTTTGCCTCCATAGATAACGCTTTTTGACTCCACATATACCTCAACGCCCCACTCACCTTTTTTCCCTCATCAATTCTATGATTAACCTCATCCTTCATAAATCCATCCGCCGACACGTCAACCCCCAAGTATCTGAAAACATTCACTTCTTCCATACTCCTCCTCCCCAGTTTGATATCCAATTTTTCTTTATCTAAATCATTTGATACCCTCATCCCCTTACTTTTCTATGTTCACTTTCAACTTTCTACCTTTACACACATTCTCAAACTCATCCACTAACCTTTGCAATTTTTCTTTAGAATCTCCCATAAGCACAGTATCATCAGCAAAAAGTAACTGTGTCAATTCCCATTTTGAATTTGATTCCCCATAATTTAAACCCACCCTCTCCCAAACACCCTAGCATTTACTTCTTTTACAACCCCATCTATAAATATATTAAACAACCATGGTGACATTACACATCCCTGTCTAAGACCTACTTTTTACGGGAAGTATTCTCCCTCTCTTTTACACACCCCAACCTGAGCCTCACTATCCTCATAAAACTCTTTACAGCATTTAGTAACTTACCACCTATTCCATATACTTGCAACATCTGCCACATTGCTCCTCTATCCACTCTATCATATGCCTTTTCTAAATCCATAAATGCAATACAAACTTCCCTACCTTTATCTAAATACTGTTCACATATATGCTTCAATGTAAACACTTGATCTACACATCCCCTACCCACTCTGAAGCCTCCTTGCTCATCCGCAATTCTACATTCTGTCTTACCTCTAATTCTTTCAATTATAACTCTACCGTATACTTTTCCTGGTATACTCAGTAAACTTATTCCTCTATAATTTTTACAATCTCTTTTGTCCCCTTTCCCTTTATATAAAGGGACTATACATGCTCTCCACCAATCCCTAGGTACCTTCCCCTCTTTCATACATTTATTAAACAAAAGTACCAACCACTCCAACACTATATTCCCCCCGCTTTTAACATTTCTGTCATGATCCCATCAGTTCCAGCTGCTTTACCCCCTTTCATTCTACGTAATGCCTCACGTACCTCCACCACACTTACATTCTGCTCTTCTTCACTCCTAAAAGATGGTATACCTCCCTGGCCAGTGCATGAAATTACCGCCTCCCTTTCTTCCTCAACATTTAAAAGTTCCTCAAAATATTCTCGCCATCTACGTAATACCTCCCTCTCCCCATCTACTAACTCCCCTACTCTGTTTTTAATGGACAAATCCATACTTTCCCTAGGCTTTCTTAACTTGTTTAACTCAATCCAAAATTTTTTCTTATTTTCATTAAAATTTCTTGACAGTGCCTCTCCCACTCTTTCATCTGCTCTCATTTTGCACTCTTTCACCACTCTCTTCACCTTTCTTTTACTCTCCATATACTCTACTCTTCTTATAACACTTCTGCTTTGTAAAAACCTCTCGTAAGCTACCTTTTTCTCTTTTATCACACCCTTTACTTCATCATTCCACCAATCACTCCTCTTTCCTCCTGCCCCCACCCTCCTATAACCACAAACTTCTGCCCCACATTCTAATACTGCATTTTTAAAACTATTCCAACCCTCTTCAACCCCCCACTACTCATCTTTGCACTAGCCACTTTTCTGCCAATTCGCTTTATCTCGTTGACCACCCCCCTTAGTATACACTTTCACCTCCCTTTACTTGTTGTTGCACCTCCTCTTTCCCATTACCTCTTTCTACTAGCTACAACTAAATAATGATCGATATATCAGTTGCCCTTATAAACATGTACATCTGACCTACCCATAACTTTATACACAGGGCCCCGCTTTACGGGATTACTAGGCTCAATACGGTCATTTCAAATTATGACCAAACTCGCTATACGGCTTCCCCATGACTTTTTTTTGTACCCCCCACCTTGTTTGTTCCTTCTTCGTGAGCTACAGTAAAGACTAAGTCTCCCATTTGTCTGGAAACTCAAATTTCCAAATGTTTTTAAAAGTTATTTATTATTTTGAATTTGATAATTATACTTATGTACCTGTACTTAAATAATTCTTTTGCTGAGAGGAACACATTAAAATCAGTAAGATGTTGTCTTATGTCTCAGACGCATATTATAATGGATAAAATAAATCATCTCATAATTTAAAGTCGTATATTACTTAAATACACATTTTTTTATCCATCTATGATATTTTTTCAAATTTTATTAATAAACACGATACATAACATAAAAAAATAATACACCCCAAATAGAATTAATAACATAAATTGAAGGGGGAATACGTCTTGCACAAGTGACGCATATTGGATGCTAATGAATAATAATAATAATAATCACCGGTCTTTAAATGTTGTATATTACGTTAATATACACATTTTCATTAATCCATCCATGATTTTTTTTCAAAATTATATAATAAACATGATACATAACATAAAAAGATAATAAATACATCCTACAATAGAATAATAAACATAAATATGAGATGTGGTAGCCAGATAACTTGTACAAGTGATGCCAAGAATAACATTTTCTCTAATCTAACATAAGAGAAAATGTGTTACTGGGGGTAACTGTAGAAAATTATTCCTTTTGTATGTATGTAGTAAGTTTATTCAGGTATACACAAATACAGTTACATAGATTAATCATACATAACAAACATATGTGTAGAGAACCTAGGATAACCCAAAAAAGTCAGAGTGACTTATTTCCATTGCCTTCACTCAGAGCATCATTCTTCTCAAATGATGTTACATGAGAATGGGAGTGTTCTTCTTTATTTATTCTACTGTATCAATGTAGAGACAACCTGTACACAATGTGACTTGTACACAAACCAGACGTGTACACTTCGTTTACAAAACTTACCTTCGCCTGGTTTGTTTACATAACTCTGCGCCTGTCCTCTCTCATGCACTCATTCTTTCTCTCTCTCATTTATTCGTTTTATCTCATTTACTTATTCCTGACCCTACATTAAGACTACAAATATTTTAAGGTAAGTAATGAGTGAACTGTATATACATTTTATCTCTCTGGGATGCTTAAATGTAATAGAATATTATGTGTAGTGGGTTGGCCTGGTGATGGTAGCCCGGCTGACTACCATACATACCACACTTGATTTTTTACAATAAATTCTACTCATCTCACCCTATATTTTAAGGTAAGTAATGAGTGAACTGTATATACATTTTATCGCTCTGGGATGCTTAAATATCATAGAATTGTATGTGTGGGTGGGGTGGCCTGGTATGGTAGCCTGGCTGACTACCATAAATACCACACTTGATTTCTTACAATAAATACTACTTGTCTCAACCCTAGATTAAGACTATAAATATTTTAAGGTAAGTAATGAGTGCACTATGTGTGTATTGTACTTTTTTATTGTTTTTTGATGCCTGGTTCTATTGCTAACTTAATATATGTTAGTGAAAAACTTGTTATCTAGTGTTTGTATGATTTGTAAGTAAAAAAAAAAAAGGGTTTTCCACTTTAGGGCGATAGCCTGGAACCTAACCAGCCATAAAAAGGGGGGCCCTTCCCTTTGTATATAATATATATTTTATATATAAAATATTATAATAAAATAATACGTGGGGCGGATGGTTTTTATAAAGGATGGGGTTAAAATCATAGAATTGATGGGGGGAAAAAAGGTGAGTGGTGCATTGAGGTATATGTGCAGTCAAAAACGTTATCAAATGGGGGAAAAGGGGGGAAAATGTAGGGAAAGTATAGTAGTACCAACACTCTTATAGGTGTAAAGGCCTTGGGGGGAAAATTTGGCGAAGGAGGAAAAAGGGGTTGGAGGCAGTGGAGAGGGTCCTTTTTTTAAAGGGAAAATGTGTGGGGGTAAATTTTTATGCAGAAAAATTCGGAGGGGGAAATTAGGAAAAAGGTGTGGATTTTAAAAAAAAGTATTAGCCCAAAAGGCAGAAGGGGGGTTGTTGAGGGGGTTTTGGTTTCATTTAAGAGAGAAGGGATAAAAGTAGAATGACATGGAAACATAAAAATCTTTGGGGGAAGGATGGTGGGGGGGGGGGGTCACCCCCGAAGGGGGTTGGAAAATGGGGGGGTTAAAGGGGGGTTTTTGGGGGCAAGGGGTTTGGAATTTCCCAAAAGGCAAGGGGGCGGGGGCGTGTAGATAGGGGGAAAAATGGAGCGAATGGTACTTGGGACCTACGTTTCTGTTGGAGTGTGACCCCAAGGGAAATATTTAGTAAAGGGGAATTCGGGGAAAAAACCGGTTATTTTCTTATGTAAAAACTTGAGTCCGGGAAAGGGGAAAGAAAAAATTCCCTGAAATTTAAAAAGGGGAAAGGTTTGGGATATTGGAAAGTTTGGGGGGGATATTTTTGTGTATTTTTTTAAATAGTGTATCCCTTCTAATGTTGTATTCTAGCCCCTTCTGAAAAAAACAGTGTTTAATGGCGGGGTTGGTGAAAGTGTGAATGATGATAAAAAAGTATTTTTTTTTTGGGGGATTTTCTTTTTTTTTTGGGGTCCCCTGCCTTGGGGGGAGGCAGCCGACTTGTTTGGGGGATTAGGTGGACTTTTACAAAGCAGGGCTTGCTTCAAACAGTGTTTTTAAAAAGCTGAGGGTTGGAGAGTTGAAGGAGGAGGCCCTTTTCCCCAGGGGAGATTAGGGGCTGAAGGTCCACCTAAAATGGGGCCTGGGAGAGAGTGTGAGGGGGTTTTGGAGATGGGGGGAAATGGGGCTTCTAGCGGGTGAGGTGCAGTTTGTCTCTCACTGTGGGGAGGCTGTATTGGGGTTGGTAGCAACGGCTCCCCGAGTGGGTGCAGCCCGGGCACTGCTAAAAAGTGGCGATTTGTTCAAAAATAATGGAGGGCGCATCAGATAAGGAAATTAAGAGTGAAGATCGGGAAGGTGGGAAAATCGCTTTCTGTTCCCCCAGGATGAATTATTTTCGGGTGGCCATTGAAGGAAAAGGGGTACAAACCCCCCTGTAATAAAGGGTAAGCGCATTCTTGGGGTTTGGTGACTCTCAGGTAAGATATTTGATCGTGCTTTTTGTAATAGGAATAAGAAGTTTAGAGAAAAGATGTGCTTCCCTGGACGGGTTTTGGGGGACATTGTCAACAGACGGGAAAATTATCATGCCCAGGGTAAGGGAAAACAAGCCCATTTCTGTCTCTGTTGGGGGAAAATTTATATTTGGGGGGGTAGGAAGAAAGCTGCAAGTTAAGTACGGGTCAGCTTTTGGAAAAATTTAAATTAAGTCAAGGGGGGGAAATCCCAATATATGTAGCTTCTTCCCCCTGGGAAAGGGGGAGTAGGAAAAAAGGGTTTTGTCTGGGGAAATTGGTGTAAATTGGGGTAGACAATACTGCAAGGAACTTGAAATCCCATTCTTTTGACAACGGAAAAATTTTTTATGGCAAACTGATATGATGAAAGGGGATGGGGTTCATCCCCTTGGGGCGGGGGTGGTAACTTTGCAGACTCGTTTGGGAAAGGGCCCTTTGGGGTAAAATGCCTATTTTTAAACGATGGAAGAAAAGAGGTAGGGGTGTGTGTGGGGAAACAAGCAGGTTGAAACAAAGGGTTTGGGAAAAATTTAAATGTATAAAAGGGAATTCAGCTTTGAATTTTAATAAAAAAAAGAAAATTTAAAAACAGGGCACAAAAAAGGGGGCAGCAGAGGGCAGAAAGGGGAACTAGCCCCCTTAAAAGGTTTACTATACAAATTGGGCAGGAGTTTTTAGAAAAAAAGGATAGATGAGCTAAAAATTAAATTGCAAGTGCGGGAAAACATAGATATTATTGCTAAAAACAAGACCTGGCTCAATCTGAAAGATAGGAGATCCCCTCTAAAAGTCACATACAAGGCAAAATTATTCCCCCACTGACAGGGTCAACAAAAAAGGTGGTGGAGTAGCGGGGAAATGTCAGGGGACAATTTAAAATTGTTGTGTTAGACAAGATATTAAATTAAAAGCGTCAGCCACAAAATCTTTTTTGGTTTTACATCTTCTCGGGGGCCGAGAAAAACTTTTTTGGGGTGGGGATTTTACGGGGCCCCCAAAAATCTTGATAGGGGATTTGCAGTAAACTTAAGGGGAACAAAAATTCGAAAGGGCTTTCTACATACAAAAATGTTGTGCTAATGGGAGATTTCAATTTAAGACAAAATTGACTGGAGCAATTTGAAAAGGAAATTTAGAGTGGGGTGCCCTTTCTTGAAAACGACCCGGGGGATTGTTTTTTAAAACAGTTTGGACAGGGGCCAACAAGGGGAAATAAACCCCCTTGATTTGGGGGTTCTTCCCAGTGGGGAAACACTAATTAATAATTTGGGTTTAAAATGTGATTTTGGGGGGTTTGATCCCAAATAAACTCAGTTTTAACATATCATGGAATTCCCCTAAAAAATGGAAAATCAATTCTCCGTCCCGACTTTCCCCTTGGCTGATTTCATAGGCCCTAAAAAAATTACTTGGGTGGGGTGAACGGGAATGACCTAAACTAGGGGGTCAGGTGGGTTGGTGGAGGGTTTGCCGATATGATCTTTCCGGGGGCATGTTCTAGCTGCCCCAGTCAAATTATTTTCCCAAATGGGAAATCAGTTAAAACAAAAATGATCCAAAATTGGATGAAAAATTTAGATTAAAATTTTGGGATTTGGTAAAAAAGAGGGGCATATATAAAAATAAAAAGGTGGAGGGGGCCCAATTAAAAAATTTTTTATATTCATTTAAAAGAGAGAAATAAAAAAAAGGGTTTGGGGAAAAGGAAAAATTTGAGATTATGAGGTTAAAGTTGCAAGAGAATCGAAGACTCCCCCCCAAAAGGGGTTTCTTTCAGGTATACAGAAGAAAGATCAGGGAAAAATTTAAGGCCCACTCAAAATTCCCGGGTCAGCTACTGACATGATAAGGAAATGTTAAAATTTTTTAACACTACTTCCTTTTCTTTTTTTTACACAGGGGGTCCCAGCGTTTTTCCCAGTAATGATAAATTATGTAGAACGGGCGAAAATTTAAAACGGGTGAAATATTAGGGAAAACAAGTGACATGGCCCTTTTGGGCCCAAATAGATAAATTAAAACCTAAAAAAACCCCAGGCCCTGAGAATTTGGTATGAAGGTTCAAAGGAATTAAAGAGGAGCTTAGCCCCCCTTTGGCTAATCTTTTCAACATTCACTACAAACGGGGCATGGTGCCAGTTAAGGGGGAAAATGGCAAATGTGATACCCTTTTTTTAAAAAGGGGGAAAGTCCTTAGCTTCGAAAATATAGACCAAAAAGCCTAACCCCCATAGTGGGAAAATTTATGGAATCAATAAAATTTCCACCGTTTGTAGGCCCTTTGAAAAGCATAAAATTTAAACAAAGAATCTCAGCATGGTTTTACAAAGGGGGGTTCCTGGCCTTTTCGAAATTTTTTAACTTTTTTCACTAAGGTTTTTTGAGGAGGTAGATCATGGTAATAATATGATATTGTGTATATGGGGCTTCAGTAAGGCTTTTGAAAAGGGTTCCCCCCATCAGAGGGCAATTTTAGGAAAATTAAAGCCTTTGGGAAAGGAGGAGAAATTTTTTTTTCCCGGATAGAGGCATGGTTGGAAAAAATAGGCAGCAGAGAGTTTTCATAAATGGGGGAAAAAATCAAGTGGGGGAAACGTTTTCGGCGGGGGTTCCACAGGGGTTTAGTGTTGGGCCCCCTGGGTGTTCACAATCTACATAAACGACAAAGATGAGGGCATTTAAAAAGCCGGGCATCGGGAAGTTTTCCGGGGATCACCAAAATGGCCCTCGAATTCATTCCCGACGGGACATTCGAGCACTCCAGGAAGATTTGAAAAAGCTGAAAGGCAGTGGGGCGGGAAAAAGTGGGAGATCAGTTTAATATAGACAAATGCAAAGTTCTAAATGTTGGACAGGACAATAAACCCTGCCACCCAAAAAAACTAAATAATGTAAATCTTTTAAAATTTAAAGGGTTGCGAAAAAAATTTAGGGGGTTTGGTTACAGTAATCTGAAACCAAGACAACAGTGCATAAAATGTTCGCAATTTAAAACCCAAAAGAATCCTTTTGGTTTATTTTCCAAAAAGGGATAAATAATAAAGGAGTCCCCCAGGTTGTTCTTTAACTCTTTTTTTTTTAAACCTTGGTTAGGCCTCATTTTTGGTTTTTCCCGCACAGTTTTTTGGGCACCTTATTTAAGAATGGTATAAATTTTTGGAAAAGGTTTCAAAGGGGATAAAAAAGATGGGTCCCAGTATCAGAAACCTTCCCTATGAGGATAGACTAAGGGGCCCCGAAACTGCACTCTTAGAAAGACGAAAAATTAAGGGGGGTATGATTTAGGTTTAAAAGTGGGGAAAACAGGAAAAAAAAAGGGGATGAAATATGTGGCCCGGAAAATAAACTACCTAGACAGGACTCGCAGCAATGGTTTTAAGTTGGAAAAAAATTTAAAATTTTAGGAGGGTTTTAGGAAAATAAAGGGTTTTGGGGAAAAGATTGGGATGATGGGAAAAAAAAACCCAAGTACCGTTTTAGAGGGCCCCGAACGTTGTGTAGCCCTTTAAAAATAGGGTTTGGGAAAAAAACTGAGTAGATGTGGGTGGGTTTTTGGAGTTTTTGGGTTTATAGCTTTTTGCTACCAGGTTCCCGGTTTTCCGTGTTCCTCCCCTTAAATCAATGTGACCTAAACCCGATTTGGTTTTGGGTTTCATTGGGTTAAGTCGGTAGGGGCCCTTTGGGCCTGCCTCGCATTTGGGCCCGTAGGCCTTCTGAAAATGTTCCCTTTGTTTCTTATGTTCTTAATTTAAAATTTTTTTTATATATGATAGATAGATAAAATGTATAGATATAAAATATATAGAGAGAGAGATATTTTAGAATAGACGGTGGGGACAGCCAAACTTTTTGAAAAAAAAAAAAAATTTTTAATTTATTATAATATATATAAGAGAGAGAGGGTATATTTTAGTTTGATAAAAGTATGGGGAGAGAGGATATAGATAGATAGTTTGATGGGAGAGAAAAGGATATAGATAGATAAAATAGATGGAGAGAGAGAGAGAGGGAGAGACCAAACACGAAGCAAGTTTCTTAACCCCAAGACGGGGAGAAAGCAGCAACTTCACTCTGGGGATTAACCCCCCTCCAGAACAATTTACCTTCATTGGTCCCTTTTTTCCCCCGGATGACAAACCCGTATGGAAACCCTTCGTACAGCATTTTATGTCAAAAGAGATAGTCAGTTGAAACAATGAAAAGCTGGCCCCCCAGATGGCTCCCAAATTCATTCTGTTTTCCCGCTTGGGATGTTTCATAACAATAAAAATTTTCAAGTGAGCTATGTAGGGAACAACTTTGCTTTCCCAAAAAGTTAGGGTTTCCCTTTAAACCCGTAAATAGCTTTCAATAAAGCTAGGGATCCTTAACCCAACCATGGAAAAAACCCCGTGTAAAAAAAAAATAATTTGAAGATTAAATTTTTAGTAAAAGGGAGAAATTGGACTGGGGTATGTGATATTACCATGGTTGTTTTTAAAAAATTTAAAAAGGGGGTTGTAAAAGAAGTGAATGCTAAAAGGGGTTAAGGGGAGAGTTGTGGAAAAAATTTTTAAAAAAAACTCCCACTTAAAAAATTTATCAATTTTCTTTGTGATAAACGTTTTCCCTTTGCAGAATTTTTAAGGAAGTTTCATTGGTTGGTGGATGAATTTTGGGAGGGTAAAAGTAAAAAGGGGAAAAAAATTAAAGGAACATAGGAAAAAAAATAAAAATTTAAATTTTAATTTAGGCTGAAGAGAAAGGGGGGATGAAGGAAGTAAATGTTTCAGGGTTTTTAGGGAATGGACTTGTTGACAGATGGGCCTATGAAAGATGGGCTATAGAAAATAAAGGTATAAAGTTTTTAAGGCCCCATTGAAGGAACTGTGGAGACAAAAAAAAAATATACTTTGAAGCAAAATTTAGGGAATTTTAAACCCGGTACATGTATAATGGGGGAGCAGCCTGGGCAGTAGAGGGTATTAGGGTTGAGTTTGAAAGTGTTTGGGGGAAAAAATAGGGAAATTAATTCAGTCATGGAGATCAGATGGTGTGGGGGTTACCAAAAATATTATTCAGAGGGTTTAGGAGGGGTTGTTGAGGTGGTTTGGGCATTTAACCCTTTCACTGTCCATACTCTCAAAATATTTGCTCTCATTGTCTACTTTTTAAAAATAAAAATTCTTTTGAATAATAGGCAGTCTCTTCTGAAGATAATGGCACCAAAAGTACGAAATTTGACAGAAAACTTTGGAATTATGCAGGCACAGAGTTGGTGATCTTGGCGCAATTTACAGATAGGCAATTTCGTCTGATTTAAGTCCTATTTTAAACCACTTCCATTGCTCTCTTCAGTCAAATTCTTAGGTATTTTGTTAGTATGTCTTCCGTTCTATCAATTGAGCACAAGAAACCATCTATTCAACTATTACAACTACCCTATCAAATGCACAGAAGTCAGTAATTGGCCAATTTTACACAAAATTAAAATAGTCTAAAATAAACAAGGTGGACATTCCTGGCACTAAAACATTTTCTCTGTTCATTAATCATGTCCCCAGGCATATCCTCTATACACTTCTTTTCTATTTTGAATTCATAATCACACAAAAATAGAAGATATACTGTATTTCTCAGATAATGAAATATAACCAGGAATGATTGGTCATGGTTCATGGTGCCCCAGTAATTGAATCAGACTTATTAAAAACCCATTAAACAGACCAGGGAGTGTATGGATCTTTCTTGTCCTCAGGAAAATAAAAAAATGAATATTTCACTACTTTGAGCTCAATTTCAAGATACTTTTGGTCCTGAAACCAACCAAAATATTCATTATCTCAGTAGTATGTCTTCTGTTCTATCAAATTATTCCAAATAAGAGCCAATAAAAACGTCTGAGAAAACACATCAAAGTTGCCATTTTAAACCATACACACAGTCGTAGTTTTGCTTTTCCCATCATTCACTTTTTGGGACAGGTGTTTTTTTTTTATACTGTGTACACTAGCTTCACAGACAAATTCATGTCCAGGCCAAAATTTTCCGCTCACAGCTTGCTTATGTGCATAGCTCATGGTTGTTTATTGAGGGCCCTGGCCTTTTTGACTTAATTTACATGAAGCCCTAAAAGGGTTTAAAAAGATGGAGCAAAATAGAATGACTAAGAGGGTATATAAATCTGGAGTGGGAGAGTAGGGTTTTATTCCTGGAAGGGTTGGAGGGGAGGGTAAAGCAAGTTTGGGCCCCATGGTCTTGTGTGAGTGCTAGATTGAGAGAGTGAGACAAGGGGTTGTTATCCTTGATGTTTGTTGGGTGGGGCTCATGGTCTTGTGTGGGGTTTTGTAGATTGAGTGATAGGAAAAGTGGTTGTTTCCCTTGAGTTCTGTTGGGTGTGAGAAAAATAATGTGAAAGGATTAGGGAAAGGGGTTCAACTTAAGTCCTAGAGAGGGAAAAGTGAATCCCTGTATCTGAAGGGGGGGTGGGGTGTTGCTTTCAGAAAGTCATTTGGACATATCAGTGAAAATAGTTTCCTCTTTTCAAGGTAACCTTTTTGGGGGACAAGGCCATGTTAAAAAAGGGGGGGGGGTTCCCTCTTAGATCTTTCCTATTTTCTTTTTGAGCTATTTTATTATCTTATTAGCATTATTTATTATTTTTTTTTTTTCAACAAAGGGCCCATATCCCCCCAAAGGGCAGGGTGACCAAAAAGGAAAAGAAAGTTTTCCTTTTTAAATTCAAAAATTTATATAGAAGGGATTACAATCCCTTGCTCCATTCCCTTAGATAAAGGTTGTCAAAGGGAAATGGGGGGGAGGGTGAGTTCAATTCTTTGGATAAAGGGTCTTTCCCAGCAGTATTTGCAGCCAAACCCCACTGAAAAAAGGGATATGAAAATGTGCATTAATTAACTGACAATAATCTTCACTTTTCTATCTTTTTTTTGTTATAACCACAAACCCTGGGAACCCCACCCTTTGATCCATTAGTTCAGGGGTTTAGCAGGTTCTAATGCCAGTGGTGGGTAATGTCTTGGAGAACTTTGATAAAAAAAATACGGGTTGGCCATCATAATCTTTTCCCACAGAAATCCCCCAAAAATTTGGCTAGTTTAATTTAAAAATTTCCGGCCTTTTCAAGGGGGGCTCTTGGCGTGGTGAAGAGGCCTTGGTCTGAGGAATTAGCCGTCGGTCTTCTTCTCAGACCGAACCTGTTTCCCCCATTCTCCCCCCCCCTACCCCATCCTCCCCATCCCCCCTTTTTTTCCATTCCTCCTCCCCTCCTCTCACCCCCCTTTTGCCTTCCTTTTTTTTGGCCCTTTGGGTTTTTCTCCCCAGGCGCGCTAGTTCCGGGTAGGGGAAAGGAAACCGGGTCCACCCATTCCCTTTGAGGTTCTTGGCGGTGGCGTTTTTCCCGTGGAAATCTGGTTGCCTGGGGTTCCGCCCCTCCCCGGTATCCCGGGTGCTTTGGGTGTCTTTGGGCGACGGGTGTATCTCTGGGCCACCCTTTTGGATTTCCAGGGGTGGTGGCCGAAGGGGGTATGTTTTGTGGGGTTTTCCCGGCCCCCTCTCTTTTGTCCCCCGAGGTAGCTCGGCAAAGTGGGGGTTGCTACCCCGGTTTTTGCGGGGTTTCGGGCTTAAAGGGTTTAGGGTATGGCCGGGTTCCATGCTGCATCTGCGTTTACTAGCAGTGTTGAGGTCCTCTTGGGGCGGAGGGGGGTTTTTCCGGGCCCCTTTTTCATTCCTCCGGGGAAAAAAAACTTTTCCCCCCCCTTTCCCCCCCTTTTTTTTTATTCTTTTTTTTTTTTTTTTTTTTCTTCTTTTTTTTTTTTTAAAAAAAACAAAAGAAAAAAGGAGAAACCCTAACAGGGCCCAGCCCTGGGCCATAAACCCCACTCCCCACGGGCCCTTCTTGATACCGCCCCCCATTTGACCCTCCCTTTGGGGTTTTTTGCCCCTCTTCGGACACTCCTGTCCCCCTGTACCTCTTGCTGGTGGCTGTTTCCTCACCCGTTTTCAGGTACCGGGGCTTCGACTGACTCCTTCGATTTGTCTAAAAACTCCGCTTCCTTTGACTATGTTTTGGGGCTTCCCCCTTTTATGGTACAGAAATTTTTGGGAATCGCCCCCCAAATTTTCACGTGGACCAACGGGGGGCCCTACTCTTTAAACGCCAACATCAATCTCCTGTTGATGCTCCTTCTTTTCCCTTTCCCATTTACTGGGAAAAAAGACCGACACGTAAAGGGCACCCTCCCCACGCTAGTTTCAGACCCCCAAAAATGGAAAAATTCTTTATTTTAAGCCCGACTTTTCTTCTCCCCTACCTTTTGCCCATAGTTTGGGCCCAAAGCGTCCTCCCGTCATTTTGGGGTGGTATTTCATTTCAGGGCTCTCAGAGCAGTATACGAATCGTCACTGCCCAAAATGCTCCCAACCCATGTTCTTTCTCCCCTTTCAAAATATCGATACTACTCCTATCACTTTTGGGAAAACCCCTTTCTCTAAATTTTTGGGAGGGGTACTGTCTTTCCCTGCCCTTTCCCCGGGTCCCCCAGAATTTCCGGGTCATGGGGAAATTGACTTTTTTGAAAAAAGGCTGGAACTCCGGATCTCCCAATCCTAAAAGTAGACATTTATGTCCTTCCTGCCGGGGGGGGGGAGACGTTACCCTTGCAATGGGGCTCGTTTAATTTTGACAGCCGGGAAAAACTCCCGCCCTCTGAAATATGTCGCGGGACATCGGTTAAAAGTTCGAAAGGTGATCCCTCCCACCCAAAAATGTAAAAATTTGCTGGCATTTTGGTCCCCCAGCGAAAAATTTTTGCAGATCTTTTTCCCAAAGCCCAGTTGTGGTCCCGGACGACCTTCTAATAAATTTTTCCCAGTCAACCCCATCTTCCCTTTTAATTGTAATAAAGCTCCCCCTTCCCGTACTCCCGCCGTTCCCAAGGTCTATTAAATGAACGTAAAATCCGTTCCTCAAAGAGGCAAAAGGTCTCCCTTATGTAGGGGCCAAGTTATCATTCCGCCTCCAAGGGAGACTCCCCTTTTTGTTTCTTTTTTCTCGGTTTTTCCCCAAACATCCCCCCATTTGGGGGGTACCATTTTCTGCACCCCTTCCCCTCTATTGTTACCCCCCATAGCCCCACAAACGGCATCTAACCCTTTTTGCTGCCCTTGGCTCTGACGTCCCAAACTACAACTCAGTCTGTTCTCACATCTTCGCGTCCTTCCTCACAACCCCCATTTATTGACAAGACCTCGTACGACCCCCAAATTCCAAAATCGCCCCTCTACTCAAAAAGTCCAAAAAATCCACATTGTTTCAAATCTTTTTCCCCCTTCCCTTTCCCTTTTTCCACCCCCACATTTTACCTTTCCGTCTCTGTCCCTAGTTTTTCCCCTCTCCTGGCTCTATTACAAGTTTTGGAGTTTCCCCTCCTCCTCGTATTTTATCCCTTTCCACCCCTTTTCCCCCCCCAAATTTCTCCCTCTTCTGCCACCCCCCAGGTTTCTGCTTTCTTCTGTCCCCCCCCCCCCCCCAATTCATCTCCAGTCCCCCTTTCACTCTTCCCCCCCCCTTTACTTTTTGGTACAGTCCCAAATGTCCCCAACTTTACTCACCCCCCTTTCCCTTTTATCTCCAATTGGTCTCCATACATCTTTGAAATTTAAAAACACTTGAAGCCCCTTTCAGAAATTTGCAGAGACTAAACCTTCAATGGCAGATTCACTTCCTGTTTCCCCTCTTTCCCCCTCCCCATCTTCAAAAACCCCCTTTTTGCAACGCTCCCTTCCCTTTGTACTTGAACGTCTTCCAAAAGCCCCCAAAACGTTGACTTTCTTTAACCCCTCTAGTCCCTAGGGGCCTTTACCTAAAGATTCCTGATATTTTTTTCATCGCCCTTTATGGCCCATTTACAGGGGAATATCCCCGGCCACGGGGGAAACGGGGGTGAGCTTCAGTTTTTTGCTTTCCCCCGGTTTTCCCCGTTTTGGGGCTTTTCTTCCCCCAAAAACCCCCCCCCCTTACATTGGCTGTTTTCCAACCTTCCCCAGGCTATTAAATTTTTTGTATTCCCTTTGGATCCTTTTCAGATGGACCCTTTTTTTAAAGTGCCCTTTTTCTCGCAAAGATATTTCCGTCCCGTCAACATTTTTTCCTTTCCCCGCTGCTTTTAAAATGCCCGCCCCTATCCACCCTTTTAATAAGTGGTTTTCAATAGTTTTTTTAATCTCCTTTCCCTTTTCGGCATTTTTATCCCAGACTTTGCCTTTTTGTTTCATCCTTACCACCACCACTTTGTTACTTGGTTTATTTTAATGCCCCCCATTTTTCCCCGGGGGGGGGGGGGGTTTATTTTTGACTCACGTGGCATTTGTTGGAGGCTTTTCTCGCCCTCTCCCCCCCCCATGTTTTAAATAGGGTCTCCCCCTTTTTTTTATCCTCGTTTCTATTTCTTCTCTTGCATCCCCCCCCCCCCCCCCCCCCCCCCCCCCCCCCATTTATCAGTCTGCTCTTCCTCCCTGCCTAGACTTACCCGGTCTGTTTACCAGACTTACATGACAAACGGGTCATTTTTCCCATCATTCTTACTTTCCTTCCTATTTTACAAAAATTTCCCTGCCCTCGCTTTGGAATTTGATGGGCAAATTGGGTCTTTTTCTCAACTTTTACTGCTTTTCGTGAGGTTCCCTTTTTCATCCTTCCCTTGATGAGCTCCTACACATCTTTTTCGACGTCTTTTTTTTTACCGCAAAACTTCCATTCTTACCCCCAAACCCCAGGCAGGCATTCTCAGAAAATGCGTTTCCTTGGTGGTCTCCTGTTTTGCTCGTGCGTACGTTTGAAACGTTTCTGCATGGGGGAGGTACCCGGGCAATAGAAATGCTTTAGGGATTCTTGAAATTTTTAAACAGAAGCGTGCGTCGCTCGCCCTGTCATCCGTGGGAAACTTTAAAGCATTGTTGGCGAGGGCAAAGTTTTTCCCCCATCACCTCTGCTTTTCTATGAGGGGCAGTCTGGAAAAAAAATGAGGAAAATTTATTTTGGGAAATACTTCCTGACCCCGCTCCTGTTTACGGGTTGCTGGTGTTGATTTAGCAAACCCCCTCGCGTTGCCCTTGAACTTTTGGGACACATCTGGTCTGTATTTCCCCGGGGGTCCCTCTATGCCCCCCGTTTTTTCCTCAAAATCGGGCCCGAGAGTTAGTACCCTTGGACTTTTTTCTCTCCCGAGAAAAAACGTAAATGTGCCTTTTTCACTTCCCAAAAACTGGAAAGGGAAAGCTCTCAGCTGCCGATCATCGGCAGCTGGGCCTGACGAATTCTTTTTCGTAGGGGTGGAGGCTCAAGTTAGAGTATGTAGGAAAAAGGGGAAAAATTTTTTTCCCGTAAAAAGTAGGCCTTAGACAAGGATGTTTTGATGTTACCGTGGGTTGGGTTTTAAAATTTTTATAGATGGGGTTGTAAAAGAAGGAAATGCGAGGGGCTTTTGGGAAGGGGCGTGGAGTTTTAAAAAATTAAAAAATCACACCTAAAATGGGGGTTGTACAGTTGCTCTTTGCTGATGACCCCTGTGCCCCTTGGGAGATTCTAAAAAGAAGTTGCAGGGATTGGTGGTGAATTTGGGTTTGGGGGGTGCAAAAAAAAAAAAATTGAAAATGGGTTTCAGGAAAAAGGGAAAGGGTTTTGAGGATAACAAAAGATTAGGTGATGAAAAATTGGGTATCAGATTGGGGGGAGAGAGTATGGAGGAGGTGAATGTATTCAGATATTTGGGAGTGGACGTGTCAGCGGATGGGTCTATGAAAGATGAGGTAAATCATAGAATTAAATGAGGGGAAAAGGGTAGAGTGTGCACTTAGGGTCTGTGGAGACAAAGAACTTTTCCTTGGAGGCAAAGGGGGGAAATGTATGAGATTTTATAGTTTTACCAACGCTCTTATATGGGTGTGAAGCATGGGTGATGAATGTGCAGTGAGGAGAAGGCTGGAGGCAGTGGAGATGTCATGCTGAGAGCAATGTGTGGTGTGAATATAATGCAGAGAATTCGTAGTTTGGAAGTTTTGGAGGAGGTGGGGGGATTGCCAAAAAATGTTGTCCAGAGGGCTGAGGAAAGGGTTGTTGAGGTGGTTCGGACATGTAGAGAGAATGGAGCGAAACAGAATAACTTCAAGAGTGTATCGTCTGTAGTGGAAGGGAAAGGGGGGGTAGGGGGTGGGGCCTAGGAAAGGTTGGAGGGAGGGGGTAAAGGAGGTTTTTGGGGTGCGAGGGGCTTGGACTTCCAGCAGGCATGCGTGAGCGTGTTTTATAGGAGTGAATGGAGACAAATGGTTTTTAATACTTGACGTGCTGTTGGGTGTGAGCAAAGTAAAAATTTATGAAGGGGGTTTAGGGAAAAACCCGGGAGCCCGGACTTGAGTCCTGGAGATGGGAAGTACGTGTCTGCACTTTTGAAGGAGGGGTGTTAATGTTGCAGTTTAAAAACTGTAGTGTAAAGCACCCTTCTGGCAAGACAGTGATGGAGTGAATGATGGTGAAAGTTTTTCTTTTTCGGGCCACCCTGCCTTGGTGGGAATCGGCCAGTGTGATAATAAAATAAAATAAATGTTACAACATTTACATCGGTCAGCCCTTGTAGTCCTCTTACACCTCTTCAATTTAAAATTTTGGGCAAAAGGGAAAGTTTTTCCCCCGCGTGGAAATCTGCCATTGTTCTCCCTTTCCGCAAACCGGGTTTATACAGGACTGTCCCTTTTCCCACTTTGCCCCACGCTCTTACTAGTGCAGTTTGCAAAGTGATGGAACGTCTCTAAATCGACTTTTAAGTGGTATTTAAGACACACAACATCTCTCCCCCCAAGAATATGGCTTTCATAAGGGTGTTCACCATAGCCCCCTTACTACGCTTGGATGTATGTTCGTAATGCCTTTGGAATAATACTCAGTTATTGCCATTTTTTTGGGCCCTTGAGAAGGCATTACAATTGGGGGTAAAATTTTTTGGGCCCGGGCCCCTTTCCCTTTGGGCCCCGAGCAATCTACCATCCTTCCTTAAGAACTTTTTAACTGACGATATTTCCCGTGTTCGGTCAAAAAATGTTCTTTCCGGGACTTCGCCCAAACTGAAGGTTCCCTCGGGGATGTGTTTAAGCACAACCTTTTTTCTCCTTCTAAAAATGATTTGGCCTTGTTCTTCCACCATATTGGTCATCACTCTATGTTGATGACTTCGCTATTGTTTTTCGGCGTGACTGTCATCTTTTGCATTTTTCTCCACATGGGGTTTCGACCGTTTTCCCCATTGGGCCCCCACGCTTTTTTAAATTTTCAAGTACCAAAAACTCCCAAATTACTTTAAACTGACGCTCTGTTATCTCCGACCCCTTTTGTTCTCTAGGCTCCAGTATCCCCGAACGGTACAGTCGGGTTTTCAGGCTTTTTTTGCCCCCGGGGTTACCCTGGAAAACCTCACAAAACCCTCTCTGAAGGCAATTGTCACAGCCGGAAAACCCTTCTTAAAAACCCCCTTGCTCTCTTTCCTGGGGGGGTTGCGAACTCTGCTTCCCCAAATTCACCCCGTTTTTCAAAACTCGATTATGGTGCCCAGATTTATTCGCGGCCCCCTGTACTCTTCTACCCTTAACTCTATCCAACCAAGGATTATTTGGGGCCTTGGTGCTTTTCGCTCTTCCCCTGTTGAGAGCCTCATACAAAAGCATGTTCCACCTTGTTGATCGCTGATGCCCATTGCCTTCGTACATGTCGCTCTCACGATCTAAATCCCTTTCCCTTTTTAGAATGGTCACCATTTATAAAATTCTTTATTCTTCACCGCCCCGTTTGCTCCCCCCTTTTCTCTTCGCCTACATTCCTCTTGTCTTCCCTTTTAGTTACCCCCTTTTATGTTCATGTAGATCTCACTTTTCCCCACCCCCTGGGAAAATTCCGCGTTTGGGTCTGTTCTTTCTCACTCCCTTGCTCGAAAGCTCAACTGCCACGGTGGCTCCCCGCTCTCTTTTTTTTTGATCACTTCCACTCCCATTTTCATGCCACCGCTGTGTACACAGATGGGTCTAAGTCTTCAGGCGGGATTTATTCGCAGTTTTTCCGGGCGGTCTGGGGGACATTACTATCTTCCTAGCTTTTTTTCTGCTGAACTGTATTTCCATCTTTCGCCCCCTTTTTTATCGCATCTATGCCTGTGTCATTTTGTAGTAGTCCACTCCTTAGTGCTTTACAGGCTATACGAAAATTTGATACTCTCATCCCTAGTTTTTCCCTATCCAACTTGGGTAGCCGTATCTTACCAAACATAAAAAATATTGTTTTTTTTTTGGGGCCCCCGGGCATGTCGCGGACAGGGCAATGAAAAAGGAGACACTGGGTCCGGTCAGCATACATGACCTACCCCAATTTCCCCATCGAGGGGTTCCATTTCTGGGCTATTTTGCTTTCAATAGCTACCCCCTTCGCACCCGTTGGCAAAAAAACGTTTGGTCAACTTCTCGGTAAACAAATTCATTTTATTAAACCCGGGATAGGGTTTCTGGCCATCTTTTGTCTCAGTGCCGAGGGGAGACCACTCTCCCGCCTTGATTGGTCACCGTCTTACCATGGGGGGATCTCATGGAGGGCACCCTGTTCCTCTCGGGGGAGTGTCAAGTTCCCGTATCGATTGCCACATTTTGTTTGACGCCCTCTTTCAACGAGCACGCAGATTTACCCCCAACTTGCTTCGTTCTATACTCTTCTTTACCTTCCCTTTTTGCGATGGACCCCCTTTAATCCTGACTCTTTTATTTACTTCTTGAAGGCTGATTTTCTCCACAAACTCTGATGTACTTTTTGCACTCCCCCCAGCCCTTTTAGTTAGTTCTTGCTGCCCCTTTACCCTTTTTACCCTCCCCTCCCCTGTTATCCGTAACCTTTATCATCCATCTCCCCTTTTTCCACCTGAGCCCTGCTTCCCTTCCCGCCCTGCAGCGTTATTGTCCTTGTGGTTACGCTTCTTTTTTATTATAATAAATAATCAAATTTCGGGGGGCCCCCACCCAAACCCGTTTTACTGTTTGGGAGTTACTGCTGCATAAATCATTCCAGTTTTTTTTGCCTTTAAATTTTTGTTTAACCTCTCACTTTTAGCCTAGCCAGGGTTTCCCCCAACGAATAAAAAATGCTTCTCATTGTGTAAAGCACATACACAGTACTTGGTCCATAAAAGATAAAATGGCTTCGAAACCACTGTCGGTCACCATGAGCTTAGCTTACTCAGATAAGCTGTGACCAGTAAATTTGGGCCTACATATGAGAGAATAGGTCTGTGTGGTAAGTGTGCACTATATGAAAAAAATCTTGCAGCAACTAGTGCATAATGAGACAAAACTGCAACCATGTTTATGGTGTAAACCCAACTTTGCGGTGTATTTTTGTATTGTTGTATTCTCGTTTTTTGGTCTCATTTGATAGAATAGAAGATATATTACAGAAATGGATATAATTTTGATTGGCTTCATGCCAGAAAATACCTTAAAATTGAACTCAAAGTAGCAGAAATGTTCAATTTTTGCCAATGTTGAAGAGTAAAAAAAAGACGTCACTGTCCAGTGTATGTCCAACTGGCTGGTCTATACGCAGTCACAAATGGGTCGACATTATTTATACAATTATTAAAATTTAATGCAGTAGTCGGCCATAACAGAAAATCTTCTGTTTATTGTGCGAAAAAAAAATTCAAAAGGAAAGCGGGGCATAATATAAAAGGGGCCCCGAGACGTGACAATGAACAGAGAAAATGTTATTTTAGTGTTTGAAATATCTGAAAATATTTATTCTGGACCCTATTTTAAAATTGGCAATATTTGAAATTTGTATGGAAATGGCCAAATTATCGATTTCTGACCACTTTTTTGGGGTTTAATTGACATAGGTGATGGGCGGTTTCTTGTACTCAGTTCAACAGAATAGAAGGAAACTAGCAAAATAGCTATGGGTTTGGTAGACTGGAACAATGGAATTGGCCAAAAATAGGGCGTAAAGTGGGTGAAATTGCCGATGGCATAAATATCGCCTTTGGGGGTTAAGTGTATTCAAAACCTAACCATCTGTAATCTGGCAAAATCACTAACCTGGCACCCTACAGGTCCCTTTGATCCCGGATTAGTGATGGCCAACCTGTACTTGCCTTGCTGAGAAAACCCCCAGGCTTTGAACATTGTCAAGGATTTCGCATTCATAAGTTTTCATGCGAGTGCATTGTTTCCCCAAACTCCCTGTTTCAGATTTATTAACCTTCTCAGCAGATGTGATGTCAGTTTTTTTGATGATGCCGTTTTCTAAAGATATTAGTTAAACTTTACAAGATGGATTACAAGATCTATACAGTGGAACCTGGCTTACAAACTTAATCTGTTCTGCGACCTTGTTTGTATCCTGATTTGTTTGTATGCTGACCCAAATTTTTCCTCATTTAAATTAATTGAAATGCAATTAATCCATTCCAGCCTCTCAAGGAGGCATGACAAATAATGCTAATATCAACTCTATGGCTTAGTTATCTATCACAATTCATTAATAGGGACATAATAAACAATATTAATAACCATAGAAACGTAATATATAATCTAGAATGAATAAAATAGACCATAATATGGCGAGTGATGGCAACGTGGTGGCAACATCCTACCACCATTTACTCTCCCAATCTAGTATTTTCCCAGTCCATAACCCCACACCTAGCTTGTGTTTTTTCTATGATTAGTAGTGAGGTTGTCACATATGTAAACATAGATGTAGTCAAGACAGATATACAGTGGGCCCTCCACCAACAGTATTAAGGGGTAGTATGAGGTGCGCGGCACGCGAGCAAAATTTTTTTGAAAAATTATGAAATCGAGTTATTCATATAGAAAAATAGCTTAACTCTTTGGCAACACAATGGTACAAGAACCAATGTTCAAACAACGTTTCTACAAGAAATTATAATAATTTATATCAGGTACGGTGATGTGGGGTAGCGCGTCTGCTCTCGACCCATATATTTTTTGGAAATTTTTTCCTTGTTTTTTATCGCTATTTCTTGCATTATTCTTTCTAATATAATAATTGACTATTTGGCATCATAAAAAAGTAGCTTATCTGTAGACTTCCAACTAATCAGGAACCATCTGGGAATACCAGCAGTATTCCTGCTCCAGAGAGAGGCAGGAGAAAACACTTCATTATTACGCTTTATCAAAATCTGCGGGTTAGTTATATATATCAGATTGATCTAAATGATAAAAATAAACCCCTATAAATAACAAATAACATGTTATATACTCTAAACTGAATAAAATAGGCCATAATATGGCGAGAGTCCACTAGCAATATTTGATATAAAATTATTACCCCAGTGGCCGGTGGCCTGGTGGCTAAAGCTCCCCCTTCACACACGGAGGGCCCGGGTTCGATTCCCGGCGGGTGGAAACATTTCGACACGTTTCCTTACACCTGTTGTCCTGTTGACCTAGCAGCAAATAGGTACCTGGGTGTTAGTCGATTGGTGTGGGTCGCATCCCCGGGGGACAAGATTAAGGACCCCAATGGAAATAAGTTAGGGCAGTCCTCATGACGCACTGACTTTCTTGGGTTATCCTGGGTGGCTAACCCTCCGGGGTTAAAAATCCGAACGAAATCTTATCTTATCTTATCTGTCTCCAAAGTCGTTTTCTTTGGCCTTCAGTAAGAGAAAACGGTGTTTTTAAGAGGATAACTGCATTAGAACATCAGTTTACTAAGGAAAACCACCAAAACAAACGGGATTTTCGCGAAAAAAAAATTGGGACGGCGTTCCAGGCCTATTTCTTGGAAGTAACTTATTCACATATTTTTTCTTTCCTACGCCTTTATTACTTAATTAAGTAGGATGATATTCACAGAAATTGTAAAATAATGATTGTTCTTAATTTTTAGTGATGCATCTTTTGGAAAAAATTCCAAATATTTTGGGATTTTTTGTGGGAAATAAAGGGCAGATTTTTTTGCAAAAGTCTAAGAACTAACAACCTTTATTTTTTTGTGGAATGAAGATAAGATATTTAGAGGAAAGTGCGTCATAAAAATTCGTATTAGCATTGTTTTCTCGGCACCAAGTGCCCAAAAAAACCTTAGTCGTCCCATATAGGACTACGATCCTGCCAAAGGATATTTTCAGTAAATCGTTCTTTTTTCAGTTGTTGTTTGAGATATCTTATTGACAATATTTACAGTAAATAGTGTAAATACATCGTCTTGTGCACCAACAATGAAAGAAATCTGATGGTAAAAAAAAAAAAAAGAAAAGTTGTTATAGTGCCCTTAATCCGTTCCAGAGAGCTTGTCCTTAGCCGAATTTATCATTAGCCGAATTAATTTTCCTCATAAGAAATAATGGGAATAGAAATAATCCGTTCCAGACACCCAAAAGTATGAAAAAAAAGATTTTCACATGAAATATACATTTTCCTACACAGAAAAAACAAGGATACATGCACAATAAATACTGTACTAAATGAAGAATAAATGACACTTAACTATATTGAAGATGTAGTGATGAGATGGGAGGAGGGGAGATAGAGGTTGTATTGTTGTTTGGAAGCGGAACCTCCTTCCATAAGGACTTCAGGTACCAATTCCTTTTCCAGGGTTACTTCCCTTCATTTTTTAATGCCACTGGGAACAACTTGAGAGTCACTGAACCTCTGTCGCACCAAAAATCTGTCCATAGAGCTCTGTACCTCGAGTTCCTTTAAAATTTTCCTAAAATGGGCCACAGCATTGTCATTGTAAAGTCACTAGCACGGCTTGCAATATCTGTGTCAGGGTGATTATCATCCATAAAGGTTTGCACGTCAACCTACTTTGCACAAATTTCCTTAACCTTTGACTGTTTCAGGCCCCTTTCTGAAACTGTCATTCTATGTCGCTAAATTTTTGAAAAAAAAAAAAATTTATTTTTTCTTATGAAATGATAGAGAATCTTTTCCCGATGGTAATGACACCAAAAGTTCGAAATTTGGTTGAAAACTCGTGGAATTACGCTCCCGCTAAGTTAGCGGTCTCGGCAACATATGCATATCGGCGATTTCGCCGACTTTGAGCCCTATTTTCAGCCAATTCCGTTGTTCCCGTTGACCAAACTCATAGCTATTTCTTTAGAACTCCATTTTATCTATCCGCTGAGTACAAGAAACCTCCATTTACCAATTGGACTACCCAATATTGTGGTCAGAAATTGGCCAATTTGGCCGATTTCAGCAAAGTAAAAAAGATGCCAATTTCAAAATAGGGTCCAGAATAAACAAGGTAGACATTCTTGGCACTAAAATAACATATCCTCTGTTCATTAGTCACATCTCTTAGGCCCCTCATATATTATTATTGCTTTCTATTTTGATTTTTTATTCATACAAAAAATACAAAAATTTACTGTTATGCAGACTACTGCATTATTTTAAAAATGGTATAAATAATATCAGTGCACTAGTGAAAGAATATTAGACTCCCAGTTGACGTGTATTGGACGTGAGGTGTGATTTGTTTACTCCTGAACATTGGTAAAAATCGAAACATTTCCGCTACTTTGAGCTCAGTTTCAAGGTCGTTTTCATCGTCAAAGTAATGAAAACCATCTCTATTTCTGTAATATGTTTTCCATTTTATCACCTAAGACCATGAAAACGCAAATACATCGATAAATACTATACAAAATACACCTCAAAGTCGGCGTTTTAATGCAAAAAAACGATCAGTTTTTTTTTCTCATTACGCACTGTGTGCCGCAGGATTTTTTTTATGTGGTGCACACTGACCACACAGACCCATTCTCTCACATGTGGGCCTACCAGCTTTCTTCCGCTTGATTTGAAGCCGCTAGAATTATTGAGTATATATACGTCTGAAACACTGGCTCGTAAGACGTATATATACGACCAAAACAGTCAAAGGGTTAATCATTGAAGAAGGCAACTTCCTCCTGGTCTCTTGCTGTTGCAGATGCTCTTGCAGCTCATCAGTAGTTAGTTCTTCATTGTCGTCCTCCACCAACTCTTCCACATCCTCCCCACTAACCTCCAACCCCATGGACTTCCCCAATGCCACAATAGATTCCACAACTGGCATAGGCTCCTGAGGGCTAGCCCCAAACCCTTCAAAATCCCTCTCTTGTACACACAGTGGCCACAGTTTCCTCCCAGCAGAGTTCAAGGTCCTGTTAGTCACTCCCTCACAAGCCTTACCTATAAAAGGTTTATGCAATTGAGGATACTAAAGTGATCTTTCCAAAAGTCTCTTAGGGTCAGTTGAGTGTCTGAGGTCACTTCAAAGCACTTTTGAAACATTGTTTTGGTGTACAGTTTTTTGAAATTTGAAATGACCTGCTGGTCCATGGGCTGGAGGAGAGGAGTGGTATTAGGAAGCAAGAACTTGACTTTGATAAAACTCAAGTCCTCCACATTTCACTCTGGCAAGTCTGAAGGAAAGAGCAGGAGCATTGTCTAATACCAGGAGGCACTTTAGGTCCAGTTTATTATCCAGGAGGTAATTTTTCACAGTGGGGCCAAACACATGATAAAACCAATCATAGAAAATGTCCCTAGTGACCCATGCCTTACTGTTCGCCCTCCACATCACACACAAATTAGCCTTGACAACATTGTTTTTCTCAAACACTCTGGGAGTTTCAGAGTGATACATGAGTGGAGGCTTCACTTTGCAATCCCACTAGCTTGTGTCCTGGCAGTGCTTTTTCCTCTTGTGTAATGTAGTCCTTTTGGCATTTCTTTTAAAACGGTCTTTTCTCACAAACACTTTTGGGGTTTTAATTTTTCAGTGT
>NC_069463.1:18740897-18883362 GCF_026875155.1 Cherax quadricarinatus | reverse complement strand
CGTCTTCGTTCTACTACTCTCTCTTTACCTTCCCTTCTTGCTGATGGACCCTCCTTTAATCCTGACTCTCTCATTGACTTCTTGACAACGACCGATTTACTCCACAAACTCTGATGATACTTTTCGCACTCCCCTCAGCCCTTTCTGGTTCAGTCTCTTGCTGCCCTTTACCCTTTCACCATCCACTGCCCCGCTGTTATCCGTAACCTGTTGCTCATCCATCTCCCTTTTGCCACCTGATGCCCTCACTTCCTTCCTGCCCTGCAGCGCTGTATAGTCCTTGTGGCTTAGCGCTTCTTTTTGATTATAATTATAATAATAATTGCAGCAACTAGTGCATAATGAGACAAAACTGCAACCATATTTATGGTGTAAACCCAACTTTGCGGTGTATTTTTGTATTGTTGTATTCTCGTTTTTTGGTCTCATTTGATAGAATAGAAGATATATTACAGAAATGGATATAATTTTGATTGGCTTCATGCCAGAAAATACCTTAAAATTGAGCTCAAAGTAGCAGAAATGTTCAATTTTTGCCAATGTTGAAGAGGAAAAAAAAGACGTCACTGTCCAGTGTATGTCCAACTGGCTGGTCTAATACGCAGTCACAAATGGGTCGACATTATTTATACAATTATTACAATAATGCAGTAGTCGGCATAACAGTAAATCTTCTGTTTATTGTGCGAATAAAAATTCAAAATGGAAAGCAGGCATAATATAAAAGGGGCCTCGAGACGTGACTAATGAACAGAGAAAATGTTATTTTAGTGCTAGAAATATCTGCAATATTTATTCTGGACCCTATTTTAAAATTGGCATATTTTGAAATTTGTATGGAAATGGCCAAATTATCGATTTCTGACCACTTTATTGGGTAATTGACATAGGTGAATGGGCGGTTTCTTGTACTCAGTCAACAGAATAGAAGGAAACCAGCAAAATAGCTATGGGTTTGGTAGACTGGAACAATGGAATTGGCCAAAAATAGGGCGTAAAGTGGGTGAAATTGCCGATGCATAAATATCGCCATTGGGTTAAGTGTATTCTAACCTAACCACTCTGTAATCTGGCAAAATCACTAACCTGGCACCCTACAGGTCCCTTTGATGCCGGATTAGTGATGGCCAACCTGTACTTACCTTGCTGAGAAACTCCAGGCTTTGAACATGTCAAGGATTTCGCATTCATAAGTTTTCATGCGAGTGCATTGTTTACCAAACTCCCTGTTTCAGATTTATTAACCTTCTCAGCAGATGTGATGTCAGTTATTTGATGATGCCGTTTTCTAAAGATATTGAGTTAAACTTTACAAGATGGATTACAAGATCTATACAGTGGAACCTCGGCTTACAAACTTAATCTGTTCTGCGACCTTGTTTGTATCCTGATTTGTTTGTATGCTGAGCCAATTTTCCTCATTTAAATTAATTGAAATGCAATTAATCCATTCCAGCCTCTCAAGGAGGCATGACAAAATAATGCTAATATCAACTCTATGGCTTAGTTATCTATCACAATTCATCTAATATGACATAATAAACAATATTAATAACATAGAAACGTAATATATAATCTAGAATGAATAAAATAGACCATAATATGGCGAGTGATGGCAACGCTGGTGGCAACATCCTACCACCATTTACTCTCCCAATCTAGTATTTTCCCAGTCCATAACCCCACACCTAGCTTGTGTTTATCTATGATTAGTAGTGAGGTTGTCACATATGTAATCATAGATGTAGTCAAGACAGATATACAGTGAACCCTCCACCAACAGTATTAAGGGGTAGTATGAGGTGCGCGGCACGCGAGCAAAATTTTTTTGAAAAATTATGAAATCGAGTTATTCATATAGAAAAATAGCTTAACTCTTTGGCAACACAATGGTACAAGAACCAATGTTCAACAACGTTTCTACAAGAAATTATAATAATTTATATCAGGTACGGTGATGTGCGTAGCGCGTCTGCTCTCAACCCATATATTTTTTGGAAATTTTTCCTTGTTTTTTATCTCTATTTCTTGCATTATTCTTTCTAATATAATAATTGACTATTTGGCATCATAAAAAAGTAGCTTATCTGTAGACTTCCAACTAATCAGGAACCATCTGGGAATACCAGCAGTATTCCTGCTCCAGAGAGAGGCAGGAGAAATCACTTCATTATTACGCTTATATCAACTCTGCAGCTTAGTTATATATCAGAATTGATCTAATATGATATAATAAACACTATAAATAACAAATAAACATGTTATATACTCTAAACTGAATAAAATAGGCCATAATATGGCGAGAGTCCACTAGCAATATTTGATATAAAATTATTACCCCAGTGGCCCGGTGGCCTGGTGGCTAAAGCTCCCGCTTCACACACGGAGGGCCCGGGTTCGATTCCCGGCGGGTGGAAACATTTCGACACGTTTCCTTACACCTGTTGTCCTGTTGACCTAGCAGCAAATAGGTACCTGGGTGTTAGTCGACTTGTGTGGGTCGCATCCTGGGGGACAAGATTAAGGACCCCAATGGAAATAAGTTAGACAGTCCTCGACGCACTGACTTTCTTGGGTTATTCTGGGTGGCTAACCCTCCGGGGTTAAAAATCCGAACGAAATCTTATCTTATCTTATCTGTCTCCATGTCGTATTCTTTGGCCTTCAGTAAGAGAAAATGGTGTTTTTAAGAGGATAACTGCATTAGAACATCAGTTTACTAAGGAAACCACCAAAACAAACGGGATTTTCGCGAAAAAAAAAATTGAGACGGCGTTCCAGGCCTATTTCTTGGAAGTAACTTATTCACATATTTCTCTTTCCTACGCCTTTATTACTTAATTAAGTAGGATGATATTCACAGAAATTGTAAAATAATGATTGTTCTTAATTTTAGTGATGCACTTTTGGAAATATTCCAAATATTTTGGGATTTATGTGGGAGTAAAGGGCAGATTTTTTTGCAAAAGTCTAAGAACTAACAACCTTTATTTTTTTGTGGAATGAAGATAAGATATTTAGAGGAAAGTGCGTCATAAAAATTCGTATTAGCATTGTTTTCTCGGCACCAAGTGCCCAAACAACCTTACGTCGTCCCATATAGGACTACGATCCTGCCAAAGGATATTTTCAGTAAATCGTTCTTTTTTCAGTTGTTGTTTGAGATATCTTATTGACAAATATTTACAGTAAATAGTGTAAATACATCGTCTTGTGCACCAACAATGAAAGAAATCTGATGGTAAAAAAAAAAAAAGAAAAGTTGTTATAGTGCTCCTTAATCCGTTCCAGAGAGCTTGTCCTTAGCCGAATTTATCATTAGCCGAATTAATTTTCCTCATAAGAAATAATGGGAATAGAAATAATCCGTTCCAGACACCCAAAAGTATGAAAAAAAAGATTTTCACATGAAATATACATTTTCCTACACAGAAAAACAAGGATACATGCACAATAAATACTGTACTAAATGAAGAATAAATGACACTTAACTATATTGAAGATGTAGTGATGAGATGGGAGGAGGGGAGATAGAGGTGTATTGTTGTTTGGAAGCGGAACCTCCTTCCATAAGGACTTCAGGTACCAATTCCTTTTCCAGGGTTACTTCCCTTCATTTTTTAATGCCACTGGGAACAACTTGAGAGTCACTGAACCTCTGTCGCACCAAAAATCTGTCCATAGAGCTCTGTACCTCGAGTTCCTTTAAAATTTTCCTAAAATGGGCCACAGCATTGTCATTGTAAAAGTCACTAGCACGGCTTGCAATATCTGTGTCAGGGTGATTATCATCCATAAAGGTTTGCACGTCAACCTACTTTGCACAAATTTCCTTAACCCTTTGACTGTTTCAGGCCCCTTTCTGAAACTGTCATTCTATGTCGCTAAATTTTTGAAAAAAAAAAAAATAATTTTTTCTTATGAAATGATAGAGAATCTTTTCCCGATGGTAATGACACCAAAAGTTCGAAATTTGGTCGAAAACTCATGGAATTACGCTCCCGCTAAGTTAGCGGTCTCGGCAACATATGCATATCGGCGATTTCGCCGACTTTGAGCCCTATTTTCAGCCAATTCCGTTGTTCCCGTTGACCAAACTCATAGCTATTTCTTTAGAACTCCATTTTATCTATCCGCTGAGTACAAGAAACCTCCCATTTACCAATCTGGACTACCCAATATTGTGGCCAGAAATTGGCAATTTGGCCGATTTCACGCAAAGTAAAAAAGATGCCAATTTCAAAATAGGGTCCAGAATAAACAAGGTAGACATTTTTGGCACTAAAATAACATATCCTCTGTTCATTAGTCACATCTCTAGGCCCCTCTTATATTATTATTGCTTTCTATTTTGATTTTTTATTCATACAAAAAATACAAAATTTACTGTTATGCAGACTACTGCATTATTTTAAAAATGGTATAAATAATATCAGTGCACTAGTGAAAGAATATTAGACTCCCCAGTTGACGTGTATTGGACGTGAGGTGTGATTTGTTTACTCCTGAACATTGGTAAAAATCGAACATTTCCGCTACTTTGAGCTCAGTTTCAAGGTCGTTTTCATCGTCAAAGTAATGAAAACCATCTCTATTTCTGTAATATGTTTTCCATTTTATCACCTAAGACCATGAAAACGCAAATACATCGATAAATACTATACGAAAATACACCTCAAAGTCGGCGTTTTAATCCAAAAAAACGATCAGTTTTTTTTCTCATTACGCACTGTGTGCCGCAGGATTTTTTTATGTGGTGCACACTGACCACACAGACCCATTCTCTCACATGTGGGCCTACCAGCTTTCTTCCGCTTGATTTGAAGCCACTAGAATTATTGAGTATATATACGTCTGAAACACTGGCTCGTAAGACGTATATATACGACCAAAACAGTCAAAGGGTTAATCATTGAAGAAGGCAACTTCCTCCTGGTCTCTTGCTGTTGCAGATGCTCTTGCAGCTCATCAGTAGTTAGTTCTTCATTGTCGTCCTCCACCAACTCTTCCACATCCTCCCCACTAACCTCCAACCCCATGGACTTCCCCAATGCCACAATAGATTCCACAACTGGCATAGGCTCCTGAGGGCTAGCCCCAAACCCTTCAAAATCCCTCTCTTGTACACATTGTGGCCACAGTTTCCTCCCAGCAGAGTTCAAGGTCCTGTTAGTCACTCCCTCACAAGCCTTACCTATAAGGTTTATGCAATTGAGGATACTAAAGTGATCTTTCCAAAAGTCTCTTAGGGTCAGTTGAGTGTCTGAGGTCACTTCAAAGCACTTTTGAAACATTGTTTTGGTGTACAGTTTTTTGAAATTTGAAATGACCTGCTGGTCCATGGGCTGGAGGAGAGGAGTGGTATTAGGAAGCAAGAACTTGACTTTGATAAAACTCAAGTCCTCCACATTTCACTCTGGCAAGTCTGAAGGATGAGCAGGAGCATTGTCTAATACCAGGAGGCACTTTAGGTCCAGTTTATTATCCAGGAGGTAATTTTTCACAGTGGGGCCAAACACATGTCCCTAGTGACCCATGCCTTACTGTTCGCCCTCCACATCACACACAAATTAGCCTTGACAACATTGTTTTTCTCAAACACTCTGGGAGTTTCAGAGTGATACATGAGTGGAGGCTTCACTTTGCAATCCCCACTAGCTTGTGTCCTGGCAGTGCTTTTTCCTCTTGTGTAATGTAGGTCCTGTTTGGCATTTTCTTTCAAAACAGGTCTGTTTCATCACAAACACTTGTTGGGGTTTTAATTTTTCAGTGTGTATGTACTCCTTGAATTCCTGCACATATTTTTCAGCCGCTTTTGTGTCCGAACTGGCAGCCTCTCCATGCCTTACCATACTGTGTATGCCACTGTGATTCTTAAATCTCTCAAACCAACCTTTTCTGGCATTAAATTCAATAACATCACCGCTAGTTGCAGGCATTTTGTAATTAAATTGTCATGCAACTGCCTTTCTTTTTCACATACGATTGATTAAGAAATACTATCTCCTGATATTTGTTTTTTGTTTATCACAACAACAACAACAGTCTCTCAACATCTTCGAGTATTTGCGATCTCTGTTTCGAAAACATACTTGTTGGTTGATTGGGGTTTGCTATACAACCTGGCCAGCTCGGAGGCACGCACTCCACTTTCATACTTGGTAATTATCTCTTTCTTCAATTCGATTGTAATTCTCACCCTTTTTACCACAGGGTTGGCACTAGAAGCTTTCTTTGGGCCCATGCTGGCTTATTTAGCATTTTTTTTTTTTTCAACAAACTGGCCGTATCCCACCAAGGCAGGGTGGCCCAAAACGAAAAACGAAAGTTTCTCCTTTTACATTTAGTAATATATACAGGAGAAGGGGTTACTAGCCCCTTGCTTCCCACATTTTAGTCGCCTCTTACAACACACATGGCTTACGGAGGAAGAATTCTGTTCCACTTCCCCATGGAGATAAGGGGAAATAAACAAGAACAAGAACTAGAAAGAAAATAGAAGAAAACCCAGAGGGGTATGTATATACAGTGGACCCCCGCATAACGTTGGCATCGCATACTGTTAAATCCGCATAGCGATACATTTTATCGCTAAAATTTTGCCTCGCACAGTGCTAAAAAATTCGCTCAATGCGATTCGTCCGAGACACGTCCATGCGGCCTGAGCCAGCCTCATTTGTTCTTCCAGTGGCATTGTTTACAAGCCAGCCTCCGCGGTAACATTCAAGCATACAATCGGAACATTTCGTATTATTACAGCCTTTTTATAGTGATTTCACCTGAAAAATAAGTGACCATGGGCCCCAAGAAAGCTTCTAGTGCCAACCCTACAGGAATAAGGGTGAGAATTACTATGGAGATAAAAAAGAGATCTTGCTAAGTATAAAAGGGAGTGCGGTCCCCCGACTGGCCCGGGTTTGTATAGAAAACCCCCAATAAACCATTGCTTCTATTGAGTCCAAAAAAAGGCAATCAAGGAAGTGTTCTTGAAAAAGGTTTTACTGTGCTTTCAACAGAGTCGCAAGTGTAGAAGTGTGAGAGCTTTTTATTGGTTGGATAAAAAAACAGATAGCAGGGGATAGCCTCTCAACGATCATAAGTGAAAAAGGTAGGAAGTTGCAAGAGGGTTTAAATTTGAAAATGCCAGCAAATATGGTGATGTGAGTGAATTTAAAGGCCCGCAAAGGGTTGGTTTGAGAGGTTTAAGAGGCGTGTGGTAATAGTGTGATTAAGGCATGGTGGGCTGCCAGTTCGGACCAAAAAGCAGCTGAAAAATATGTGCAGAATTCAAGGAGTACATGACAGTGAAGGGGCTGAAACCCGAAAAAGGTTTTTAATTGTGACGAAACAGGCCTGTTTTTGGGAAAAAAATGCCAAGCAGGACCACATTACTCGAGGAAAAAGGGATCCCCCGGGGAATAAGCCTATGAAAGACAGGCTTACTCCCCATGGTGCCAATGCTAGTGGGGATTTTAAAGTGAAGCCTTTTTTAGTGTATCACTCTGAAAATCCCAGAGATTCAGGCAAAAGAATTCCTCAAGGTAATTTGTGTGTGCTGTGGAGGGCAAAAAAGATGGGTCACTTGGGGGGTTTTTCTATGACGGTTAACCAAGCATTTGCCCCCACTGTGAAAAATTACCTAACTGAAAAAAAATTAGACCTTAAGTGCCTCCTGGTGTTAGACAATGCCCCTGGTCATTCTACAGACTTGGCAGAGCGACTTTGGGGGGGACATGAGCTTCATTAAGGTAAAGTTTTTGGCTCCTAATACCACTCCTCTCTTGCAGCCCATGGACCAGCAGGTTTTTGCAAATTTCAAAAAACTGTACACAAAAGCTCTGTTTGAAAGGTGCTTTGTAGTGACCTCAGAAACTCAATTGACTCTAAGATTTTTTGGAGAGAGACTTTAATATCCTCAATTGTGGTAAACCTTATAGGTAAGGCTTGGGAGGGAGTGACTAAGAGGACCTTGAACTCTGCTTGGAAGAAACTGTGGCCAGAATGTGTAGCCAAAGGGATTCTGAAGGATTTGAGGCTAACCCTGAGAAAAAACCTTGCCAGTTGAGGAATCAAATTTTGGCATTGGGGAAGTCCTTGGGGTTGGAGGTTAGTGGGGAGGTGTGGAAGAGTTGGTGGAGGAGGACAATGAAGAACTAACCACTGATGAGCTGCTAGATCAACTTCAACAGCAAGAGGCCACACCCGAGGGAAAATTTCTTCGGAGGAGGGGAGAGAGAAATTGAAGAAGTTGCCTATTTCAAAGATTAAGGAAATCTGTGCAAAGTGGCTTTAAGTGCAACCTTCATGGATGAAAATCACCCTCAGACCCGCTATTGCAAGCCGTGCTGGTGACTATCACACTGGGCACTGTTGTGAAACACTTTAGAAAGTCATAAAGGAACGAGAGGTAAGGCCACTATGGACTGATGTGTTTTGCGACAGAAGTCCCGTGACTCTGAAGCTGGTCCTAGTGGCATTAAAAGAAAAAGGGAAGCAACCCGGAAAGGACTTGACACCTCAAGTCCTAATGGAAGGGGATTCCCTTCTAAACACTGAAACCATCCAGTCTCCCCTCCTCCCATCCCATCAATCATCAACCACATCTTCAATAAAGGTGTCATGTAACTGTGCATGTTTTCTTAAGTTTGTGTGTATTAAAATTAATATTTCATGTGGTAAAAATTTTTTTTTCATACTTTTGGGTGTCTTGCCCAAAGGGTTAATTTGATTTCCATTATTTTTTTATGGGGAAAATTAATTCGCATAACGATAATTTCGCATGACATTGAGCTCTCAGGAGTGGATTAATAGCGTTATGCGGGGGTCCACTGTATATGCTTGTACATGTATGTGTAGTGTGACCTAAGTGTAAGTAGAAGTAGCAAGATGTACCTGAAATCTTGCATGTTTATTATTATTATTTTTTATTATCACACTGGCCGATTCCCACCAAGGCAGGGTGGCCCGAAAAAGAAAAACTTTCACCATCATTCACTCCATCACTGTCTTGCCAGAAGGGTGCTTTACACTACAGTTTTTAAACTGCAACATTAACACCCCTCCTTCAGAGTGCAGGCACTGTACTTCCCATCTCCAGGACTCAAGTCCGGCCTGCCGGTTTCCCTGAATCCCTTCATAAATGTTACTTTGCTCACACTCCAACAGCACGTCAAGTATTAAAAACCATTTGTCTCCATTCACTCCTATCAAACACGCTCACGCATGCCTGCTGGAAGTCCAAGCCCCTCGCACACAAAACCTCCTTTACCCCCTCCCTCCAACCCTTCCTAGGCCGACCCCTACCCCGCTTCCTTCCACTACAGACTGATACACTCTTGAAGTCATTCTGTTTCGCTCCATTCTCTCTACATGTCCGAACCACCTCAACAACCCTTCCTCAGCCCTCTGGACAACAGTTTTGGTAATCCCGCACCTCCTCCTAACTTCCAAACTACGAATTCTCTGCATTATATTCACACCACACATTGCCCTCAGACATGACATCTCCACTGCCTCCAGCCTTCTCCTCGCTGCAACATTCATCACCCACGCTTCACACCCATATAAGAGCGTTGGTAAAACTATACTCTCATACATTCCCCTCTTTGCCTCCAAGGACAAAGTTCTTTGTCTCCACAGACTCCTAAGTGCACCACTCACTCTTTTTCCCTCATCAATTCTATGATTCACCTCATCTTTCATAGACCCATCCGCTGACACGTCCACTCCCAAATATCTGAATACGTTCACCTCCTCCACACTCTCTCCCTCCAATCTGATATTCAATCTTTCATCACCTAATCTTTTTGTTATCCTCATAACCTTACTCTTTCCTGTATTCACCTTTAATTTTCTTCTTTTGCACACCCTACCAAATTCATCCACCAATCTCTGCAACTTTCTCTTCAGAATCTCCAAGAGCACAGTGTCATCAGCAAAGAGCAGCTGTGACAACTCCCACTTTGTGTGTGATTCTTTATCTTTTAACTCCACGCCTCTTGCCAAGACCCTCGCATTTACTTCTCTTACAAACCCCATCTATAAATATGTTAAACAACCACGGTGACATCACACATCCTTGTCTAAGGCCTACTTTTACTGGGAAAAAATTTCCCTCTTTCCTACATACTCTAACTTGAGCCTCACTATCCTCGTAAAAAACTCTTCACTGCTTTCAGTAACCTACCTCCTACACCATACACTTGCAACATCTGCCACATTGCCCCCCTATCCACCCTGTCATACGCCTTTTCCAAATCCATAAATGCCACAAAGACCTCTTTAGCCTTATCTAAATACTGTTCACTTATATGTTTCACTGTAAACACCTGGTCCACACACCCCTACCTTTCCTAAAGCCTCCTTGTTCATCTGCTATCCTATTCTCCGTCTTACTCTTAATTCTTTCAATTATAACCCTACCATACACTTTACCAGGTACACTCAACAGACTTATCCCCCTATAATTTTTGCACTCTCTTTTATCCCCTTTGCCTTTATACAAAGGAACTATGCATGCTCTCTGCCAATCCTAGGTAACCTTACCCTCTTCCATAATTATTAAATAATTGCACCAACCACTCCAAAACTATATCCCCACCTGCTTTTAACATTTCTATCTTTATCCCATCAATCCCGGCTGCCTTACCCCCTTTCATTTTACCTACTGCCTCTCGAACTTCCCCACACTCACAACTGGCTCTTCCTCACTCCTACAAGATGTTATTCCTCCTTGCCTATACACGAAATCACAGTTCCCTATCTTCATCAACATTTAACAATTCCTCAAAATATTCCCTCCATCTTCCCAATACCTCTAACTCTCCATTTAATAACTCTCCTCTCCTATTTTTAACTGACAAATCCATTTGTTCTCTAGGCTTTCTTAACTTGTTAATCTCACTCCAAAACTTTTTCTTATTTTCAACAAAATTTGTTGATAACATCTCACCCACTCTCTCATTTGCTCTCTTTTTACATTGCTTCACCACTCTCTTAACTTCTCTCTTTTTCTCCATATACTCTTCCCTCCTTGCATCACTTCTACTTTGTAAAAACTTCTCATATGCTAACTTTTTCTCCCTTACTACTCTCTTTACTCATCATTCCACCAATCGCTCCTCTTCCCTCCTGCACCCACTTTCCTGTAACCACAAACTTCTGCTGAACACTCTAACACTACATTTTTAAACCTACCCCATACCTCTTCGACCCCATTGCCTATGCTCTCATTAGCCCATCTATCCTCCAATAGCTGTTTATATCTTACCCTAACTGCCTCCTCTTTTAGTTTATAAACCTTCACCTCTCTCTTCCCCGATGCTTCTATTCTCCTTGTATCCCATCTACCTTTTACTCTCAGTGTAGCTACAACTAGAAAGTGATCTGATATATCTGTGGCCCCTCTATAAACATGTACATCCTGAAGTCTACTCCCAAAAGTCTTTTATCTACCAATACATAATCCAACAAACTACTGTCATTTCGCCCTACATCATATTGTGTATACTTATTTATCCTCTTTTTCTTAAAATATGTATTACCTATAACTAACCCCTTTCTATACAAAGTTCAATCAAAGGGCTCCCATTATCATTACCCCCTGGCACCCCAAACTTACCTACCACACCCTCTCTAAAAGTTTCTCCTATTTTAGCATTCAGATCCCCTACCACAATTACTCTCTCACTTGGTTCAAAGGCTCCTATACATTCACTTAACATCTCCCAAAATCTCTCTCTCTCCTCTGCATTCCTCTCTTCTCCAGGTGCATACACGCTTATTATGACCCACTTCTCGCATCCAACCTTTACTTTAATCCACATAATTCTTGAATTTACACATTCATATTCTCTTTTCTCCTTCCATAACTGATCATTTAACATTACTGCTACCCCTTCCTTTGCTCTAACTCTCTCAGATACTCCAGATTTAATCCCATTTATTTCCCCCCACTGAAACTCTCCTACCCCCTTCAGCTTTGTTTCGCTTAGAGCCAGGACATCCAACTTCTTTTCATTCATAACATCAGCAATCATCTGTTTCTTGTCATCCGCACTACATCCACGCACATTTAAGCAACCCAGTTTTATAAAGTTTTCTTCTTCTCTTTTTTAGTAAATGTATACAGGAGAAGGGGTTACTAGCCCATTGCTCCCGGCATTTTAGTCGCCTCATACGACACGCATGGCTTACGGAGGAAAGATTCTTTTCCACTTCCCCATGGACAATAGAAGAAATAAAAAAGAACAAGAGCTATTTAGAAAAAGGAGAAAAACCTAGATGTATGTATATATATATATATGCATGTGCGTGTCTGTGAAGTGTGACCAAAGTGTAAGTAGGAGTAGCAAGATATCCCTGTTATCTTAGCGTGTTTATGAGACAGAAAAAAGACACCAGCAATCCTACCATCATGTAAAACAAATAAAGGCTTGCGTTTTACTCACTTGGCAGGACGGTAGTACCTCCCTGGGCGGTTGCTGTCTACCTACCTACTACCTAGGTTATTTAGCAGTTACAAGCACTAAAAACACTGGAATAATACAAAATGTACCGAATTATTAGCATCTTAAAATAATAAATAATAATTAATGACCCTACACACAGGGTACAACTTTGACACTACTGTGTCACTATGTACATATACAGGAAGGCCCCACTTATACGGCTTGTTAGGTTCCAGGCTACCGCCGTAAAGCGGAAACCGCCGTAAAGTGGAACACCCTTTTTTCCACTTACAAATGCATACAAACACTAGATAACAAGTTTACACTAACATATATTAAGTTAGCAATAGAACCAGGCATCAGAAAACAATAAAAAAGTACAATACACACATAGTGCACTCATTACTTACCTTAAAATATTTATAGTCTTAATCTAGGGTGAGACAAGTAGTATTTACTGTAAGAAATCAAGTGTGGTATGTATGGTAGTCAGCCAGGTTACCATACCAGGCCACCCCACCCACACATACAATTCTATGATATTTAAGCATCCCAGAGCGATAAAATGTATATACAGTTCACTCATTACTTACCTTAAAATATAGGGTGAGATGAGTAGTATTTATTGTAAAAAATCAAGTGTGGTATGTATGGTAGTCAGCCGGGCTACCATACCAGGCCAACCCACCCACACATATATTCTATGATATTTAAGCATCCCAGAGCGATAAAATGTATATACAGTGGACCCCCGCTTAACGATCACCTCCAAATGCGACCAATTATGTAAGTGTATTTATGTAAGTGCGTTTGTACGTGTATGTTTGGGGGTCTGAAATGGACTAATCTACTTCACAATATTCCTTATGGGAAAAAATTCGGTCAGTACTGGCACCTGAACATACTACTGGAATGAAAAAAGTTCGTTAACCGGGGGTCCACTGTACAGTTCACTCATTACTTACCTTAAAATATTTGTAGTCTTAATGTAGGGTCAGGAGTAAGTAAATGAGATAAAACGAATAAATGAGAGAGAGAAAGAATGAGTGCATGAGAGAGGACAGGCGCAGAGTTATGTAAACAAACCAGGCGAAGGTAAGTTTTGTAAACGAAGTGTACACGTCTGGTTTGTGTACAAGTTACATTGTGTACAGGTTGTCTCTACATTGATACGGTAGAATAAATAAAGAAGAACACTCCCATTCTCATGTAACATCATTTTGCGCTGTATAGCCCTTGTGGCTTAGAGCTTCTTTTTTTATTATAATAATAGTAATAACATCATTTTGAGAAGAAATGATGCTCTGAGTGAAGGCAATGGAAATAAGTCACTCTGACTTTGTTGGGTTATCCTAGGTTCTCTACACATATGTTGTTATGTATGATAATCTATGTAACTGTATTTGTGTATACCTGAATAAACTTACTTACATACATACGCCCCTCAAGGAAGGTTCCTTGATGTTGGTGAGGGGCTCTTGATTTAGGGAATTGGATCTGTGCTCCAGTTTCCCAAATTAAGCCTGAATGCCTTCCACATCCCCCCCCCCAGGGGCTGTATAATCCTCTGGGTTTAGCGCTTTCCCCTTGATTATAATAATAATACATACATACGAAAGGAATAATTTTCTACAGTTACCCCCAGTAACACATTTTCTCTTATGTTAGATTAGAGAAAATGTTATTCTTGGCATCACTTGTACAAGTTACCTGGCTACCACATCTCATATTTATGTTTATTTATTCTATTGTAGGGTGTATTTATCATCTTTTTATGTTATGTATCGTGTTTATTATATAATTTTGAAAAAAATATCATGGATGGATTAATGAAAATGTGTGTATTAACGTAATATACAACATTTAATAAGACTCTGTGATTATTATTATTATTAGCATTTCTAATATGGCGTCACTTGTGCAAGTCGTCTGCTACAACATCTCATATTTATGTTTATTTATTCTATTGTGGGGTGTATTTATCATCTTTTTATGTTATGTATCGTGTTTATTATATAATTTTGAAAAAATATCATAGATGGATTAATGAAAATGAGTATTTAACGTAATATACGACATTTAAATGAGACGATGATTATTATTATCATTACTAATATGACGTCTGGAGACATAAGACACTCTTACTGATTTTAATGTGTACCTGCATGCCAGCACAGTATGTAAGTTTATTTAAGTACAGGTATACATAAGTATAATTATCATAGGAATATATAAAATATGAAATAACTTTTAAAAACATTTGAAATTTTGGAGTTTCCAGACAAAATGGAGAGACTTAGTGCTTACTGAGCTCACGAAGAATGTAAACAAACAAGGTGGGGCGCGGTGACCGTATTAGAAAGTCAGGTGGGGGGAGCCGTATAGCGAGTTTTGGTCATAATTTGAAATGACCGTATTAGCGGAACGCCGTAAAGTGAAACGCCGTAAAGTGTGGCCTTCCTGTATATATATGCTAAAATAATAAGTAACATATTTGTACAATAAATTATAATCAACTGCATTCTTCCCGTGTCTCACGACACCCTTATGACGCTCTCTGTGTCACACGACACTTATCCGAGTTGTGATGCTCCTTCTCAACCTTGTCACTTGACACCCTTTTCTCTGTCACACGACACTCCTGCTCTCCGTGTCACACGACACCCTTTTCTCTGCGTCATACACACTTTCTCCTGCCCTATCAGCAGCATCATACTGTATTAACTGTACTAACTGGACAATAAATTTCACCATGGCCCCTAAGACGAAGTCTGAATCTTGCACTGGAGATTGTGGCAAGAAAGGCTCTTATATTCTTGAACTCTCTTTTTGTTTTCACTGTTGCACATAACCTGTCTGTATCTGTCTGCCTGTATATCTGTGTCTGTCTGTATCTCTGTGTGTCTGTTTGTCTGTCTTTCTGTCTACCTGTGTGTCTGTCTTTCTGTCTACCTGTGTCTGTCTTTCTCTCTACCTGTGTGTGTATCTGTCTACCTGTGTGTGTCTTTCTGTCTACCTGTGAGTGTGTCTTTCTGTCTACCTGTGTGTCTGTCTACCTGTGTGTGTGTCTTTCTGTCTACCTGTGTGTGTCTTTCTGTCTGCTTGTCTGTCTCAGAGCCACTCATTAAGCGTGTAATTGGTCTTGAAGATGCCATATTAATAATGATAATAACACAATAATAATCAATGAGGTGCATTAATAATTTTTTTTTTCAAAATCTATGATTTTTTTTTTTCAAAATTATATAATAAATATGCTACGTAACATATAAACATATAAATTAACAAATATGAGATGTTTTTCTGGTCGGCTTGACAGAGTGAACAAAAACCATTCGTATCTGGGCTGGTAACAACAACAACAGCAACGTTTGTTTACATAACTCGCCAACCTTCTACACTCTCATTCTCTTGTTTATTCATTTAATCTTGTTTACTCACCTCTCACTCTACATTAAGACTACAGATATTTTAAGGTAAGTAATGAATGGACACGATTAGTATATTATTATAATTATATTATTATTAATATTAGTACATATGTATTATTGTAATAATAATAATAATAATTATTATTATTATTAATTTAGGGCACTGGAGCACAGATCCACTGTATAGCACTTTGTCTGGATTTTTTGGGTTATCCTAGGTAATTTATGCTATGTATGATAACTTTACTTATGTGTACCTGAGAGAGAGAGAGAGAGAGAGAGAGAGAGAGAGAAAGAGCGAGCGAGTAAGCGAGCGAGCGTGACATTCAGTCAGCCACCCACCCACCCAGCCGGATACATATTACACATGTTCCAGAGTTGTTTCTCTTTACTTAGGGTATAGGTTATACTACATTCTGGCAGGATGACACTACCAGTGGTATTCTCCCATTCCACTGTGTCGACAATACATAAAGATAACCGTAACATATGATACTGTATGCGATGTAAAATTTACAATACAGTTCACTACCATGTGTACATTATATACAGTACATAAATAATTAATTTTTTTTTTTTTTTAATCACACTGGCCGATTCCCACCAAGGCAGGGTGGCCCGAAAAAGAAAAACTTTCACCATCATTCACTCCATCACTTTCTTGCCAGAAGGGTGCTTTACACTACAGTTTTTAAACTGCAACATTAACACCCCTCCTTCAGAGTGCAGGCACTGTACTTCCCATCTCCAGGACTCAAGTCCAGCCTGCCAGTTTCCCTGAACCCCTTCATAAATGTTACTTTGCTCACACTCCAACAGCACGTCAAGTATTAAAAACCATTTGTCTCCATTCACTCCTATCAAACACGCTCACGCATGCCTGCTGGAAGTCCAAGCCCCTCGCACACAAAACCTCCTTTACCCCCTCCCTCCAACCTTTCCTAGGCCGACCCCTACCCCGCCTTCCTTCCACTACAGACTGATACACTCTTGAAGTTATTCTGTTTCGCTCCATTCTCTCCACATGTCCGAACCACCTCAACAACCTTCCTCAGCCCTCTGGACAACAGTTTTGGTAATCCAGCACCTCCTCCTAACTTCCAAACTACGAATTCTCTGCATTTATTCACACCACACATTGCTCTCAGACATGACATCTCCACTGCCTCCAGCCTTCTCCTCGCTGCAACATTCATCACCCATGCTTCACACCCATATAAGAGCGTTGGTAAAACTATACTCTCATACATTCCCCTCTTTGCCTCCAAGGACAAAGTTCTTTGTCTCCACAGACTCCTAAGTGCACCACTCACCCTTTTCCCCTCATCAATTCTATGATTCACCTCATCTTTCATAGACCCATCCGCTGACACGTCCACTCCCAAATATCTGAATACATTCACCACCTCCATACTCTCTCCCTCCAATCTGATATCCAGTCTTTCATCACCTAATCTTTTTGTTATCCTCATAACCTTACTCTTTCCTGTATTTACTTTCAATTTTCTTCTTTTGCACACCCTACCAAATTCATCCACCAATCTCTGCAACTTCTCTTCAGAATCTCCCAAGAGCACAGTGTCATCAGCAAAGAGCAACTGTGACAACTCCCACTTTGTGTGATTCTTTATCTTTTAACTCCACGCCTCTTGCCAAGACCCTCGCATTTACTTCTCTTACAACCCCATCTATAAATATATTAAACAACCACGGTGACATCACACATCCTTGTCTAAGGCCTACTTTTACTGGGAAATAATTTCCCTCTTTCCTACATACTCTAACTTGAGCCTCACTATCCTCATAAAAACTCTTCACTGCTTTCAGTAACCTACCTCCTACACCATACACCTGCAACATCTGCCACATTGCCCCCCTATCCACCCTGTCATACGCCTTTTCCAAATCCATAAATGCCACAAAGACCTCTTTAGCCTTATCTAAATACTGTTCACTTATATGTTTCACTGTAAACACCTGGTCCACACACCCCCTACCTTTCCTAAAGCCTCCTTGTTCATCTGCTATCCTATTCTCCGTCTTACTCTTAATTCTTTCAATAATAACTCTACCATACACTTTGCCAGGTATACTCAACAGACTTATCCCCCTATAATTTTTGCACTCTCTTTTATCCCCTTTGCCTTTATACAAAGGAACTATGCATGCTCTCTGCCAATCCCTAGGTACCTTACCCTCTTCCATACATTTATTAAATAATTGCACCAACCACTCCAAAACTATATCCCCACCTGCTTTTAACATTTCTATCTTTATCCCATCAATCCCGGCTGCCTTACCCCCTTTCATTTTACCTACTGCCTCACGAAACTTCCCCACACTCACAACTGGCTCTTCCTCACTCCTACAAGATGTTGTTCCTCCTTGCCTTATACACGAAATCACAGCTTCCCTATCTTCATCAACATTTAACAATTCCTCAAAATATTCCCTCCATCTTCCCAATACCTCTAACTCTCCATTTATAACTCTCCTCTCCTATTTTTAACTGACAAATCCATTTGTTCTCTAGGCTTTCTTAACTTGTTAATCTCACTCCAAAACTTTTTCTTATTTTCAACAAAATTTGTTGATAACATCTCACCCACTCTCTCATTTGCTCTCTTTTTACATTGCTTCACCACTCTCTTAACCTCTCTCTTTTTCTCCATATACTCTTCCCTCCTTGCATCACTTCTACTTTGTAAAAACTTCTCATATGCTAACTTTTTCTCCCTTACTACTCTCTTCACATCATCATTCCACCAATCGCTCCCCTTCCCTCCCGCACCCACGGTAAAGAGAATGAAATAATGATTGTACATTACATTACAGTATTATGTAGGTAGTTTATATAGGAAACATTTGACATTATGCCCTACTCAGTATGTTGGCAATTTTCAAAGGTTCGACTTACGTCCATTTTGACTTATGACCGGTTGGTCGGAACCAAGCTTGGTCATAAGTTGGATGGTACCTGTATTTTGTTCGTATCCAGAAGCAAAAAATCGACTGAACGATGGTTCTTATCCTGAAAAATTTGCATGGTGGACCGTTCGTAAGCTGAGGTTCCACTGTATGTCTTTGGTTAGGCCTCATTTAGATTATGCTGCACAGTTTTGGTCACCGTAAAACAGAATGGATATAAATGCACTGGAAAACGTACAAAGGAGGACAACAGAGTTGATCCTATGTATCAGAAATCTTCCCTATGAGGATAGACTGAGGGCCCTGAATCTGCACTCTCTAGAAAGGCATAGAATTAGAGGGGATATGATTGAGGTGTAATAAATGGAAAACGGGAATTAATCGAGGGAATGTAAATAGTGTGCTAAAAATATCTAGCATAGACAGGACTTGCAGCAATGGTTAAATTGGAAAAATTAAGATTCAAGAAGGATATAGGAAAGCACTGGTTTGGCAATAGTTGTGGATGAGTGGAACAAACTCCTGAGTACCGTCATAGAAGCTAAGACATTGTGTAGTTTTAAAAATAGGTTGGATAAATGCACAAGTGGGTGTGTGTGGGTGTGAGTTGGACCTGACTAGCTTGTGCTACTAGGTCAGATGCTGTGCTCCTCCCTTAACCCTTTCAGGGTCAAGAGGCCCTCTCCTTAACTCGTTCTCAGGGTCGAAAATTTTTCGGAAAAAAAAATATTCTTATGAAAAGATAGAGATTCTTTTCCCGATCATAATGACACCAAAAGTTTGAAATTTGATGGAAAATGTACGAAATTATGCTCTTGTGAAGTTAGCAGTCTCGACGATGTTTACGCATTGGCAATTTCGCCCACTTTGAGCCCTATTTTCGGCCAATTCCAGTGTACTAGTCGACAAAAATCATAACTGTTTTGCTAGAACTCCATTTTTTCTATCGAATAAGTACAAGAAACCGCCCATTTACCGATTTCAACTATACAGTAAGCGGTCAGAAATTAGTAATTTTCCCAATTTCACACAAATTTCAAAAGATGCCAATTTCCATATAGGGTTCAGAATAGACAAGACAGACATTCCTGGCACTAAAATAACATTTCTTCTGTTCATTAGTCATGTCCCCAGGCCCCTCTTACATTTCTTTTGCTTTCCACTTTGAATTTTTATTCTCACAAAAAATAGAAGATTTACTGTTATGCAGACTACTGCATTAGTGTAGAAATGGTATAAATAATTTCAGCTCACTTGTGAAAGAATATTAGACTTGCTAGTTGACGTGTATTGGACCCTTGGCATGATTTGTTTACTTTTGAACTTTGGCAAAAATCGAACATTTCTGCTAATTTGAGCTCAGTTTCAGGGTACTTTTCATTGTGAAACCAATCAAAATCATCTCAATTTCTGTAATATGTCATCCATTCTATAAAATGAGACCAGGAAAACTAGAATACAACCATAAATACCATACGAAAATACAGAGCAAAGTCACTGTTTTAAACCAAAAGCACGGTCAAAGCTTTTTTTTTTCTCATTACGCACTGTGTGCTGCAGGATTTATTTTTATGCTGTGCACACTGACCACAAAGATCCATTCTTTCATATGTAGGCCTACCAGCTTTCTCTCGCTAAATTTGAAGGCGCTAGAATTTAGGCATTCTAGTACGTCAATAACCCTGGTGCATAAGCCATACTAGTACGTCGGAAACCCTGAAAGGGTTAAGTGAATGTGACTGACCTGACTAGGTTAAGGCATTGGCTTAAGCTGGTAGGAGATTTGGACCTGCCCTGCATGGCCCAGAAGGTTTGCTGCATTGTTCCTTCTTTGTTATATTCTCATGTTCTTAACAACGGGATGGCTATGGATAATTCCCTAAATAAAGTTTGAGCAATCTTCATGTGGAGTTATATGAGACCAAACTTGAAAAATATTCTACTGACACTCAGTGGCCACTCCTGACATCTAAGAACTGGAAACAGGCTACAGTGGGCATTGACTCGGCAAAACTGGAAAGTTGACGATTTGAAACACATCACCTGGTCTGACAAATCACAATTTCTGCTCTGACATGCAGATGGTAGGGATCAGAATTTAACATAAACCTTTGGGACATGGCAGAATGGGAGATTCGCAGCATGAATGTGCAGCCAATAAATCAGCAGTAACTTTGTGATGCTATCATATCAACATGGGCCAGAATCTTTAAGGAATGTCTCCAGCACCTTGTTGAATCTATGCCACAAAGAATTCAGGCTGTTCTGGGGACAAAGAGGGACACTACTCAGTACTAGAAGGGTACCCCTAATAAAATGGCCACTGAGTATAGTTCAACCAAATACATGTAGTTTAGGTATGGTTTAAGATTAAGTATGTTATTTCTGTATACATATCATAGACCTTTTCTTATATGTCTAATGTACAACTTTATTGTATTGTTTACAGGACATCTGATGCCCACATCTACATGAATTGCCACAGGAATTCTATGTAAAAAGGTTCTCAGTTGTCCATTTCTTCTTAAATACAACATTTATATTTCAAGTCTAAAGGAAATGGAATACCTTTCTGAGCTTTTTTTTGGTGTTAGGTATAACCAAGAGGTTCTTTATAGAACAGATTTATGCAGGTTCAATTCTATGGAAGGTTTTGCCAATTTTATAAATTTGCCATTGAGAGATCTGAGGTTATTTCAGGTTTGAAAAACATTTTATAAATTATAAATTTTATCAGATGCCTCACAATTTTTATAAATTATAAATTTTATAAATGCCTCATTCTTAAGCTCAGGATTGATTTCTTCTTGTTGGATTTTCATATTGCTGTACCAGGAACTCTTCCTCTTTATATACCAATACAAAATGAAGAATATTTCATTTGTTATTACACACACACACACATTAGTATGGTTGCTTTATTTATGGGAAAGGTGTGCATTAAAAAATACTTGGCTTGTATTCTAGGTATTTGCTTTGAGTTGTAATGTTGTGATACATGGTGTTCAAGAAGATTTTTGTTTGTTAAGTGAACAGCATACAAGAAGTCCTTGCATTACACTGATTTAAGTTATTGTGTCTTCTTTCAATAATGCATGATTTATTAAAAACACCACAAAACACTTGCCTTATGAGTGGCAAGTAAACGAGAGAGAGATAGAGAGAGATATATAGATAGAGATATAGATAGAGATATAGATAGAGATATAGATAGAGAGATATAGATAGAGAGATATAGATAGAGAGATATAGATAGAGAGATATAGATAGAGAGATATAGATAGAGAAATATAGATAGAGAGATATAGATAGAAGAGATATAGATAGATAGATAGATATAGAGAGAGATATAGATACATAGATATAGATAGATATAGATAGAGAGATATAGATAGAGAGATATAGATAGAGAGATATAGATAGATATAGATAGAGAGATATAGATATAGAGATATAAATAGCGAAAGCTAGTAATTGAAAGAAAGGGCTTTTCTGCATTATTTCTGCCATTTTCTTGGTAAATTCCTTTAACTATCTCTGAGAGAAGCAGTAAATGTAAACGAGTACAAAGGACTTACGTAGCAGCGAGAGGCAAGTCAAGTGTGAGCGACCATAAGGTCAGTTAAGATGGGTTGGGCTTGCTAATCCACAGACTTATTAGAAATGAAGTCAAGACAGTGAGAAGACCACTCTGTTTCAATTTTTAAATAAATTTTTTATCCTTATCTGACAAATGCAGTGCAGGAGCAACTAACAATAGATATTTGTAGTTGAGACAGCTCATATAGCCATGAAAAAAAATTGAATGTAATGGCATGAGCTGATCACAAAAAAAATAAAAGGTGTAGTGAGATTCTAAGCTTAATTAAGGGATTGATCTGACTCGGTCCATCATAACTTTTCATAGCCTTGTGTCTTTTTTATTTTATCTGTAATCACTTTGCTCCTCTCGCTTCTCTGAGTCCTCAGTACTGATTTGTCAGTGGCTCTTACACTAGACTTCTTTTGTCCGGAATAAGTAAAGAATTTCAATAAAAACAGCAGCCATTTCTTTCCTCTTTTTTCCCTCTCTTGCCTTGGCTTGCTTGGTTCCTAGACTGTCTTGTCTTATGTGTTTAAGAAATCAACAAGACTCAACACACAAACTTGAAATTACTTTTTATCATTGGTATTTTATATATAATCAACTCACATCACTTGTCTTTTACATTCCTTATTTCTGTATGAATCCTTTGTACTTATCTACAGCAGCTGGTCCTGTCAGAGATGGCTAAAACTATTTAATAAGAATATAATATGACAGTAATACACAAAGCAGTCCTCTCTCACTCACTAGGATTATTGTCTCTTCTTTTTTTTTTATAGTTTCCCAAGGTCCACCTGAAATGTTGCCATTATTTATAATGCTAAATCTGTGGAGAACATGTTCTGTTCTCTTATAATTTGCATTACACTTGATTTTTATGAATGAATAGAAGTGCATGGCATGGTCTGCCTATATTGTACTTGCAATATGTATAGTTAATTTTTGTTAGTATGTTCTCTCAAAAAATGGATTAATGTAAGAGCTTTAAGAATTCTTTGAAAACAAAATCAGAAAATAATATTCTTTGATCTTGGGAATTTGGTAAATATGTTCCTAGATTTTGAATGTACAAGGTGAAAAATTGTGTTCCTATATTTTTCAGTATGCCGGGTGAAAATTGTATATGCCGGTGTAAATAATAGTTTCCACTGTGACGAAACAGAATCTGTTGAAGAGCCTACAATGGTATTTGTGAATTTGGTTGATCTACATATATTGTAAACATTTGTAAAAACTTTTTTTTTTTTTTTTTGTAGAAAATAGCTTATCCTAGAATTACCTCAAACACAATTGTTTGTGAGAGATAGGTACCTAAATAATTTATCCAGCATACCTTGTCTTTTTCGTAAACTTTAGTACGTACTTTATTTACTCGGGAAACCAGCACGTCTGCATTACTCAAGAAGCCACTATATTTTCCAGTTTTCAGAGAAACTGGTATGTTCTTACTTCATAAACCTTCTACTGTATTTTTAAAGAGTATTCTACATGTTTGCAAATCTTGTAAAGTACTGTATAAGAAATGAATTGTGAAGGATTACATATATCTATGATGGTGGCTTATTTATCACAAAAGTCATAGCTTGTACTGTGATAGTCAAGAAACATGCAGTTAAATTTCCAAATTTGTTAGGATTATATTCCTAAGATCTCTTGAACCTAGTATGCATTCCTGGCCGATGGTGCATAACGTGAAATTATATAAAGTGAACCTATTTTAACGTGTAAAATATAGAAATTCATTCCAAGACTTTCCCAGTCCCACATTTTTTCACTGATATTTACCAAAATAAGAGTGCTTATCACAGTCATCAAATGGTCACATACATAAAAGAAATGAATTTGGTTGAAAACATGGAAAAATTATGCAGTGGTACTCTGCATCAGCAGCAGGTACACAAGCATGAGTGAATGTGGAGGTATAGGGAGGTGTTGAAAGGTTAGCTGGTGTAAGGAGAGGCTGGTGCTGAGTGGTTAAGGTCACACCCCATATCACCTGTAGGAGGCAGGGTGACATCAAGAGATGAAGACTTGTGCATAGAGCTGTCATCAGACAACACCTGTGGAGAAGTAGAGATGGATGGGTCAGTTGGAGTTTGGGCTGGGTGTAGGTGAAGGAGACTTCAGGACTTGCAACATGGAGGACTGTGTTGTAATTCATTGCTTCTGAACATACACCTCCTTGTAAACACTAAGGGTAGTGTTTATGCTACATTTGAACTTCAGGTTCCTCTCCAGGCTATGGTCAGTGTCCATGACAAATTGGGAGACACTCGGCTCATGCAAACATTTTTGCAACCTTCTTCATATTCGTGTCCTAAATATATCAAGATGCATTTCGTCCTCTTGCTTTTCAACTGTAGAAATCTCAAGGAAGTCATAAGCACTTATTCTTCATTACTGGAGCTAATAGATTCCATAATATCTTCCTCAAGGGCTGAGAAATCACCTTCTCCCACCTCTCATCCCAGTTCAACTACTCATACACTCGTTGACAGTTTTGGGAAGCCCTTGAAGTTAATACATAATGCAGTCTTCCCCAATGAACCTCCAAGCACCATTCAAGGCAGAAGACTTCACTTTGTCCCATTAAGACTTAATGTTGTTTATTGCATCCCTCACATTGTAGGATTTCCACCACTCATGAACTGTTGGCCTATTGTGTCTGTTAGTATCCTCCAATAGCTAGGACATGGTTTTTCTCAGTTACACCCTGATCAAGATTCTGGATCAGTGAGGTTGTGTTTAGTGGCAGTTTGATATGTTCAAGGTGTTTAGGGTATCCAAGGGCATTGTCAAAGGCGAGCAAGACCTTGAGACTATGTTGAATTCTCTGCAGTGGTGCTCTGCCTTTACATTGAAATTCTTCATGAACTAATTGTCAAAAGCTTGGCCTTTTACCCATCCCTTCTACTTTGCCGCTGAGTGTGGAGGCATCATATTCTTACTCAGCCTTCTCGGTGCATGTGGGTTGAAGTGGTAAACTATCGATGGCTTACACTTGAAATCTCTTGCAGCATTGCTATGCAGTAGGACACACACTTGCAGTATTGCTGTACAGTAGGACACATTCTTGCAGCATTGCTGTACAGTAGGTCACTGAGCCTGTCCTTACCTGCCTTGAATCCCCTTATCCACCTACAACCTTCTCCTCCAAGGAATGTTGTACATCCTAGATAGCATTTGCATTCAGAAAGGCTCTTGTCTCATCTACATTGAGAACTTGCTTAGGATTATAACCCTCAGCAGTTATAAATGCTTTAAGATCCTCAGGAAACTGCAGCAGTAACATGATCAGCACATGCACGCTCTCCTGTTACCTTAATGTTGTGCAGGTTTTGAGACCAAAGGAATCTGTCAAACCAGAGCTTACTAGCCATGAAGGGCTTCTGAGGCTCACTTTCATCTTCTAAAAGGTGATTATACATTTTCAGGATCTTACTCCTGGTAGCGGAAAAACGGATTCATTTTTTTCTGCTGGTCTTCCACTGCCAGCATTTTCTCCTCTCCAACAATGGGTTTCTTATTCTAGTTGATACCTTATCATTAAGTGGTGTAGACTACATTATAGAACTAATGCTTTCAGCACTTTTCTTAATGGAGCGAATAGTTGGCTTGCTAACATTGAATGCTTGCCCAAGCACGTGTAACCTCTTTCTGACATCATAATGATTGAAAATCTCCAGTTTTGTCTCCAGTGCCTTTCTTCTGCAGATCAGGGGCAAGGCTAGATGGTTTGATAGAATGCTGAGAAGCCATAATGATAATTGCACTGGTAAACACCTAGGGATTTTCTTACAGAGATGGCAAGACGGAGCAGTGCTGCAAACAAAGTGAGACTGTTGCTTTGACAGTGTATCATCACTCCCACAGTGCCCCATGCTAAACAATGCATGCAAAATAAACAGTGACCACCTGCCTTCCAATCACATAAGAGCAAATTTTAACTGTGTATAGCAAATTCCTGGTAGAAAAAAGGGCTGCTGCATATAAGTGAAACCACATACATGTATAGTGAATCCACATAAAGTGAGGGGGAAATCTGCAATACAGTATTCTCTCCGTATATTTATACGGAGAGAATACTGTATAAATACATTAGTATAAATACATTGGTAAAAAAGAATGAAAAGATGGGGTGGTAGGGGAAGTGGAATATTCAAATGGCTTCAGGAAGAAATCCAAGTATTCTTCCTTGATGCCTTTTTATCCGCTTCTCCGAGGCTTTGGGTCTCACAATTTACACCAGAGGTGGACCCCAAAAAAAAAAAATATGTTTATATATTTTTTTTTTTTTTAATTTTTCTTTCAGGGGTAATATCTCTTAAAATACTGCCCTGATTTGATTGATATTGACATTTATAAGAAAGAATAACCAGAAAGAAAAGAAAATCGAGCAAGTAGATATCAATAAGCACCCTTTGAAAAAAAAATTATGAATAATTTTCAATTTAGGGGTCATCAATCAAGTTAAAAAAAAAAAAAAAAAACTTTTAGTAAATCAAACTATTCACAAGATGCCCTCTGCTGAATACATTGTAAGGTGTTATTGAATCTCATGAATTACAAATCCTGATAGTTTGGGGATTTGACTGTATATAGGTATGATATTGTTTTGGTATACCATTCATGTACAACTACATTATTGTTTTGTTGAAAGAAATTGCCTTTTGGATGGTGCCAATGCTCAGACGTTTATAGATATTATAGGTTAGACTTATAATTACAGTAATTTGTATATCCTTGCTCTGTGTGTGCTATTAATATTTAATATGCATTATTGAAAATTCACTTGTAAAGCCATTCTTTTAAACTTTGATGTTTAAAATGCATCTTGGGTTGATTTGCTGAAACACTGACTTACTGCCATATTTTATAATAGACTTAAATCTTGTTTAGATGTTTATATTCAGCATCTTTCTAAATTATTTTCTTTATATTTCAGAGATTTATAGTTTGAATTCAAGGGAGAGGGAGGTGTCTTTTTTTTTTTTTTTTTTTTTTTTTTTTTTTTTTTTTTTTTTTCTTGAAGTCAGTGAAGGGCTCTTTGTCCAAGGAATTGATGTTATCTTCCTTTGATCAGGCCTGAGTACTTCCCATTTCCCAGGCACTGTAGAACTCCCTAGGTTTAGTATTTCCTCATGTAGATGATAATAAGTTTAATTTGGAAAGACAGGCCTTTGTTCTTAATGACATTTTTCTCAGGATCAACTAAAGTTTTAATGAATGGAATTAAACGTATGAGCTTGTGTATCCCTCTACAACAGGGTAAGAGGAAGGGAACTTGGTAAGAAAGAAAGATTTGTCTTATATGAAATAGTCTGATTTCATGCAGTAGTTTTATAGACAGAAGAAAAATGACAGCTGACAACTTGATGGAAATGGACAGCTTTATTGAAGATGTTTCAGTCCTTGGACCTAGATGTATTGAAGTGATCATGGTCCAAGACCAAAAGGTTTTTAATAAAGATCTCCTAAGTACATGCATTCATGTCCAATTCCCTCAGTAATAGTTTTGCAAGAGGATCTCTTATGTGGTGTCAAAAATTTGAATTATTTCTGCCACTAAACATTTTCTTCTGTATCTGTTTTCCTCTTTGATCATTAGCTTTGTGTTGTTCCCAGCCATGATGTGGTTGTTCTGGACAATATTATTTTGTAGTTAGCAAGAAACTGGTCCTGTTTGAGAGTGATAGTGAGGTAGCTGTGTCAGCATTGTCCAGAGAGTGAGCAAAGTCATTCAGTATGTACGGTGAACCATGTACTAAGAATTAGTTCATATGATAATTTGAAAATTTGTGCATTAATTTTTATTGCAGTCACTGTTAGTGTCTTGTGTGCAGAGAATATACACAGGGTTCCTTACTCTCAAACATCTGCCTTATGAACATTACTTGCAAATGGAGCACCTGGGAAGTGGTTAATTTCTTACATACTGATTTGCCAACTCAATCATTGTAAAAAGTCAAACCAGTTATTTTTCAGAAGTTAGTTTCTTACATTTTTTTTTCACTAATGCATTAATATTTCATGTAAGTTAATTTTTTGCATATATAGAGGGGTTCATATTTGTTTGGTAGAGATTGAACTGTAGATTTATTAATTATCATTTTTTACAGTTGTATTCTATATTTTTCTCCATTATTTTCACCATTTACATTGATATTTATTTAGTAGAATTTGGTCAAGATCTTTTTTTTCTTGTTACACCTAATGGCCATCTTCCATCTAGAGGGAAACACACTCACCAGTCATTCATTTAGTCATTCAGTCTTGCCAGAAGTACACTAACATCATACTTCAGATGACCCTCTGAGCTGGAACATCTTCACCCCTCCTTCAGAGTTCAGGCATTGTACTTTCCACCTCCAGGACTCTAGTCTCGCTAACTGATTTTCCTGAATTCCTTCATAAATGTTACCTTGCTCACTTTCCAATGGCACATTAAATCATAAAAATCACTTGTCTTCATTCACTCCTATGTAATGCACTCACTTAGGCCCACTGGATGTCCAAGATCTTAGCACTCTAAAGCTCTTTTGCCTCCACCCTCTACCTCTTTCCCTCCATCCCAGATTTATACTCCTTTGTAATCATCCTATTTTGTTCCATCCTCTCTGAATGTCCAGACCAACTTAACTCCTCGTCAGCCCTCTGAATTATACCTTTGGTAACCCCACAGTCTTCCAGTTTCTGCATTCTGAATTCTTGCCTCTTTCTTGCTGCAACATTTAAATCCCATGCTTACACCCATATAAATGTTTGACCACTATACTCTCCAGCATTCCATTTTTTTCTTTCACAGATGCCTCAACACATCACATACGTACCTATTTTTTTTCTCATTCTGTGACTCGACTCATCTTTCATGAGCCCACCTACCAATATGTCCACTCTCAAATTTGTAAATTTGCACATTCATTTCCTCTATTCTCCCTCCCTCCAGTCTGTTATTCAGTCTTTCATTGCTTAGACTTTTTTGTTACTGTCATCACCTTGTGCTTTTTATATTTTCAGTGTGAATATCCTTCTTTGACATACCCTCCAAAATTCATTAACTAACCTTTGCAGTTACTCTTCGGAATCCTCTGAAAGAACTGTCACCAGCAAAGTGCAACTGTGATACATCCCACTTTGTATTGGATTCATTACATGTTAATTCTTCAACACCCTAGTGTTCACTTTTTTTTTTTTGTTACAACCCCCCCTCCCCCTCTTTAAATATGTTAACCATAGTGACATCACACATTGCTGTCTAAGACCTACTTTTACTAGAAAATAGTCCTCTTCCTTCTTACATACATTAACATGAACCTCACTCCATGCACAAAAATATTTGCTACTTTTAGTAACCTACTGTCTATTCCATACATTAGCAATGTCTGCTACATTACTCCCCTATTCACTGTTATATGCCTTTTCTAAATCCATAAATGCAACAAAATATTCCTTACCCCTTTTCTAAGTACAGCCTCCTCACTTTATGATGGAGTTCTGTTCCTAAGACCTCATCGGTAAACGAATTTGTTGATAAGAGAGGAGCATACTATAATGGTGGGGGGTTTGTGTCAACCATCTTTGATATTGTTTTAATGTCACCTTTGCACTACATGTACAGTGGAACCTCTAAAATTGAACTTAATCCGTTCCAGGAGCTAGTTCTAAATTCGAAAAGTCTGAAATTCGAAGCAATATTTCCCATAAGAAATAATGGAAATACAATTAATCCGTTCTAGAAACCCAAAAATATTCACACAAAAAATACATTTTATAGAGATTAATTACAGTTTTACATACAACAAATACTATAGTTTTTAATTATGTATAGTAATACATATAAAATAACATTTTTACTTACCTTTATTGAAGATTGGTGATGGCATCTGGAAGATAGGGAGGAGGATAGAGGGAGTTGGGGTGAGTGTTTGGAAGGAGAATCCCCCTCCATGAGGACTTCAGGTATCAAATCCCTCTCTGGGGTTACTTCCCTTCTCTGTCTTTTAATGCCACTAGGACCAGCTTGAGAGTCACTGGACCCCTGTCTCACAAAATAACTGTCCACAGTCCTCTGTTTCTGGCGGCTCTTTAACATTTCCCTAAAATGGGACGTTGCAAAGATGGCTTGTTTCAGCTTGCTCAGGGTGGTACTTCTGCACAAACATTTGGACTTCATTCCACTTGGCACAAATCTCCTTAATCTTTGAAGAAGGCACCTCATCCACTCCCTATATTAACACCTTTTGCAACATCAGCTTCCTTGATTTGTTTTTTCTTTGACAGGATAGAACCGATGGTCGACTTGTTTTTCCCATACATCCTGGCAAGCTCAGCAAGTCTCACACCACTCTCATACTTCTGTGTTATTTCCTTCTTCACATCTATGGTGTTTCTCACTTTCTTTACCACAGGGGTACCACTAGCAAGTTTCTTTGGGCCCATGGCAGCTTATTTCACAGTCCCACAAGCACTAAACACAATGAAATAATCGTAAAATGCGTGAATGAGAGCGCAGGTTAGTGTTCACTCAAGCATAAACAAAGCTAGACTGCTCACAGCGCCTGTGCGGGGACGCGGACAGAGCGGGCGGCAGACAGGTCCCGTACCCGGCGGTCCGAAAATAGGGGCGCGTTCAATAATAGGGACACAGTTTGTCTGAAAAAATGGTCCTGTTTTCGAAATGTTCGATATGTGATGCATTCGATTTTTGAGGTTCCACTGTACCATCTGTCTTAGGACCAAGTTTGGTTCTGACCAATCGGCCGTAAGTCAAAATGGACGCAAGTTGAGCCTTAGAAAATTGCTGACATACTGAGTAGGGCATAATGTCAAACTGTTGCTATATAAAGTATAGTGGACCCCCGCCTTACGATATTAATCCGTTCCTGAGAGCTCAACGTAAGCCAAAATTATCGTAAGGCGAATTAATTTTTCCCATAAGAAATAATGGAAATCAAATTAATCTGTGCAAGACACCCCAAAGCATGAAAAAAAAAAATTTACCACGTGAAATATTGATTTTAATACACACAAACTGAAGAAGACATGCACAATTACTACTCTACTAAGAATAGAATACATGACACTTACCTTATTGAAGATCTGATGATGATTGATGGGATGGGAGGAGGGGAGAGTGTGGAAGTTATTGTTTAAAAGGGGAATCCCCTTCCATTAGGACTTGAGGTAGCAAGTCCTTTTCCAGGGTTACTCCCCTTCTTCTTTTAATGCCACTAGGTCCAGCTTGAGAGTCACTGGACCTCTGTTGCACAACAAATCTGTCCATAGAGGCCTGTACCTCCTGTTCCTTTAAGATTTGCCTAAAATGGGCCACAACATTGTCATTGTAATAGTCACCAGCACAGCTTGCAATAGCTGTGTTAGGGTGCTTTTCATCTATAAAGGTTTGCAGTTCAACTCACTTTGCACACATTTCCTTAATCTTTGAAGTAGGCACAATGGATTCCACAACTGGCATAGGCTTCTCAGGGTTACCCAAGCCCACTCCTTAGGCCTCTGAGGCAATCTACCATCTTTCTTTAAGAACTTTTTAACTGACAGACATTTCCGTGTTCGAGTCGATAATGTGCTCTCCCCGGACTTTGTCCAAGCTGAAGGTGTCCCTCAGGGATGTGTTCTGAGCACAACACTCCTTGTTATAAATGATTTGGCCTCTGTTCTTCCATCCAATATTTGGTCATCACTCTATGTAGATGACTTCGCTATTGCTTGTGCAGGCGCTGACTGTCACCTCATTACAGTTTCTCTCCAGCATGCAGTCGACCGTGTTTCCAATTGGGCCACCATGCATGGGTTTAAATTTTCCAGTACCAAAACTCACCAAATTACTTTCACTAGACGCTCTGTCATCTCCGATCATCCTTTGTACCTCTATGGCTCCCGTATCCCTGAACATGATACAGTCAGGTTTCTAGGCCTTCTCTTTGACCGTAGGTTATCCTGGAAACCGCACATTACCTCTCTAAAGGCAACTTGTCACAGCTGGCTAAACCTTCTTAAAACCCTTGCTCATCTTTCATGTGGAGCTGATCGTCGAACTCTCCTTCGCCTACATTCAGCCCTCATTTTATCGAAACTCGATTATGGTGACCAGATCTATTCAGCGGCCTTTCCTGCTACTCTCTCTAGCCTTAACCCCATCCATCACCAAGGATTACGTTTATGCCTTGGTGCTTTTCGCTCTTCCCCTGTTGAGAGCCTCTATGCAGAAGTGAATGTTCCATCCTTGTCTGATCGCCGTGATGCCCATTGCCTTCGCTACTATGTGCGCTCTTACGATCTCCGCAATCCTTCCATTTATAGAATGGTCACTGATATTAGTAGACATTATTTGTTCGCCACCCCTGTTTGCTTCGTCTCTTCTCTCTTCACCTACATTCGCTCTTGTTTTCCCTTCAGTTACCACCTTTATATGTTCATGTAGCATCTCACTTTTCCCTACCCCCCTGGGAAGTTCCAGCTGTTCGGGTCTGTTTTTTCTCACTCCCTTGCTCAAAAGCCCAACTGCCTACGGTGGCTTCCCCCTCTCTTTTTCTTGACCACTTCCACTCTCATTCTCATGCCATTGCCATGTGCACAAATGGCTCTAAATCTTCTGACGGCATAGGATTTGCAGCAGTGTTTCTGGACAACATCGTGCGAGGGCATTTACTATCTTCGGCTAGCATTTTTACTGCTGAATTGTATGCCATTCTTGCAGCACTTATTCGTATCGCATCTATGCCTGTGTCATCATTTGTGGTTGTCTCAGACTCCCTTAGTGCTCTACAGGCTATATGGAAATTTGATACACCTCACCCCCTAGTTCTTCGTATCCAACTTTGGCTACGCCGTATCTCTATCAACCATAAAGATATTGTTTTTTTTTGGGTCCCTGGTCATGTTGACGTACAGGGCAATGAACAAGCAGACACTGCTGTGCGGTCAGCAGTACATGACCTACCAATTTCATATAGAGGTGTTCCATTTCTGGACTATTTTGCTGTAATAGCTACCCACCTTCACACCCGTTGGCAACAACGTTGGTCTGCTCTGCTCAATAACAGACTTTGTTCTATTAAACCGAGTATAGGTTTCTGGCCGTCTTCTTGTCACCAGTGTCGAGGTTGGGAGACTACTCTCTCCTGCCTTCACATTGGCCATACTCGTCTTACTCGTGGATATCTCATGGAGAGGTGCCCTGCTCCTCTCTGTGAGAATTGTCAGGTTCCATTATCGGTCAGCCACATTCTGTTAGACTGCCCACTTTATCAACGAGCACGCAGAATTTACCTCCAACATCGTCTTCGCTCCGCTGCTCTCTCTTTACCTTCCCTACTTGCTGATGGACCCACCTTTCATCCGGACTCTCTCATTGACTTTTTGACAACAACTGACTTACTCCACAAACTCTGATGATACCTTCAGCCCTTTCTACCTCAATCTCTTGCTACCCTCTTCCCCCGCACTATCCCCAGCCCCGCTGTTTTCCGTAACCTACTAATCATCCCTCCCCCCTTCTGCAGGCTGTACAGTATTGCTCACATATATCTTCTACCCTTCCTAAATCTATTTTGGTTCCTCTGCACTTATTCTTTATCTTATTCTTAATTCTTTCAAAAATAATTCAGCCATACCTGTTACACATTACCCAGTGTAGTCAATATTTTTTTTTTTTTAAACACTGGCTGTCTCCCACCAAGGTATACCAATCCCTCAAAAAAGAGGCAACACATTCACTATCCTTCATTCAATTGCTTGTCTTGCCAGAAATGTGCTGACATGCAGTTCAGTAATTAGAGCTTCCGATTGACATTTCCCCTGGTGCTCCATCTACAAGTCTCTCCCTATTTAGCAATTATGTCCCTCACAACAGAGGGCTCAAAATGAGGTAATTTTTATATTTTATCAATAGGTACATTCATTTAATTGACTTTATAGACCTCATCTTAAGCTAAACATTGTCTACAATGATGTCTTGTTTAATATTTGGTATTTCTTTTAATATTATTATTATATTTCTTTCAACAAACTGGCCATATCCCACTGAAGCAGGGTGGCCCGAAAAAGAAAAAGAAGAGCTTCTTTTTTTAACTTTAGTAATCTATACAGGAGAAGGGGTTACTAGCCCCTTGCTCCCGGCATTTTAGTCGCCTCTACGACACATGGCTTATGGAAGAATAATTCTGTTCCACTTCCCTGTGGAGAAATAATAATAATAATATTCTTTCTTTCAACGCACCAGCTGTATCCCACTGAGGTGGGGTGGCCCAAAAATTTAGTAATATATACAGTGGAACCTCAAATATCGAACTTAATCCGTTCCAGGAGTTCTAAATTCGAAAAGTATGAAAAGCTAAGCAATATTGGAAATACAATTAATCTGTTCCAGAAACCCAAAAATATTCACAAAATAAAATACATTTTATAGAGATTAATTATAGTTTTACATACACACAACAAAGATAGTGTTCAATTACTTATTAATAAATTTAAATAAACATATAAAATAACATTTTACCTACCTTTATTGAAGATTGGTGATGGCATCGGGAAGATAGGGAGGAGGAGAGAGGGAGTTGGGGTTAGTGTTTGGAAGGAGAATCCCCCTCCATGAGAACTTCAGGTATCAAATCCCTCTCTGGGGTTACTTCCCTTCGCTGTCTTTTAACGCCACTAGGACCGGCTTGAGAGTCACTGGACCCCTGTCTCACAAAATAACTGTCCACAGTCCTCTGTTTCTGGTGCCTCTTTAAGATTTCTCTAAAATGGGACATGGTTCTGTCAATGAACTTGTTGCAAAGATGGCTTGTTTCAGCTTGCTCAGGGTGGTACTTCTCCACAAACATTTGGCATCATTCCACTTGGACATCATTCCACTTCTGTATTATTTTCTTCTTCACATCTGTGGTACCACTAGGGGTACCACTAGCAAGTTTCATTGCTCCCACTGTAGCTTATTTCACAGTCCTACAAGCACTAAACACAATGAAATAACCGTAAAATGTTTGAATGAGATCGCAGGTTAGTGTTCACTCAAGCATCAACAAAACCAGACTGGCTCACGGCACCTGCGTGGTGACACAGACAGAGCGGGCTGCCAGACAGGTCCGGTGGTTTGAAAATAGGGGTGAGTTCGATAATAGGGACAAAGTTGGTTCGAAAAAAGGGTTCTATTTTTGAAGAGTTCGATTAGTGATATGTTCGAAATTTGAGGTTCCACTGTACAGGAGAAGGGGTTACTAGCCCCTTGTTCCCGGCATTTTAGTCGCCTCTTACAACACACATGGCTTACAGAGGAAGAATTCTGTTCCACTTCCCCATGGAAATAAGAGGAAATAAACAAGAACTAGAAAGAAAATAAAAGAAAACCCAGAGGGGTATGTATATATATGCTTGTACATGTATGTGTAGTGTGACCTAAGTGTAAGTAGAAGTAGCAAGATGTACCTGAAGTCTTGCATGTTTATGAGACAGAAAAAAGTACACCAGCAATCCTACCATCATGTAAAACAATTACAAGCTTTCGTTTTACTCACTTGGCAGGACGGTAGTACCTCCCTGGGAGGTTGCTGTCTACCAACCTACTACCTATAAATAATAATATTATTATTATTATTATTATTATTATTATTATTATTATTATTATTCATGGAAAATATTAAATCTATAAGGGTCATTCAGCATAGAGTACCTTCACAGAATTTTTTTTTTTCAGATTTTTTTATTCAGATTGCAAAAGCAATCTGAATATTGCAAGAAACCTTTCTTGCAGTATATTGCAAGAGCCCCCCCAAATATTTCTACATTTATGCAAGATCTAAGCTAATAACTACCTGTAGAACTGAAGGTTTGAAAAAGAAATGAGTGAAATTCTGAAAGACCAATATGAATCAATGTTCAGCAGTTCCCTAAATAAAAATAAGGTGGAGAATGCAAAAGAAAAAAAAACTTTTGCATTACCCCAGAAGGCCACACAGATCACATAAGACATAATCATTTGAAAAAGTTTGAAAAAGAAATGGAAAATATACCCACTCATTCAGCACCTGGGCTGGATACATACATGGAATTCTTTATTTATGAAGAAATGCATAATACCATCTGCCAGGAAGATGAATAATAATAATAATGACTTCAGAACAAGGGAGATGATGCCAGTGGTGGCACTTTTCAAATCATATGTTCTCTCTCTATTTAGTAGTACTGTTTGATGTTGATAGCTTCATTCAGGGCAGGAGAGATATCAGAGTGGGAACAAATTCCAAGATTATTCATGACCTGCTTAGAGCCAGTAAAGCATCTGAACTGCTGGAAATGCCTTAAGGTCCTAACTGTATACTTGCTGGAGTGGAGGAGAGAGAGAGAGATCACCTTTCAACAAACCAGCTGCATCCGAAGCAGGGTGATCCAAAAAGAAGAATGAAAGTTTCTCTTTTTAACTTTAGTAATGTGTACAGGAGAAGGGGTTACTAGCCCCTTGCATGACTCACGAAATCGTAATGACATAATTGCAAACAAACCATACCACGGGTGGGGTTAGAACCCACTAACGCTTCAGTTCTGGAGTTTTGAGACTGATTGTGGGTTCTAACTCCACCTGTGGTATGGTTAGCCCCTTGCTCCCAGCATTTTAGTCGTCTCTTATGACACGCATGGGAGGGAGAGAGATATGATATATATGTGGAAAGTACTTGAGGGTCTGGTCCCAAATCTACATACACGTACTACCATGACAGCATACTGGAGTGCAAGATATGGGAGAATGTGCAGAATAAACCCTGTGAAAGGCAGGGGCACTGTGGGTACAATAAGAGAACATTGTATCAACATATATAAGCCCAGATTTTTTTAACATCTTGCTAAAAGATATCAGAAACACTTCTGGAACAAATGTAGATGTCTTTAGGAGGAAATTAGACTATCCTCTGCCAAGTGCTGAATCAACCAGACAGTGATGGATGGGTGGGTCAAGGAGCTGACCAGGCAGGCACCAGACAAGACTGGCTCAGGGCCAGGCTCTGAAAATAGGAAAATTCTCAATACCTATCATAGGTATGTAAGGTATTACTCATAATTTTCATGGGAAAGTGCTGAACCCATAAGGGCCATACAGCACCTGGAGTATGAGAGAGAATCAGATTTAATCCTAGGAATGGTAGGAAACCTCTAATTCCTTAGATCAAGAGCCCCCTCACTGGCATCAAGGCACATCCCTTGAAGTTCCAACTAGTATATAGATTATACTACCAGTAGTCACATCTGCTCCTTTTAAGTATAATGGTCAGTCTCTCATTTTATATCAGGGTTTTAATGGAAATAATAATAGAGTATCTACATTTACCTTGAAGAAAATAGCACAATATGCAAGTTCTGTATTTACTAATATATTTTTTTAGCTATGATAAGGGTCACATATTGACGGTTGCTGATATGCATGCCTTCAAAAATTGCTTATGATGAATCAGTGTCTTATATGGTAGTTTAAAAATCCATCCAATGTATTAATAAATTTGTTATGTAGTGATGAATTAAAATGCAAATTAGAGTATTTTATTATTAATGGGATGTTCCCTTATGACACATATAGTACCTATTTTATTATACCTTATTTTTTGTGTACATTTTTATTCGTGACTTGCAGTTAGTATTAATTATTTAGCATTGTTGATTGTGTTTTAAACATCAGTTCTTGGATTATTTATGTTTAGAGTACAGAAATACTTTCACCTGAAGTCACATATGGGAATAGTTATGTGAAAAAAAGGCTTCAGATTAAACTTAACCAGTGAATCTCTGTACATGCTTTAATATTTAGTTGTGTTGAGTATGTCAATGAACAAAAGCTACAAATTTAATTGTTACATTTATATTTTTGAACGAATCTGTAGCTTGCCATGGAAGTTTGTCTTCCATAAACACCTTGGGAGTAGATTTTCATTATTAGAAAGTTTTTTAAGCATCAGCTGTGTTAAAGGTTTTTATGTGAGTATTTGTTAATGAGTACAGTATTTACAAATACTTATACACAAGTATTTGTAAATGAGTATTTATATATTAAAATATACTTTATCAGTTTTGTTTCAATTACTGTTCTCTATCCACATAACCATGAACTTGGGTTGAGCATGATGATTTAACTACTTAAACTAGTGGGTGTCTCTTAGATCCTAGTATGTAATATACAACCTCATTTTAGGCAAGACACATATGCAACAGTTAGACAACTTTATTCTGAAACGTTTCGCCTACACAGTAGGCTTCTTCAGTCGAATACAGAAAGTAGACTGAAGAAGCCTACTGTGTAGGCGAAACGTTTCGGAATAAAGTTGTCTAACTGTTGCATATGTGTCTTACCTAACAACCTGTCGGTATTGTATACCATTTTGATGTTCAACCTCATTTTAAACAACACAGTTTTGTTATAACACATTTAAAAGAGTTCAACTGAGAATTAAGTGGTGTTGTGCTGAAAAACTAGCAGTAGGCAGTTTCGAGTTTTGAAATATTAAGTACATACAGCAAACCCTCAGTTTACTGGACCTACATTTAATGAACTTCAGAAATACAGGATGTAATCCATTGATTCAGAAACTGATAGACTATAGGTTTGAGAATTGTCCGTTACTAATGTGATTATTGCAAAAACAACCTCGTCTCAGTCTACAAGTCACTATTGCAAGCCTTCATTCACTCTGTTACTCCAATAAATTGTGGATTTACTGTATTATGTAAAATTTTGGTACTTTACACAGTAGAATTTTTTCCTACCCCAGCCCAGCTTGGATGACCCCATGGGGTCATCCCACTGGCTACCTGTGATCGACTATCCTCTTCAAGGGGGGCTCCTTGGCGTGGTGAAGAGGCTCTTGGTCTGAGGAATTAGACCTGTCGGTCTTCTTCCTCAGACCGAACCTAATTACCCCCCAATATCCCATCCTCCCCTTTTTCCTTTCCTCCTCCCCCTCCCCACCCCTCCCTTTTACCCTTCCTCTTTTTGGCCTTTGGGATTTCTCCCACAGGCACGCTAGTTCCTAGGTAGAGGAAAGGATACCTGGGTCCATCCCATTCCATTGAGGTTCTTGGCGGTGGCGTAGTTTGCCGTGGAATCTGGATTGCCTGGGGATGTCCCGATCCCTCTCCGGTATCCCAGAGTAGCTTTGGGTGTCTTTCGGGCGACGGGTGTATCTCTGGAAGCCATCTTTCGGATTCCGGGGGTGGTGGCCGAAGGAGGTATGCTTTGTGGCGGATATCCGGCCGCCCTCTCTTTTGTCCACCGAGGTAGCTCGGCAGATGTGAGGTTGCTATCCCGGATTGCTGGTTTACTGGCATGAAGGGTAGGGTATGGCACGGGTTCCATGCTGCATCTGCGCTACTAGCGGTGCTGAGGTCCTCTTGGGCGCGGAGGGAGATTTCCGGCCCTTTCATTCCTCCTGGGAACTATTCCTCCCCGCTCCCCCCTTTTTTATTCTTTTTTCTTTTTCTTTTCTTTTCTTCTTTCTTTTTTTTCTTAAAAACAAAAAGCAAAGGAGTAACCTAACCATGGAGAACCCAATCCATGAACCCACTACCCCCAGGCCCCTTCTTGATACTGCACCCCATTCTGACCCTGCCTTGTGTTTAGACCACTCTTCGGACACTCCTGATGCCCCTGTACCTCTTGCTGGTGCTGTTTCCTCACCCGCTTCAGGTACCGGGGCTTCGACTGACTCCTTCGATTTGTCTGAACTCCGCTCTCCTTTGACTATGCTTCCGGCTTCTCCCTCTACGGTACGGCAATTTTCGAATCGCCCGCCCATTTCAGGCTGGACCAACTCCGGTCCTACTCCTAAACGCCAACGTCAATCTCCTGATGATGCTCCTTCGTTACCCTCCCATTCTATTCGGAAAAGACCGACACATCAAGCACTCCCTCTCCACGCTCAGTTTCGGACCACACAATGGACTAAATTCTTTACTTTAAGACCGGCTTCTTCTTCTGCTTACCTTTCTGACCATAGTATTGGCAAAGCGCTCCTGCGTCATGTTGGTAGAGATATTTCATTTCATGCTCTCAAGAGTGGTACCCGCATCGTCACTGTCCAGAATGCTACCCAAGCTCATGATCTTTCTCTCCTTTCGAATATCGATACTACTCCTATCACTATTGAAAAACATCTTTCTCTCAATTCTTGTAGTGGTACTGTCATTCTGCCCCATACCATAGTCCAACAGAATTTCCAGTCATGTGGCAATGACATTCTTGAACAGCTGGAACTCCAGGATCTCCCAATCCTCAAAGTAGACACTTATATCCTTCCTGCGCGTGGGCGGAGATGTTACCCTTGCAATGTGGCTCGTTTAACTTTTGACAGCCGAGAACTCCTGTCCTCTGTATATGTCGCGGGACATCGGTTACAAGTTCGAAAGGTGATACCTACACCACAACAGTGTAGAAATTGCTGGCGTTTTGGTCACCCAGCGAAATATTGCAGATCTATGGCCGAATGCCCAGTCTGTGGTGCCGACGACCATTCTAATACATCTTGCAGTCAACCTCCATCTTGCCTTAATTGTAATGAAGCTCACCCTTCGTACTCCCGCCGTTGCCAGGTCTACTTAAATGAACGTGAAATCCGTTGCCTCGAAGAGGCAGAAGGTCTCCCTTATGCTATGGCAGTTACTCATCTCCACCTCCAAGGGAGACTACCCTGTGTTTCTTATTCTCGTGTTTCAAAGCATCCCCCCACTTCTGGGGTCCCATCTTTTGCAGCCTCCTCTGTTGTTACCCCTCCCATAGCCACTCCGGCATCTAATCCTTTTTCTGTCCTTGGCTCTGACGTCCCGACTACAACTCAGTCTGTTCTCACATCTTCGCGTCCTTCCTCACAAGCCCCAGTATCGACAAGACCTCGTACGACACCTAATACCAATCGCCCCTCTACTTCTCAGAAGTCCAAAAAATCCACATTGCTCAAATCTTCTTTGCCCCTTCCTTCCCTTCTTCCACCTCCACACTTTACCTTTCCAGTCTCTGTACCTAGTTCTTCCCCTCTCTCTGGCTCTATTACAAGTGTGGAGATTCACCCTCCTCCTTGTACTATGCCTTCCACCCCCGTCCCCTCCCAAGTTTCTCCCTCTTCTGCCACCTCCCAGGTTTCTGCCTCTTCTGTGTCCCCCCCACACTTCATCTCCAGTCCCTTACTCTTCCCTCCCCCTCTACTTTGGTACAGTCCATTACTGTCCCAATCTTTACTCACCCTCCTCCTTCTATCTCCAATATGGTCTCCCATCCATCTTTGAATTCAAAAACACTTGAAGCCATTTCAGAATATATTGCAGAGACTAAACCTTCAATGGACACTGATTCACTTCCTGTTCCTTCTCTTCCCTCTCCTCCATCTTCACAACCCCATTCTTTGCAACGCTCCATTCCTTCACTGCTTGAACGTCTTCCAATGCCACCACACGTTGACTTTTCTAACCCCTCTAGTCCGTAGGTGCCTTTCCCTACAGATTCCTGGTATTTTCTTCATCGCCAATCATGGCCTATTTACAGTGGAATATCCGCGGCCTCGGGTAATCGGGGTGAGCTTCAGATGTTGCTTTCCAGGTTTTCCCCTGTTGGTGCTTGCTTACAAGAACCAAAATTACACTCGGCTGTTTTCCAACCTGTCTCAGGCTATAATTTATTGTATTCTTCGGATCCTTTCTCAGATGGGACCTTTAATAAAAGTGCCCTTCTTCTACGCAATGATATTCCGTACTGTCAACTATCTGTCCATACCTCGCTGCATTACACTGCAGCCTGTATCCACTTGAATAAGTGGTTTACAATATGTTCTTTATATCTCTCTCCTTCTCGAGCATTTTCTATCCCAGACTTTGCCTTTCTTGTTTCATCCTTACCACCACCACTTCTGTTACTTGGTGATTTTAACGCCCACCATTTAATCTGGGGGGGGGTCTCATTGTGACTCACGTGGCATCCAGTTGGAGGCTTTTCTCGCCGCTCACCCCCTCCATGTTTTAAATACGGGTACTCCCACCCATTTTGATCCTCGTACTCATACTCTCTCTTGCATCGATTTATCCGTCTGCTCTTCCTCCACTGTACTAGACTTCACCTGGTCTGTTCTACCGGACTTACATGACAGCGATCATTTTCCAATCATTCTTACTTCTCCTTCCTATTCACCACCTTTCCGTAGCCCTCGCTGGCAATTTGATCGGGCAAATTGGGATCTTTACTCACACCTCACTGCTTTTAGTGAGGTTCCTTCTTCATCCTCCATTGATGAGCTCCTACACCTCTTCTCGACGTCAGTTTCTACCGCAGCTTCTCATTCTATACCCCAAACCTCAGGCAGCATTCTCAGAAGTGCGTGCCTTGGTGGTCTCCTGCTTGTGCTCGTGCAGTACGTTTGAATCGCGCTGCATGGGGCAGGTACTGGTACAATAGAACCGCTGAGAGACTTCTTGATTTTAAGCAGAAGCGTGCGATCACTCGCCGTGTCATCCGTGAAGATAACGCACTTGTTGGTGAGACTATGTTTCCCCCATCACCTCTGCTTCGTCTATGAGTGCAGTCTGGAAAAAAGTGAGGAAATTGAGTGGTAAATACTCTCCTGACCTGGCTCCTGTTCTACGGGTCGCTGGTGTTGATGTAGCAAACCCTCTCGACGTTGCCATTGAACTTGGCACACATCTGGTCCGTATTTCCCGGGGGCTCCATCTATGCCCCTCGTTTCTTTCTTCAAAGTCTGCCAGAGAGTTAGTACCCTTGGACTTTTCTTCTCTCAGAGAAGAACAGTATAATGTGCCTTTTACACTTCAAGAACTAGAGGCAACACTCTCAGCTTGCCGATCATCGGCAGCTGGGCCTGATGACATTCATATTCGTATGTTACAACATTTACATTGGTCAGCCCTTGTAGTCCTCTTACACCTCTTCAATCTTATTTGGGCACAAGGAGTTCTTCCCCAGCTGTGGAAATCTGCCATTGTTCTCCCTTTCCATAAACCGGGTACTACAGGACATGATGCCTCCCGCTATCGTCCCATCGCTCTTACTAGTGCAGTTTGCAAAGTGATGGAACGTCTCGTAAATCGACGTTTAATGTGGTATTTAGAGACACACAACAGTCTCTCCGCAAGTCAATATGGCTTTCGTAAGGGTCGTTCTACCATAGACCCCTTACTACGCTTGGATACGTATGTTCGTAATGCCTTTGCGAATAATCACTCAGTTATTGCCATATTTTTTGACCTTGAGAAGGCATATGACACAACTTGGAGGTATAATATTTTGGCCCAGGCCCACTCCTTAGGACTCCAAGGGAATCTACCATCCTTCCTTAAAAACTTTTTAACTGACAGACATTTCCGTGTTCGAGTCAATAATGTTCTTTCCCCGGACTTCGTCCAAGCTGAAGGTGTCCCTCAGGGATGTGTTCTAAGCACAACACTTTTTCTCCTTGCTATAAATGATTTGGCCTCTGTTCTTCCACCCAATATTTGGTCATCACTCTATGTTGATGACTTCGCTATTGCTTGTGCAGGCGCTGACTGTCATCTCATTGCAGTTTCTCTCCAGCATGAGGTCGACCGTGTTTCCACTTGGGCCACCACGCATGGGTTTAAATTTTCAAGTACCAAAACTCACCAAATTACTTTCACTAGACGCTCTGTCATCTCCGATCATCCTTTGTATCTCTATGGCTCCCGTATCCCCGAACGTGATGCAGTCAGGTTTCTAGGCCTTCTCTTTGACTTTAGGTTATCCTGGAAACCTCGCATTACCTATCTGAAGGCAACTTGTCACAGCCGGCTAAACCTTCTTAAAACCCTTGCTCATCTTTCCTGGGGAGCTGATCGTCGAACTCTACTTCGCCTACATTCAACCCTCGTTATATCGAAACTCGATTATGGTGACCAGATTTATTCCGCCGCCTCTCCTGCTACTCTCTCTAGCCTTAACTCTATCCATCACCAAGGATTACGTTTGTGCGTTGGTGCTTTTCACTCTTCCCCTGTTGAGAGCCTCTATGCAGAAGCGAATGTTCCATCCTTGTCTGATCGCTGTGATGCCCATTGCCTTCGCTACTATGTACGCTCTCACGATCTCCACAATCCTTCCATTTATATAATGGTCACCGATATTAGTAGACATTCTTTATTCGTTCGCCCCCCTTGTTTGCTCCGTCCCTTTTCTCTTCGCCTACATTCACTCTTGTCTTCCCTTCAGTTACCACCTTTATATGTTCATGTAGCATCTCACTTTTCCCTACATCCCTGGGAAGTTCCAGCTGTTCGGGTCTGTTTTTTCTCACTCCCTTGCTCGAAAGCTCAACTGCCTACAGTGGCTTTCCGCTCTCTTTTTCTTGATCACTTCCACTCCCATTCTCATGCCACCGCTGTGTACACAGATGGCTCTAAGTCTTCTGACGGCGTCGGATTCGCAGCAGTGTTTCCGGACAGCGTCGTGCGGGGGCATTTACTATCTTCGGCTAGCATTTTTACTGCTGAATTGTATGCCATTCTTGCAGCACTTATTCGTATCGCATCTATGCCTGTGTCATCATTTGTAGTAGTCTCAGACTCCCTTAGTGCTCTACAGGCTATACGAAAATTTGATACATCTCACCCCCTAGTTCTCCATGTCCAACTTTGGCTACACCGTATCTCTACCAAACATAAAGATATTGTTTTTTTGTTGGGTCCCTGGTCATGTCGACGTACAGGGCAATGAACAGGCAGACACTGCTGCGCGGTCAGCAGTACATGACCTACCAATTTCCTATAGAGGTGTTCCATTTCTGGACTATTTTGCTGCAATAGCTACCCACTTTGACAGTTTTCTTCTTCTTATTCTTTTTAGTAATCTTTACAGGAAAAGGGGTTACTAGCCCATTGTTCCCGGCATTTTAGTTGACTTTTACAACATGCATGGCTTACGGAGTTGACGTGTCGGCGGATGGATTTATGAAGGATGAGGTTAATCATAGAATTGATGAGGGAAAAAAGGTGAGTGGTGCATTGAGGTATATGTGGAGTCAAAAAACGTTATCTATGGAGGCAAAGAAGGGAATGTATGAAAGTATAGTAGTACCAACACTCTTATATGGGTGTGAAGCTTGGGTGGTAAATGCAGCAGCGAGGAGACGGTTGGAGGCAGTGGAGATGTCCTGTCTAAGGGCAATGTGTGGTGTAAATATTATGCAGAAAATTCGGAGTGTGGAAATTAGGAAAAGGTGTGGAGTTAATAAAAGTATTAGTCAGAGGGCAGAAGAGGGATTGTTGAGGTGGTTTGGTCATTTAGAGAGAATGGATCAAAGTAGAATGACATGGAAAGCATATAAATCTATAGGGGAAGGAAGGCGAGGTAGGGGTCGTCCTCGAAAGGGTTGGAGAGAGGGGGTAAAGGAGGTTTTGTGGGCAAGGGGCTTGGACTTCCAGCAAGCGTGTGTGAGCGTGTTAGATAGGAGTGAATAGAGACGAATGGTACTTGGGACCTGACGATCTGTTGGAGTGTGAGCAGGGTAATATTTAGTGAAGGGATTCAGGGAAACCGGTTATTTTCATATAGTCGGACTTGAGTCCTGGAAATGGGAAGTACAATGCCTGCACTTTAAAGGAGGGGTTTGGGTTATTGGCAGTTTGGAGGGATATGTTGTGTATCTTTATACGTATATGCTTCTAAACTGTTGTATTCTGAGCACCTCTGCAAAAACAGTGATTATGTGTGAGTGTGGTGAAAGCATTTTCTTTTTGGGGATTTTCTTTCTTTTTTGGGTCACCCTGCCTCGGTGGGAGACGGCCAGCTTGTTGAAAAAAAAAAAGAAAGAAAAAAAAAAAAGCTACCCACCTTCGCACCCGTTGGTCAACTCTGCTCGGTAACAAACTTCATTCTATTAAACCGAGCATAGGTTACTGGCCGTCTTCTTGTCATCAGTGCCGAGGTTGGGAGACCACTCTCTCCCGCCTTCGCATTAGCCACACTCGTCTTACTCATGGGTATCTCATGGAGAGGCACCCTGTTCCTCTCTGTGAGCAGTGTCAAGTTCCAGTATTGATTACCCACATTCTGTTAGACTGCCCTCTCTATCAACGAGCACGCAGAATTTACCTCCGTCGTCGTCTTCGTTCTACTACTCTCTCTTTACCTTCCCTTCTTGCTGATGGACCCTCCTTTAATCCTGACTCTCCCATTGACTTCTTGACAACTTCTTGACAACGACTGATTTACTCCACAAACTCTGATGATACTTTTCGCACTCCCCTCAGCCCTTTCTAGTTCAGTCTCTTGCTGCCCTTTACCCTTTCACCATCCACTACCCCGCTGTTATCCGTAACCTATTACTCATCCATCTCCCTTTTGCCACCTGATGCCCTCGCTTCCTTCCTGCCCTGCAGCGCTGTATAGTCCTTGTGTCTTAGCACTTCATTTTGATTATAATAATAATAATGTGATCTACTATTGCATTTTGGGATTGGCTTGTATCTCATTCATTATGTTTTTAAAATATTTGATGCTTTCTCTGGGTTTTAACTATGCATGCAAGAGGGGTACTAGTAATCCTGGAGGTATCAAGAAGAATAAACATAAGTCTGATGATGCTGAAGATGTTGGATGTGTTTGATGTGGTGCATGCAATGGACATGACCTATGAGTTTGGTATGAATGAATCTCTCATTTGTACAATTAGAAACATTGATAAAATAAGAGGTTGTGCATCATTTATTACAGATTGTGACCTGCACAGAAGAATGACAAGATCTGTACAGATAAAATGTGTAAATTGAGAAGAAACCCCAGAGAGGGAATGACCTTAATGCTCAGATACTTACAGAGCCCCATTAGATGCACTCTGGACTTTGATTTCCTCTCTCTACCAAGATTCCAAGATGTTACTGTCTTGGTACAAAGATTTCTTCAATTTGAATGCTTGCTAACCATGTTGACATGACCTACTTCCACCTCTGACACTGTCTCTGAACTGCTTTATTATTCCTGTCTTCAGTATGTGAGACTCAATCCTTGGGTATATTCAGTAGTCCCTCGTGTATCTGCAGGGGATATGTTTCAAGACCTACTACAGATACCTGAAACTGCGGATAGTAGCGAACCCTATATATAAGTCGTTTTTATTTACATGCATACTTATGATAGTTTAATTGATAAATTATGCATAGTAAGTAGAGAATTAGCACTTTTTCACTTACGGGAAGCAGTTTACAGTTTCTATATTTAAGTGTCTTAGGCAAACTTATGACTAGCTTAAGAATTATGAACCAATAGCTGTATTCAGAATTTTGTTTAGTCTTGTGTAAATTAGGGGAAGTCACAGATATCTAAGTTTATTTTTTTTTTTTTTTTGATATGTGAAAGATAAGGTAGGGCTCCTATATTGGAGTGTCTTAGTCAAACTTATGACTAGCTTGAGAATTATGATGCAGTAGCTGTATTCAGAATTTTATGTTTATAGTCATGTGTAAATTAGGGGGAGTCACAGGTATCAAGAAGGGCATTTTGCTTTGGAGATGTGCAAGATAAAGTAGTTTTCATGTAGTTAGCTACTGGTGGGTTGTGTAAGGGAGATATGATGTTTTTATAATGGTGCTTTTGAAAATGGTGGTTGTCTGCAGTTCTAGAGTTTTCAGGCAGGGAGTTTCAGATTTTAGGCCCTTTTATGTACATTGAATTTTTGTATAGATTAGCCGGACATGGGGAATGTCAGAGAGATGTTTGTGTCTGGTATTACATGTGTCCATGGGTCCTGTCACAACTATCAAGAAAGTGTTTTAGTTCAGGGTTAATATTGGAATTTATGGTTCTTTAGGTGTAACTTGTAGAGTAGTAAGTGTGGATGTTCTGAACAGGGAGTAAGTTTAGGTCTTTGAAGAATTGGGGGGGGGGGGTGTTGCCTAGCATTGGATTGTGTGATAATTCTTACTGTGGCTTTTTGTTGGGTTATTATTGGCTTTAGGTGGGTAATTGCTGTAGATCCCCAAGCACAAATGGCATATGTGAGGCAGGGATAGACGAGTGAATAGTATAGTGTGAGTAGGGCTGATTGTGGTATGTAGTAACGTATCTTAGAGAGGATCCCAACAGTTTTGGATACTTTTTTGTTGTGTGTTGGATATGGGTGCTGAATTTCAGGTTGCTGTTGAGGTGTAGGCCCAGGAATTTGCCCTCGTTATGTTTAGCAATAAGAGTGTTGTTGATCTTAATGTTTAATTGTGCATCACCTGCTCTGTTACCAGAGTTAATATAGAAGGTTTTATCAGTGTTGAGTGTAAGTTTATTGGTTGTCATCCATGTAGATATTTTTAGTAGTTCCTCGTTAACAGTGGTGTTGAGCATGTCAAGATTTGGATGGTAGATGACATAAGTCATGTCATCAGCAAAGAGAATTGGTTTTAGGTGTTGTGATACATTAGGAAGATCATTGATGTATAAGAGGAAGAGCAGGGGACCAAGGACACTTCCCTGTGGTTGCATTGAGGAGGTTGTGTCTTTAATGGTGACATACTGATACCTGTTAGTAAGATAGGATTTGAAATATGCAAGCCATGGCCTCTTATACCATAATGGTCAAGTTTGTGGAGTAGGATGCCGTGGTTTACTGTGTCGAAAATTTTCCTTAGGTCAATAAAAAGTTCTAATGGATATTCTTTACTTTCTGGTGCTGTGTAAAGCAGGTCTATCATTTTTACAATTGTTAAGTTACTAAATAATGTGAAGAGTTTTTATGAAGTAGTGAGGCTCAAGTTAGGGTGTGTTGGAGAAAGGGAGATTACTTTCCAGTAAAATTAGGCCTTAGACAGGGATGTGTAATGTCACCATGGTTGTTTAACATATTTATACATGGGGTAGTAAAAGAAGTAAGTGCTAGGGTGTTGGGGAGAAGGGTGGGGTTAAACGGGCAATCAAATACAAAATGGGAATTGACAGTTACTTTTTGCTGATGATACTGTGCTTTTGGGAGATTCTAAAAAGTTGCCAAGGTTAGTGGACAAGGAAGAAAGTTGAAAGTGAATGTAGTTAAGGGTAAGGTGATGAGGTGTATCAAATGAGTTAGGTTAAGGAAAATGGGATATCACATTGGAGTGAGGGAGTATGGAAGAAGTGAATGTGTTCAGAGATTTGGGAGTAGACTTGTCAGTGGATGGGTTTATGAAGGACAAGGTAAACCATAGAATTGATGAAGGAAAAATGGTGGGTGGTGCATTGAGGTATCTGTGGAGACAATGTTATCCATGGAGGCAAAGAAGGGAATGTATGAGAGTATAGTGGTACCAACACTCTTATATGGGTATGAAGCATTGGTTGTAAATGCAGCAGCAAGGAGGAAGCTGGAAGCAGTGGAGATATTATGTTTAAGGGTAGTGTGTGGTGTAAATATTATGCAGAGAATTTGTACTGTTGAAATTAGGTGTGGAGTTACTAAAAGTATTATTTAGAGGGCCGAGGAGGGGTTGTTGAGGTGATTTGGCCATTTAGAGAGGATGGAGTGAATAGGTTGACTTGGAGGGTGTATAAATCTGTAGTGGAGGTGGGGAGGGGTAGGGGTCATTCTAGGAAAGGATGGGGGGAAGGGGTAAAAGAGATTTTATGTGCAAGGGGCTTGGACATACAGCAGGCATGTATGAGCATGCTCAGTAGGAGTGAATGGAGATGAATGTTTTTGGGATCTGATGAGCTGTTAGAGTGTGAGCAGGGTGATATTTTGTGAAGGGATTCAGGGAAAACGGTTAGCTGGACTTAAGAGTCCTGGAGGTAGGAAGTACAATGCCTGCACTTTAAAGGAGAGATTTGGGATATTTACTGTTTGGAGTGACATCTGAACTGTCATATCTGAGTGCCTCTGCAAAGACAGTGATTGTGTGTGATGATGGTGAAAGTGTTTCTTTTTTTGAGTCACCCTGCCTCGGTGGGAGACGACTAATGTGTTGAAAAAAAAAATTATATACACACATACGTACATAGAGACATTCCTCACTTAATGACCTACCTATACAGTGGCCCATGGCATGGTGGCAAAAGCTTTTGCTTCACACGGTGAGGGTCCAGGTTTGATTCCTGGCGAGGGTTGATCAACCAGGTTGTGATGGATATGTGGGGTAGCAGGCCTCCAACAGCAACAGCCTGGTTGACCGGGCAAGCACCAAACGAGCCTGGCCCATGGCTGGGCTCAGAGAGTAGAGAAACCCTTGAAACTCTTCAAAGGTCAAAGGTTGGGCATGTTTCCTTACATCGGTTGTCTTTGTTCACCCATCAGTATAAAATGGTGGGTTCCTGGGTGTTAGTTGACTGGTGTGGGTCACATCCTGAGACAAAATTGACCTAATTTGCCCAAAATGCTCTGCATAACAAGCAGGTTTCTATATAGTAGTGTATCATTGATGTCAGCTAGGCCTCTATACCTTGTACATGTAATTGTAGAAATAAAAATATTATAGTTATTGTTACCTGTTTAATGACCATGTGGACTTATGACTGTCTCTCCGACCAACTGGTGTTGTACACTGTATGAGAATTTTGGTTGTAAAAGTGGCATCACGGTGTCTCAGTATCAAACATCTTGTCTCGCATCATCCTTTCTCAGTCTCAGTCTCATTCCCACAGTCAGTCAGTATTCACTACACTAGTGTTCAGTCTCCAAGACTACATATTTCGTCTATAAATTTCTACTTTTATCATGCACCCCATAGTACAAGGTGTCAGCGAAAAGGAAGAGCATGATTTCACCTGGAGGAAGTGCCAAGAAACAAAGGAAGGCTGTTGATCTTGAGATGAAAATGAAGATCGTAACTATGAAGCTGGCAAGAAAGTTAAAGCGATATCACATGACTTGGAGCTGGCGCATTCAACCATTTTGACGATCTTGAAGGATAAAGATAGAATGAAAGAGACAGTGAAACCATCAACAGGATTTAAAGCCATAATAACTATGCAGCGGAAAAGCCTCATTCATGAAGTGGAGAAATTACTGGTGATGTGGCTTGATGACCAAATACAAAAAAGAATGCTGATGAGCCTTTTAATAATTCAAGCCTTGCTTATTGACCAATTCACTTGATGACATAGATGTAGGAACAGAACTTGGTCATTAAGCAAGGCCTGCCTGTGTATATATGCATACACACACACACACATACACATAATTACACACACACATCAGGTCGAGAAATCGACCTGATGACACTGGAGGACGGGAGAGAGGGCAGATATGACAACGGCATACAAAATACCGAGAGGAATCAACAAGGTGGACAGACACAGGGTGTTCCAGAGATGGGACACAGCAACAAGGAGTCACAGTTGGAAGTTGAAGACTCGGATGAATCACAGGGATGTTAGGAAGTATTTCTTCAGTCACAGAGTTGTCAGGAAGTGGAATAGCCTGGGTAGTGATGTAGTGGAGGCAGGATCCATACATAGCTTTAAGAAGAGGTATGATAAAGTTCATGGAGCGGGAAGAGTGACTGAGTAGCAGCCAGTTGAAGAGGCAGGGCCAGGAGCTGTGATTCGACCCCCACAACCACAATTAGGCGAGTACAACTAGGTGAGTACACACACATACACATGCATGTACACACGCACATATAAACGTACACACACACATCCAGTGTAATAGGAACAATCCAGTATGAGGGCCATAAGGTGGTAATTGCTGTAATGTACAACCCATCACACAATTGCAGGAGGCCAAGAGAATACGACAAGAGGAACAGCAATGGTAGAACATTACCCAAGGTGGCCAGAAGAGCTCACATTGGGAGAGGAAAGTTACTAGTTAGGGGTGATTTCAGTCACAAGGAGATTGGCTGGGAAAAACCTGAACCCCCAGGGGGGGCCCCGAATCATGGAGATCCAAGTGATGGATGTGGTACTGGAAAAACCCTCATGCATAAACCATGTTGAGACATACCAGAGAGAGAGGTGAGGATGATCCAGCAAGACTGGACCTAATATTCACCTTGAGTAGTTCGGGCTTCGAGGATGTCGTGTACAAAAGGCCCCTTGGAACTAGTGATCATGTGGTTCTGTGCTTTGATTACATAATTGAGTTACAAGTGGAGAGGGGAGCAGGAATAGGATGGGATAAACAAAACTACAAAAGGGGGGACTACACAGGCATGAGGAACTTCCTTCAAGATGTTCAATGGGAGAGAGAATTGGCAGGAAAACCAGTAAAAGAAATGGACTATGTGACAACAAAATGCAAGGAGGCAGAGGAGAGGTTTGTTCCCAAGGGAAACAGAAGCAATGAGAAGACCAAAATGAGTCCTTGGTTCACCCAAAGGTGTAGGGAGGCAAAAACTAAGTGCACTAGAGAATGGGAAAAATGCAGAAGAGAAAGGACCCAGGAAAATAAAGAGATTAGCAGAAGAGCCAGAAAAGAATATGCACAGATAAGAAGGGAGGCTCAGCGACAATACGAAAATGACATAGCATCAAGAGTCCAGTCTGACCCAAAGTTGTTGTATAGCCACATCAGGAGGAAAACAACAGTCAAGGACCAGGAAATCAGGCTGAGAAAGGAAAGTGGGGAGTTCACAAGAAACGACCAAGAGGTATGCAAGGAGCTCAACATGAGATTTAAAGAAGTATTTACAGTGGAGACAGGAAGGAATCCAGGAATTCAGAATAGGGAAGTACACCAACACATGCTGGATGAAATACACACAACTGAGGAGGTGAAGAAGCTGCTATGTGAACTTGATACCTCAAAGGCGGTGGGACCAGACAACATCTCTCCGTGGGTCCTTGGAGAGGGAGCAGATATGCTGTGTGTGCCACTGACAAAAATCTTCAACACATCCATTGAAACTGGGCAACTACCTGAGGTATGGAAGATGGCAAATGTAGTCCTAATTTTTAAGAAAGGAGACAGACAAGAGGCATTAAACTACAGACCTGTGTCACTGATGTGTATAGTATGCAAAGTCATGGAGATCATCATCAAGAGGCGAGTGGTGGAGCACCTAGAAAGACACAAGCTTATAAACGACAACCAGCATGGTTTCAGGGAAGGACAATCCTGTGTCACAAATTTACTGGATTTTTATAACAAGGTAACAGAAGTAAGACATGAGAGAGAGGGGTGGATAAACTGCACTTCCTTGGACTGCAAGAAGGCCTTCGACACAGTTCCTCACAAGAGGTTAATGCAAAAGCTAGAAGATCAGGCACACATAATAGGAAAGGCACCGCAATAGATCAGAGAATATCTGACAGGGATGCAACAAGAAGTCATGGTACGCGACGAGGTGTCAGAGTGGGTGCCTGTGACGAGCGGGGTTCCACAGGGGTCCGTCCTAGGACCTGTGCTGTTTTTGGTATGTGTGAATGACATAGCGGAAGGGATAGACTCAGAAGTGTCCCTGTTCGCAGATGATGTGAAGTTAATGAGAAGAATTAAATTGGTCGAGGATCAGGCAGGACTACAAAGAGACCTAGACAGACTACAAGCCTGGTCTAGCAACTGGCTCCTTGAATTTAACCCTGCCAAATGCAAAGTCATGAAGATCGGGGAAGGGCAAAGAAGACCGCAGACAGAGTACAGTCTAGGTGGCCAAAGACTGCAAACCTCACTCAAGGAAAAATATCTTGGGGAGAGTATAATACTGAGCACATCTCCTGAAGCACACATCAATCAGATAACTGCTGCAGCATACGGTCGTCTCATAAACCTAAGAATAGTGTTCCGATACCTCACTAAGGAATCGTTCAAGACTCTGTACACCATGTACGTCAGGCCCATATTGGAGTATGCAGCACCAGTTTGGAATCCACACCTGGTCAAGTATGTCAAGAAATTAGAGAAAGTGCAAAGGTTTGCAACAAGACTAGTCCCAGAGCTAAGGGGATTGACCTGCGAACAAAGGTTAAGGGAAATCGGCCTGATGACACTGGAGGACAGGAGGGTCAGGGGAAACATGATAACGACATATAAAATACTGCGAGGAATTGACACTGTGGACAAAGACAGGATGTTCCAGAGATGGGACACAGAAACAAGGGGTCTCAATTGGAAGTTGAAGACTCAGATGAGTCTCGGGGATGTTGGGAAGTATTTCTTCAGTCATAGAGTTGTCAGGAAGTGGAAAAGCCTAGAAAGCGACGTAGTGGAGGCAGGAACCATACATAGTTTTAAGACGAGCTTTGATAAAACTTGTGTAACAGGGAGAGGACCTAATAATAGTGAAGAGGCAGGGCCAGGAGCTATGATCTGACCCCTGCAACCTCAAATAGGTGAGTACACAGGAGGGTTAGGAGAGACATGATAACAACATACAAAATACTGTGAGGAATAGATAAGCTGGACAGAGATGGGATATAGAAACAAGGGGTCACAACTGGAAGTTGAAGACTCAGATGAGTCAAGAGGGAGGTTAGGAAGTATTTTTTCAGTCATAGAGTTGTCAGGAAGTGGAACAGTCTGGCAAGTGATGTAGTGGAGGCAGAAACTATACATAGTTTTAAGACGGAATATGATAAAAGCTTGTGGAGCACGGAGAGAGAGGACCTAGTATCGACCAGTGAAGAGGCGGGGCCAGGAGCTGAGTCTCGACCCATGCAACCACAAATAGGTGAGTACACACTCTTATTTTTGTTTATTTTCACATGTAAAAAAAAAAAAAAACATTGCTACTGAGCCCATACTTAGATATGGTTTTTCATTTACATATACAGTGAATATAAAATATTGCAACAACAGAAATGGTACTTTTATAAGGAAATAAAATAATTACAAATTATTGCAATATTATTTTATTAAAACAATATTCATAGCAATTATCTACCCTCCTCTGGAGTTCATAAGCATATTATTTATCATATACATGTATGTACAAGTACATTTGGAGGTATCATGCTTTGTAGACAAATGCTACAAGTTAACTTTTGTTCACTCTTAGGTTATTATATCAAATCCATTTTACAAAATATAAACTTCACACAAATAATTATTTACAGGCATTAAACTGCACATTCCAGCACCAATATTTTTATACATTATATATATATATATATATATATATATATATATATATATATATATATATATATATTATATATATATAGTATATATATATAGTATATACATATATAGTATATATATATATATATATATATATATATATATATATATATTATATATATATATATATATATATTATATATATATATATTATACTGTATATATATATATAATATATATATATACTGTATATATATATATAATATATATATACTGTATATATATATATAATATATATATATATATATATATTATATATATATATGTATACATACACACACAGTGGAACCTCGGCTTACGAATGCCCCACCATGCGAATTTTTCAGAATACAAGCAGTCACTCGATCAATTTTTTGCTTCTGAATATGAATGAAATTTCAGGATGCGAACTTCCCCGTCAAAGGAGGTTCCTTGGTGAGGGGCTCTTGGTCAAGGGAATTGGATCTGTGCTCCACTTCCCTAAATTAATAATAATAATATAAAAATTATTGCATACGTACTAATAATAACACACTGCAGCAGGCCTGTTGGCCCATACAAGGCAGGTTGTTCACAATCCATCCCACTAATAGAATATTTGCCCATCTCAATTTTCAATGCTACCCAAGCAATAAGTTTTGATAATTTTATTTACTCATGTGCAGGTCCCACTCACGTCCAACCCCTCTCACTCGTGTATTTATCCAACACAAATTTGAAACTACCCAAGGTGTTAGCCTCAGTAACCATACTAGGGAAATTGTTCCACTCATCAACATAAGAACAGAAGAAAGGAGGAACAATATAGCAGGCCTGTTGGCCCATACTTGGCAGGTCCTTCACAAATTCAGCCCACTAACAGAATAAATGCTACCCAAGCAATAAGCTTTAATAATCCTGTGATAAATGGTTTAATAATCCTATTTAATCATGTGTAAGTCCCACTCATGTATTTATCCAACCTAAATTTGAAACTACCCAAGGTTTTAGCTTTGATAGAACCTTGGGTAGCTTTAAAAAGAGATTGGACAAATATATGAGTAGGAGGGGATAGGTATGATTGGTGTTGTGGGTACATAACATTAGAAAGGAGGAACACTGCAGTAGGTCTGTTGGCCCATACTAGGCAGGTCCTTCACAGATCCAACCCACTAACAGAATAATCGTACCCAAGCAATAAGCATTGGCAATTCTATTTACTCGTCTTGACTGTGCTAATGGAGGTACAGGAAGCTGACATCGAAGAAATGCTGAACACTGACAGTGATGCACATGTGCATTCTTTGAGTGATGATGAAATTAGATGAACTGTGACCAATATGTTCAGCTTAAAAGAGAAGTAAAAAAGGGGATTAGAAAGGCTAAACGTGACTATGAAATTAGAGTTGCCAAAGAATCAGACTAATCCAAAGGGGTTCTTTCAGGTGTATAGGATGAAAATTGGGAATGGACAGCTGACGGATAACGAACTGGAAATGTGTTCCTTATTTAATGACTATTTTTTGTCAGTTTTTACACAGGAAGATGTAAATGAGATTCCAGTAATTAACAATTATTTAGTTCCTGATGAATTTAAATTAACTAACATTACTGTCACGAGGGACATGGTTATTAAACAGATAGACAAACTGAAGCAAAATAAGTCCCTGGGACCCTATGAGTTGTTTTCCAGGGTACTTAAGGAATCCAAGATGGAGCTTAGTCAGCCATTAACGAGTGTGTTTAATGCGTCCATCCTTACTGGTGTTGTGTCAGAGTTGTGGAAGATGGCTAATGTGGTTCCTATATTCAAATCAGGGGATAAATCCACTCCTTCAAATTACCATCCAATAAGCCTGACATCTATAGTGGGCAAGTTATTAGAATCAATTATAGCTGACATTATTAGAAGTCACCTCGAAGAGCATAATTTGATTAATGAATCTCAGCATGGGTTCATGAGAGGTCGTTCCTTCCTGACAAACTTACTGACGTTTTTCAATAGAACATTTGAGGTAGTGGACAGTGATAAAGAATATGATATTGTTTATTTGGATTTTAGTAAAGCCTTCGATAGAGTACCTCACAAAAGACTCTTAAGAAAAGTAGCAGCTCATGGTATAAGAGGAAAAGCTCTAGCAACAGAAAAGCTTACCAACAGAAAGCAGAGTTACTATGAACCCTTTGACTGTTTTGTTCGTATATATACGTCTTACGAGGTACCGTGTTTGACGTATATATACTCATAAATTGTAGCGGCTTCAAATCAAGCAGGAGAAAGCTGGTAGGCCCACATGTGAGAGAATGGGTCTGTGTGGTCAGTGTGCACCATAAAAAAAATCCTGGAGCATGCAGTGCATGAGAAAAAAAAAACTCCGACCATTATTTTTAATTAAAATGCCGACTTTGTGGTCTATTTTCATATAGTATTTATGGTTGTATACTCGTTTTCTTGGTCTCATTTGATAGAATGGAAAACATATTATAGAAATCGAGTGATTTTGATTGGTTTTACTATAAAAAGAACCTGGAAATGAAGCTCAAAGTAGGGGAAATGTTTGATTTTTTGCCGATGTTCAAAAGTAAACAAATGATGTCGTTGTCCAATAAATGTCCAACTAGCCATTCTAATATGCAGTCATGAATGGGTTGACATTATTTTTACAATTATTACAATATTGCAGTAGTCTGCATAACAGTAAATCTTCTATTTTTTGTTTCAATAAAAATTCAAAATAGAAAGCAAGAGCAATATCAGAGGGGTCTGGAGACATGACAGATGAACAAAGAAAATGTTGTTTTAGAGCCAGGAATGTCTGCATTGTTCATTCTGGACCTTATTTTGAAATTGTCATATTTTTTAATTTTCATGAAATTGGCCAAATTGCAAATTTCTGACCACGTTATTGGGTAGTTGAAATCGGTAAATGGGCAGTTTCTTGTACTCAATCGATAGAAAAAATGGAGTTCTAAAGAAATAGCTATGAGTTTGGTCAACTGGAACAATGGAATTAGCCGAAAATAGGGCTCAAAGTGGGCGAAATCGCTGGTTTGTAAATATCACCGAGGTCGCTAACTTCACGAGAGTGTAATTCCCTCAGTTTTCCATCAAATTTCGTTTTTTTTTGGTATCATTACAATCGGAAAAAGATTCTCTATCATTTCATAAGAAAAAATAATTTTTTTTTGTTTTAAATTTTGCGACACCAGGAGACACCTCAGGATTGGGGGTTGCGACAGTCAAGGGGTTAATGGGGTGAAATCTGAATGGGGATTAGTCACCAGTGGTGTTCCACAAGGATCAGTTTTAGGCCCTCTCTTGTTCATAGTTTACATTAATGACCTTGATGAAGGGATTACAAGTGACATGAATAAATTTGCTGATGATACAAAGATAGGCCATATAATTCAGTCTGAGGAGGATAGCAATGAACTCCAGGAGGATTTGGACAAATTAATGTCTTGGTCTGAAAAATGGCAGATGAAGTTCATTGTGGATAAGTGTAAGGTACTAGTCCTTGGTAATGAAAATAACCCTCGAAGCTATAATCTAGGTGAAGTAGAGCTTGATCATACAGAATGTGAAAAAGACTTGGGAGTCATGGTAAGCAGAAATCTAAAGCGAAGACAGCAGAGCCTTAGTGTGCACAACAAGGCTAACAGATTACTAGGATTTATCTCTAGAAGTATAAGTAACAGAAGTCCAAAAGTTATTTTACAGCTCTATACCTCATTAGCGAGGCCTCATTTAGATTATGCCGCTCAGTTTTGGTCTCCTTACTACAGGATGGATATAGATTCATTGGAGAACATACAGAGAAGAATAACTAAAACGATTTACTGTGTAAGGAATCTCCCGTATGAAGATAGACTTAAAGCCTTAAATCTCCACTCTCTGGAGAGACGTAGAATGAGGGGAGATATCATTGAAGTGTATAAGTGGATGACGGGCATGAACAAAGGAGATATTGGTGAAGTACTGAGGGTGTTGAACCAGGTAAGAACCAGAAATAATAAATTTAAGTTGGAAAAATTTAGATTTAGAAAAGACATAGGTAAGTACTACTGGTTTTCTAACACAGTTGTGGATGCGTGGAACAATCTTCCCAGTAGGGTGATCGAGGCTAGGACCTTGAGTAGCTTTAAAAAGAGATTGGACAAATATATGGGGGGGGAGGGGCTGGGTTTGATTGGTGTCATTGGGTAGAGGTTGTTTTGATAAGGACCTGCCTTGCATGGGCCACTAGGCCTTCTGCAGTGTTCCTCCATTCTTATGTTCTTGTATAAATAAGCCATAGAGTTGATATTAGCATCATAATGATGTATTTTGTCGTGCCTCTTATGGAATGGATTAATGCCATTTCAGTTAATTTAAATGAGGAAAATTTACTCAGCATACGAACAAATCGGGATACAAACGAGGCCATGGAACGGATTAAATTCATAAGCCGAGGTTCCACTGTATTTATTTATTATTGTATATATAATATACTGTATACACACACAATGTAGTGCTTTTTAGCTGAAAACGCCAACTTGGATTATTCGGTAGCTATTATTTTACCAACCCAGTCTCATCATTTGTTCATTTGTATAATAGTCATGAAAATCAATTTGCGTATCACAAAATCAATAGACTGCATTTTGTTGATGTTGAATACCATAATACTACTGAATGTATTTAGGGTGAGTCGGTTTAAACTAGATTATGTAAATTTTAGCAAGGTTAGGCTGCCAATTTATTTTTTACTGCAAATTAAAAAAAAATTGACACACATTTATTCATGATAATTTTTTCAAGAAAATCCAGTTTAATGAAAATACACACACACCTACACAGTTGTTTCATAGCTGGAGTATTTAAACCATCCATTTTTTTTTTTTTTTTTTTTACATTTTTGTCATTTGTAATATTTTATGGAATGCTACAATTTTTTTTTTTTTTACCTAAATAGCCATCTCCTGCGAAGGTAGGGCGACCCCCGAAAAAAAAAAAGGAAACGCTTTTACCATCATTTAATCTCGTCTTACCGGAAGTGTCCTGACATCACAGTTTAGATTACTCTCCTCCAGGACTCAAGTCCTGGAGATGGGTAACTGGCTTCCCCAAATCCCTTCATAAATCTTACCTTGCTCTCTCTCTCTCTCTCTCTTCAACAGTATATCTGTGGAGAAATTACCTCCAACAGAGGACAGGGGGTTATGACCCCCTCATTCCCACATTGCTAACAGGGTGGGATCCAGGGGGACATGACCTCTAACTCTTCCCCATAATATCCATTAAAAACCACTTGTCTTCATTCAGTCTTTAACATGCTCACACAAGCATGTTGGATGCTCAAGCCATTAAAACTCAAGGCCTCCTTCCCTTCAACCATTCCTGGGATGACCCCCTACCCCTCCTACCTAAATATATTCACATAAAATAATTTGTAATGGACAAGTGTTAATGAATTGAGATGAATGGATAGATCAGTAGTTACAGCACTGGGTCTATGTTCATGGCCTGCAGTTCAAGTCCCTGTCCATTCTTATATTTATTCACATGAACATAAATTGACATACTATGCATTATTGTTATTCTTTGTTAAATTGAGCACCCTTACCTTCCTAATTGTTATATTCATAGGGGAAACTCTAAACCCTTAAGGGTCATAGGTCATACAGTGCCTGGGGAATGGGAAGCAATCTGATTTGATCCAAGTAAGGGAAGGATGGTTTCAGTTTCTTGGATAAAGAAACCAGTATTTAGGAACCCATCTTGAATGGACTAACAATTGCTAAAATTTGCATACTGTAATATAAAAGTTTAATCCTGCCCAACTTAAGGTCAGTGTAAAGATTGGTATTAAAAAAAAAAATGAAATACAAGTATACTGTATGTAAAGTTTGAGATATTCTGACTGGCGTGCAGAGTTATAGCAAAAATAAGTACGTACATATACCCTTGACTTGTTTAATAAACTGCTAATTGCTTTAAAAGGCAAGTCACAAGTTTGGCTTAAAAATGCATGAATACATATGTATTCTTTTTTTTTAACACACTGGCCATCTTCCACCGAGGTAGGGTGACCTGAAAAAGAATCACTTTCACCATCATTCACTCCATCACTGTTTTGCTAGAGATCTGCAGACACTTTAGTTCAGATGCCCCTCCATACTGCAATTATCCCCACTCCTTCAGAGTGCAAGCACTGTACTTCCGACCTCCAGGACTCGAGTCCAGCTAACCGGCTTCCCTGAATCCCTTCACAAAATGTTCCCTTGCACACTCCAACAGCTCGTCAAGTCCCAAAAATTATTTGCCTCCACTCCTATCTAACATGCACAAACATGCCTGCTGGCTGGTTGGCTGAGCCCCTTGCACACAATACCTTTACTCCCTCCCCCCAACCTTTAGTAGGACAACCCCCTACCCTGTCTTCCCTCCACTTGAGATTTACACACCCTCCAAGTCATCCTGTTATGCTCCAACCTCTTTAAATGTCCAAACCACTTCAACAACCCCTCTTCAGCCCTCTGGATAATACTTTAAGTAGCTCCACACCTAATCTCTTTGCCTTCATGGGTAATGTTCTTTGTCTCTACATATGCCTCAATCAACCATCACCTTCATCTGAACACATTCACTTCCTTCTTACTCCCTCCTTCCAATCTGATATCCACTCATTACCTATAGCATTTGTTACCCTATCACCTTGTTCTTTCCTATGTTCACTTTTAATTTCCTTCCTTTACATACCCTCCCAAATTCATCCACCAACCTCTGCAACTTCTCTTCAGAATCTCCCAAAAGCTCAGTGTATTTAATAGAAAGCAATTGTGAGAACTCCCATTTTGTATTAAATTTTGCATATTTTAATTCCACACCTCTTCCCAACACCCTAGTATTTACATTTTATAATCCCATCTATAAATATGTTAAACAACCATGGTGACGTCACACATCCCCATCTAAGGCCTACTTTTACCGGGCAATAATGTCCCTCTCCTACATACCCTAATCTAAGCCTCGTAAAAACTTTTAACAGCATTCAGTAGCCTACCACCTATTCTATACACTTGCAGTATCTGCCACACTGCTGCCTTATCTGTCCTATCATATGCATTTTCTAAATCCATGAAAGCAATGAAATCTTCCTTTCCTTTATTGAAATAGTGTTCACTTACATGCCCTACCCTTCCTAAAGCCTTGTTCATCTATGATCCTGCTCTCCATCTTACCCCTTACTTCCTTCACTAAATAATTAATCTACCAGGTATGTTCAACAGGTTCATTTCCATACAATTTTTACACTTTTTTTCCCCTTTCTTTATACAAAGGAACTACAAATGCTTTCTGCCAGTCCCTAGGTACCCTTCCTTCTTTCATACATTTAATGAACAAAAGTACCAATCACTCCAAAACTATATCCTCACCTGCTTTTAACATTACTATCTTGATCCCATCAATCCCAACTGCTTTACCCTCTTACATTTCACCCACTGCCTTTTGTATCTCTGCTACTCTCACATTTGGCTCTTCACTCCTAAAGGATGTTATACCTCCCTGGCCAATGCATATATTATACATTAATTTACAGCCCTAACTATACAGTTGCTTGAAGCTTGGCAGGGTAAAAAAAAAAAAAAGGGAGGGGGGGGGGTGGCTGGAGCTCAAATATTTGAAAAATTGCAAATTTCTGTACAGATATTTTCTTACATATGGTTAAAAAATTATTACTGGTAAACTCGTATATTTATTTTGTGCTTTAAAGCGAGGGAGAACAAACTTTGCCATTAACATTGTCTCTCTTTCTTGTATGCTGTACCAGTGCCGGAAATAAAAATTATTATAGTATCATTATTCGAACTATGAGGTATGATTTGACAGAAAGAATAGTACATGTATACTGAATGTTAATAGTGTTGTATTATTTCATATCTGCACCAAATATGCAATAGGCATCATACCACAATCTTATATCCTGCAGTTACAAAATTTTTTGAACACTCATGTTACTGTATTCCAGTTGAATATCTATAATTTGGATCACGTGGGGCAGCAGGTGTTCAGAATTTGTGATTCATCTGATATAAGTGACCTTGACAATCTAAATCTAAGACAGTACATTACAAATCAAATAGAAATTGGTATTCACCAATGCTTGTTGCCTGTATCCTTTCATAGTATACATTTACAGCATGTAAATCATACATTAGTCAAGGCACTGAAATTCTGTGAAAAATTTTGAGATTCGTATCAATACTCTGCATTTAGTACAGTACTGTATATCTGTTTTGCATTCCTTTATCACACTGGTAATTATGTGCATTACCATGTAGTACCATATACACAAGATTTATGAATACTGCCATAATTTTACATTGCATGTACACTGCTAAACGAGTGAAATACAAGCATAAACCACTAGGCTGAAGATGCCCTTTGCAGTCTGCCTCTGCTCTAGAGCTCTAGTAATGGAATTTTAACCAAGTCAAGTAGCTGTTGCCAATGTATTAGACCACATCATTTGGCATGTATCAAAGCAAACTTTCTGATCTTCAGAAGTAAAGGATTCCCAATTTATGTTGTTAAACTAGCAGTGTATCTTCAGCTTATTCTGCAAATCAGTATTAACAAAACCAATGCAGTGACAAAATCTGCATCTTTCTTTTAGAATATCACACAAAACAAACAAACATCACGATATAGAAAAGGATAAGGTAAGGTGATAGAGAAATGTGCTCTCTTTCAGTTGGTAGTAAAACAACAATATAACTATTTTAAAATCAGATCACCCAAAAAAAAACTGGCATATAGAAGATGTGAAGAATCAGAGTACAGGAAGGCCCCGCTTTACGGCGTTTCACTTTACGGCGTTCCGCTAATATGGACATTTCAAATTATGACCAAAACTCACTATACGGCTCCCCCCACCTGACTTTCTAATACGGTCACCGTGCCCCACCCTGTTTGTTTACATTCTCCATGAGCTCAGTAAGCACTAAGTCTCTCCATTTTGTCTGGAAACTCCAAAATTTCAAATGTTTTTAAAAGTTATTTCATATTTTATATATACTCTGATAATTATACTTATGTATACCTGTACCTAAATAAACTTACATACATCGAGTCATTTAAATGTCGTATATTACGTTAATATACACATTTTCATTAATCCATCCATGATATTTTTTTCAAAATTATATAATAAACACGATGCATAACATATAAATAAGATAAATACACCCCACAGTAGAATAAATAAACATAAATGTGAGATGTGAGCAGACGACTTCCACAAGTGACGCCATAATAACAATAGTCACCGAGTCTCATTAAATGTCGTATATTACGGTAATATACACATATTCATTAATCCAGCCATGATATTTTTTTCAAAATTATATAATAAACACGATACATAACATAAAAAGATGATAAATACACCCCACAATAGAATAAATAAACATAAATATAAGATGTGGGAGCCTGGTTTGTTTACATAACTCTGCGCCTGTTACCTCTCATGTACTCATTCTTTCTCTCTCTCATTTATTCGTTTTATCTCATTTACTTACTCCTGACCCTACATTAAGACTACAAATATTTTAAGGTAAGTAATGAGTGAACTGTATATACATTTTATCGCTCTGGGATGCTTAAATATCATAGAATAGTATGTGTGGGTGGGGTGGCCTGGTGAGGTAGCCTGGCTATTACAATACATACCACACTTGATTTCTTACAATAAATACTACTTGTCTCACCCTAGATTAAGACTATAAATATTTTAAGGTAAGTAATGAGTGCACTATGTGTGTATTGTACTTTTTTATTGTTTTTTGATGCCTGGTTCTATTGCTAACATAATATATGTTAGTGTAAACTTGTTATCTAGTGTTTGTATGCATTTGTAAGTGGAAAAAAAGGGTGTTCCACTTTACGGCGGTTTCCGCTTTACGGCGGTAGCCTGGAACCTAACCCGCCGTATAAGTGGGGCCTTCCTGTATATATGTATGAAGGAATGGAAAAGTAGTGTGAGGGAAGGAGAAATAGATAAAAAGATAGAGGTTTTCTTTATCAGCTTACATTGCATAGTGCAGATACTTTTTATGCAACACTTTAACCCTTTCAGTAGTACTAGCCTTACATAGGATATGATTTCTAGCAAAACAGATTTTTGCAACTATTTCTGGATCTGATTAATGACAGTTGCCAAATACACATACACATCTACTTTTACTGGTTGGTGGGTAGGGACAGTTGGAGTGTTTGGACACCCATATGTCTTGTGTTTAGGACTCAAACCAGGAACTTTGATGTAGTCAAATGCTCTTGCCAGTGAGCTATAGGAGGAAAAGGTTGGGGAAAAGGAGATAAATATATGGGAAGGAAGGAAACAAAGGAAAAAGGGAGAGAGTGGTTGTGCTTATTTTGGACTGTTAGCACAAACAGCCTTTTTGATTGGGCTATTAACCACATGGCCTGGCTGCTGGGGCAATGATCCCCAAAACCATTACCAGGTAGACACATGGCTGGTAGATGGGGTAAAGGAAGGGAGGACAAACTCATTTGGAACATGTAAGTAAAGGCATTTGACATATGTGATTGAAGTGATAATCTGTAAAAGAACATCAGTGGGTATAATAGGAAAGGTTTGATAATTTATATAGATTTTTTTTTTCAACATTGTGGAAGTGAATAAAAAATCAGTCCTGGTACCTTTACTCTCTCATCTTTATAGAAGATGTAGATAAAAACACTAATGTCAGCTTTGTATCAGCCAGAAAAAAATGCCACAATAGAAGGAAAAGAATATTACAAAAAATAGCAGCAAAGTCTTCAGTGGGCAGAAAGAAATATATTAAATTCCAACTGCATATGAAGACTCAATAATGAAGGGAACATGTAAAAAAACTAGAAATAATAATGTTAGATGACCATTCATTTTGGGAAAATAGAGACAATGCATTGAAGCAAGTCACTCATGATACTATTCTAAGTTGCCATGCATCGGGGAAGTCATGGAGAAGGGTTCATTTTTCAAGGTCAGGTAATTTGCAAATGTTGACATTTGTCAGGAAAAACTGATTAGTACTAATTATACTGTGTGAAATAGACAACTTTATATATAATTGGTAATTTGACAACATAAGATTTTTCAAAATCCATTGTCTTTGCCTATTCCAGAGGCTTTGGTTGACTAGTGCATTCTTTTGGTAGTTCAATGCAGAAAGGCATAGAACCAGAAGATGAAGTGTCCAGTTGCTAGAAAAATCTAGTAAACTCAGTAAAGCAGAGAACAAGCACAAACAGATCCTATTGACATGAGGCAAATGCTCGGAGACAAAAAAATTAAAATGAGTTGATTATAGCATGTGATCAGCTTATATGGATATGAGAGTGCAAGTTCTTGATATTTCTTTGACAATATTTAACTACTTTGCAGTCTCTGACCTCCCATCACAGCCACCCATTCCTCCCACAGTTCATTTTTATGTGTTTTTTTTTTTTTTTTTTTCAACAAGTCGGTCGTCTCCCACCGAGGCAGGGTGACCCAAAAAAAGAAAGAAAATCCCCAAAAAGAAAATACTTTCATCATCATTCAACACTTTCACCACACTCACACATTATCACTGCTTTTGCAGAGGTGCTCAGAATACAACAGTTTAGAAGCATATACGTATAGAGATACACAACATATCCCTCCAAACTGCCAATATCCCAAACCCCTCCTTTAAAGTGCAGGCATTGTACTTCCCATTTCCAGGACTCAAGTCCGACTATATGAAAATAACCAGTTTCCCTGAATCCCTTCACTAAATATTACCCTGCTCACACTCCAACAGATCGTCAGGTCCCAAGTATCATTCGTCTCCATTCACTCCTATCTAACACGCTCATGCACGCTTGCTGGAAGTCCAAGCCCCTCACCCACAAAACCTCCTTTACCCCCTCTTTCCAACCCTTTCGAGGATGACCCCTACCCCTCTTTCCTTCCCCTATAGATTTATATGCTTTCCATGTCATTCTACTTTGATCCATTCTCTCTAAATGACCAAACCACCTCAACAACTCCTCTTCTGCCCTCTGACTAATGCTTTTATTAACTCCACACCTTCTCCTAATTTCCACACTCCGAATTTTCTGCATAATATTTACACCACACATTGCCCTTAGACAGGACATCTCCACTGCCTCCAACCGTCTCCTCGCTGCTGCATTTACCACCCAAGCTTCACATCCATATAAGAGTGTTGGTACTACTATACTTTCATACATTCCCTTCTTTGCCTCCATAGATAACGTTTTTTTGACTCCACATATACCTCAACGCACCACTCACCTTTTTTCCCTCATCAATTCTATGATTAACCTCATCCTTCATAAATCCATCCGCCGACACGTCAACTCCCAAGTATCTGAAAACATTCACTTCTTCCATACTCCTCCTCCCCAATTTGATATCCAATTTTTCTTTATCTAAATCATTTGATACCCTCATCACCTTACTCTTTTCTATGTTCACTTTCAACTTTCTACCTTTACACACATTCTCAAACTCATCCACTAACCTTTGCAATTTTTCTTTAGAATCTCCCATAAGCACAGTATCATCAGCAAAAAGTAACTGTGTCAATTCCCATTTTGAATTTGATTCCCCATAATTTAATCCCACCCCTCTCCCGAACACCCTAGCATTTACTTCTTTTACAACCCCATCTATAAATATATTAAACAACCATGGTGACATCACACATCCCTGTCTAAGACCTACTTTTACCGGAAAGTAGTCTCCCTGTCTTCTACACACCCTAACCTGAGCCTCACTATCCTCATAAAAGCTCTTTACAGCATTTAGTAACTTACCACCTATTCCATATACTTGCAACATCTGCCACATTGCTCCTCTATCCACTCTATCATATGCCTTTTCTAAATCCATAAATGCAATAAAAACTTCCCTACCTTTATCTAAATACTGTTCACATATATGCTTCAATGTAAACACTTGATCTACACATCCCCTACCCACTCTGAAGCCTCCTTGCTCGTCCGCAATTCTACATTCTGTCTTACCTCTAATTCTTTCAATTATAACCCTACCGTATACTTTTTCTGGTGTACTCAGTAAACTTATTCCTCTATAATTTTTACAATCTCTTTTGTCCCCTTTCCCTTTATATAAAGGGACTATACATGCTCTCCGCCAATCCCTAGGTACCTTCCCCTCTTTCATACATTTATTAAACAAAAGTACCAACCACTCCAACACTATATCCCCCCCTGCTTTTAACATTTCTGTCATGATCCCATCAGTTCCAGCTGCTTTACCCCCTTTCATTCTACGTAATGCCTCACGTACCTCCACCACACTTACATTCTGCTCTTCTTCACTCCTAAAAGATGGTATACTCCCTGGCCAGTGCATGAAATTACCGCCTCCCTTTCTTCCTTAACATTTAAAAGTTCCTCAAAATATTCTCGCCATCTACCTAATACCTCCCTCTCCCCATCTACTAACTCCCCTACTCTGTTTTTAACTGACAAATCCATACTTTCCCTAGGCTTTCTTAACTTGTTTAACTCACTCCAAAATTTTTTCTTATTTTCATTAAAATTTCTTGACAGTGCCTCTACCACTCTTTCATCTGCTCTCCTTTTGCACTCTCTCACCACTCTCTTCACCTTTCTTTTACTCTCCATATACTCTGCTCTTCTTATAACACTTCTGCTTTGTAAAAACCTCTCGTAAGCTACCTTTTTCTCTTTTATCACACCCTTTACTTCATCATTCCACCAATCACTCCTCTTTCCTCCTGCCCCCACCCTCCTATAACCACAAACTTCTGCCCCACATTCTAATACTGCATTTTTAAAACTATTCCAACCCTCTTCAACCCCCCCACTACTCATCTTTGCACTAGCCCACCTTTCTGCCAATAGTCGCTTATATCTCGCCCGAACTTCCTCCTCCCTTAGTTTATACACTTTCACCTCCCTCTTACTTGTTGTTGCCACCTTCCTCTTTTCCCATCTACCTCTTACTCTAACTGTAGCTACAACTAAATAATGATCCGATATATCAGTTGCCCCTCTATAAACATGTACATCCTGGAGCCCACCCATCAACCTTTTATCCACCAATACATAATCTAACAAACTACTTTCATTACGTGCTACATCATACCTTGTATATTTATTTATCCTCTTTTTCATAAAATATGTATTACTTATTACCAAATTTCTTTTTACACATAGCTCAATTAAAGGCTCCCTATTTACATTTACCCCTGGCACCCCAAAATTACCTACTACTCCCTCCATAACATTTTTACCCACTTTAGCATTGAAATCCCCAACCACCATTACTCTCACACTTGATTCAAAACTCCCCATGCATTCACTCAACATTTCCCAGAATCTCTCTCTCTCCTCTACACTTCTCTCTTCTCCAGGTGCATTACTATAACCCACTTTTCACATCCAATCTTTATTTTACTCCACATAATCCTTGAATTTATACATTTGTAGTCCCTCTTTTCCTGCCATAGCTTATCCTTCAACATTATTGCTACTCCTTCTTTAGCTCTAACTCTATTTGAAACCCCTGACCTAATCCCAGGTTATGGTGGTCAGTGTTCATGCATTTTTATAAAATTCATTTATAAAATTCATGAGCTCAAATTAAAGTGGCTATTATATTTAACATTATTATTTCACAAATGTCACTCTGTGATCATTAACTTCTGTTTTGTAACAGCATTATAATGTCAGTACTTTTAGGAATTATAAAAAAATAATTTGTTTTCAAAACTATTTGAACTGAAATACTGCGTCATCAATTGCTGTTGCTTTATGAGATTAGTGAACAGTTGTAATAACTATTTACAGAACCTATAGCATGGTAAACAATCAACAGAAAAGAAAATTTTAGTAGATGAATGCTACAAATGTTTAAATACAGTGGACCCCAGGATATCGTAGTCATCGGATTTCGTAATATTCAGTAATCGTAATGTTTTTTCGTCAAAATATTGGCTCTGTGATCGTCATTTACCTCGGTAATAGTTGTTCGTCCCAAACGTGTACAAGTGGCCCCACACGCCATCCCACACCATTCACAGTCAGTCTGCTATTGTTTATCAGGGAGTGACCATTACCCCATGCATTCATAAGAACATAAGAAAGAAGGAACACTGCAACAGGCCTACTGGCCTATGCAAGGCAGGTCCAATTCTCCCACCAGCTTAAGCCAATGCCTTGACCTAGTGAGGTCAGACACATCACTGCATCTGACCTAGTAGCACAAGCTAGTCAGGTCCAACTCACACCCACTTATGTATTTATCTAACCTATTTTTAAAACTACACAATGTTTTAGTTTCTATGACGGTACTCAGGAGTTTGTTCCACTCATCCACAACTCTATTACCAAACCAGTGGTTTCCTATATCCTTCTTGAATCTGAATTTTTCCAATTTAAAGCCATTGCTGCGAGTCCTGTCTATGTTAGATATTTTTAGCACGCTATTTACATCCCCTTTATTAATTCCTGTTTTCCATTTATACACCTCAATCATATACCCCCTAATTCTATGCCTTTCTAGAGAGTGCAGATTCAGGGCCCTTGGTCTATCCTCATAGGGAAGATTTCTGATATATGGGATCAACTTTATCCTCCTTTGTACATTTTCCAGTGCATTTATATCCATTCTGTAATACGGTGACCAAAACTGTGCAGCATAATCTAAATGAGTCCTAACCAAAGATATATAGAGTTGAAGAACAACCTGAGGACTTTTATTATGATTACTTCTTGCTATGAAGTCAAGGATTCTGTTAGCTTTATTGCGAACACTAATGCACTGTTGTCTTGGTTTTAGATTACTGCTAACCAGAACTCCTAAGTCTTTTCGCAATCAGTAATATTAAGATCTACATTATTTAGTTTATATATGGCATGGTTATTTTCCTGTCCAACATTTAGAACTTTGCATTTGTCCATATTAAACTGCATCAGTCTATTCAAATCATCTTAGGGTGCTCTAATGTCCTCATTAGAATGAACTGGACGCTCTATTTTGGCGTCATCAGCAAATTTGCTTATGTCGCTATTTATTCCCTTAGCTACGTCATTTATGTAGACCGAACAAGGGGCCCAACAATGACCCCTGAACACCGCTTGTGACGTGCCCCCATTCTGATTTCTCCCCATTTATGCAAACTCTCTGCTGCCTATTTGTCAACCATGCCTCTACCCAGGAAAAAAATTTCTCCTATTCCGTGCGCCTTAAGTTTCCTCAACCTCTAATGTGGAACTCTATCAAAAGCCTTACTGAAGTCCATATACACAATATCATATTCAATACTATGATCTACCTCCTCAAATACCTTAGTGAAGAAAGTTAGTAAATTCGTAAGACAGGAACTCCCCTTTGTAAAACCGTGCTGAGATTCATTATTCAATTTATGCCTTTCAAGATGGCTACGGATTGCTTCGGCAATTATTGATTCCATGAGTTTTCCCACTATGGAGGTAAGACTTATTGGTCTATAGTTCAAAGCTAAGGACCTGTTACCTGCCTTGTAAATAGGTATTACATTTGCCATTTTCCATTTATCAGACACTATGCTAGTTTGTAGTGATATGTTGAAGTTGAAAAGATTAGCCAAAGGTATGCTAAGTTCCTCTTTACATTACTTTAACACCTTTGCAAACAGTTCATCAGGGCCTGGGGATTTGTTAGGTTTTAATTTCTCTATTTGTCTGAGAACCATATCACTAGTTACCGCAATCGTGCACAGTTTATCATCCTGTTCTACGTAATCTATTATTTCTGGAATTTCGCTAGTATTTTCCTGGGTAAAAACTGAGAGGAAGTAAGTACTGAAAATTTCACACATATCATTGTCAGTGATCTGACCTGAGTTACTCTTAAGTGGGCCTATCTTGTCCCTAATCTTCTGTATACCTGAAAGAACCATTTTGGGTTAGTCTTCGAATCCCTTGCTACCTTAGCCTCATAATCCCTTTTTTATTTTATTCCTTTTTTTTTTATTTCTCTCTAACTGAATATATTGATTTCTTAACTGCCCCTCCCCTCTTTTGATATGCCTATAAATGACTCTCTTTTGACTAATGAGATGTTTTAATCTATTGTTCATTCATCCATTTTGGATCATTTTTGTAAGATCTAATTTACCTACTCGGAACAAAAGTTGTCTGGGCAGCTAAAATTATGCTCTGAAAAATGTCATATTGGCAACCAAGACCACCTACCTGACCCATAGTCAGGACATCCCAATTTACCCTACTCAGGTAATTTTTCAGTCCCATGAAATCGGCCAAGCGAAAGTCTGGGACAGAGATTTGATTGCAGTTATCTGGGTAATTCCATGATATATTGAAACTAAGTGATTTGTGATTGCTTTCCCCAAGCTCATCATTAACCTCAAGATTATTAATTAGTGATTCTTTGTTGGCAAGAACCAAGTCAAGTAGATTGTTTCCTCTAGTTGTTTCTGTCATAAACTGTTTTAAAAAGCAATCCTGAACCGTATCAAGAAAGTCACTAGACTCGATATTTCTTGCCACATTGTTCCAGTCAATTTGTCTAAAGTTAAAATCTCCCATTAATACAATATTTTCATATCTAGATGCCTTATGAATTTCATCCCATAACAGCTTACTGCACTCCCTATGAAGGTTTGGGGGCCTATAAATCACACCCAAAATTAATTTGTCACGACCCTTGAGAAACTAGCCAAACAGATTCTGTGTCCGATATTTCTAATTGTATATCATGTCTAAGACAATTTAAATTTTCTGACATACATCGCCACTCCACCACCCTTCCTGTTGACCCTGTCAGTGTAGAATAGTTTATAACCCTGTATGTTGCATTCAGAAGGCCTTTATCTTTCAGGTTGAACCATGTCTCTGTTATAGCAATAATATCTATATTACCTGCACTTGCAAGTAATCTTAACTCATCTATCTTATTTCTTAGATTCCTACTATTTGTATAGTAAACCTTAAGGGAGCTAGTCACTCGTTGCCCTCTACTATCTCTCTTTGTTTGTTGATCAATTGCTTTGCCTTTACTAGCAACTTTATTTTGAATATTGTCTTTTAAACATATCCCTGAGGTATCCTGGTAATATCTGCTGTTTTCAGCCCTAATACTGCAGTCTGGTTGTTTCACACAAACACCCATACCTCTATAATCTATCAGTTTAAAGTCCTAGACAAATCATCAATTACCCTCTCAATCGAATTGACTAATGCAACCACTCCAGCCCTAGAGAGATGAACCCCATCCCTTGCATACATATCACGTTTGCCATAGAATTTGTCCCAATTATCAGTGAATGGGATTGCAAGTTCCTTGCAGTACCTGTCTAGCCAGCAATTTATACCAATTGCCCTAGACATCCATTCATTGCCCACTCCCTTTCTAGGCAAGATTGGGATTCCTCATAGAAGAGAGGAGCTTACGACGATGTTTTGGTCTGACTTGGACCATTTACAAAGTCACAGTGTGACTTTGTAAATAGTCCAAGTCGGACTGAAACGTCATCGTAAGCTCCTCTCTTCTATGTGCGGGTTATTTGTGTATCGTTCCCGTCACGGTATTGTGCCTTTTTTTGTTATTTATTGGGATTCCTCCCTTAGACCTGACTACTTCTATGGCTGACCTGTACTTATCCAGTAGCTTGCAACTGCTAAATAAGCCACCATGGGCCCAAAGAAAGCTTCTAGTTCCAGCTCTTTGGTAAAGAAGGCAAAAAACACTATAGAATTCAAGAAAGACATCAATGCAAAATACGAAAGTGGAGTACGTGTGGCAGAGCTTACCAGGTTGTATAAGAAACCCCATACAACCATCGCTTCCATCGTGGCCAAGAAAAAGGAAATCAAGGAAGCTGTTGTTGCGAAAGGTGCAAATATGCTCACAAAACAAGAGATCGCAAATACTTGAATATGTGGAGACTTTGTTAGTGTGGATCAACCAAAAACAGCAGGAGATTGTGTTATGCAGTCGATAATTTGTGAAAAGGTTGCATGATGATCTCGTAAAGAAAATGTCTGGAACTAGTGCTGATGTTAGTGAATTTAAGGCCAGCAAAGGTTGGTTTGAGAGATTTAAGAAGCGTAGTGGCATACTCATTGTGGTAAGGCATGGCGAGGCTGCAAGTTCTGACAAATATGCGGCTGAAAAATATGTTCAGGAATTCAAGGGGTACATAGAGGTTGAACAATTCAAACCCCAACAAGTGTTCACTTGTGATGAAACAGGTCTCTTTTGGAAGAAAATGCCAAAGAGGACCTACATTACGCAGGAGGAAAAGGCACTCCCAGGACACAAGCCTATGAAAAACAGGCTAACTCTCATGTTCTACAGTAATGCTAGTGGGGATTTCAGAGTGATACACCAGTAAGGTGTATAACTCTAAAAATCCAGTGTGTTCAAGAAAAACAGTGTCATCAAGAGTAAATTGTGTGATGTGGAAGGTAAACAGTAAGGCATGGGTCACGAGGGAAGTTTTCCTTGATTGGTTCAATGAAGTGTTTGGCCCGAGTGTGAAGAAATACCTCCTGGAAAATAAATTGGAGCTCGAGTGCCTCCTGGTACTGGACAATGCTCCTGCTCATCCTCCAGACTTGGATGACCAAATTGTGGAGGAATTTTGTTTCATCACAGTGAAGTTCTTGCCCCCTAATACCACTCCTCTCATCCAGCCCATGGACCAGCAGGTCATTTCAAACTTCAAAAAAAACTACACCAAAGCAATGTTTCAAAGGTGCTTTGACAACCTCGGACACTGAACTGACCCTAAGAGAGTTCTGGAAAGATCACTTCAGTATCCTCCATTGCATAACCCTTATAGGTAAGGCTTGGGAGGGAGTGACTTCCAAGAATCTGAACTCTGGAGAAAACTGTGGCCAGAATGTGTCCAAGAGAGGGATTTTGAAGGGTTTGGGGCTGACCCTGAAGAGCCTATGGCAGTTGTGGAAAGTATTGTGGCATTGGGGAATTTCATGGGGTTGGAGATGAGTGGCGAGGATGTGGAAGTTAGTGGAGGACCACAGGGAAGAGCTAACCATTTAAGAGCTGCAAGGCCTTCATCTGCAACAGCAACAGACCACACCTCAGGAAACTGCTTCAGAGGAGGAAGAGAGATGGAAGAAGGTGCAAACATTTACGGATGAACATCATCCTGACACAACTGTTGCAGGCCGTGTTGGCAACATGTACAATGATTATGTCGTGTCCCATTTTAGGGAAATTTTAAAGAAAAGTCAGAAACAGAGCTCTCTGGAACAATTTATGCTGTATAGTCCTTGTGGTTTGGCGCTTCTTTTTGATTATAATAACCTGGAACAATTTTTTGAGCAACAGGAGTCCAGCGACTCTCAAGCTGGTCCTAGTGGCATTAAAAAACAAAGGGAAGTAACCCCGGAAAAGAACTTGGTATCTGAAGTTTTAATGGAAGGGGATTCCCCTTCCAAACACTAGTAACTCCTCCATCCTCTCCCCTCCTCCCATACATCAAGTCTTCAATAAAAGTAAGTGTCATGTTGTTATTGTTTATTCTTCATGTCTCATTGTTTTCTGTGTGGGTAAATGTATATTTCATGTAAAAAAAAAAAAATTTTTTTAACACTTTTGGGTGTCTGGAACGGATTAATTGGATTTAAATTATTTCTTATGGGGAAAATAAATTCAGATATCCTCAAATTCAGTTTTAGTCACACTCTCTGTAATGGATTAATTACGATAACCGGGGGGTCCACTGTACTATGAATGCTGTAATCATTTCGTTTTAATTTTCTCGTTGCTAGAAAAATCTAGTATACTCAGTAAAGCAGAGAACAAGCACAAACGGATCCTATTGACATGAGGCAAATGCTCAGAGGAGACAAGAAAACTTGAAGATGAGAAAATTAAAATGAGCTGATCACAGCATTCATAGTTTTTGAACATTTGTAGCATTCGTCTACTAAAATTTTGTTTTCTGTTGATTGTTTACCATGTTATAGCGCTGTATAGCCATTGTGGCTTAGCGATTCTTTTTTATTATAATAATAATTACCATGTTATAGGTTCTGTAAATGATTACTACAACTGTTCACTAATTTCATAAAGCAATAGAAACTGATGATCCAGTATTTCAGTTCAAATAGTATTAAAAATAAAAATTTTTATAATTCCTAAAAGTACTGACCCTATAATGCTGTTACAAAACAGAAGTTAATGATCACAGAGTGACATTTGTGAAATAATAATGTCAATTGTAATAGCCACTTTAATCTGAGTTCGTGAATTTTATAAAAAACGTCTGACCATAGTCACCGTATGCAATATAAAGATGAACTGTGGGAGGTCACAGACTGCAAAGTAGTGAAATATTATCAAGGAAATATTAGGCATTTTGAAATTGGTATAATGTGGCAACTACATCTTCAAATCACTTGTGCTCTCATATCTAAGATAGTGTGTGCACACTTCCTTTCAAGGCAGGAAGTAAGAGCTAGAAAATGTACAGGTGTCATTTACTGTCCACATAATCAACAGAACACTGAAGCTACTGGGCACTCTGCAAAGAATGTGAAATGACTTTGGAATGGAGGAGAGATACTTGATAATATATAAACAGAAAATAAAAAAAATCCTAAATCTGTATGCTACTATAATTTACTGAGGTGAGAGAGATGGAACTGTACAATAAACCCAGTGAAAGCAGAGATCATAGCATCTACATCATGGCCCTACTCTAACCTGCTGCAAGAACAAAGTTAGAGGTTATCTAGACATAACTGAACACCTGAAAAGAGAGTGCTAGATCACCCACGTTGTGATGCCTTTTCAGGTTAATGACAGCAATAGCCTGGTTGATTAAGTGGTCAACAATGAAGGCCTTGTTAATGGTTTGTCTTCATTTATATTTCTTAAGTGGATGCTATTTGTTTTATATTGACATTATGTATCTGAAAACTGTTTTCAATTTTGCCAGTAGAGTGGAGCATACAAGGTTATCACTGTTCTGATAATCCAGTGTCTAATACTACTCCCAGATACCTTTCTAATATGGCCTGTTGTCACTTTCATTTCCATTACAAAGGCACTTTACATTAAATGCTATCATCCATTTATGGAAAGGCACCTAGGGAGCAAGTGATGGGTAACGTGATTTTGTTGGATCACTCTGCCTTGATGGGAAACAGCTGGTGATTTAAAACAAAAAATCATGAGAAGATTAAATTACTGACAAATCTTTATAAAACACAAGATGCAAATTAGACACAGGAAAAGCAAGGAAACTGTGAAGTAGAACAAGTAGGTATAATGGGTGTTGAGTATGGAAAGGGGTGAACATTAGCCGTTTTGTTGGACAATAGATAACACTTGATATATAAAGACAAGCAAATGAAATTATCAATGGAGACTGTGAACACTCCATCTCTGATGAGTTAAAATAATTTTTAGGTATGTACTTTTTTTTGTGAATTACACTGCAATGCAAATTTAGGGATGATTTGAATATCTTTAAGACCCCTTGTCTGGAAGGCTCTAGTTAAACTAAAGGATAGGTTAAGTTTGTTTACTGTCCTAAGTCATTTAATAAACAATCTATACCTAAGGAGACTCCTGCAACAAAGGTCCATACTCTGAAATACCCATTTCAGGAATTATTCTTTGGTATTTAATTGGCCATACTATTCATAATGACTTAATGCTGTGGCATACAATACCTAAGTAAATTAGTAAATGGTTCTTCAGAATTCAGACCTAAGTCAGTGGAGTCCATCACAGTCTTGTTTCTGGAGAAGATTGCCAACAAGAGTTGGGAACTTCAGTTTCAGCTGGTACGGCACTGCACATCAGCCATGTTGCGATCATTGAGCCCAGGGGATGGATCTCTTGGAGGGTTGTCATTAGCCTGACCTGGTCTTCCACTCCCTCTTCCCTCCCCATTGCCACCACCAAGCATGTGTGCCATATTACCCATATGCATGAGCATCATTTCTAAGGGATCTGCACGCATGCGTTGCTGGTTAGCTTGAGCAATCTCCTCTATATCCAAGAATGGTTCACTGTCATTATCCATCTGTAAAACAAAATATGCTTTTATCTCACCTTGTAAAATACTTTTCAAAAGATGAACTTGCCCAATTACACACTTTTTAAACTTGTTGGCAGTCTCCTGCTGAGACTGCCAACAAGTTTAAAAGGAAGAAAACACATTCACTCAATTGCTGTCTTTCGAATACGTTCCAGATTCCATTCAACATCCAAAATTGACAACCAAAGCAATTTTTCCCGTAAAAGAATAATGCAAATAGAATTAATCCATTCCAGACCCCAAATGACAATATAATAATATATTAGTACATTGGTAACTACTACATAAAACAAAGTATAAAATTATACAGCAACGGGAAAGTGTAGAAATGAATTACATGAAAATTTAACTGAAATACTGTACAGTACATAAACCTTTACCTGCCAGGAGAGGAGGGAGGGGATGTTACTGCATGGAAGGAGAGTCACCTATTAATATATCAGGCAACTGTCCTTTTGGTGTTTTCTTTGTCTCTTCACCACTAACACCTGGTTCTTTCTCACTAAAAAAACCTATCCAGCGAGGCTGGTTTCAGGCTCCATTTTAACACTCGTCTAAACCGAGACATTACACTGTCATTGTAAATATTAGAGACACAGATGGCCACTGCTTTGTGTGGATGGTATTTTTCAACAAACTCCTGCCATTTAGCACACATTTCCTTGACAAGTACAATAGGCACATCATCCCTTCCCTGCTCCTCCTCCTCTCTAATAACTTCTTTTTTACAAATTTTCTTTTTGTTTTCATCTCTCTCTTTGGACCCATGATGGCTATCTTGCAATAAAAAAAAATTTGCACCACAACCACAAGATGCACAACAAAAGCTCAAAAGATGTTTACAGCACACAAGTTAGTGGCTACCCACCATACACGTAAAAACTTGCCTGTCGACAACCATGAGAATGTACAAAAACCCAGATGTTTTTTTCTCGGACATCTCATTCAAAAACAAACTTAATCGACAAGTAATGCTTAACAACCTAGGCTCGACTGTATATTGTATTTAGTCCTGCTAAATAACTATACTTTTTAAGATGAGTACACTAGGAAGCACCAAACTCATAAGGGCACTATTGCATCTGGGAAATGAAAGGTAGGAGTTTGATACGAGAAGGGGGAAAAAAAATAGCTCAAATTTTTAAGACTAGACTATACAGTGGACCCCCGGTTAACGAACTTTTTTCATTCCAGTAGTATGTTCAGGTGCCAGTACTGACCGAATTTTTTCCCATAAGGAATATTGTGAAGTAGATTAGTCCATTTCAGACCCCCAAACATACACGTACAAACGCACTTACATAAATACACTTACATAATTGGTCGCATTTGGAGGTGATCGTTAAGCGGGGGTCCACTGTATAGCTTCCTAGCATCAAGCCACCCTCCTTGAAGGATGTATATAGTAAAAACTAGTCATTTGTATGGGATACATTTCATGAAACAATACCTCTGTACTATACAAAGTGTTGTTCCTTGACTCTGCTGGAGGGGCCTAGATTGTTCTCAACCTACAGATTATCCATAGTTTTTTTTTTTTTTTTTAACAAGTCGGCCGTCTCCCACCGAGGTAGGGTGACCCAAAAAGAAAATACTTTAATCATTATTCAACACTTTCACCTCACTCACACATAATCACTGTTTTTGCAGAGGTGCTCAGAACACAACATATCCCTCCAAACTGCTAATATCCCGAACCCCTCCTTTAGAGTGCAGGCATTATACTTCCCATTTCCAGGACTCAAGTCTGGCTATTAAAAATAACTGGTTTCCCTGAATCCCTTCACTAAATATTAAATCCCTGCTCACACTCCAACAGATCGTCAGGTCCCAAATACCATTCATCTCCATTCACTCCTATCGAACAAGTTCATGCACGCCTGCTGGAAGTCCAAGCCCCTTGCCCACAAAACCTCCCTTACCCCTTCCTTCCAACCTTTTCGATGATGACCCCTACCCCGCCTTCCTTCCCCTACATATTTATATGCTCTCCATGTCATTCTACTTTGATCCATTCTCTCTAAATGACCAAACCACCTCAACAACCCCTCTTCAGCCCTCTAATACTTTTATTAACTCCACACCTTCTAATTTCCACACTCCAAATTTTCTGCATAATACACCTACCATCCGACTTATGACCGAGTTCGGTTCCGAGAAACCGGTCGTAAGTCGAACTTTACTACTGAATATCAACAAAACATTTTTGTAATTATTTTATTGTTTTATTTTGGTATTCCATGTTTTACTTTACTTTTTATGTTGTTAGTACTGTATTTTATACTGTAAGGTTAAGGATAACCACTGTGTACAACACAAATAGTTGTTTATTTCCCAGAAATTTGGCATAAAAAACACGGTCGTAAGTCGGATGGTAGGTGTATTTACACCACACATTGCCCTTAGACAGGACATCTCCACTGCCTCCAACTGCCTCCTCACTGCTGCATTCACAACCCAAGATTCACACCCATATAAGAGTGTTGGCACTACTATACTTTCATACATTCCCTTCTCTGCCTCCATAGATTACGTTTTTTGTCTCCACATATACCTCAACGCACCACTCACCTTTTTTCCCTCATCAATTCTATGATTAACCTCATCCTTCACAAATCCATCCGCCAACACTTCAACTCCCAAGTATCTGAAAACATTCACTTCTTCCATACTCCTCCTCCCCAATTTAACACCCTCATCACCTTACTCTTTTCTATGTTCACTTTCAACTTTCTACCTTTACACACACTCCCAAACTCATCCACTAACCTTTGCAATTTTTCTTTAGAATCTCCCATAAGCACAGTATCATCAGCAAAAAGCAACTGTGTCAATTCCCATTTTGTATTTAATCCCATCCCTCTCCTGAACACCCTAGCATTTATTAGTTCTGTTTACTTTATATTTACATGCCAGAAATTACCTGTGGGAGAGGGGCCCATAGTTTGACAACAGATTCTATTCCACTGGTCGCCAGGAGACAGCTGTGAGGATGGCACTGGACACAGTTAACAATGGACTCGTCTCCAGGTATAACACGAATAAGGTTAGTTGTGTGGCGATCCCAAACAAACAAATTCCCATCATCAGAACCAGCAGCAATAAATTGACCATCTCTGCAACACAGGACAAAATGTATTGAAAGGCACTTAGGAATATAATGATACATAAAACACATGCTGTGTGATGCAATAAAATATTAAACAAAAGAAGGGCTTTGACCAAGGGCACTGAATATAAAAAAAAAAAAACTACATAAATGTGTATGACAATTTTAAATGAAATGATATAGTATTATGTCAATACTTCCAGTTTTATTATCAATACTGTATTCATGGGGAAGATTTAAATCTGTAGGGGGTCTACAACACCTGAGACAGTGGTGTATGATCCTGGTAGTTTGTCAGTTTTGATTATAATACTAACACAACACCTGGGGAATAAGAGTTAATTGACAGAATGTAGGATTGCGGATGAGCAAGGAGGTTTCAGAGTGGGTAGGGGATGTGTAGATCAAGTGTTTACATTGAAGCATATATGTGAACAGTATTTAGATAAAGGTAGGGAAGTTTTTATTGCATTTATGGATTTAGAAAAGGCATATGATAGAGTGGATAGAGGAGCAATGTGGCAGATGTTGCAAGTATATGGAATAGATGGTAAGTTATTAAATGCTGTAAAGAGTTTTTATGAGGATAGTGAGGCTCAGGTTAGGGTGTGTAGAAGACAGGGAGACTACTTTCCGGTAAAAGTAGGTCTTAGACAGGGATGTGTGATGTCACCATGGTTGTTTAATATATTTATAGATGGGGTTGTAAAGGAAGTAAATGCTAGGGTGTTCGGGAGAGGGGTGGGATTAAATTATGGGGAATCAAATTCAAAATGGGAATTGACACAGTTACTTTTTGCTGATGATACTGTGCTTATGGGAGATTCTAAAGAAAAATTGCAAAGGTTAGTGGATGAGTTTGGGAATGTGTGTAAAGGTAGAAAGTTGAAAGTGAACTTAGAAAAGAGTAAGGTGATGAGGGTGTCAAATGATTTAGATAAAGAAAAATTGGATATCAAATTGGGGAGGAGGAGTATGGAAGAAGTGAATGTTTTCAGATACTTGGGAGTTGACGTGTCGGCGGATGGATTTATGAAGGATGGGGTTAATCATAGAATTGATGAGGGAAAAAAGGTGAGTGGTGCATTGAGGTATATGTGGAGTCAAAAAATGTTATCTATGGAGGCAAAGAAGGGAATGTATGAAAGTATAGTAGTACCAACACTCTTATATGGGTGTGAAGCTTGGGTGGTAAATGCAGCAGCGAGGAGACGGTTGGAGGCAGTGGAGATGTCCTGTTTAAGGGTAATGTGTGGTGTAAATATTATGCAGAAAATTTGGAGTGTGGAAATTAGGAAAAGGTGTGGAGTTAATAAAAGTATTAGTCAGAGGGCAGAAGAGGGGTTGTTGAGGTGGTTTGGTCATTTAGAGAGAATGGATCAAAGTAGAATGACATGGAAAGCATATAAATCTATAGGGGAAGGAAGGCGGGGTAGGGGTCGTCCTCGAAAGGGTTGGAGAGAGGGGGTAAAGGAGGTTTTGTGGGCAAGGGGCTTGGACTTCCAGCAAGCGTGCATGAGCGTGTTAGATAGGAGTGAATGGAGACAAATGGTACTTGGGACCTGACGATCTGTTGGAGTGTGAGCAGGGTAATGTTTAGTGAAGGGATTCAGGGAAACCGGTTATTTTCATATAGTCGGACTTGAGTCCTGGAAATGGGAAGTACAATATTATTATTATAATCAAAAAGAAGCGCTAAGCCACAAGGACTATACAGCAATGGGAAGTACAATGCCTGCACTTTAAAGGAGGGGTTTGGGATATTGGCAGTTTGGAGGGATATGTTGTGTATCTTTATATGTGTATGCTTCTAAACTGTTGTATTCTGAGCACCTCTGCAAAAACAGTGATAATGTGCGAGTGTGGTGAAAGTGTTGAATGATGATGAAAGTATTTTCTTTTTGGGGATTTTCTTTCTTTTTTGGGTCACCCTGCCTCGGTGGGAGACGGCCGACTTGTTGGGGGGAAAAAAAAAAAAAAAAGGAAAGAATAGCTCTAATTCCTTGGATCAAAAGCCATTCACCAGCATCAAGGCACCACCTTTGATATCCTGGGAGAATTAAGAAAATGTCAAGAAAGACTGAATTATTACATTATAATCATGGAAAAGTGCTAAACCATAGGGGTCACACAGTGCCAGGAGAATGTAGGGCAAACAAGACTGATCCAAGGAAAGAAAAAATGAGCCCAACTCCTCATGTCAGGAGCCCCCTCACCAGGTAATGCTGCCATAGCCTACTATGCAGCCTAAATTAGAAAATGTATAGTATAAGCTGGAGTGATAATTACTTTCCAAGGAATACAGCTTCTTTTATGTCTGTGGTAGTATTGCAGTGGCCACAATAGGACTTGTAGTAGTCAGCTGCTCGTGACCGCCAATCTTGCTCCTGAATGCTTGGAGTTGGAAGACTACCAAGGAGCCCTTCCTCATCACTGTCTCCATCACCATTATTTCCTACAGAAAAAAAAGTGAGCATAAAACTGGAAATTATTTAACTTTTATGAAACAAATACTGCATATGAACACCTACACTGTCTTACCAAATTTATGATCTTGTTACTCCAAATTGAAATTCTGAGACATTATTTAGTTCTCACTAATTCTTTGATACAGTACACTTTTAATTTTAATAATTTTCCTGCCTTAGAAAAGTGACCTTATGTAGAAACTCCCCATATCTGCCTACCACAAAAACTACATATTTTTGAAAGTATTCTACATGCTGGCTTGGCTGTGGCACAAAGGTAACAAGTACTTATGGCAAGATATCTACTGAATAAATCTTGGTGAATAGGTTTTCATATTTTGGGTCACCTTACCTTGGTAGGAAATGGCTGATACACACACATGCACACAAAAGTATATGCAGTTACAAAATTTGCCTCTAAATTAGAAAATATGGGACTAAATAAATACTACACAAGAGGTTAAATGTTTGGGGAATATTTGACAAAGATTCTTGTAGGAAAGTCCATGAAACAAAGAAAACATACTGACCTGATGATGACCGAGGAGTGTCAGCTAGAAAGAGAAAAAAATTTAATTAAAGACATGATCATCAAACTTTTATTACTTGTAAATTTTATGACATGTGCTTTTCTCTCTCAATGTACAGAAAAATTAGCAAAGTACAGTAGTCTCTTCTATTCAGTAATACTGTGCTGTATCTTATTACAATATTTCGTATCTGTGCGCCTCCGGTAAGACAAGTGATAGTGTGAATGATGGCGAGCGTTTCTTTTTTGGTTCACACTGCCTTGGTGGGAGACGTTCAGCATGTTAAGAAAAAAAAATAGAAATGCTCCTAAATACAAAAAAAGAATTCAGAAATATCTCTGAAATTCTAAATATACTTTTGCACAGTACTAAAATAATGAATTTTTTTTTTTTTTTTTTTTTTTTATCACACTGGCCAATTCCCACCAAGGCAGGGTGGCCCGAAAAAGAAAAACTTTCACCATCATTCACTCCATCACTGTCTTGCCAGAAGGGTGCTTTACACTACAGTTTTTAAACTGCAACATTAACACCCCTCCTTCAGAGTGCAGGCACTGTACTTCCCATCTCCAGGACTCAAGGCCGGCCTGCCGGTTTCCCTGAACCCCTCAGACTTACTACTGCACAGCCAACTTTTAAATTTTGCATGTTCTGAGCAAATTCAATTTTGCACACCTTGCCATCTACTTCACCATCACCAACCACAAAACAAACATGGCTACCTGTTATTTACAGACAGCTACTTTACAATTATTCACAACTGCTGAAGCTGGTTTCTTTAATACATACTGGTAATATGTAAATTTTAATCTGGTTCCTTATCACTAAAGTAAATCTGGGGAAACAATTTTGTAGGGAAAGATGTCTGGAGTTTAGTTTATAAGTACTGAAACCACCACTTACAAGTAACCCAAAGCCTACCTCTGTTCTTCATCTTGAGCAAACAAGGCACAGCTCCTGGCCCTGCCTCTTCACTGATTGCTACTGGGTCCTCTCTTTCCCTGTTCCATGAGTTTTATCAAACCTCGTCTTAAAAATATGTATGGTTCCTGCCTCCACTACGTCACTTTCTAGGATATTCCACTTCCTGACAACTCTATGGCTGAAGAAATACTTCCTAACATCCCTTTGACTCATAGGAGTCTTCAACTTCCAATTGTGACCCCTTGTTTGTGTGTCCCATCTCTGGAACATCCTGTCTTTGTCCACTGTGTCAATTCCTCGCAGTATTTTATATGTCATTATCATGTTTTCCCTGACCCTCCTGTCCTCCAGTGTCATCAGGCTGATTTCCCTTAGCCTTTGCTCATAGGTCAATCCCCTTAGCTCTGGGACTAGTCTCATTGCAAACCTTTGCACTTTCTCTAATTTCTTATGTGCTTGACCAGATATGGATTCCAAACTGGTGTTGCATACTCCAATATGGGCCTGACGTATATGGTGTACAGAATCTTGAACGATTCCTTACTGAAGTATTGGAAATCTATTCTTAGGTTTGCCAGACACCCGTATGCTGCAGCAGTTATCTGATTGATGTGCTCCTCAGGAGATGTGCTTGGTATTATACTCATCCCAAGATCTTTTCCCTTGAAAAGATCTTTGGCCACCTAGGCTATACTCTGTCCGCAGGCTTCTTTGCCCTTCCCTTATCTTCATGACTTTGCATTTGGCGGGGTTAAATTCAAGGAGCCAGCTGCTGGACCAGGTTTGTAGCCTGTCTAGGTCTCTCTGTAGTCCTGCCTGATCCTCGAGTGATTGAATTCTCCTCATTAACTTCACATCATCTGCAAACAAGGACACTTCTGAGTCTATTCCTTCCATTATGTCATGTACACATACCAAAAACAGCACAGGTCTTAGGACTGACCCCTGTGGAACCCTGCTCATCACAGGCGCCCACTCTGACACCTCGTCACGTACCATGACTCATTGTTGACTCCCTGTCAAATATTCTCTGATCCATTGCAGTGCCTTTCCTGTTATGCATGCCTGATCCTCTAGCTTTTGCATTAACCTCTTTTGTGGAACACACTCTGTGTGTGTGTATGTGTGTGTGTGCATGCTTGCGTGTAATGAAGTGCACATAATGTGCCAAACAATACGGTACGTACTTAATATTACTCACCAAGTGTGAGTTAATCTCTACAATATTTCCAACATGTTCAACCATTACAGAAATATAGCTATAGTAGTTGCATCACTGTTAAAAACCTGGAAATATGTCAATACAGTGTAATTATGATCATTTATGATGATGAGTTATTAACCTTCAGGATCAACAGTTCAAATAATGTTTTATGGTTACAGACAGTGGCAGCTCGTGTATAGGCACTGCGGAACTGCAGCACTCCCTTTTTTCACTCGATATTATCGATAACATTCAATATAATGAGTCTTTCTTCTTTAATTCTTTCTTTACATGTACTTGTACATTATATAATCCTGAAGCTTAATGTCAGTAACCATCCCCTAGTACACGAAAAAATTATATAAATCCTTGTATGGAACTGTGTGCTTCACAGTTCCAGCGACTCGGTGTTTGGCTGTTGTGCACATGCGCACATGTCTGAGATAAGACGCTGTACGCTAGGTAGAGAGAACACTGTTAAGTAAAAGGACACAAATGCAACTAATGTGACATTTTATTGTGGCAACATTTCGCTCTCCAGGAGCTTTGTCAAGCCGATACAAACAATATATGGACACAGAGGGTATATATAGGCTGGTAGTAGTAATATAAATTGTAAAGGTAGTAGTAATACAATATGGTAGAAAAGTCAACTTGCACACTAGTAAAAGGTTATAAAAGCTATTACTTGGGTACCATAAAAATAGGGTAGACAAATATTTCTATTGGTGGTTGGATTTGAGAAGGTCTGTTTCAGTGTTCCTCCTCTGTTTTGTTCTTGTATAGCCGAGACTATGTGATGGCAGGGTTTACTGTTTAGAGGAGGATTTTTGCTAATACTTCAGAAATGATGAAACTGCCTTTATTTTGCTTGATTGTGTTAGAAACAGCAATTAATGATGATTCAAGGCATTTACATCTGCAGAAATTAGGCTCTCTGATCACTATTCGAGCATTGTTGAATTTCATTAGGTGATTGGTGTAATTCCAGTGTTGTACACAGGTGTTGTTCAAGTTATCGTTCCTACATGCATTGTGTTCATTGAGGTGTGTTTCGAGGTTTCTTGCTGTTTCACCTACATATATTTTGTCACAGCCTCCACAGGGTATAGTGTAAACCCCTGCATTGACTGGTTCATAGTGCTTCGATTTTGTCCTGGTTAGATCCTTTACTTAAGTGCTGGATGCGATGGTGACTCTAGTGTTAGCTTGTGCTAGTACTGTACTTTAGAAATGTTCAGTGTAATCTAGTTGTTGGAAAGAATTATAACTTTGTTAGGAGTGGTGTTGAAGAGCTCTTTTCTTGCAGTCTTTGATGAAAAAGAAAGGAAATTGTAGATCAGTAAAGATTTGGTGTATGTAAGTACATTCCTTGTCAAGAAACTCAGGACTACAAATTCAGTATGCTCTTAGGAAAAATACGATGATGATGCCTTTCTTAGTCTTAGTATCTTGATTGGAATAGAAGTGGGCGAGATCATTTTTGTTGGTAGGTTTACGGTAAACTTGAAATCTTAGATTGTTATCAACTTTGTGAATGAGGACGTCTAGAAAAGGTAGCTTGTCATTACTCTTCTTCTAGAGTAAACTGGATAGCCAGTTCAACTGCGTTGAGCCTGAAGATTCTGTACATCAAAACATTTGGGAGTTATTATGAAGACGTCGTCCACATAACGTAACCAAGTGACTCTGGTGGAGATGATGTTGGTGAAGTGTTCAGTTTCCAGGTGCTCCATGTACAAGTTGGCTAAGACGGCACTGATAGATGGCCCCATTCCCTAAGAGCATGCCAAATTTGTAGTCCTGAGTTTTTTGAGGAGGAATGTACTTACATACACCAAACCTTCCCTGATCTAGAATTTTCCTCCTTTTTCATCAAAGACTGCAAGAAAAGAGCTCTTCAGATCATCTATTCTTCATGCACCAACACCACTCCTGACAAAGTTATAATTCTTCCCGACAGCCAGGTTGCACTGAACATTTCTAAAGTACTAGCACACGCTAACACTAGTCACCAACGCATCCAGCACTTCAATAAAGGATCTAACCAGGACAAAATCGAAGCACCATGAACCAATCAATGCAGGGGTTTACACTATACCCTATGGAGGCTGTGACAGGATATATGTAGGTGAAACAGTAAAAAACCTCGAAACACGCCTCAATTAACACATTAATGCATGTAAGAACAATAACTTGAACAACACCTTCGTACAACACTGGAATTCTACCAATTACCTCATGAAATTCAACGAGACCCAACTAGTGATCAGAGCACCTACCTTCTGTACACGTAAATGCCTTGAACCATCATTAATTGCTGTTTCTAATACAATCAAGCAAATTAAAGGCAGCTTCATCACCTCTGAAGTATTAGCAAAAATCCTTCTCAAAACGATAAACCCTGCCATCACATAGTCTCTGCTACACAAGAACACAACAGAGGAGGAACACTGAAACAGACCTTCTCAAATCCAACCACCAATAGAAACATTTGTTTACCCTATTTTTATGCTACCCAAGTAATAGCTATTATAACCTTTTCCTCATGTGCAAGTTGATTGTTCTACCATACTGTATTACTACTACCTCTACAATTTATATTACAACTACCAGCCTATATATACCCTCTGTGTCCATGTATTGTTTGTAACGGCTTGATAAAGCTCTTGGAGAGCGAAACATTGCCACATAAAATGTTGTTGAATGGAATGCTAAACAGTAATAATGCCCAAATAAAATTTTGCTCATTTCATTGTCATCCTTGGTGTAGTGTTTTTACTGCCACCTTGAAGTAGAGTGCCATATTAGAAGGCTTTTCAAGTTTGCATATGAGAAGAGTATAATACATCAATCTATATTTAGGGTTTTCCTATTTCTCAAATAACATTTTGTTTCCTTGTATTTCCTTCATTTAATGTGAGTATTTAGGTTTCAACTCAATCTAATTTTTTCTGTATATGATATCTTTCCTTCATTCTATCATATACAGTAGATTAGTGATTGCTTTACTTGTCAAGTCTCCTGCATTCTCTATCTTTATCTTTCTTGGGGGCAAATGTAAGAGGAGTAAATGGGTGAATGTGAAAGGGTTGGGTGGGTGGGAGAATGAGAGAGGGGTTGATGGAAAGGTGGGCTAATGAGAGAGGGTTGGGTGGGTGGGTGATTGTGAGAGGGGTTGATGGAAAGGGTAGGTGAGTGAATGTGAGAGGATGGATGAATGTAAGAGGGTGGGTAGATGGGTGAATGCAAGAGGGTTAGTAGGTGGGTGAAGATAGGGAAGATATGCACTCAGGGAGGAGGCAATGGATCAGTGCAGGGAGGCAGTGAGGGATGGAGAGGCCTCCCCCTCCTTGGCTCTCAGCCAACACCCCCACTCCTTCACCCTCCTCTGCCTGAGCTGGGGCATCCCTCATTAGCTTGGTGGCTATCCTAGCCTGACAACCACTCACAACTAACACAACATAAACAATAAATCTATACTGCAGTTCTTCAACAATTTTACCAAATATACGTAAGGTTTTTTATACATGTATACAAGGTACATACACAAAGTATGAATCCATTAAGTAAAAAATTAACAGATAAATATTTATAAATTTTTGTTAATAAAAACATGCTAATGGACAAAATCCAGAATTATGGACTCTTTACTATTTTGTCTGGCCATTTTTTTGTCTGTTAATGTGAGGTTTTAATGTATACTGTACAGTACAGTATAACCTCAATTTAATGGATCCAACTTAACAGATTTTGGATTAACCCTTAAACTGTCCAAACGTAGATCTACGTTTGCACGTGTAGTGCTCCAAATGTAGATCAACTTTATTTTTCATTCCTTCAAATTTGGCACAATAGGCTTGAATTGCCTAGACATGAAAGAATGGGTCTGTGCACTCAGTGTGTGCACTATTAAAAAAATCTGGGAGCACTTAGTACCTAGTGGGAGTACCAGTTCAACTGAGCGCCGGCTAGAGCAAATAGCGTGGCAAACACCAGGGATTCACTGATGCCATGTCGGATTAACACTCCCATTTTAAGAGGAAAGTAAAAATAGGTTAGATAAATACATGAGTGTGGGTGGGTCTGAGTTGGACCTGACTAGCTTGTGCTACTTGGTCTGATGTCATGCTCCTTCCTTCAATGGATGTGACCTGACTAGGTGGGTCATTTGTCTAAGCCGGGGAGGGGGGTGTGTGAGTGTACTGCTTGCATGTCCTGCCTGCTGGTAGTGTTCCTTCTTCTTATGTCTTCTTTTTATGTATTGGCAGGCTGGCCTGCTTTGGCTTCTATACCTCTGTCTACATCTCTGTCTATCTATATTTTTTATTTATATACTCTGTCTCACATCACACATAAGTCAGTGTAAATAAAAACGTTCAACATTACTAGATATCCAAAAAGTGCTACAGCAAAGTTTAAACTGCAACATACACCTCTAGAAACATGTTAGTCGTGTATCATGAAACAATAAAGCCAGGGTTCCCGAACCCATTTATCAAATGTCACTGAGTGATAAACTCATACACACGTCTTCAAGAGTTTGATATCCTTACTCCAGGCAACAGAAAGACGATAGCAGGGCAGACAGAGACAGAAACAAAGGCACCAAGACCGTAGACTAATAGACAGGCAGACAGGAGACCAAACTGTTTGCTTAACATGATAACAATACACTCGGAGGTTTTAGCCTAGCAGTGGGCATTTTCAACTTACTCTGTCAATGAATAGGGATGTCTTTATACATATGTACTTACCATGATAATCCAAGATTACTAAAGATTTTGGGACACCTATAATACTTTGCATATATTTTAATAATAGTAAACCAGAGTGAAATGGTTCCCTGTCAATGGACCTTATCAAATGTCACTGACTGATAAATGTCATAACACGATTCTTCAAGGAGCGCCGGCTAGACTATACTCCAGGCAGACAGAAAGACAGATAAGCAGAGGCAGACAGAGACAGATAAGCAGAGGCAGACAGAGACAGATAGATAGATAGACAGGCAGACAGAGAGACAAGACATGTTTGTGTGTAACAGTGATAACAAATACAGCGAGGGTTAGCCTGGAGCAGTGGGCATTTATCAAATGTCACTAGGCTGTCAATGGTATAGGGATGCCTTTCATAACAATGTACTTCAATGTATATGCCAGGGTATCTAAAGCATTGTTGGGACCTATAAATACTTTGCATATATTTCTAAACAATAGTAACCCAGGCAGGTGTAAATGTTCACCTGTCAATGTGACTGTGACTATTTGAGCACTATTTCAGTACCTAATATTAGTGTCAGAACAAAGACTGGCTATGAAATTACAAGAACTATTATAAATTGTAATTATCAGAACATAAAAAATATATAAATTAAAATATAAACAAGAAAAAAAAGGTATATTGGCAACACTTCTGCAAGAGGCAGGAGTCGATGCTGCCGACAGGTGAGCATCCAGTGCCAACTTCACGGTCTTATATCTCGGTAAGTACTGGCCCTAATTTTTTTTTTAATTCTATAACATGTAGAAAAATGTGCTCTTCATTTTAAAAGAAAATAAAAAAAAAAATTATTTTTCAAAATATTCGGAGCGCCACATGAGTGAACGTAGATCTACGTTTGGACAGTTTAAGGGTTAAATGAACAAAATCTGTGTCTGGAAAACATCTGTAAGCAACAGAAAAAATTTATTAAATTCAGAACTGTCTGTTACTGCAATAGTCTGCTGGGTAAATTCATTACATATTTAATGGATGGAGTCCAGAAATCTGAATAGTCCATTACTGTTGTTGTCCACAAGGTACATTTATTTTCAGATTTAATGGACTAAATCACATTAAATCCAGAATTGTCTTTAACTGTTATGACAATGGAAAAATGTTCTCATAACTGGGACTTAACAGACACTCAATATTAACAATGCAGTAGTAATTTTAAGTTTGCAATTTAAATAAGTAAGACAGTGGTACCCCGAGTTTCGGCCATAATTTGTTCCAGAAGGCTGTTTGAGTGTCGTTACCAAACGAAATTGTTCCCATAAGGAATAATATAAATTAGATTAATCCATTTCAGACCCCCAAAAATACACTTAGAAAAGCACTTACAATAATACAGTTACATAATTGTTCGAGATGGGAGCTGTATGAAACTCGAGGTACCACTGTATATGTGAACAAATGATCAGTCCCCTCTTCCTTGTGGTCTCTCTCTCTCTCTCTCTTTTATTCTCAATAATAATTTTTCATATCTGACTCATTTCTACAACTTTTTTTCAAAAGTAATGGCATGGGAGGCAGTAGACTGAGGAAGTTTACAGGACTAATCAAGAATATTCACAAACCTAAACTGTCTCATTTATTGTCTGCTACCCTTTCTTCCTCTTCCCTTTCCTATTTCATTCAACCAGATTTGGGCAGAAAAGTGAATTCCCTGAATGAATTATGCTCTCTTTCTTCCACAACTAGCAAATAAAAAATCTTACTACAAAAATTATTCATATGTGGTAAGTTACTAAATGCTGTAAAGAGTTTTTATGAGGATAGTGAGGATCAGGTTAGGGTGTGTAGAAGAGAGGGAGAATACTTCCCGGTAAAAGTAGGTTTTAGACAGGGATGTGTAATGTCACCATGGTTGTTTAATATATTTATAGATGGGGTTGTAAAAGAAGTAAATGCTAGGGTGTTCAGGAGAGGGGTGGGATTAAATTATGGGGAATCAAATACAAATGGGAAGTGACACAGTTACTTTTTGCTGATGATACTGTGCTTATGGGAGATTCTAAAGAAAAATTGCAAAGGTTAGGGGACAAGTTTGGGAGTGTGTGTAAAGGTAGAAAGTTGAAAGTGAACATAGAAAAGAGTAAGGTGATGAGGGTATCAAATGATTTAGATAAAGAAAAATTGGATATCAAATTGGGGAGGAGGAGTATGGAGAAAGTTAATGTTTTCAGATATTTGGGAGTTGACGTGTCAGCGGATCTATTTATGAAGGATGAGGTTAATCATAGAATTGATGAAGGAAAAAAGGCGAGTGGTGCGTTGAGGAACATGTGGAGACAAAAAACGTTATCTATGGAGGCAAAGAAGGGAATGTATGAAAGTACAGTACAAGTGTAGTACCAAAACTCTTATATGGGTGTGAAGCTTGGGTTAAAAATGCTGCAGTGAAGCGGCAGTTGGAGGCAGTGGAGATGTCCTGTTTAAGGGCAATGTGTGGTGTAAATATTATGCAGAAAATTCGGAGTGTGGAAATTAGGAGGTGTGGAGTTAATAAAAGTATTAGTCGGAGGGCTGAAGGGGGGTTGTTGAGGCGGTTTGGTCATTTAGAGAGAATGGATCAAAGTAGAAAGACATGGAGTGTGTATAAATCTGAAGGGAATGGAAAGCAGGGTAGGGGTCATCCTCGAAAAGGTTGGAGGGAGGGGGTAAAGGAGGTGTTGTGGGCGAGGGGCTTGGACTTCCAGCAAGCGTGCGTGAGCGTGTTAGATAGGAGTGAATGGAGATGAATGGTATTTGGGACCTGACGATCTGTTGGAGTGTGAGCAGGGTAAAATTTAGTGAAGGGATTCAGGGAAACCAGTTATTTTTATATAGCCAGACTTGAGTCCTGGAAATGGGAAGTACAATGCCTGCACTTTAAAGGAGGGGTTTGGGATATTGGCAGTTTGGAGGGATATGTTGTGTATCTTTATACGTATGTGCTTCTAAACTGTTGTATTCTGAGCACCTCTGCAAAAACAATGATTATGTGTGAGTGCAGTAAAGGTGTTGAATGATGATGAAAGTATTTTCTTTTTGGGGATTTTCTTTCTTTTTGGGTCACCCTGCCTCGGTGGGAGACGGCCGACTTGTTAAAAAAAAAAAAAATTATATACATAGCTTAATGGACAATACTGGAGTGTGAGCAAGGTAAATTTTGTGAAGGGATTCAGGGCAACTGGTTAGTTAGGCTTGAGTCCTGCAGGTGGGAAGGGCAGTGCCTGCACTCTGAAAGATGGGTGGGGATGTTGCAGCTGGAGGGTTATCTGAACTGTGATGTCGGTACACTTCTGGCAAGACAGCAATTGAATGAGTGATGGTGAATGTGTTTTCTCTTGTGGGTCACCCTACCTTAGCAGGGATAGCTGTTGAGTTGAACTTGAAAACGAAATTATCAGGTATAAAGAACTTACCTCCTCCTTGCTGGTGCAAAAGAGAAGTAGCAATATCATGGGCTAATGAAGTACATGCAGGTGAGGCACTGTGGTCAGGATGCTGCCTTCTGAATTCCTCAAGGCAAAGCTCTGCTTCTTGCTCTCGTCCTAGTTGATGCAAACATCGAGCTAATCTACAAAAACAGAAAAGGTAAACATTACATTTAATTACAAGCATATACAGTGGTCCCTCAATAATCGTAAAGCTCGATAGTCGTAATTTTCGAAAATCGCAACGTTATTTTCGTCAAAACATTTGCTCGTGAATCGTTGTTTGACTCGCAAATAGTCATTCGTCTGGGACAGGTACACACTGCCCCGAGCCGCCTCACACTCCATTCCCAGCCCGTGTGCCATTGTTTATCAGCGAGTGAGGATGATCCCACGAGTTTATAAGATACATTTCATAATATTCCATTCGTTTTAGTGTTTGCAACTGCTAAATAAGTCACCATGTCTCCAAAGAAATCTTCTAGTGCCAGCCCTTTGGTAAAGAATGTGAGAAGCACATATAATTTAAGAAAAAGTTTGTAGAAAAATATGAAGGTAGTGGTGGTAGAGTGGAAGCAGTTGTGATAGTGGTTGACAGTGGTAGAGAGTGGTAGTGATGGTGGTAGCAGTTGTAATAGTGGTAGAAGGTGGTAGCATTGTAAGTGGTAGAAGGTGGTAGCATTGTAATAGTGGTAGAAGGTGGTAGTGATGGTGGTAGAAGGTGGTAGTAATGGTGGTAGAAGGTGGTAGTGATGGTGGTAGCAGTTGTAATAATGGTAGAAGGTGGTAGTGATGGTGGTAGAGGGTGTCTTCTTCAGTAATTCAGCAATTCTACTAACTCCTCCAATGTTGTTGGAGTTATATAGGGCTACAGAAAACACCGCAACCTCAGCTGCTGCTTCACCAGCATTATGGACGGCTTACTCTCAGTGGCCCTTATATACCCAACAACAACACAACACCTCTGGTGACATACATAATGACTTGATTTTATTCATTCTAGAGTATATTCCATGTTTCTATGTTATTAATATTTTTTATTATGTCATATTAGTTGAATTATGATATATAAATAAGCCGTAGAGTTGATATTACTATCATATTCTCCAACAATAAACTTGCCAGAGTCGGGATATGATTGCTGAGTGTAATATTCAAGGATTTAAGTTGTTCCATGTGGATAGATGTAATGGGAAGGGGGGAGGAGTTACATTATATGTTTGAGAAAATATTAATTGTTGCATAATAACTGGTATAAAAATAGATGGAACAGTAACAGAATCTGTTTGGGTAGAGTTTGTAGAGGGTCAAGAAAAACTAATTCTAGGTGTAATATACCGACCTCCTGGCTTGGATCACGATAGAGACTTCTTTGGGACGAAATTGTTAGGGCTTCTAGACACAATAACATAGTGATAGTAGGGGACTTTAACTTTAGTCAAATTGACTGGAATTCTTTGACAGGTAATCTAGAGTCCAGTGACTTTATGGAAACAGTTCAGGACTGTTTTCTGAAGCAGTGCATAACAGAGCCTACCCAGGAGTAATAATTTGCTAGACCTAGTCTTGTCAAATAAGGAAACACTCATAAATAATCTGGAGATCACTGAAGAGCTTGGTGCAAGTATTCACAAACCCATCACTTTTAGCATTAACTGGAAAAGCAAGAATAATGATAATACAGTAAAAATCCCTGATTTCCGTTCTGCCGATTATAATAGACTTAGGGAACACCTGTCTAATCTAGCTAATGATTTTACTGATGATCATCATACTTATGATTATGAAGGGATCTGCTTTTATGATTTTTTCTCAATAATGTACACCGTGCCCAGAGTATATACATTCCCCAGAGAGAAATTAGGTTCAATAATAACGATCCCAAATGGGTTAACAGTAGGCTAAAGCATCTATTAGGGGAGAAAAGGGGAATTTATAGGCGCATCAGAAGAGGAGAGGTTAACCTTACTGACCAATATGTTCAGCTTAACCCTTTGACTGTTTTGGTCGTATACATACATCTTACGAGCCAGTGTTTCAGACGTATATATACTCAATAATTCTAGCGGCTTCAAATCAAGCGGAAGAAAGCTGGTAGGCCCACATGTGAGAGAATGGGTCTGTGTGGTCAGTGTGCACCACATAAAAAAATCCTGCAGCACACAGTGCGTAATGAGAAAAAAAAAACTGATCATTTTTTTGGATTAAAACGCCGACTTTGAGGTGTATTTTCGTATAGTATTTATCGATGTACTTGCGTTTTCATGGTCTTAGATGATAAAATGGAAAACATATTACAGAAATAGAGATAATTTTTATTACTTTGATGATGAAAACGACCTTGAAACTGAGCTCAAAGTAGCGGAAATGTTCGATTTTTACCAATGTTCAGGAGTAAACAAATCACACCACACGTCCAATACACGTCAACTGGGGAGTCTAATATTCTTTCACTAGTGCACTGATATTATTTATACCATTTTTACAATAATGCAGTAGTCTGCATAACAGTAAATTTTGTATTTTTTTGTATGAATAAAAAATCAAAATAGAAAGCAATAATAATATAAGAGGGACATAGAGATGTGACTAATGAACAGATGATATGTTATTTTAGTGCCAAGAATGTCTACCTTGTTTATTCTGGACCCTATTTTGAAATTGGCATATTTTTTAGTTTGCATGAAATTGGCCAAATTGCCAATTTCTGACCACAATATTGGGTAGTCCAAATTGGTAAATGGGAGGTTTCTTGTACTCAGCTGATAGATAAAATGGAGTTCTAAAGAAATAGCTATGAGTTTGGTCAACTGGAACAACGGAATTGGCTGAAAATAGGACTCAAAGTTGGCAAAATCGCCGATACGCATATGTCGCCGAGACCGCTAACTTCGCGGGAGCGTAATTCCATGAGTTTTCGACCAAATTTCGAACTTTTGGTGTCATTACCATCGGGAAAAGATTCTCTATCATTTCATAAGAAAAAAATCATTTTTTTTTTTTTTCAAAAATTTAGTGACATAGAATGACAGTTTCAGAAAGGGGCCTGAAACAGTCAAAGGGTTAAAAGAGAAGTAAAAAAGGGGATTAGAAAGGCTAAATGTAACTATGAAATTAGAGTTGCTAATGAATCAAAGACTAATCCAAAGGGGTTCTTTCAAGTGTATAGGACGAAGGTGAAGGAAAAAGTAGGACCTCTGAAAATTGGGAATGGACAGCTGACGGATAACGGAACTGGAAATGTATTCCTTATTAATGACTATTTTTTGTCAGTTTTTACACAAATTTTTACAAAATTACCACCTCCCTTTCTTCATTGATTTAAAATTTTCTCAAAATATTCCCGCCACCTACCCAATACCTCCAGCTCCCCATTTACTAATTCCCCTACTCTGCTTTTAACTGACAAATCCATTTGTTCCCTAGGCTTTCTTAACTTTTTTATCTCACTCCAAAATTTTTTCTTGTTTTCATCAAAATTTCTTGACAGTGCCTCTCCCAATCTATCTTCTCTCCTTTTGCACTCTCTCACCACTCTCTTCACCTTACTTTTACTCTCCATATACTCTGCTCTTCTTATAACACTTTTGTAAAAACCTCTCATAAGCCACCTTTTTCTCTTTTATCACACCCTTTACTTCATCATTCCACCAATCACTCCTCTTTCCTCCTGGACCCACTCTCCTATAGCCACAAACTTCTGCCCCACATTCTAATACTGCATTTTTAGAACTATTCCAACCCTCTTCAACCCCCCCACTACTCATACTTGCACTAGCCCACCTTTCTGCCAATAGCTGCTTATATCTCACCCTAACTTCCTCCTCCTTTAATTTATACTTTCACCTCTCTTAATTGTTCTTGCCATTTTCCTTCTGTCCCATCTACCTCTTACTTTAACTGTAGCTACAACTAAATAATGATCCAATATATCAGTTGCCGCTCTATAAACATGTACATCCTGAAGCCTACCCATCAACCTTTTATCCACCAATACATAATCTAACTACTTTCATTACATGCTATATCATACCTTGTATACTTATTTATTTTCTTTTTCATGAAATATGTATTACTTATTACCAAACCTCTTTCTACACATAGCTCAATTAAAGGCTCCCCATTTTCATTTACCCCTGGCACCCCACATTTACCTGCTATGCCCTCCACAACATTTTTACCCACTTTAGCATTGAAATCCCCAACCACAAGTACTCTCACACTTGGTTCAAAACTCCCCAAGCACTCACTTAACATTTCCCAAAATCTCTTTCTCTCCTCTCTACCCTCCCAAATTCATCCACCAACCTTTGAAACTAGTCTTCCAAATCTCCCAAAAGAACCATAATATCAGCAAAGAGTAACTATGACAACTCCCATTTCGTATCTAGCTCACTTCTTTTACAACCTCATTTATAAACGTGTTGGGAGAAGAAAAAGTAAATAATGGAAACCACAAGCTTAGACACTGCTCTTGTGGCAGCAAATGTGTAATTACAAACATCTTTTAACCAAGGGCCAATAAATTATGCATGACCATTATAAAACTTACCTAAAGTGTGCTTTAACATGGTGTGGATCAATGTCAAGTGCAGTGAAGCAATCCCTTAATGCAGCATATATATCACCTTCCCTATTAGAAAAACTATATTAGCATTTCTTTTCAGTTGTAAAGATTACATTTTATGAATGTAAATTGATACTTGTATAATGTAATGTGTAGTGGAAAATAGTTGATGTGGTAGCAACCATAGACAGATAATGTAACACAAAACATTAAAGAAAAAATAAATATGAAGTACAGTGGACCCTCGACCAACGTTGGCATCGTTAAATCCGACTAGCGATACATTTTAACACAAAAATTTTGCCTCGACTAGCACTAAAAAACCCGACCAACGCTATTCATTCCGTTCGAGATGCGTCCACTTGTGGCCAGAGCGCGCCTCACTTGTCCCGTGGGTGCCAATGTTTACAAGCCAGCCAGCCATTGCGGTCCCATCCAAACATACAATCGGAACATTTCATATTATCACAGCGTTTGTAGTGATTGCACCTGCAAAATAAGTCACCATGGGCCCCAAGAAAGCTTCTAGTGCCAACCCTACAGCAAAAAGGGTGAGAATTACTATGGAGATGAAGAAAGAGATCAGTGCTAAGTATGAAAGTGGAGTGCGTGTCTCCGAGCTGGCCAGGTTGTACACAAAACACCAATCAACCATCACTACTATTGTGGGCAAGAAAACGGCAATCAAGGAAGCTGTTCTTGCCAAAGGTGCAACTATGTTTTCGAAACTGAGATCGCAAGTGATAGAAGATGTTGAGAGACTGTTATTGGTGTGGATAAATGAAAAACAGATAGCAGGAGATAGCATCTCTCAAGCGATCATATGTGAAAAGGCTAGGAAGTTGCATGATGATTTAATTAAAAAAATGCCAGCAACTAGTGGTGATGTGAGTGAATTTAAAGCCAGCAAAGGTTGGTTTGAGAGATTTAAGAATCGTAGTGACATACATAGTGTGATAAAGCATGGCGAGGCTGCCAGTTCGGACCACAAAGCGGCTGAAAAATATGTGCAGGAATTCAAGGAGTACATAGACAGTGAAGGACTGAAACCTGAACAAGTGTTTAATTGTGACGAAACAGGCCTGTTTTGGAAGAAAATGCCAAGCAGGACCTACATTACTCAGGAGGAAAGGCACTCCCAGGACATAAGCCTATGAAAGACAGGCTTACTCTGTTGATGTGTGCCAATGCTAGTGGTGATTGCAAAGTGAAGCCTTTATTGGTGTATCACTCTGAAACTCCCAGAGTGTTCAGGAAAAACAATGTCCTCAAGGCTAATTTGTGTGTGCTGTGGAGGGCAACCAGTAAGGCATGGGTCACTAGGGACTTTTTTTATGACTGGTTACACCATGCATTTGCCCCCACTGTGAAAAATTACCTCCTGGAAAATAAATTGGACCTTAAGTGCCTCCTGGTATTAGACAATGCTCCTGGTCATCCTTCAGACTTGGCAGAGCGACTTTCTGCGGACATGAGCTTCATTAAGGTGAAGTTTTTGCCTCCTAATACCACTCCTCTCCTGCAGCCCATGGACCAGCAGGTCATTGCAAACTTCAAGAAACTGTACACAAAAGCTCTGTTTGAAAGGTGCTTTGTAGTGACCTCAGAAACTCAACTGACTCTAAGAGAGTTTTGGAGAGATCACTTTAGCATCCTCAATTGTGTAAACATTATAGGTAAGGCTTGGGAGGAAGTGACTAAGAGGACCTTGAACTCTGCTTGGAAAAAACTGTGGCCAGAATGTGTAGACAAAAGGGATTTTGAAGGGTTTGAGGCTAACCCTGAGAATCCTATGCCAGTTGAGGAATCCATTGTGGCATTGGGGAAGTCCTTGGGGTTGGAGGTTAGTGGGGATGATGTGGAAGAGTTGGTGGAGGAGGACAATGAAAAACTAACCACTGATGAGCTGCTAGATCATCCTCAACAGCAAGAGGCCACACCTGAGGAAACTGCTTCGGAGGAGGGGGTAGAGAAATTGAAGAAGTTGCCTACTTCTAAGATTAAGGAAATGTGTGCAATGTGGCTTAAAGTGCAAACCTTTTTTGATGAAAATCACCCTGACACAGCTACTGCAAGCCATGTTGGCAACCTGTACACTGACAATGTTGTGAAACACTTTAGGAATGTCATAAAGGAATGGGAAGTACAGGCCTCAATGGACAGGTATGTTGTGCGACAGAGGTCCAGTGACTCTCAAGCTGGTCCTAGTGGCATTAAAAGAAGAAGGGAAGTCTTTCTTTCTTTCTTTCTTTCAACACACCGGCTGTATCCCACCGAGGCAGGGTGGCCCAAAAGGAAAAACGAAAGTTTCTCCTTTTACATTTAGTAATATATACAGGAGAAGGGGTTACTAGCCCCTTGCTCCCAGCATTTTAGTCGCCTCTTATGACACGCATGGCTTACAGAGGAAGAATTCTGTTCCACTTCCCCATGGAGATAAGAGGAAATAAACAAGAACAAGAACTAGAAAGAAAATAGAAGAAAGCCCAGAGGGGTATGTATGTATATATATGCTTGTACATGTACGTGTAGTGTGACCTAAGTGTAAGTAGAAGTAGCAAGACGTACCTGAAACCTTACATGTTCATGAGACAGAAAAATGGACACCAGCAATCCTACCAACATGTAAAACAATTACAGGCTTTCGTTTTACACTCACTCGGCAGGACGGTAGTACCTCCCTGGGCAGTTGCTGTCTACCAACCTACTACCTACAAGAAGGGAAGTAACCCTGGAAAAGGACTTGCCACCTCAAATCCTAATGGAAGGGGATTCCCCTTCTAAACACTAACACCATCAACACACTCCCCTCCTCCCATCCCATCAATCATCACCAGATCTTCAATAAAGGTAAGTGTCATGTAACTGTGCATGTCTTCTTCAGTTTCTGTGTATTAAAATTAATATTTCATGTGGTAAAAATTTTTTTTTTCAATACTTTGGGGTGTCAGGAATGTATTAATTCGATTTCCATTATTTCTTATGGGGAAAATTAACTTGACTAACGGTAATTTCGATTAACGATGAGCTCTCAGGAACGGATTAATATCGTTGGTCGAGGGTCCACTGTATTACAAAACCTAAATTCTATGTTCAACAAGAAATAATCTGTTAAAAAATATATGCAGCCTCTAGTCACTTAACGATGGAATTACGTTCCTAAGACTACGTTGGTAAATGAATTTGTTGCTAAGCAAGGAGCGTACTATAATGGTAGCGGGTTTGTGTCGACCATGTTTGATATCGTTTTAATGTCACCTTTGCACTATTTATAACATTTTTAGTATATTTTTAAATGTTTATACAGAAAACGTTTATACCAGTAAAAGTAGGCCTTAGACAAGGATGTGTGATGTCACCGTGGTTGTTCAATATATTTATAGATGGGGTTGTAAGGGAAGTGAATGCGAGGGTCTTGGCAAGAAGTGTGGAGTTAAAAGATAAAGAATCAAACCCAAAGTGGGAGTTGTCACAGTTGCTCTTTGCTGATGACACTGTGCTTTTGGGAGATTCTGAAGAGAAGTTGCAGAGGTTGGTGGATGAATTTGGTAGGGTATGTAAGAGATTAAAATTGAAAGTGAATATAATAAAGAATAAGGTTATGAGGATAACAAAAAGATTAGGTGACGAAAGATTGAATTTCAGATTAGAGGGAGAGAGTATGGAGGAGGTGAATGTATTCAGATATTTAGGAGTAGACGTGTCAGCAGATGGGTCTATGAAGGAGGTGAATCATAGAATTGATGAAGGAAAAAGGGTGAGTGGTGCACTTTGGAGTCTGTGGAGACTAAGAACTTTGTCTGTGGAAGCAAAGAGGGGAATGTATGAGAGTATAGTTGTACCAACACTCTTGTATGGGTGTGAAGCATGGGTGATGAATGTTGCAACGAGGAGAAGGCTGGAGGCAGTGCAGTTGTCATGTCTGAGGGCAATGTGTGGTGTGAATATAATGCAGAGTATCTGTAGTTTGGAAGTTAGGAGGAGGTGCAGAATTGCCAAAACTGTTGTCCAGAGGGCTGAGGAAGGGTTGTTGAGATGGTTCGGACATGTAGAGAGAATGGAGCGAAACAGAATGACTTCAAAGAGTGTATCAGTCTGTAGTGGAAGGAAGGCAGGGTAGGGGTCGGCCTAGGAAAGGTTGGAGGGAGGGGGTAAAGGAGGTTTTGTGTGCGAGGGGCTTGGACTTCCAGCCAGCATGTGTGAGCATATTTGATAGGAGTGAATGGATACAAATGGTTTTTAATACTTGACGTGCTGTTGGAGGGTGAGCAAAGTAACATTTATGAAGGGATTCAGGGAAACCGGCAGGCTGGACCTGAGTCCTGGAGATGGGAAGTACAGTGCCTGTAAGATGAAGGAGGGGTGTTAATGTTGCAGTTTAAAAACTGTAGTGTAAAGCACCCTTCTGGCAAGACAGTGATGGAGTGAATGATGGTGAAAGTTTTTCTTTGTTGGGCCACCATGCCTTGGTGGGAATCAGCCAGTGTGTTAATAAATAAAAATAAATATTTGTAGTTTGGAAATTAGAAGATGTGAGATTACCAAAACTATTGTCCAGAGGGCTGAGGAGGGGTTGTTGAGGTGGTTCGGACATGTAGAGAGAATGGAACAAAACAGAATGACTTCGAGTGTATAAATCTGTAGCGGAGGGAAGGCGGTGTAGGGGTCGGCCTAGAAAGGGGGTAAAGGAGGTTTTGTGTGCGAGGGGCTTGGACTTCCAGCCAGCATGCGTGAGCATATTTGATAGGAGTGAATGGACACAAATGGTTTTTAATACTTGACGAGCTGTTGGAGTGTGAGCAAAGTAACATTTATGAAGGGATTCAGGGAAACCGGCAGGCCGGACTCGAGTCCTGGAGATGGGAAGTACAGTGTCTACATTCTGAAGGAGGGGTGTTAATATTGCAGTTTTATAACTGTAGTGAAAAGAGTAAGGTGATGACACCACAACCATAGCTTTTTTTTTTTTTTTTTTTTTTTTTTTAACACATCGGTCATCTTCCACCGAGACAGGGTGACCCAAAAAGAAAGAAAATCCCCAAAAAGAAAATACTTTCATCATCATTCAACACTTTCACCTCAGTCATACATAATTACTGTCTTTGCAGAGGCAATCAGATATGACAGTTCAGAAGTCCCTCCAAACTGCCACTATCCCAAACCCTTCCTTTAAAGTGCAAGCATTGTATTTCCCATTTCCAATAATTTCTCACTCACTCTCTCACATGCTCCTACATATACCCCAGTACATTCCATTACTCCCTGCCAAAAAAAAGAGTGAAGTAGGAAGGAATCAGATTTCAAGAACATTTCCTAAAAAAATATTTAAATATGCTGGAATTAGGGACAAAAAAGATTGAGGGACAGGGATACCTTGTTCAATCACACAAGAATAAAATAAATAGTTTTAAAAGCATATATCCTAGTGGAGTTATTTAATTTACAAAAATAAATCAAAGCTCTATTTTCCTCAATTTTTGTGAAGTACGTACAAGAGGGGACTATTTGTCTAGTAATTACTAAACTAAGTCATTTCCAACCAAGGTAACATGACCCAAAGAAGAAAACATTTACACTCACTAAGAAGATGCCCTGTTAGAAGTACATTAATGTTACAAATCTCTAGATCAGTTTAATGAAGGAATTAAAAAATTTTTGGAGTGGTTGGTGCATTTGTTCAATAAATGTATGAAAGGGAGGGAAGGTACCTAGGGACTGGCAGAGATCATGCATAGTTCATTTGCATAAAGAAAAAGGGGATAAAAGAGTAAGAATTATAGAGGAGCAAGTCTGAGTACGCCATTAAAAATGTATGATAGGATACAGCTGGTGTGTTGAAAGAAGAGGAGGTGGGGGATGTAAAAGAAGTGAATGCTAGTGTGTTGGAGAGAGGCGTGGGATTAAAAGAAAGAATCTAATACAAGTGGGAGTTGTCACAGTTGCTTTTCACCGATGACATGGTGCTTCTGGGAAATTCTAAAGAGAAGTTGCAAAAGCTGGTGGATGAATCTGGGAGGGTACATATAAGAAGGAAAGTAAAAGTGAATACAGGAAAGAGCAAAGTGAAGAGAGTAACAAAAAATTTAGAAAATGAAAGACTGGATATCAGACTGTAAGGAGGAAGCATGGAGGCAGTGAATATGTTTGGATATTTGGGAGTGGATTGTCAGTGGACGGGTTCATGTAAGATGAGGTGAACCACCGAAATGATGACATAAAAAAGATGGGTGGTGCATTTAGGCATCCGTAGAGACAAAGAACATTATCCATGGAGGCAAAAAAGGAGAATGCATTAGTGTGGTACCAACACTCTCATATGGATATGATACATAATTTTTAAATGTTACAGTAAGGAGGAGGCTGGAAGCAGTGGAGATGTCATGTCTGAGGGCATTGTGTGATGTGAATATTATGCAGAAAATGTGTAGTTTGGAGGTTAGATGGTGTGGAGTTGCAGAGTTACTGAAAGTATTATCCAGAGGGCTAAACAGGGGTTATTGAGATGGTTTGGATATTTAGAGAGGATAGAGCAAAATAGGATGACAGAGGGTGTATAAATGTGTAGTGGAGGGAAGGCAGGGTAAGGGTCATCCCAAGAAAGGTTGGCGGAAGGGGGCAAAGGAGGTTCTGCATGCAAGGGGCTTGGACATTCAACAGGTGTGTGTGTGTCTTAGATAGGAGTGGAGGCAAGTGGTTTTTATGATGCCATGCTGTTGGAGTGTGAGCAAGGTAATATATGTGGAGGAATTCAGGGAAGCCAGTTAGCCAAACTTTGAGCCCTGGGAGTGAGAAGTAAAATATTGCACTCTGAAGGAGGGGTAGGAATATTGCAGTCTGGAAGGGCATCTGAGCTCTAATATCAGTGTACCTCTGGCACGATGGTGATGAAGCAAGTGATGGTGAAAGTATTTCTTCTTTTTTAGGTCACTATCTCAGTTCAATGGGAGATGGCCAGTGTGTGAAAATAAAAAAAAATAAAAATTAAAATTATATATATATAGATATATAAAAAAAAAACACTTCATAATGATTTATCTTAAACTTTCAATAAAACTCACCACTTTCTCTTCATTAGTGCTGCAGCTCTATTGCTATAAAGAACTGCAGAATTTGGGCTTAACTCTGCTGCTTGATTATACAGCTGGAGGGCAGTGATATATTTCTCGGCTGCAAAAGCTTGGTTAGCCCTGGCCTTCAACGTTTCTGCTTGAGGGGGTAGAGGAGGCACTGATGCGTTTGAATATGAAGGCAGTCGGTCTACTCCACCTGTGAGGTGGCAGGATATACCATTGGTAGTAGCAGTAACTGATTTACAAACTCCATTTGAAGGCCCATCAGATTCTGAAATTATTGAAAAAATCTAACCGTCATACTAGATACAGTATTTAAACTAATGCGCAATTTTTTTTTTTTCCCACTGAGGCAAGGTGACCCAAAGGAAAGAAAAACCCAAAAAGAAAGAAAAAACTTTCATCATACAACACTTTCACCATCACTCATACATAATCACTGTCTTTGCAAAGGCACTCGGATATAACAGTTCAGACATCCCTCCAAACTGCCAATATGCTAAACCCCTCCTTTAAAGTGCAGGCACTGTATTCCTATTTCCAGGACTCAAGTCCAGCTAACCGGTTTCCCTGAATCCCTTCACAAAATATTACCCTGCTCATACTCCAGCACTTGTCAGATCCCAAAAACTTATCTAACATGCTCATGCACGCTTGCTGGAAGTCCATGCCCCTCGCCCACAAAACCTCCTTTACCCCCTCCCTCCAACTTTTTCAGGGACGGCCCCTACCCCACCTTCCTTCCCCAACAGATTTATACGCTCTCCAAGTCATTCTACTTTGTTCCATTCTCTCTAAATGACCAAACCACCTCAACAGCCCCTCTTCAGCCCTCTGACTAATACTTTTAGTAACTCCACACCTCCTAATTTCCATACTACAAATTATCTGCATAATATTTACACCACACACACTGCCCTTAGACATGACATCTCCACTTTAAGTGTATTGGTACCACAATACTCTCATATATTCCCTTCTTTGCCTCCATGGATAAAGTTCTTTGTCTCCACACATACCTCAATGCACCACTCACTTTTTTTCCTTCATCAATTCTATGGTTTACCTCATCCTTCATAAACCCATTTGCTGACAAGTCAACTCCCAAATATCTGAAAACAATTACTTCTTCCATACTCCCTCCCTCCACTGTGATATCCAATTTTTCTTTATCTAAATCATTTGATACCCTCATCACCTTGCTCTTATCTACATTCACTTTCAACTTTCTACCTTTACACACCCTCCCAAACTCGTCCACTAGCCTTCGCAAAGTTAAACAAAACAATGCATCCGTTAATGAAAGATACTTGAAATACTTATCGTCATCCCTTCTCCTTACTAATGCATTAATACATTAGTACTAACATTGGTAATTTCATAAAGACATCATAAAATATACTATGTTAGAAATTTGGGAATGGCACAAAAATCTGAGTAAGGCTTTTTAAGTGGTCTTCAGCACTAATGACAACACATTACATACTACAACCAAGAAACTAAAAATAACAAACTTGTTTCAAGGCTTTCTGCTCAAATCTGAAGCAATTTCATTTCTCATATTTAATTTTTTAAAGATTTTATTATAAGATCACTATCAGGGACCCACAGTGTTCCCATATACTAGAGCATATACAGTGGACCCCCGGTTAACAATATTTTTTCATTCCAGAAGTATGTTCAGGTGCCAGTACTGACTGAATTTGTTCCCATAAGGAATATTGTGAAGTAGATTAGTCCATTTCAGACCCCCAAACATACACGTACAAACGCACTTACATAAATACACTTACATAATTGGTCGCATTGGGAGGTGATCATTAAGCGGGGGTCCACTGTATACATGAGTGTTTCAACCAATATACTTCCTTCTTCTGTCATTTGATCACTTCGCTTCTGTTTGCCAGTTCTTCCACACAACATTGGTTACATGCTGATAATATTGTACCTCACTTTATCATGGTCCATTTCCTTCACAAAACCACATAGGTTATTAGGATTCTATCCACAAGAACTCAAGTGTGCAGTTATCTTTGTAATTACAAGAGCAAAGCTAATAAAAAAAAAAAAGGGAAGCAGGAAGGAGTCACATTATAAGAATATTTCTGGTGCTTGTAGCACATACTACCTCTTGGATCATATCTTGGCAGTCTACCACTGCATGTGTTTGAGAAAATGGATGAGCAGCAGTCTTTTCTTACCTTTAGAATGAAACTGATGCTTTGCAGTTACGCTAGCAGTGTAAACCCTGGGATACTGAGGGTTTGCAGGGTTTAAGAGGTAGATATGTTCCCCTCCCAAATTAGCCAGGAGCTCTGTGCCATCTGCACTGTAAGTCAAGTAAGTTGTTGCTAATGTCCTATAGCGACGGTAGTATTCCTTTAACTTGTCTGGTAAATGACCTGAAATGTAAGGAAAACAAATATAAGCTATTAAAATATTAGCAAAATAAAGTACTCTAAATCTTCCCACTTTCCTTTTTTTTTTTTTATCTCAATGGCCATCTTTCACCAAGACAGGATGACCTGAAGAAAAAAATACATTTATCATTCATTCAATCTATGTGCAAGCACGGTAACTTTTATGAAAGGATTCAGGGAAACTGGTTAGCTGGACTTGAAGTCCTAGAATGGCAAAATGGTGCAGTCAGAAATTAAACTGTATTCCCCCTTTTTATCAGTCTATTTCTTCTTGTCCTTCATAAAATCAGCTTGTCATTATCAATATTTAGCAACTCAAAATATTCACTTCCTCTTTCCAATATCCACACCTACCTAACGAAAACCTCACCTATTTCATTTTTAACTGCAAAGTCATTTGCTCTCCCGGGTTTTTATAACATAATCTCTCAAAACGTTTTTTTTTAAACTAAAAAAAAATTTTTCTGATAAAGGCTAGCCATTCTTTATTTACTTTCCTTTCAAACAGGGAAAGGTAAAGATAAAATTTTTGCTAATAGATTTGATATTTAGTTTTAGGGTTTAATCGATACTGTACTCATTTTTGGGTTTATACCAATACCTCAAAAATTAACTGATACTCCTTAACCCTTTCAGGGTCCATGTCGAAGACTACAGCTTTTGTTAGGGTCAAAACCCCAGATTTACGCCCCGACTCACTTATCTGTAACTTTTAGCGTAAATTTGGGGGTAGATATAGAATCATCTAGTGGAAAGTTGCACCCATAAAACAAATCCCAGCACACAGGATAAAGAGAAAAAAAAAAAAAAAAGAGACCGTAATTTTTGATTAAAAAAGCGACTTTTTTTCAGTGTTTTTTTTTGTATGTTTTTTATAGTTTGTTTTCAAATTTTTTGTCCTTTAAAAGAAAAGAAAATATCTACAGAAATAGAGATGATTTTGATTGGTTTTAGTACTGGAAATGGCTTGAAACTGAGCTCAAAGTAGCGGAAATGTTAAATTTTTGCCGATGTTCAAGAGTAAACAAATGACCTCACAAGTCTAATACATAATAGCTGGTGGGTCTAATATACATTCACAAATGTGGTGATATTATTTATACAATTATTACAGTATTGCATAACAGTAAATCTTCTATTTTTTGGTTTGAATAAAAATTCATTATGTGAATAAAAAATAAAAATGGAATTCATTTGTAAAGCCTGAAAACGTAACTAATGAACAGAAGAAATGTTAGTTTAGTGCCAGGAATGCCTGTATTGTTTATTTTGGACCTTATTTTGAAATTGGAATATTTTGAACTTTGCATTAAATTGGCCAAATTACCAATTTCCAGTCACTTTATTTTGTTGTTGAAACAGTTGACTTGGCAATTTCTTGTGCTCAATCGATAGAAGTAATACTAGTAAAATAGCTAAGAATTTGGTTGACTGGAATACTGTAATTGCCCTAAAATGGGAGTCAAAGTCGGCAAAATTGCCGATGTGTAAATATCGCCGACACATCAAAATTCGTGAGAGCATAATTTCGTCAATTTTCCATCAAATTTTGTACTTTTTGTTTTATTACCTTCAGAAAAAGATTCTCTACCATTTCATAAGAAAAAATAACAAAATTATTTTTTTAAAATTCTTGGACCCTGGTGCACACTTTGAAATTCGGCCTCTGGACTCTGAAAGGGTTAAATAATGGAAACTACCATTAAAATTTTTATATTAAATATAGAAACTGACCTGGTACAAAATACTGAACACAGCCTGGAGGGAGGTTATCTGATGAGGCATCAAGTTGACTGTTGGCATAGTTAGTTCTCTCCCACTGACTCTGTAACATTCCTCCTGGAGGGTACTGAAACCACACAAAAATTAATCCCAGCTCTGAAAAATTAACAGCAGGACAGTATATAAACTGCAAACACTCTGAGTACATAAAGAACACAGGATATGCTGTACAGTGGAACCTCGAATATCGAACTTTCTTCGTTCCAGACGGCTGTTCGAGTGCCGTTACCGAACGAATTTATTCCCAACAGGAATAATGTAAATTAGATTAGTTCATTTCAGACCCTCAAAAATAAACTTACAAAAGCACTTACAAAAATACACTTACATAATTGGTTGAGTTGGGAGGAGTTCGATATTTGAGGTTCCACTGCAGTACGAATTTGGTAAGAAACTGCTTCACCATGAGTGAAATGGGATCAAATATGTAGTTTTATTTGAATTTACAAATGTAGAAAAATAAACATTTCTATTTTATTTGTATTTGTAATGAAACCAACCTCCTCCTCATTGCAACATTTAAATCCCATACAGTGGACCCCCGCATAACGATTTTAATCCGTGCAAGAGGGGTAATTGTTATGCGAAATAATCGGTATGTGAATGAATTTTCCCCATAAGAAATAATGGAAATAAAATTAATCCGTGCAAGACACCCAAAAGTATGAAAAAAAAATTTTTTTACCACATGAAATGTTAATTTTAATACACACAAACTGAAAAAGGCATGCACACTTACATGACACTTACTTTTATTGAAGATCTGGTGATGATTGATGGGATGGGAGGAGGGGAGAGAGTGTGTTAGTGTTTAGAAGGGGAATCCCCTTCCATTAAGACTTGAGGTGGCAAGTCCTTTTCTGGGGTTACTTCCCTTCTTCTTTTAATGCCACTAGGACCAGCTTCAGAGTCACTGGACTTCTTTCGCACAACATATCTGTCCATAGTGGCCTGTACCTCTCGTTCCTTTATGACTTCCCTAAAGTGTTTCACAACATTGTCAGTGTAATAATCACCAGCACGGCTTGCAATAGCTGTGTGAGGGTGGTTTTCATCCATGAAGGTTTGCACTTCAAGCCACTTTGCACAGATTTCCTTAATCTTTGTAGTAGGCAACTTCTTCAATTTCTCTCTCCCCTCCTCTGAACCAGTTTCCTCAGGTCTGGCCTCTTGCTGTTGAAGTTGATCTATCAGCTCATCAGTGGTTAGTTCTTCATTGTCCTCCTCCACCAACTCTTCCACATCCTCCCCACTAACCTCCAACCCCAAGGACTTTCCCAATGCCACAATGGATTCCTCAACTGGCATAATCCTCTCAGGGTTAGCCTCAAACCCTTCAAAATCCCTTTTGTCTACACATTCTGGCCACAGTTTCTTCCAAGCAGAGTTCAAGGTCTTCTTAGTCACTCCCTCCCAAGCCTTGCCTATAAGGTTTACACAATTGAGGATATTAAAGTGCTCTCTCCAAAACTCTCTTAGAGTCAGTTGAGTTTCTGAGGTCACTACAAAGCACCTTTCAAACAGAGCTTTTGTGTACAGTTTTTTGAAGTTTGCAATAACCTGCTGGTCCATGGGCTGCAGGAGAGGAGTGGTATTAGGAGGCAAAAACTTCACCTTAATGAAGCTCATGTCCCCATAAAGTCGCTCTGCCAAGTCTGTAGGATGACCAGGGGCATTGTCTAACACCAGGAGGCACTTAAGTTCTAATTTCTTTTCGGTTAGGTAATCTTTCACATTGGGGGCAAATGCATGGTGTAACCAGTTATAGAAAAAGTCCCTAGTGACCCATGCCTTACTGTTTGCCCTCCACAGCACACACAAATTATCCTTGAGGACATTCTTTTGCCTGAACGCTCTGGGAGTTTCAGAGTGATACAGTAATAAAGGCTTAACTTTGCAATCACCACTAGCATTGGCACACATCAACAAAGTAAGCCTGTCTTTCATAGGCTTATGTCCTGGGAGTGCCTTTTCCTCCCGAGTAATGTAGGTCCTGCTTGGCATTTTCTTCCAGAACAGGCCTGTTTCATCACAATTAAACACTTGTTCAGGTTTCAGTCCTTCACTGTCTATGTACTCCTTGAATTCCTGCACATATTTTTCAGCCGCTTTGTGGTCCGAACTGGCAGCCTCACCATGCCTTATCACACTATGGATGCCACTACGCTTCTTAAATCTCTCAAACCAACCTTTGCTGGCCTTAAATTCACTCACATCATCACTAGTTGCAGGCATTTTTTTAATTAAATCCTCATGCAACTTCCTAGCCTTTTCACATATGATCGCTTGAGAGACGCTATCTCCTGCTAGCTGTTTTTCATTTATCCACACCAATAAGAGTCTCTCAACATCTTCCATCACTTGCGATCTTTGTTTCGAAAACACAGTTAAACCTTTGGCAAGAACAGCTTCCTTGATTGTCTTTCTGGTGCCCACAATAGTAGCGATGGTTGATTGGGGTTTCTTGTACAACTTGACTAGGTCGGCGATACGCACTCCACTTTCATACTTATCAATGATCTCTTTCTTCATTTCTATTGGAATTCTCACCCTTATTGGTGTACCGTTGGCACTAGAAGCTTTCTTGGGGCCCATGGTCACTTATTTTCCAGAAACAGCACCGAAAACACTAATAATACGAAATATTCCGAGTGTATGCTTGGATGTTACCGCGGAGGCTGGCTGGTAAACAATGGCACGGGCGGCACATGTGAGGCTGGCTGAGGGCGCACATTGGACGCGTCTCGGATGAAAATCGGTGAGCGGGTTTTTAATCGGTATGCGCGGCAAAATTTTTGCGATTAAAGCAAGCGGTATGCGGATTAATCGCTATGTGATGCCATCGTTATGCATGGGTCCACTGTACTTTACACCCATACAACTTCTTCATACTATACTCTGATAAATTCCCTTTTTGCCTTCATAGATAATGTTTTTTGTCTCCACAGATGCCTCAATGCACCACCTATATGCTCCTCATGCTGACTAATGCCTGGCAATGTGTATAATAGTCTTCAACTCAACCTTTGCTTAAAAATGTGCATACTATGGTCTCTACAGTAATATTATTTTTTTTTATTATTATCACACTGGCCGATTCCCACCAAGGCAGGGTGGCCCGAAAAAGAAAAACTTTCACCATCATTCACTCCATCACTGTCTTGCCAGAAGGGTGCTTTACACTACAGTTTTTAAACTGCAACATTAACACCCCTCCTTCAGAGTGCAGGCACTGTACTTCCCATCTCCAGGACTCAAGTCCGGCCTGCCGGTTTCCCTGAACCCCTTCATAAATGTTACTTTGCTCACACTCCAACAGCACGTCAAGTATTAAAAACCATTTGTCTCCATTCACTCCTATCAAACACGCTCACGCATGCCTGCTGGAAGTCCAAGCCCCTCGCACACAAAACCTCCTTTACCCCCTCCCTCCAACCTTTCCTAGGCCGACCCCTACCCCGCCTTCCTTCCACTACAGACTGATACACTCTTGAAGTTATTCTGTTTCGCTTCATTCTCTCCACATGTCCGAACCACCTCAACAACCCTTCCTCAGCCCTCTGGACAACAGTTTGGTAATCCCGCACCTCTTCCTAACTTCCAAACTACGAATTCTCTGCATTATATTCACATCACACATTGCTCTCAGACATGACATCTCCACTGCCTCCAGCCTTCTCCTCGCTGCAACATTCATCACCCATGCTTCACACCCATATAAGAGTGTTGGTAAAACTATACTCTCATACATTCCCTTCTTTGCCTCCAAGGACAAAGTTCTTTGTCTCCACAGACTCCTAAGTGCACCACTCACTCTTTTCCCCTCATCAATTCTATGATTCACCTCATCTTTCATAGACCCATCCGCTGACACGTCCACTCCCAAATATCTGAATACATTCACCTCCTCCATACTCTCTCCCTCCAATCTGATATCCAAACTTTCATCACCTAATCTTTTTGTTATCCTCATAACCTTACTCTTTCCTGTATTCACTTTCAATTTTCTTCTTTTGCACACCCTACCAAATTCATCCACCAATCTCTGCAACTTCTCTTCAGAATCTCCCAAGAGCACAGTGTCATCAGCAAAGAGCAACTGTGACAACTCCCACTTTATGTGTGATTCTTTATCCTTTAACTTCACGCCTCTTTCACTGACCCTTTAAATTTTCTTCCTTAAAACCCCCTATCAAAATATATTACCCCTTTGACTTCTTTCAGATCCTCCAGAAACTGTCTTTCAGGGCCCAAAAGCAAACGTAAACAAATCACTTTTATTCTGTAAAATTTTTATTTTTCTGAGCCTTTTTGCCCAAAAAATAATTTTTGCCAACCCACTTACGAGATATAAACCTTGAAGTTTCAGAAGACCCCTCTGGAACAGCTTCGACTGCCCTTCACGAAAAATTTAGTTTTTGTTATAAAAGTTTTGTTGTTTTTTTTCCTATTGTTTTTTAGTCCAAAAAAAAAATTTTTGGGGCCTATGAGACCAAATAAGGTGAATGTTTAAAAAATACCTCGTTTATCAACAGCGGACTGACGCTCACAAACATATTATCTTTATTGTTATTTAAAAGGTTGTTTTTTCACAAACAAACAATTCCTTCCTTCTTTTCTTCACTCTTCTATCCTCAATCACACCTTCTTCAATTCTTGTTTCAAACTTCTCTTTACACTCAACCTTTCTTCTTTTTCTCCTTCTTCTTCTCCTTCTTCTCCTTCTTCTTCTCCTTCTCCTTCTCCTTCTCCTTTTTCCCTTCTTTTCTTCTTCTTCTTCTTTCCTTCTTCTTCTCCTTCTTCTTCTCCTTCTTCTTCTCCTTCTTCTTCTCTCCTTCTCTCTTCTCCTTCTTCTCTTCTCCTTCTTCTCCTTCTTCTTCTCCTTTTTCCTTCTCCTTCTTCTTCTTCTTCTCTTCTTTTTCCCTTCTTCTTCTCCTTCTTCTTCCTTCTTCTTCTCCTTCTTCTTCTCCTTCTTCTTCTCCTTCTTCTTCTTCCTTCCTTCTCCTTCTTCTTCTTCTCCTTCTTCTTCTTTCTTCTTCTTTCTCTCCTTCTTCTTCTTCCTCCTTCTCTTCTCCTCCTCCTTCTCCTCCTTCTTCTCCTCCTTCTCCTCCTTCTTCTCCTCCTTCTTCTCCTCCTCTTCTCTCCTTCTTCCCCTTTCTTCTTCTCCTTCTTCTCCTCCTCCTTCTCCTCCTCCTTCTCCTCCTTCTTCTCCTCCTTCTCCTCCTTCTCCTCCTTCTTCTCCTCCTCCTTCTCCTCCTCCTTCTCCTCCTCCTTCTCCTCCTCCTTCTCCTCCTCCTTCTCCTCCTCCTTCTCCTCCTCCTTCTCCTCCTTCTCCTCCTCCTCCTCCTTCTCCTCCTCCTTCTCCTCCTCCTCCTTGTGTGTGAGTGTGTGGCTTATAATTGTTTTGAGTCAGAAGTCGGCAGCTGTCAAAGTGACATATTATCTCATTAGTCACTACCCCTACCCCTGTCAAAACAATGGGGTCGGATGCTGCTTCCCCTCCTCCATTCTATCTAATTATCTTTCTCCCTCATTCTATATCTTTCAATCTGTCTCTCTTTCTGTCTGCTATCTCTGTCTCACAGGTACACATAAATACAAGTATACATAGTGTAAATTACCTAGGATAACCCAAGAAATCCAGACAAAGTGCTATACCTGCTTGAAGATGTGAGTAAATGTGATGACACAGTCTTGTGGCTCTCTCTGAGACAGAGAGCTAGATGGACAGACAGGGAGCTTGACAGACAGACAAATAGACAGACAGAAATGTTTGTGTACCAGCAAAAACAAAGGGAGGCGATGGTCATGTAATATTACCCTCCTTTACGCTCATCAAAGTCAGCTCTTATCAGATGTTATCTCCCCTTATCTTGTCACTGTCATGGGGTGGACTTTTTTTTTTCTTGCTTCAAGGGAACAATATTATTACATCTTCTTCTTCCCTCCTCCTCCTCTTCTCCTCCTCCTCCTCCTCCTCCTCCTCCTCTTCCTTCCCTCCTCCTCCTCCTCCTCCTCCTCTTCCTCCCCTCCTCCCCCTCCATTGCTTTTGGTCTCAAACTCCTCCAAATCATGAAATTGATCTTCACTGACACTTCCATCTGTGTTAGAGCATCACTTGGGAAGAGAAGAGTCCCAGATTTGCTGGGGAATCACATATTTCTTACCACTAGACATGCTGAAAAATGACAACTGAAATGGCATTCCCACAATGCACCACTGGCTCCCTGATTTTTTTTATATGGTGCACACTGACCATGGAGACCCATTCTCTCACATGTGGGCCTAGCAGCTTTCTCCTGCTTGATTTGAAGCTGCTAGAATTTATGCGTATAAATACGTCAGAAACATTGGCTCGTAAGACGTATTTATACATCGGAAACAGTCAAAGGGTTAAACAACCATGGTGACATCACACATCCTTGTCTAAGGCCTACTTTTACTGGGAAATAATTTCCCTCTTTCCTACATACTCTAACTTGAGCCTCACTATCCTCGTAAAAACTCTTCACTGCTTTCAGTAACCTACCTCCTACACCATACACCTGCAACATCTGCCACATTGCCCCCCTATCCACCCTGTCATACGCCTTTTCCAAATCCATAAATGCCACAAAGACCTCTTTAGCCTTATCTAAATACTGTTCACTTATATGTTTCACTGCAAACACCTGGTCCACACACCCCCTACCTTTCCTAAAGCCTCCTTGTTCATCTGCTATCCTATTCTCCGTCTTACTCTTAATTCTTTCAATAATAACTCTACCATACACTTTGCCAGGTATACTCAACAGACTTATCCCCCTATAATTTTTGCACTCTCTTTTATCCCCTTTGCCTTTATACAAAGGAACTATGCATGCTCTCTGCCAATCCCTAGGTACCTTACCCTCTTCCATACATTTATTAAATAATTGCACCAACCACTCCAAAACTATATCCCCACCTGCTTTTAAACATTTCTATCTTTATCCCATCAATCCCGGCTGCCTTACACCCCCTTTCATTTTACCTACTGCCTCACGAACTTCCCCCACACTCACAACTGGCTCTTCCTCACTCGTACAAGATGTTGTTCCTCCTTGCCCTATACATGAAATCACAGCTTCTCTATCTTCATCAACATTTAACAATTCCTCAAAATATTCCCTCCATCTTCCCAATACCTCTAACTCTCCATTTAATAACTCTCCTCTCCTATTTTTAACTGACAAATCCATTTGTTCTCTAGGCTTTCTTAACTTGTTAATCTCACTCCAAAACTTTTTCTTATTTTCAACAAAATTTGTTGATAACATCTCACCCACTCTCTCATTTGCTCTCTTTTTACATTGCTTCACCACTCTCTTAACCTCTCTCTTTTTCTCCATATACTCTTCCCTCCTTGCATCACTTCTACTTTGTAAAAACTTCTCATATACTAACTTTTTCTCCCTTACTACTCTCTTCACATCATCATTCCACCAATCGCTCCTCTTCCCTCCCGCACCCACTTTCCTGTAACCACAAACTTCTGCTGAACACTCTAACACTACATTTTTAAACCTACCCCATACCTCTTCGATCCCATTGCCTATGCTCTCATTAGCCCATCTATCCTCCAATAGCTGTTTATATCTTACCCTAACTGCCTCCTCTTTTAGTTTATAAACCTTCACCTCTCTCTTCCCTGATGCTTCTATTCTCCTTGTATCCCATCTACCTTTTACTCTCAGTGTAGCTACAACTAGAAAGTGATCTGATATATCTGTGGCCCCTCTATAAACATGTACATCCTGAAGTCTACTCAACAGTCTTTTATCTACCAATACATAATCCAACAAACTACTGTCATTTCGCCCTACATCATATCTTGTATACTTATTTTATCCTCTTTTTTTTAAAATATGTATTACCTATAACTAAACCCTTTCTATACAAAGTTCAATCAAAGGGCTCCCATTATCATTTACACCTGGCACCCCAAACTTACCTACCACACCCTCTCTAAAAGTTTCTCCTACTTTAGCATTCAGGTCCCCTACCACAATTACTCTCTCACTTGGTTCAAAGGCTCCTATACATTCACTTAACATCTCCCAAAATCTCTCTCTCTCCTCTGCATTCCTCTCTTCTCCAGGTGCATACACGCTTATTATGACCCACTTCTCGCATCCAACCTTTACTTTAATCCACATAATTCTTGAATTTTACACATTCATATTCTCTTTCTCCTTCCATAACTGATCATTCAACATTACTGCTATCCCTTCCTTTGCTCTAACTCTCTCAGATACTCCAGATTTAATCCCATTTATTTCCCCCCACCGAAACCCCTACCCCCTTCAGCTTTGTTTCGCTTAGGGCCAGGACATCCAACTTCTTTTCATTCATAACATCAGCAATCATCTGTTTCTTGTCATCTGCACTACATCCATGCACATTTAAGCATCCCAGTTTTATAAAGTTTTTCTTCTTCTCTTTTTTAGTAAATGTCTACAGGAGAAGGGGTTACTAGCCCATTGCTCCCGGCATTTTAGTCGCCTCATACGACATGCATGGCTTACGGAGGAAAGATTCTTTTCCACTTCCCCATGGACAATAGAAGAAATAAAGAGGAACAAGAACTATTTAGAAAAAGGAGAAAAGCCTAAATGTATGTATATATATATGCCTGTGCGTGTCTGTGAAGTGTGACCAAAGTGTAAGTAGGAGTAGCAAGATATCCCTGTTATGTAGCGTGTTTATGAGACAGAAAAAGAAACCAGCAATCCTACCATCATGCAAAACAGTTACAGGTTTCTGTTTCCCAGTCATCTGGCAGGACGGTAGTACTTCCCTGGGTGGTTGCTGTCTACCAACCTACTACCCACAGTAATATACTCCCCAAAATTACCATTTCCTTAAATTCATACAAAATATAATGTATTTTTCTAAATAAACTACCAGTAGTAGTAGTAGCAGTATTATATTGTACTATGTGATGCATGACCACTCATTAAAATTTTCAGTACTGTAATAAATTTCCACTTACCGGTAAACTAGTTAACTTAATCATTCGTCTGTCATATATTCTTATGTATGGGTCACTGGCTCCAACTGCAAGTATTTCAGGACGAGTTGGGTTAACAGTTATGCACTTGCATTCTGCAGTACGACCAGTATGGCATCGGAGGTTGATTAATACATTGTTTATTTGTGAATTGCATGTGTGGGGAGCTCGCATATCGTACAACCTGAAACATGTACTCCATCTCATTAGCTACACACACACTAAAATTTGAAGGTCAATTAATAGTCTTGAGAGTAAGAAACAAGATTCACAGTCAGACCAACAATAACTGACACTGTAAAAGAAAAAAATAATCACTGGGAATAAGAACCTTATTGCAGATGATTTGCTCATTAAGAGTTTTCTTAAAGCTGACAGAAACAGGCAAGTGGCCTGTGTATCTGTCTCAAATTTGAGGAAACTTTTGCAAGTAAAATGTTATCTACAACAATTTTTTTTCTTTCAATAAAGTATTTTTTCTCAATAATATGGCCATTTACTATTAATAGTGTATTATAAAATGATAATGATTTTGGCATGATAATTGAATACTACCATCAAACAGTGAATATAGACAAATGGCATACAGTACTGCATTCACTTAGAGGGACAGGTATAACTTACATAACGGTGCCATCTTCTGATGCAGACAGAAATACATTCGGTAAAGTTGGGATTGTGGCAATTCTCTTGACACGTTCTCGGTGACAAGTGCATATCTGAGTTACTTCTCCAGTGTCCACTTCACGTACCTCAATGCGACCATCAGCTGCGCCCGATATAATTATTCTGTCTCCACTCTGAGGTACAAACTGAAAAGATGGGGTGTATTGGCAGTTTATTTTATGAAAAAAGTACTGAATTATAACAACAGTAATTTAATGTAGTAAACCCTGTACAAAACTAGTAGGAAACTGAAATTACACTTTACTGGAGATCTTTTAGAAGAAAATAGATGTGTAGATTCAGAGAACCTAGTGAGGTACATTCCTACAATCCTTAGTAAACCAAAATACTTTTTAGGGATCTTATGGAAGAAAATAGGTTAATTCCAGAGAACCTGGAGTGAGGTGGATATTTCTGAGCATGATTTTAAGGCTAATGTAAAACAAATACCTGATTTAATCATAGTGGCCTCCAAAATAAGGTAGTACAGTGTTATGCAGTGTTCTGCATGACATTGTAATGTATATACAGTGGAGAAGTGTGCCATAATAATAGATGAATGTTATAATTGTAAAGAATAATTTTATAATTCATAATGTGCATTTGGGGGCACTGTAAAGTACTCTAACTGTAATTATAAAGAAATCCTGCTAGGGATTTATTTTCCAAGGGTGTTTGGGTATGCGGAGTGAGCGTGGCTGGGGGAGTCACGTGGGGTCAGCATGGTGTGGAGGCTGGCGTCGGAGATCCTGTGTATTTGAGCTAAGTTTGTAGTCGTGTACTCCTTTTGTTTAGCTAACCCAAGCCATAGGCTCTTCTATGGCTTACCTGTATGTTCACCCAGGCTCTGACATGGCCAGGATGCTGTGGGAGGAGTGAGGAAATAAGAAATGGGGTTTGTAGTGGAGTAGAGACGGCCTGGCGGTGACTAGGCCTAGTGTTATGGTGGCTGGACCTCTAGCCAGCTGTTTCTTGTGTATACTCATTTGGGCATTTAGGATTAAGGTGTTTCTAGAGTGTGTATATAGTGTTATGTTGAATAAATAGATATATTTTCCTAACTGGGATTTTTACCTAACCCTCTGTTAACCAACCCATGGAAGTAATACATTCTGGTTTAGCGCTTTCTGTTTTGACTGGGATAGCCCTGGGTGGCCTGTTTATGCTTGAGATGTGTGTAACTTTTACCTTTGCCCTTAGACAAAGCTCAAGCCCCCAGCCATCCCACATTTCTGCGTAACATACAGGTAACAACCAGTTAAATAAAATAATATTAACCCTTAAACGGTCCAAACAAATCGACGTTCAAATTCGTATTGCTACAAAAGTAGATCTACTTTTTTTAACATATTTTCATATGTAACAAAAAAAAAATGTAGATAAAAGTTTTTTTTACACGTTTTCAAATGTAAAACAAAAAAGATCTACATTTTTTACATACTTTCAGATGTTGAAAAAACATATATATATGTTTGGACCATTTAAGGGTTAATGTAAATTAAAGGAGGACACCCTGAGTATAATTTTATTTTTGTAGCTATGAACAGATAATCACATGCTGAAAGGTTTAAGCTTCTCAACACTGGATATATAAGGCTTAAAGAAGATAAAGTCCCAACATAGAAAATACAGAATTTAGATGATCTGCCATGCTGAGATGAAAACTGACAAACTCGTCAGTGAATAAAAATTGTGTTTTCTACACAAAAATGTTCACCAGTCTTTAAAATGAGACAATTTTGATCAAAACTGTACAGCTGGTTACCAAGATATTGTTGCAAATGCATGTACGCGATCTCCAAAGTGACATTTGGTGAATCTGTCATTGTTGATAAAGTAGAACACACTGAAAGCAGAGAGTCCAGGAGGCAAGGATAATGGCAACTTGAAAAGGGTAGGAAGAAAATAAGGAAACAAGTGGAAACTAAAGGAATGAGACCAGGATGAGAAAGCACAAATGGTAAGTAAACAGTTTAGCAAGTCAAAGAGATATAATAAAAGAAATACTTCTGTAAAGAGGGTCAAGACCATGTGATATGCTTAGAAAAGGAAATAGGGCATCCAAGACCTTGAGCTCAAGCCCCACAAGAGAATACATATACATATAGGAAAGGAAAGCAAGAGAGAAAAATAGCAACCAAAATGAGAAAGATAAAAGGGCAGAGTAGCAGGCCAGATGATAGAAACAAGGAGAAAAAGAGGAAAATAGGAAGAAAGCAATTGTACACCAAATCCTCTAACAAATTTGCCACTTATGGTAATACTGTGCTGTAATACAAATTTGCCACTTATGGTAATACTGTGCTGTAACACCTTTAAAAACAATGAGCCACTTTACCTTAACAGAAAAAATATTACCCCTATGACCAGTAGCTAATTTCTTCAACTGCTTTTGTCGATAAACATCCCAAAGTGTAACATCATAGTCATCGGACCCAGACAGCAATAAGCTAAAAAGAAACAAAAATTTATTAACAATGAGTGATGTTGGCTCAAACTACACCTTTCATAAAAATTTGACAGACTAGTACAGACATCATAAAAAAGGGAAAGAAATGATTGTCTTTATAGATGAATGGTTCAGAGAACTGACATGTTGATAAATTAGACACATGTGCAACTCTTGGGTATCTTTATTGAGGAAACGTTTTGCCACGCAGTGGCGAAACGTTTCCTCAATAAAGAAGATCCCAAGAAGTTGCGTGGCAACTTCTTGGGATCTTAATACTTAGGAATTCTTCGCTTGCCTAATTCTTGGGCACGACCTACTTCCACATTGAACAAATGTAACACGACCTATGACTGCTGCACCTCTCCTGCCATACGGTTTATAAGCTGCTTCTCCGCTGATATGCTGTATTCTATTCAAGATTGATGGACTGAACACATCGACTCAAGGTTGAGGGACTGATTACCTCATTCTCCTCCTGTTCAAGTTTCTCCTACGTATGGACTGATGAAGCCACTGCGTGGCGAAACGTTTCCTCAATAAAGATACCCAAGAGTTGCACGTGTCTAATTTATCTATTTGTTTTTGAGGATTCTAAAGTCATCAGTAATTATGATAGATTACTGGTATTGTATGGCCATCTGTATGCCCTATGGGTTACCTACTTTTAACTATTAACCCTAAAACTATCCAAACGTAGATCTATGTTTTTTCAACATTTGAAAATATGTAAAAAAAGTAGATTTTTTTGTTTTACATATGAAAACGTGTAAAAAAAACTTTGATCTACGTTTTTTTTTTTTGTGTTATATTTGAAAATATGTAAAAGAAACGTAGATCTACTTTTGGAGCACTACACATGTGAACATAGATCTGCTTGGGAAGTTTAAGGGTTAATACCAGTTTAAAAAATTCATGCTACCTTTTGAATTATACATTATATATGTACTTACCTGTACAGTACTGCATTCCTATTCACTTCTAAATTGAGGTATAAAGTCACTTACAATACTGAGTATGTTAGAGGTTCTGTAATTATTTATTTACAAAATACATATACTACATATTCCAGATAGTGGAATATGTTTCCACAAATACTGTACTGTATGTAATTATAAATCTTTATATAGCTTTAGCCACTTTAATTTTGCATACGTCTCTGAGGCAGATAAAAAATAGAAATCACTGAAAATAAATGCAAGATTATCATACTCCGATCTTACCTGCCTTCCGTATTAAATTCAATGCAGTTTACACATCCTCTGTGACACTCCAACTCTTTTACAACTCCAAGTCGACCTACCAGTGAGAGAGTCATCTGGTTGTGCCTTGAAAAACTCTGCCAACTGATATCCTAGAAGGAAAGAAGAAATATTATGTATTTTATATTTACACTTCATAAATACAAAAAAAAAAAAAACAGATTTTTTCAATCAGTTTTTATACCTTTCTAAATCTTAAGTCTCTTCCTTCCAATTGATTTTAACTTCTTTTCATTCATCTTGTGCACAGAGTCAAATTATTATAGTCATGAAAAGTGCTAATCCCCTAAGGGTTAGTCAGTGCTATTTGACAGAGGTAAAAGAAATGGTAAAAACAGTGAGCTAAAGTACCGTAAATAGAATCATCACAGCTGTAAAGAGCCTCATTTGTGTTCACTATAGTCTACACCAAGGCTACTCAACTGGCAGCCTGCGGTCCAAATCTGGACCTTCTGAGTGTTGTAGTTGGACTCTGGGCCTCAGGAGAAAGCTTAGTTAAATAACTGCTAACACATTCAGGATCAGGTGGTACACAAGAGTGGGATTACTACATTATTCTATTTGAATGGAATGCATACACAATGGAATACAGTATTCTAGCACAGCTAAATAGTGATGTTTTCTTCCATTCATTGGTATTTCATAATGGCAATTATCACTTGTGCAATGAAGTTGATTATTTTTTTTTTGGCATTTTTTAAAAGAGTTTGACCACATATGGGCTGGGAAGTCTGGCCACCCTGGTGCAACTTTGAATTTCGGGAAAGGCTGTGCATTTGTGTTTGTGCAAGGTATAATTTCGGGTTTTCTCATTTTCTTCTTAGCAAGTTTGATTTTAATTTGCTATGCCCACCTCTTTTATGAATAAGTACGTTGGTGGGGTATTTAGTATTGAATCGTGATGTGATCAAATTCTTCACATTATGTTTAATCAAAGTGGTTAGAAATTTTCCTCATTCTGGTTGTTCCTAATTTATGTGGAGTGGATATAAAACATGTTTTATTTTAATAAATACAGATAAATTTCAGTAATAAATACATTTCATAATACAGAGGACAACTGCTTTACCAAGCTTGTGTTTATTAAAGTAAATTGATTGATATTTTCATATTTATTATTCTATTATTTTAGTCTAAATATGACTTCTAGTTTTTGGGTTTTTTAATGCTCCAGATATTTATTTCCATATCAAATGATTTGTTCTACTAAGCTAGTCATAACTTTTTAAAGGAGACATGGCACATTCAAAAAGAAGAACGTTTGATGATGAAAATCGTTCCTTCAAGGAAGAATGGATACAGCAGTATGCTTTCATTCTTCCCAAAGCCTTCCCTTTGCCTCATATGTAGAGAAACAATTGGCTTAGTGAAGAGCAGTAATATGAAATGCCATTATGAAACTAAACACAGTAGATTTGAGAAGATGTATCAGCCAGGAACTGAATAAAGAAAAAAATAAATCAACTAAAATCACAGTATGAAAGGCCAACAGTAGTTCTTGTCAGTACCATGACAGCCCAGGAAAAAGCAGTGGAATGTTCACTTAGAATGGCTTGGATCTTGGGAAAACACAAGAAACCCTTCGCTAATGCAGAAATTGTTAAAGAATGTATGCTGGAAACTGCTGATACACTGAGGATACAGAAAAAAAAAAAAAGATAAAAGACAAAATAAAGCAGATTCCATTATCGGATTCCACATCAACGAGAAGAACAGAACTATTGGTAGAAGATCTTATGTCACAACTTGATCTAGGACTGAAAAAAGCACCTTGTATTTCACTGGCTTTAGATGAGTCAACAGACAGTACCGATAATGCTCAACTCATGGTATTGGCGAGATATTATGATGCAGAGAAAATAAGAATTTTGTCAGGACTTGTTGGGTGTGACAAACCTTAAAGGAAGAACATGAGGAGAGTACATATATGGATCCTTGAAAGCATGTTAGAATCAAGAAATCTATCTTTCAACAAATCGGCCATTTCCCAACGAGGCAAAGTGGCCCAAAAAGAAAAAAAAAAACTTCTCTTTTTAACTTTGGTAATGTATACAGGAGAAGGGGTTACTAGCCTCTTGCTCCTGGTATTTTAGTCGACTCTTACAACATGCATGGCTGACGGAGGAAGAATTCTGTTCCACCTCCCCATGGAGATGAGGAAAGAACAATAATAATAAGAAAATAGAAAACCCAGAGGGGTGTGTATAAGTAAGTTTATTCAGGTATACGCAAATACAGTTACATAGACTGTCATACATAGCAGTACATGTATATGTGTAAAGTATATACTATATGCTTGTACATGCAAGTGTAGTATAACCTAAGTGTAAGTAGAAGGAACAAGACATACCTGAAATCCTGAATGTTTATGAGACAGAAAAAAGACACCAGCAATCCTACCATCACATAAAACAATTACAGGCTTTTGTTTTACACTCTTGGCAGGACACCAGTACCTCCCTGGGCGGTTGCTGTCTACAAACCTACTACCTAGAGAACTGAGAAATATTGATGACAAATCCATCATTTCACTGACCACAGATGGAGCTCCAGCCATGGTTGGTCAAGAGAGGGGCCTAGTTGCAAGAGTAAAGGAAGATAATCCTGACATGATAACCTATCACTGCATTATCCACCAATTAGTACTGTGTGCCAGTCTGATGCTCCTGTATGACCAGTGAACACCTCCACCACTGTCTTTGACTAGCTATTTCTCCATTAGTACCAAGATTTCAGGAATTAACACGAAGTAAGAATTTCTCTCACTAAACTAGTACAACAGAAAAACAAAGTTATAATTCTTCCCAACAGCCAGGTTGCACTGAACGTTTCTAAAGTACTTTCACAAGCTAACACCAGAGTCGCCATCACTCCAGCACTTCGATAAAGGATCTAACCAGAACAAAATCCAAGCACCATGAACCAGTCAACGGAGGGGTTTACACTATACCCTGTGGAGGCTGCGACAAGATTTATGTAGGTGAAACAGTAAGAAACCTCGACACCCGCCTCAATGAACACATTTATGCATGTAGGAACGATAACTTGAACAACGCCTGTGTACAACACCGAAATTCCACCAATCATCTCATGAAGTTCAGGGACGCCCAACTAGTGAACAAAGAAACTAATTTCCGCAGACGCAAGTGCCTTGAATCAGCACTAACTACTGTTTCTAATACAATTAAACAAAACAAGGCAGCTTCACCATCTCTGAAGTCTTAGCAAGAATCCTTCTGAAAACAGTAAATCCTGCCATCACATAGTCTCTCCTGTTAACACCACACAAGCACATTACAGAGAATGAACACTGAAACAGGCCTTCTCTACCCAGCCTCCAATAGAAATATTTGTCTAACCAAATTTTTATGTTTCCCAAGTAATAGCCTTTATATCGTTTACTCTTGTGCAAGTTAATTGTTCTACATATTGTATTACTTCTTCTACTACTACTACTACCACCACCCACCACTAGTATTGCACCTCACTCTGAGCCTATATATACCCTCTGTGTCCATGCACTGTTTGTAACGGCTTGATAAAGCTCCTGGAGAGCGAAACGTTGCCAAAATAAAATGTCACATTAGTTGCACTTGTGTCCTTTTACTTTACAGAAAAACAGTACACAGTCACACACACAATATAAAGACAACTTACCTACAGTCATACACGGATTACACCCGTGTTGTTCATCTTTACACATTAAAATTCAGATTTTTTTTTTAACACTTTCACTGCCAAGACCCCTGTTCACAAACTTGCTTTCAGTGTTGAAGAATTTAAAAAAAAAAAAATTGAAATGATAGAGAATCTTTTCCCAATGGTAATGACACCAAAAGTACGAAATTTGATGGAAAACTTATGGAATTACGCTCTCACGAAGTTAGTGGTCTCGGCAATATTTACGCATCACCAATTTTACCCAATGAGCCCTATTTTTGGCCAATTCCATTGTTCCAGTCAACAAAACTCATAGCTATTTCACTAGAACTCCATTTCTTCTATCGACTGAGTACAAGAAACTGCCCATTTACTGATTTCAACTACCCAAGAAAGCGATCAGAAATTGGTAATTTGGCCAATTTCATACACAATTCAAGTAAGGCCAATTTCAAAATAGCAGCCAGAATAAACAATGCAGACATACCTAGCACTAAAATAAAATTTTCTCTGTTCATTAGTCATGTCTCCAGCCCCCTCTTATATTATGCTTGCTTTCCATTTTGAATTTTTATTCACACAAAAAATAGAAAATTTACTGTTATGCAGACTACTACATTATTGTAAAAATGGTATAAATAATATCAGTGCATTTGTGAAAGCATATTAGACCCACTAGTTGACGTGTATTGGATGTGTGGCATGATTTGTTTACTCTTGAACATCGGCAAAAATCAAACATTTCCGCTATTTTGAGCTCAATTTCTAGGTACTTTTAGCCCGCAAACCAGTCAAAATCATCTCTGTTTCTATAATATATCTTCCATTCTATCAAACGAGACCAAGAAAACGAGAATACAACCATAAATACCATACGAAAATACACTGCAAACTCGGCGTTTTAAACCAAAACCACGGTGAGATTATTTTTTTCCTCATTATGCACTGCATGCTGCAGGATTTTTTTTTATACTGCGATCACTGACCACTCAGACCCATTCTCTGACACGTAGGTCTACCAGCTTTTTCCAGCAGATTTGAAGCCGCTAGAATTTTGGCGTAATTCTACGGCACCAGCACTGACTTGCAAGCTATAGTACTACGGCACCGACAGTGAAAGGGTTAAATAAAATTTCAAATCCTGTTGTAGTGTAATTTCTAAAATATGCCATTCTGTTAATCAGTATATATATTAATTTTTCAGTTTGAAAACTCCATTTAAATAAATTTGAGTAAAGAAATCCAAAACTTGTTCAATATAATGTAAAAATTATTTTTTCACACTATTTAGCTTCATATTTTGTAAATTTTTATAAGACGAGGTCTGAAAATGAAGTTCACAGAAAATGACGAGTACACTGTCCTATACTCGGATTTGTTGCTTTTCATGATTGCATGTAAAAAATGTATCCGGACCTTTGCATACGTGGTACTTGTCCAAGTGGACCTTTGCTCATAGTAGTTGAGTAGTCCTGGTCTACACTAGATCAATTCATCAGGTGCAGTTTATCCGTGGTCTGCCTCCACCTCCATTCACTCGCATCCTTTTATATGAATTACAGTACTGCTGATCTGCCACCATTAACCCTTTGACTGTCGCAACCCCCAATCCTGAGGTGTCTCCTGGTGTCGCAAAATTTAAAAAAAAAAAAAATTATTTTTTCTTATGAAATGATAGAGAATCTTTTCCCGATTGTAATGACACCAAAAAAACGAAATTTGATGGAAAACTGATGGAATTATGCTCTCGCGAAGTTAGTGACCTCAGCGCTGTTTACAAATCGGCGATTCGCCCACTTTGAGCCCTATTTTCGGCTAATTTCTTTGTTCCAGTCGCCCAAACTCATAGCTAATTCTTTAGAACTCCATTTTTTCTATTGATTGAGTACAAGAAACTGCCCATTTACCGATTTCAACTATCTAATAATGTGGTCAGAAATTTGCAATTTGGCCAATTTCACGAAAACTAAAAAATATGACAATTTCAAAATAAGGTCCAGAATGAACAATGCAGACATTCCTGGCTCTAAAATAACATTTTCTTTGCTTATCAGTCATGTCTCCAGGCCCCTCTGATATTACTCTTGCTTTCTATTTTGAATTTTTATTCAAACAAAAAATAGAAGACTTACTATTATGCAGACTACTGCAATACTATAATAATTGTATAAATAACATCAACCCATTCATGACTGCATATTAGAATGGCTAGTTGGACATTTATTGGACAATGGCATCATTTGTTTACTTTTGAACATTGGCAAAAATCAAACATTTCCCCTACTTTGAGCTCCATTTCTAGGTTCTTTTTATAGTAAAATCAATCAAAATCACCTCTATTTCTATAATATGTTTTCCATTCTATCAAATGAGACCAAGAAAACGAGAATACAACCATAAATACTATACGAAAATAGACCACAAAGTCGGCATTTTAATTAAAAAAAACGGTCGGAGTTTTTTTTTTCTCATTATGCACTGCGTGCTCCAGGATTTTTTTTATATGGTGCACACTGACCACACAGACCCATTCTTTCACATGTGGGCCTACCAGCTTTCTCCTGCTTGATTTGAAGCCGCTAGAATTTATGAGTATATATACGTCAAACACGGTACCTCGTAAGACGTATATATACGGCCGCGACAGTCAAAGGGTTAAAAAAAGTGAGGCAGACAGCATATACTGGCAGCAATTTATATGAAAGGATATAAATGAATGGAGGAGTAAGCAGATGCCCCAATGATGTTATCGGATTTTCCTATGATAAATGTGAATAACGTATGCTTAATGTATGCCCACCAACATTTTTGTACCTTTGAAACCATTGTACAAATTTATACTACTGCATGGACACTGTCACTCGGCCTCAGTGGGAAACAGCTGATGTGTTAATAAATAAATACATATATGACAGTGATAGTGAATGATGATGCAAGTTTTTCTTTTTTGGGCCACCCTGCCATGGAGGGAAATGGCTGATGTGTTAATAATAAAAAATAAAATATGTACACTCATTTATTTCCTGAATATGGCTTATCTTATTAAGCATTATGTGAAGCCTATTCCCTAAACTAAGTTTAAAGAGTGATTATTATTATTATAATCATGGTGGAGCACTAAACCCATAGGATTATAGAGTGCCTGTAGGGGGGTTATGGAAGGTATTCAGGCTCAATTCAGGGAACTGGAGTACAGATCCAATTCCCTAGATCAAGAGCCCCTCACCAGTCTAAAGAGTGAAAAGAAAAATCTTATTAACAAAAATCAAGCAAATCTTTTAATATCTTTAGATTGATACAATGGGTTCACTCACATTATAATTTTTAATACTGTATTTCACTTATCCAAGGAGCTAGTAACCCCTTCTCCTGCATAACTTACTAAACATAAAAAGAAATTTTTTTATGAAAGTTTTTTGTCTTTTTTTGGGTCACCCTGCCTCAGTGGGAGATGGCTAGTGTGTTGAAAATACTTATGTAGCATGACAAACAATTACAATGAATACTGCCTTATTGTCTGAAATAAAAAACTGAACTAAGTAACCAGCAATATAGTCATACCTTGCTTTAAGTCATTTCGACCTACATCAACTTTGCCTTTATGCCACTTCTCTAAAGTAAATTTCAATTCAGCGACTGTCATTATGTCCAACTTTACATTACTTAGCAACACCATCTATGTCATAATAAAAGGACATGAAATAAATAAATTTTTCTTTAAAAATATACTTAAATTAAGTACAGTGCACCCTCGGTTATCAGCTGTTCTGTTTATCGGCCAACTTGGTTATCAGCCGGTTTTTCGGCTTCCAGTTATCGGCCGGTTTTTCGGCTTCCAGTTATCGGCCGTTATTTTGCTTATCAGCCGTATGGTACTCGTCAACACGCTGCCGCCAGCCGCGAGCGCATCAGTCTGGCTTTGTCACTGGGCGAGTGAGGAAGCTTCTGCTCATTCATCCAAACATTTCGCTATAATTCATTGATTTTTGTGATTATCGATTAACCCTTTCAGGGTCCAGAAGCCAAATTTCAAAGGGTGCACCAGTGTCCAAGAATTTAAAAAAAAATAAATTTGTTATTTTTTCTTATGAAATGGTAGAGAATCTTTTTCTGAAGGTAATAAAACAAAAAGTGCGAAATTTGATGGAAAATTGACAAAATTATGCTCTCGCAAATTTTGATGTGTCAGCAATATTTACGAATTGGCGATTTTGCCGACTGACTCCCATTGTAGGCCAATTACATTATTCCAGTCGACCAAATTCTTAGCTATTTCACTAGTACTACTTCTATTCTATCGATTGAGCAAAAGAAATCGCCCAGTCAACTGCTTCAACTACAAAATAAAGTGATCGGAAATTGGTAATTTGGCCAATTTAACACAAAGTTCAAAATATTCCAATTTCAAAATAGGGTCCAGAATAAACAATGCAGGCATTCCTGGCACTAAATTAACATTTCCAAAAAATAGAAGATTTACTGTTATGCAATATTGTAATAATTGTATATCATCATCACATTTGTGAATGTATATTAGACCCACCAGCTGGCATGTATTAGACGTGTGAGGTCGTTTGTTTACTCTTGAACATCGACAAAAATTTAACATTTCCGCTAATTTGAGCTCAGTTTCAAGCCATTTCCAATACTAAAACCAATCAAAATCATCTCCATTCCTGTAATATGTCTTCCATTCTATCAAATGAGACCAAGAAATCGCAGATACAACTATAAAAACATACAAAAAAACACTGCAAAGTCACTGTTTTAATCGAAAATCATGGTCTCAGTTTTTTTCTCTCATTATACGCTGTGTGCTGCAGGATTTGTTTTATGTGGTGTACACATACCACATAGATGTATTTTCTCATATCTAGACCCAAATTTACCACTCACAGCTTATCAGAGTGAGCCGAGCTCATTGCGTAGATCTACGGTTTGGACCCTAAACGTAAAGCCGTAGATCTACGGGACGGACCCTGAAAGGGTTAAGTGCAATTGGGAAATAAGTAACCATGCCCCCAATGAAAGTTCCTAATAAAGTTCCTTTGGTAAAGAAAATGAGAAACACGATGGAATTTAAGAAAGAAGTTGTTGAAAAGTATGAGAGTGGTGTTCGAGTGCTACAATGTGCCAGGATGTACAGAAAAAAAAATCAACAATCACTTCTATCCTGGCAAAGAAAGAACAAATCAAGGAAGCTGATGTGGCAAAAGGAGTAAATGTGCTAACCAAACAAAGGTCACTGATAATGGAAGATATGGAGAAGCTGTTGATTTTGTGGATCACCAAAAAGCAATTAGCAGGAGATGGTGTTGTAGAGTCGATGATTTGTGAGAAGGCATGCAGATCTTGTAAAGAAAATGCCTGGAACAAGTGCTGCTGTTAGTGAATTTAGGGCCAGCAACTGCTGGTTTGAGAGATTTAAGAAGCGTAGTGGCATACACAGTGTGGTAAGGCATGGGGAGGCTGCAAGTTCTGACAGATGTGTGGCTGAAAAATTTGTGCAGGAATTCAAGGGGTATGTAGAGGCTGATGGATTCCCTCCCCAACAAGTGTTCAATTGTGACGAAACAGGCCTCTTTTGGAAGATGCCAAAGAGGACCTACATTACGCAGGAGGAAAAAGCACTGCCAGGACACAAGCCTATGAAAGACAGGCTTACTCTTTTGTTCTGTCCTAACGCTAGTGGGGATTTCAAAGCAAAGCCCTGACTAGCATATCACTCTGAAAATCCCAGTATTCAAGAAAAACAATGTCATCAAGAATAGATTGTGTGTGATGTGTTAAGTTAATAATAAGGCAAGGGTCACAAGGCACATTTTCAAAGAGTGGGTCAATGATGTGTTCAGCCCCAGTGTGAAAAAATACTTCCTGGAAAAGAAATTGCCACTTAAGTGCCTCCTGGTACTGGACAAAGCTCCTCCTCATCCTCCAGAATTGGAAAACCAATTGTTTAGGGACTTCAGTTTTATAACAGTGAAGTTCTTGCCTCCTAACACTACTCCTCTCATCCAGCCCATGGACCAGCAGGTCATTTCTAACTTTAAAAAACTTTACACAACTACACAAAAGCAGTGTTTCAAAGGTGCTTTGAAGTGACCTTGGACACTCATTTGACCCTAAGAGAGTTCTGGAAGAATCACTCTAGTATCCTCCACTGCATAAACCTTATAGGTAAGGTTTGGCAGGGAGTAACTTCCAGAATTTTGAACTCTACTTGGAGAAAACTGGCCAGATTGTGTCCAAGAGAGGTTTTGAAGGGTTTGGGGCTGACCCTGAGGACCCTATGCCTGTTGTGCAATCTATTGTGGCACTGGGGAAGTTGGATGTGAGTGGAAGTTGGATGCGAGTGGCGAGGATGTGGAAGAGTTGGTGGAGGACCACAGGGAAGAGCTAACCACTGAGGAGCTGCAAGACCTTCAACTGGAACAGCAACAGACTGCAGCTGAAGAAATTGCTTCAGAGGAGGAGGAAGAGAGAGGGGAGAAGGTGCCTTCTTTAGTGATTGAGGACATGTGTGCAAAGTGGAATGAGTTGCAAAGTTTTGTTGAAAAGCATCACCCTGACCAAGCTGAAACAAGCCATATCTGCAACATGCTCAGTGACAAAACCTTGTCCCACTTCAGGGAAATCTTAAAGAAACGCCAAAAACAGAGCACTCTGGACAGTTATTTTGTGCGGCAGGGGTCCAGTGACTCAAGCTGGTCCTAGTGGCATCAAAAGACAAAGAAGGGAAGTAACTCCAGAGAGGGACTTGTTATCTGAGGTCCTTCTGGAGGGGGGATTCCCTTCCAAACAGTAACCCCAACTCCCTCTCTCCTCCTCCCTATCTTCCATAAGCCAACAAGTGTCTTCAATAAAAGTATGTATAATAGTGATTTAATTGTTCATTATTTATTTTATTTAGTTCTCATTGTTTTGTGTATGTAAAACTATATTTAATCTTCAAAAAATGAATTTTTTGTTAATATTTTTGGGTGTCTGGAACAGATCAATTTTTTTTTTTTTAACAAGTCGGCTGTCTCCCACCGAGGCAGGGTGACCCAAAAAGAAAGAAAATCCCCAAAAAGAAAATACTTTCATCATCATTCAACACATTCACCTCATTCGTACATAATCATTGTTTTTGCAGAGGTGCCCAGAACACAACAGTTTAGAAGCATATACATGTACGTATAAAGATACACAAATATTATTATTATTTTGGTTTTTGGCCATTTCAGTTTTAGGCCGACCTTCTGGAATGGATTACGGCTGATAACCCAGGGTCCACTGTAAAACATAAAAAAATAACAATAAGATAAAAGAAGTAAAATATGTAACAATTTAAAACACAACAGTGTGTTGTAGTAGTAGTCCTGTATATCATCACCAGCTACCACACCTTCCTCCTCCTCCAACTAGTTCCTCTCTCATCAACCCCCACCTCTCCCAGGACCCAGCAAGGAGAAGAGATGCTAAGTTTATGGTAGATAACATAATTTTATTAATTTATTATTCCTTACAAATTAAGACTAAAATATTCTTCAATCCCTTAACAAGAGTTACATTCTAATGCAAGTTGTTTATGCTAATTGTAAGGTGTTTTTCCTCATACTTAAGGCATTTTCAAGGTCAAATCACAAGGTAAATAAGGTTTAGTTTATTCTTTCACAATTTATTTATGCTAGTTTTACAGTGTTTGTCATTATTTTGAGGCATTCCATTTGGTTTACGTCACAATTCTTGGAACCAATTAATGATGTAGGGTGGAGTATGACTAACTCTGAATATACAGACCTTATGACTTCTCATAACTTAAGAACTTGTTTTCTTTTACTACATATATGATGTTATTGCAATTCCTCACCTCAATTTCACGATTTCTTTGCAGCTGCAGAAAACCGAGCTTTTTAGAAGGTTTCCTGAACAGCACAGACTGACGAGAGATGAAGACAGGAGTCGAGTCCTTGGCTTCAGAATTCTCTGGGACTGACTGACCTACGATATGATCCTCCATTGTATACATGGCAGATATTTTTTATACCAATCCAATTCTGTAAAGATAAAACAACATGATGTACAGTACTGTACTGTGAAATCCAAAACACACAGTAATATTAAAATTTTAGTGATAAAAATACAAAATAAATACGAGAAAGATCTCTGTAGTCAATGTATACAATACTACTTGGAGAGAGAAGAGTTTGACAAGGTAAATAAGGGATTACATAATTCATACAGTGGTACCTCAGGATACGAATTTTCTTTGTTCCAGAAGGCTGTTCGAGTGCCAATACCGAACGAATTTGTTCCCATAAGGAATAATGTAAATCAGATTAATCCATTTCAGGCCCCCAAAAATGGAAAAAGTACAGAAGGCAAAGGACTCAGGAGAATAAAGAGATTAGCCGACGAGCCAGAAATGAGTATGCACAGATAAGAAGGGAGGCGCAGCGGCAGTATGAAAATGACAGCATCGAAAGTCAAGTCTGACCCAAAACTACTCTACAGCCACATCAGGAGGAAGACAACAGTCAAGGACCAGGAAATCAGGCTGAGGAAAGAAGGTGGGGAGCTCACAAGAAACGACCAGGAGGTAATGTGAGGAGCTCAACATGAGATTTCAGGAAGTAGTATTTACAGTGGAGGCTGAAGGGACAACGGGAAGACAAAACAGTGGCGTACAGCAACAAGGAATATACCAACAAGTGTTGGATGAATTACACACAACTGAGGAGGAGGTGGAGAAGCTCCTAAGTGACCTTGATACCTCAAAGGTGGTGGGACCGGACATCTCTCCGTGGGTCCTTAGAGAGGGAGCAGGGACACTACGTATGTCACTAACTGGGCAACTACCTGAAGTATGGAAGAAGGCAAATGTAGTCCCCATCTTTAAGAAGGGAAACAGAAATGAAGCAATAAATTATAGACCAGTGTTGCTGACATGTATAGTATGCAAAGTCTTGGAAAAGATTATCAGGAGGAGAGTGGTGGAGCACCTGGAGCGGGACAAGATTATAAACGACAGCCAGCACGGATTCATGGAAGGCAAATCCTGTGTCACAAACCTACTAGAGTTTTACGACAAGGTAACTGAAATAAGAAATGAGAGGGAGGGGTGGGTTGATTGCATTTTCTTGGACTGCAAGAAGGCCTTCGACACAGTTCCTCACAAGAGATTAGTACAGAAGCTAGAGGAACAGGCACGTATAACAGGAAGAGCACTGCAATGGATCAGAGAATACCTAACAGGGAGGCAACAGCGAGTCATGGTCCGTAATGACGTATCACAGTGGGCGCCGGTGACGAGTGGGGTCCCACAGGGGTCAGTCCTGGGACCAGTGCTATTCTTGGTATATGTGAACGACATGACGTAAGGGATAGACTCAGAAGTGTCCCTGTTTGCAGATGATGTGAAGTTAATGAGGAGAATTAAATCAGACGCGGACCAGACAGGTCTACAAAGAGACCTGGACAGGCTGGATGTGTGGTCCAGAAACTGGCTCCTAGAATTTAACCCTGCCAAATGCAAAGTCATGAAGATCGGAGGAGGGCAAAGAAGACTGCAGACAGAGTATAGGCTAGGTGGCCAAAGGCTGCAAGCCTCACTCAAGGAGAAAGACCTAGGAGTGAGTATAATACTGAGTACATCGCCAGAAGCACACATTAACCAGATAACTGCTGCGGCATATGGGCGCTTGGCAAACCTGAGAATAGCGTTCCGGTATCTCAGTAAGGAATCGTTCAAGACTTTATACACGTGTGCGTCAGGCCCATACTGGAGTACGCAGCACCAGTTTCGAACCCACACCTGGTCAAACACGTCAAGAAATTAGAGAAAGTGCAAAGGTTTGCAACAAGGCTAGTTCCAGAGCTAAGGGGAATGTCCTATGAAGAAAGGTTAAGGGAAATCGGTCTGACAACACTGGAGGACAGGAGGGTCAGGGGAGACATGATAATAACATACAAAATACTGTGTGGAATAGACAAGGTGGACAGAGACAGGATGTTCCAGAGATGGGACAGAGAAACAAGGGGTCAGAATTGGAAGCTGAAGACTCAGATAAGTCAGAGGGATGTTAGGAAGTATTTCTTCAGTCAGAGTAGTTAGGAAGTGGAATAGTCTGGCAAGCGATGTAGTGGAGGCAGGAACTATACATAGTTTTAAGACGAGGTATGATAAAGCTCATGGAGCAGGGGGAGAGAGGACCTAGTAGCGGTCAGTGAAGAGGCGGGGCCAGGAGCTGAGTCTTGACCCCTGCAACCACAATTAGGCGAGTACACAAATAGACCATCGTTTTACACTGTAGTAACATTCCTGAAAATGCCGTGTTGGACAAAACCATGTTAGATGAACTGAATAACTTATGGAAAAATAGGGTTACATTCCTGGGAGCCCCAAAAAAGCCAAATAACTTTTTTTTAGACCTCCAGATCTTACAAAATAAAAGTAAATATGTAATTGTAGTGCATTGTTGTGATATATTACTGCTTAAAACTATTAATGCAATAGAAATAATAGTATTTCTTACCTTAAATTGTGGGTGATGGTGTTTGTGGATGACTGTGAAGAGAGTGGATATGGATGGTGTGGCCCTACTGGGCTGTGGTGGATGGTTGTTGGCTGTTGGCAGAAGTGGATGGTACAGGTTCTGGCATAAAGTCAGTAAGTTATTCAGTCAAGTCAGTATGTCATTCAGTCAAGTCAGTGTGTCATTCAGTCAAGTCAGTGTGTCTTTCAGTCAAGTCAGTGTGTCATTCAGTCAAGTCAGTAAGTCATTCTGTCAAGTTAGTAAGTCATTCAGTCAAGTCAGTAAGTGGGTGGGTGTGGGTGGGTGTGGGTGGGTGTGGGTGGCTGAGGGAGGCAGGGGATGGCATGGCAGTAGGTCTCCCCTGCTGACACAATGGTGTAACCTAAACACCATCCTGCCCGGCGTTGCTCAATTTTTCCCCCCTCCCGCAACAGTGTTAAACTTATTTTACGAAGTGTTAAACAAAAATACATGTAGGCCAAAATTCTTCAATCGTGCTATATCCAAAACTTTGCAAGACAAAACCATGCTAAATGATTGTCTACTGTGTATGTATGTATGTATGTGTGTGTATGTGTGTGTATATGTATGTACACATATATATATATATATATATATATATATATATATATATATATATATATATATATATAATATATATATTTATTATCACACTGGCTGATTCCCACCAAGGCAGGGTGGCCCAAAAAAGAAAAACTTTCACCATCATTCACTCCATACACATGCATATATATATATATATATATATATATATATAATATATATATATATATATATATATATATATATATATATATATATATATTCTAGGTAGTAGGTTGGTAGACAGCAACCGCCCAGGGAGGTACTACCGTCCTGCCAAGTGAGTGTAAAACTGAAGCCTGTAATTGTTTTACACGATGGTAAGATTGCTGGTGTCTTTTTTTATCTGTCTCATACACATGCAAGATTTCAGGTATGTCTTGCTACTTCTACTTACACTTAGGTCACACTACACATACATGTACAAGCATATATATACACACCCCTTTGGGTTTTCTTCTATTTTCTTTCTAGTTCTTGTTCTTGTTTATTTCCTCTTACCTCCATGGGGAAGTGGAACAGAATTCTTCCTCCGTAAGCCATGCGTGTTGTAAGAGGCGACTAAAATGCCGGGAGCAAGGAGCTAGTAACCTCTTCTCATGTATATATTACTAAATGTAAAAGGATAAACTTTCGTTTTTCCTTTTGGGCCACCCCGCCTCGGTGGGATACGGCCGGTGTGTTGAAAGAAAGAAAGATATATATATATATATATATATATATATATATATATATAGTATATATATATATATATATATATGCATGTGTATATATGTAGTAGGTCGGTAGACAGCAATTGCCCAGGGAGGTACTACCATCCTGCCAGGTGAGTGTAAAATGGAAGCCTGTACTTGTTTTACATGATGGTAGGATTGCTGGTGTCTTTTCTTTGTCTCATAAAAATGCAAAATTTCAGGTATGTCTTGCTCCTTCTACTTACACTTAGGTCACACTACACATATTTGTACAAGCATATATATATATACACACCCCTCTGGGTTTTCTTCTATTTTCTTACTAGTTCTTGTTCTTGTTTGTTTCCTCTTATCTCCATGGGGAAGTGGAACAGAATTCTTCCTCTGTAAGCCATGTGTGTTGTAAGAGGCAGCAAAAATGCTGGGAGCAAGGGGCTAGTAACCCCCTCTCCTGTATAAATTACTAAATTTAAAAAGAGAAACTTTCGTTTTTCTTAGTGGGCCACCCTGCCTCGAAGGGATATGGCTGGTTTGTTACAAGAAGATTAATAATATAAATATTATATATATATATATATATATATATATATATATATATAATATATATATATATATATATATATATATATATATATATATATATATATATATATATATATATATATATATATTAATATATATATATATATATATATAATATATATATTTATATATTATATATATATATATATATATATATATATATATATATATATAATATATATATATATATATAAATATATACCTGGAGTTTACCTGGAGAGAGTTCCGGGGGTCAACGCCCCCGCGGCCCGGTCTGAGACCAGGCCTCCTATTGGATCAGAGCCTGATCAACCAGGCTGTTGCTGCTGGCTGCACGCAAACCAACATATGAGCCACAGCCCGGCTGATCCGGAACTGACTTTAGGTGCTTGTCCAGTGCCAGCTTGAAGACTGCCAGGGGTCTGTTGGTAATCCCCCTTATGTGTGCTGGGAGGCAGTTGAACAGTCTCGGGCCCCTGACACTTATTGTATGGTCTCTTAACGTGCTAGTGACACCCCTGCTTTTCATTGGGGGGATGGTGCATCGTCTGCCAAGTCTTTTGCTTTCGTAGTGGGTGATTTTCGTGTGCAAGTTCGGTACTAGTCCCTCTAGGATTTTCCAGGTGTATATAATCATGTATCTCTCCCTCCTGCGTTCCAGGGAATACAGGTTTAGGAACCTCAAGCGCTCCCAATAATTGAGGTGTTTTATCTCCGTTATGCGCGCCGTGAAAGTTCTCTGTACATTTTCTAGGTTGGCAATTTCACCTGCCTTGAAAGGTGCTGTTAGTGTGCAGCAATATTCCAGCCTAGATAGAACAAGTGACCTGAAGAGTGTCATCATGGGCTTGGCCTCCCTAGTTTTGAAGGTTCTCATTATCCATCCTGTCATTTTTCTAGCAGATGCGATTGATACAATGTTATGGTCCTTGAAGGTGAGATCCTCCGACATGATCACTCCCAGGTCTTTGACGTTGGTGTTTCGCTCTATTTTGTGGCCAGAATTTGTTTTGTACTCTGATGAAGATTTAATTTCCTCATGTTTACCATATCTGAGTAATTGAAATTTCTCATCGTTGAACTTCATATTGTTTTCTGCAGCCCACTGAAAGATTTGGTTGATGTCTGCCTGGAGCTTTGCAGTGTCTGCAATGGAAGACACTGTCATGCAGATTCGGGTGCATCTGCAAAGGAAGACACGGTGCTGTGGCTGACATCCTTGTCTATGTCGGATATAAGGATGAGGAACAAGATGGGAGCGAGTACTGTGCCTTGTGGAACAGAGCTTTTCACCGTAGCTGCCTCGGACTTTACTCTGTTGACGACTACTCTCTGTGTTCTGTTAGTGAGGAAATTATAGATCCATCGACCGACTTTTCCTGTTATTCCTTTAGCACGCATTTTGTGCGCTATTACGCCATGGTCACACTTGTCGAAGGCTTTTGCAAAGTCTGTATATATTACATCTGCATTCTTTTTGTCTTCTAGTGCATTTAGGACCTTGTCGTAGTGGTCCAATAGTTGAGACAGACAGGAGCGACCTGTTCTAAACCCATGTTGCCCTGGGTTGTGTAACTGATGGGTTTCTAGATGCGTGGTGATCTTGCTACATATATAATATAATATAATAATATATATATAATATATATATATATATATATATATATATATAATATATATAGTATATATATAAATATTTTTTATTTTTTTTATCACACTGGCCGATTCCCACCAAGGCAGGGTGGCCCCGAAAAAGAAAAACTTCCACCATCATTCACTCCATCACTGTCTTGCCAATAAGTGTCAGGGGCCCGAGACTGTTCAACTGCCTCCCAGCACACATAAGGGGGATTACCAACAGACCCCTGGCAGTCTTCAAGCTGGCACTGGACAAGCACCTAAAGTCAGTTCCTGATCAGCCGGGCTGTGGCTCGTACGTTGGTTTGCGTGCAGCCAGCAGCAACAGCCTGGTTGATCAGGCGCTGATCCACCAGGAGGCCTGGTCACAGACCGGGCTGCGGGGGCGTTGACCCCCGAAACTCTCTCCAGGTAAACTCCAGGTAAACACTACAGTTTTTAAACTGCAACATTAACACCCCTCCTTCAGAGTGCAGGCACTGTACTTCCCATCTCCAGGACTCAAGTCCGGCCTGCCGGTTTCCCTGAACCCCTTCATGAATGTTACTTTGCTCACACTCCAACAGCACGTCAAGTATTAAAAACCATTTGTCTCCATTCACTCCTATCAAACACGCTCACGCATGC
>NC_069463.1:18568397-18735897 GCF_026875155.1 Cherax quadricarinatus | reverse complement strand
AGTAGGAAAATATCTGAGATATCTGACTGACTAGCAGCAAATAAAACCCAGTGAAAAGTTTCTAGTATACCTGGAATATACCTGAAGAAGATTTCTGGGGTCAATGCCCCCATGGCCTGGTCTGTGACCAGGCCTCATGGTGCATCAGGGCCAGATCAACCAGGCTGTTACTGTTGGCTGCACACAACCCGATGTACGAACCATAGCCTGGATGTTCAGGTACTGATTTTAGGTGCCTGTCCAGTGCCTTCTTGAAGACAGCCAGGGGTCTATTGGTAAGCCCCCTTATGTATGCTGGGAGGCAGTTGAACAGTCTTGGGCCCCTGACACTTATTGTGCTAGTGGCACCCCTGCTTTTCATTGAGGGGGGATGTTACATCATCTGCCGAGTCTTTTGCTTTCATAGGGAGTGATTTTCATGTGCAAATTTGCTACTAATTCCTCTAGGACTTCCCAAGTGTATATAATCATGTCTCTCTCCCGCCTGCATTCTAGGGAGTACAGGTTGAGGAACTTCAAGCGTTCCCAGTAATTGAGGGGTTTTATCACAGCTGTGTGGCATGAAGGTTCTCTGTACATTTTCTAGGTCAGCAATTTCACCTGCCTTGAAAGGTGCTGTTAGTGTGCAGCAATATTCCAGCCTGGATAGAACAAGTGACCTAAAGAGTGTCATCATGGGCTTGGCATCCCTAGTTTTGAAGGTTCTCATTATCCATCCTGTCATTTTTCTAGCAGATGCAATTGATACAATGTTATGGTCCTTGAAGGCGAGATCCTGTGACATGATCACTTCCAGGTCTTTTACGTTAGTTTTTCATTCTAATGTGTGGTTGGAATTTGCTTTACACTCCAATGTAGTTTTAATTTCCTCACATTTTCCATATCGGAGTAATTGAAATTTCTCATCATTTAATGTCATAATGTTTTCTGTGGCCCATTTAAGGATTTGGTTGATGTCCACCTGGAGTCTTGCAGTGCCTTCAATGGAGGAGAGTCATGCAAATTCAGGTGTCATCTGCAAAGGAAGACACAGTGCTGTGGTTTACATCCCTGTCTATGTCAGATACGAGGATGAGAAATAGGATGCGAGTGAGTACTGTGGCTCGTGGAACAGAGCTTTTCACCGTAGCCGCCTCAGACTTTACTCTGTTTACTACTGATCTTTGTGTTCTATTTGTTAGGAAATTATAGATCCACCTACCAACTTTTCCTGTTATTCCTTTATCACGTATTTTGTGGAATATTAATTTTTTATAATAAAAAGGATTTCCTTTTGACAAAACTGATCCACCACACTACTGTTGTTCTAGCACCTGTATAAACCTCTCTCACAAACTTCTCAAATATTTTTTCCCTGGCTACATCACAATTTATAACACGGCAACTTGTAGTCCAGTAGTAACACCTACAGCTCACATCTATAAGACCAGAGTCTGATGCTATTGCCCCTATTCACCCACCACAAGGTTAAGTAGGTACCTGGGTGTTAGTTGACTGTTGTAAGCCGCATCCTGGGCAAAAGGATTAAAGACCTCAATAAGCCAGAGTGGCTTTCTTGGCTACCTGGAGTTTACCTGGAGAGAGTTCCGGGGGTCAACGCCCCTGCGGCCCGGTCTGTGACCAGGCCTCCTGGTGGATCAGAGCCTGATCAACCAGGCTGTTGCTGCTGGCTGCACACAAACCAACGTACGAGCCACAGCCCGGCTGGTCAGGAACCGACTTTAGGTGCTTGTCCAGTGCCAGCTTGAAGACTGCCAGGGGTCTGTTGGTAATCCCCCTTATGTATGCTGGGAGGCAGTTGAACAGTCTCGGGCCCCTGACACTTATTGTATGGTCTCTTAACGTGCTAGTGACACCCCTGCTTTTCATTGGGGGGGATGTTGCATCATCTGCCAAGTCTTTTGCTTTCGTAGTGAGTGATTTTCGTGTGCAAGTTCGGTACTAGTCCCTCTAGGATTTTCCAGGTGTATATAATCATGTATCTCTCCCACCTGCGTTCCAGGGAATACAGGTTTAGGAACCTCAAGCGCTCCCAGTAATTGAGGTGTTTTATCTCCGTTATGCGCGCCGTGAAGGTTCTCTGTACATTTTCTAGGTCAGCAATTTCACCTGCCTTGAAAGGTGCTGTTAGTGTGCAGCAATATTCCAGCCTAGATAGAACAAGTGACCTGAAGAGTGTCATCATGGGCTTGGCCTCCCTAGTTTTGAAGGTTCTCATTATCCATCCTGTCATTTTTCTAGCAGATGTGATTGATACAATGTTATGGTATCTTAGATTATTAACCCTTCAGATTAATAATTCGAATAAAATTCTAACCAGAAATGTAACAATAATATAATCAAAATAAGCACCAAACCCAAAAGGGTCTTCAGGAAATGTAAACCCAACAAATACTTAAAACACAATATGTTAAGAAATAACTACATCAAACTTCAGTTTTAAAACTCAAATAATTTGCTCTTAACCTTAAACTATAGATGCATTATTCAAAAACTGCATCACAAATTTTCCATATAGACAAGAATCAACACGGGAATAAAAAAAAAATCCCCCTTAAAAAAAATATTGAAAAACTCACCAGGTTGTTCCTAGGTTTCCTTTAGGGTTTCATAGTTATCACAGTACTTGACTGCAAAATTTCGATATATTTCAGGAGTTTGAAAGGTAATTAAGACTGGTTAATAGCGGAAATATATATATAGTGTAAGTGGATGGTGGGAGTCTTCATGACTGGCTACCACGACTCTCACCACTCTTTACCTCCACATTTAACAGTTCCACTCAGCTTTGCTTCATCCTGGATGTCTCTCGACGTTGATAACCGCCTGTTTCAGCCAAGAAAATATATTATAAAACCCGAAAAATCGTGGGGTAGAGGGCAGCAGTACTCAATGGTTGAGAGTCGCTTCCACACCACCTCGCTGAATATCTCTCATATGGAAGAAAATGTCGACTCTTACTAGGGTAACTTTCCTAAATTTTCTGCATTGCGGTAAGTAGGGTTAGTAAGTGATATATGTACTATATAGAAGGCCCATGGTCAGTAAGTTTATTTTGGTATAGGTATATATAAGTACAAGTATCATACATGGTGTAAATTATCTAGATTAATATAAAAAATCAGCGATTTATTTCCATTGGGATCTTTTTGAGTAAGTTTAAATAAAGTAAAAAGTGTGCAGGTTTAGGTAAACGTGAGTGAGTGAATAAGTCAGTAAGTCAACCAGTCAGTAAGTGATAAATTAGACACATGTGCAACTCTTGGGTATCTTTATTGAGGAAACGTTTCGCCACACAGTGGCTTCATCAGTCCATACAAAGGAGAATCTTGAAGAACAGGAGGAGAATGAGGTAATCAGTCCCTCAACCTTGAGTCGATGTGGTCAGTCCATCAATCTTGAATAGAATACGGCATACGTGCTGAGAAGGAGCTTATAAACCGTTGGCAGGAGAGGTGCAGCAGTCATAGGTCGTGTAACATTTGTTCAATGTTGAAGTAGGTCGTGCCCAAGAATTAGGCAAGCGAAGAATTCCCAAGTATTAAGATCCCAAGAAGTTGCAGTGTCTGACAGGTTTGTAGATGAATGGTTCAGAGAACCGACATGTTGATAAATTAGACACATGTGCAACTCTTGGGTATCTTTATTGAGGAAACGTTTCGCCACACAGTGGCTTCATCAGTCCATACAAAGGAGAATCTTGAAGAACAGGAGGAGAATGAGGTAATCAGTCCCTCAACCTTGAGTCGATGTGGTCAGTCCATCAATCTTGAATAGAATACGGCATACGTGCTGAGAAGGAGCTTATAAACCGTTGGCAGGAGAGGTGCAGCAGTCATAGGTCGTGTAACATTTGTTCAATGTTGAAGTAGGTCGTGCCCAAGAATTAGGCAAGCGAAGAATTCCCAAGTATTAAGATCCCAAGAAGTTGCAGTGTCTGACAGGTTTGTAGATGAATGGTTCAGAGAACCGACATGTTCAACATGTCGGTTCTCTGAACCATTCATCTACAAACCTGTCAGACACTGCAACTTCTTGGGATCTTAACATATGTGTAGAGAACCTAGGATAACCCAAAAAAGTCAGTGACTTATTTCCACTGGGGTCCTTCATTTCCAGGTGGGCTTACTGGAGACCCTGAGCCGTCACGGGCCTTAACCCGGGAATTAAAACAGGTGGGTATACTGGATCCATGAGGTATCATGGGCCTTAACACAGGAGTTAAGCCATTTGTGTTTACTCTGGATCCCCGAGCCGTCACAGGCCTTAACACGGATTAAGACAGGTGGGTTTACTGGGCCCCTTAGCAGTCACAGGCTTTAACACAGGGGTTAAGGCAGGTAGGTTTACTGGACCCCTGAGCTATCACGGGCCTTAACACAGGAGTTAAGACAGGTGGGTTTACGGGACCCATAAGCCGTCGGGGGGATTTAAATGTAAAAATTTGTCCCAAACAATATGAAAGGGGAAGTGGGGAAAGGGGTTTGGGAAACCAAGGGTAAAAAAATAACGAGAAACCCGGGGAGGGCCAATGGTTCCCCCCAAAGGGTTTGAAAGGGACCCCAAAACCAAGTATGCTAGAGGAGGGAAAAAAGTAAAAAAGGGGCAAAGAACCCAGGGGAAGGGGGAAAAAGCATGGGTAGAGCCAGAAATGAAAAATTGCAAAGATAAGAAGGGGGGCCCAACGAAAATCCCAAAAATGACATAGCGGAAAAAGTCAGATCTGATCCAAAAGCTTTTTACCCCAAAAGGGAAGAAAAAAAACAGTAAAGAATCGGTAATCAGGCTGGGGAAAACGAAGGAGGGGGGGGATCACAATAAACGACCACGAAGTATTTTGAGGAGCTAAAACATGAGTTTCAAAGAAGTTTTCACAGAGGAAACAAAAGGGGAACCCCCGGAAAGAGGGGAAAAGGGTGGGGTACACCAAAAAGTGATGGAAAAAAGTACATACAATCGAGAAAAAAAGGTGAAGAAGTGCTAAGCGAGCTAAAATTCCCCCAAAGGCGATGGGGCCGGATAAAAAAAATCTCCCCCGGGGTTCGAGAGGGGGAGTTTTGTGATAGAAACACGGGCCTTATCTCTAGGTTTTTATTAAACCCATAGAATTTCATATTTACTTCTACAAAAACAACATATAATGACTAGTATTTATTTATTTATTTATTTTTTTTAAATTATAAGGGATGGTGATTTTTTCCTTGCATATGTCAAGAGAAAAGTTATAACTCGGGCCCCCATTTTAAACTCACCTGTAATCTGCATTGCGGTTTAAATGGATAAAGTAAGAGGGGAATCACAAAACCAAGGGTGTTGGTCCCCTACACAAAAAAAAAACTGTTGTTGTTTTTAAAGGGGCCCCTTTTAGAGGGGTGCAGTATTATCCGGGCTGCTGCCCCCCCAAAAGGCCCGGGACATTTAAAATCCCCCCCTTCAAAAAATATCAAAGACATTTAAATCCCCCCCAAATTTTAGGTGGGCGCCCTACACGCCCCGGGAACCTTCGTACCCTTTGGGCCCCCTTTTTCACCATTCGATTTTCCAGGGGGGTTTTTGATTAATGCTGGGCAGAACCCTCTATTTCCTTAGGGGGGTGTCTCAAGGGGTTTCCCCAGGGGGAAAAACGAAGCTTTTTTCACTTTAAATTGGTGTATCTTGGGGATTCCACACAAAAGGGGGATTTAAACTGGGGCAAATTCTTGTAGATATCCCAAATGAGGAAAATCTGGGACAAAAATCACAAGGGTTTTAAAAAAGAGGATAACATCAAAGCTGCTTTCATAGAAAACCCTGGAAGTTTTTTCTAAACAATGGGAAATAAAAATTTTCCGGGGTTAAAGGGGTACTGCCCTTGTTCTGGCCTTTGTAGTCACAAACTGTAAGGCTGGGGTGATGCCCCTGGAAATAGTAAATGTGGGGCTAAATAGTGCTGTCCTGGGAGACAAAATGGTGAAGCGGGAAAGGTGCTGCCCGGGGGAGACAAAAAATAGTAAAGCTGGAGATCCCTGCCTGGGAGCCAGAAAGGGTGAAGCTGGAGATTTTGTCCGGGTAGGGGGGAATTATACGGGGAAAGGGGAAACATAAAAAAAGGGGGGGGGCCCCCCCCTCATAGAGGACAGGAGCCCTGGAAGGGAAACAAGTTAGTCAAAGATAAGTTTAAAACCAATAATTGAAAACTAAAAAAACCGCGGGAAATAGCAAACAAGAGGCTCCAATAGAAATTTGTGAGGATAAATTACCAAAAAAAATTTGGTGGGAGCCCCATTTTTTTGGTTTGCAGGGGGTTTGGAGAAAGGGACGGGGAAAACATGCACCAACGGGGAATACAGTCACAAAAACCCCAAAGGCAAAGGGAAAACCAACCCTGTCCATCTTTTGCATTGGTATTGCGGGCAGGGGAAAATTTGGGAAAAAAAACAGAAGGGGACATGAAAACTATGACCACCCTAGAAAAATTTTCAGGGCCCATATGACAACGGGAAAATCCCAAACCCCCTTTCCTGTAAAAAGTTTTTTTACCTAAAAATGTGTCCTTTTTCATTTACGGGAAAAGATGTGCTTTAAATTTAAAATTTGCCAGGCATACCATCTAAAGGGGCAAAAAGATAAAAAAACATCCGGGCCCAGGGGGAAAACCTGGGGGCCACAGCCACCCCAAGGGGAGAGGTTTTTTAGTCCCAGGAAGGAAAAAAAAGGCGGGAAAAGGGGCAGAAATGGGACACCAAATTCATCTTTCCCCTGGAGTGGAACCACAGTCGGGGGCCTCCACCCCCAAACCAACGATACAGATACTAATCCGGGAAAAAAAAAAATTCCCCCCCCCAGTAAAACAATACCCCCAGCCCGAAAACTTTCTTCTTTGCAAATATACAGGGTCAAAAAGCCAAAACAAAAAACAAAATCCTTTTCATCCGTGGACTGCTTGCAGGGGCAAAGGCAATGTTCCCCGGCTTTAAATGAGACCCCCCAAAAAAGGCCCACTTGGACCCCCCGAAATATGGACCCCAGGTTAAAAACCTAAAAAGATGTGCCCCGGGAGTGAACAGGAAAAAGGGGGGGGTTTGGGCCCTTACATTGCGGGAGTTATTTTTGGGCCACGAACTGTTAAATTCCCAAAGGACGAAAGTGGAAGTTTTTAGCAGTAAAGGTCGAAAAACCAAAACCTGCCCTTGTGGTAGTCACAAGCCCCCGGATGCAACTCCCAGCAATTGGGGGAACAGCTTTTAAAAAAATTGACCACTCGGGAAAAATTTTTCCCCCTCCTGCCCCCAAAACATCTTGCTCCGGGGGGTTTTCAACTTAAGGCACCTAAAATGGGGGAATATAGCAAAATATTGTTGCAGTAATAACCCAGGGGGCCGCTCGGGATAAAAAACTCACCCCACACGAGCTTTTAAATCTTTTGCACAAAATTAAATTTAAACCCCAGCAAATAATAGACCCTTTAATAGCCCTGGGGGAAATACATGGGACCTTTTTTCCCACAAAAATGATGATTGAAAAGAAAGGGCACCATATAAAAAAACAAATACTCGATCAAACAAAATTTGAGGTTCAAAATGAAATGCGTGGGGCCCCCAAACCGAAAAAAATGAGATAGTCACGAGGGACATTCAAAAAAACCCAATTTTTCAATAAAAAAAAAATTAAAGGGGGGCCCCCAAGAAAACCAAAAGTCCAAACCCGATAAAAAGGGGGGAAGATTACTAAGCAACACAGACCCAAACTTATGCCTAGAACAAAATTAACTCGGTGGCACTCGATGAAAGGCACAAGGTTTATTCCTCAAAAGAAAAAGGAGGAGTAGATGTAAAATGGGAAGAGCCCAGGCGCTCCCTTTACGGGGCCGACGGAAAAGAAAAACCCAGGGGGGGGGCTAAAAGAGGTCAATATATCTAAAAATGCGCAGGGAAAAACCCTGTCGAAAAAATAGAAAGCACGAATTTAAAAGCTAAAAAAACCTTTAGGAGTCAGGAATCGGGGGAAAAAACAAAAAAGCCAAATAAATCGAAAAAACCCCAAAGTATTTTCTCCTATCCCAAACAAAATCGGAACAACGCCCCATTTTGGGCCCCCTACTTAAACAAGATGGGCCCTACCCGTTTGACAAAAAGGAAATAATTGGGGGTCCCTCAAGTCCCAATATGATCATTTTTTAGAAAAGCCGTTTAACCAGACGGGGAGTGGGGGGGATAAAGGGGGAAATTTTTTTTTATGGAGAGCCAAAAAAATTTGTTTAAAACACAACCTATCCGTGTTTCCTGAGGGCCAAATGATTTCGAACGGGGCGAAAAATTTGACATACCCTTTGCACTCTCCCCAGGGCCAACTAGGGAAAACTCTGGGGTTAAACAAGAATTTGAAAAGAAGCCCTATCACGAGCCTTTTCCATCCTAGGGAAAGGGGGAGCATGGACAGGGGGGGTCGTCCCCAGTTACTAAAAACAAAAACCCTACCCCCACCCAAAAAGGGGGAAAGTAAAGCAACAGAAAAAGAACAAAACCCCAAAATAGCATAACACCCCATATCTTAAAAATCTTTGAAAGGGTCCTAAGAAGAAAGACACCACCCATCTAAAAACCCCCTCTTAACACAACCCAGGGCAAAAATGGGTTTGAACGGTCGCTCCTGTTTTGTTCAACTACGGGATAAACTACGAAAAGGTCCAAAAATGCACTAGAAGCCCAAAAAGAATTTGCAGATGTAATTTTATCCCGGGGGACTTTGAAAAAGCCTTCGACAAGTGTCCCATGGTGTAATAGCGAAACAAAATGCCCCGCAAAAGGAATAACAGGGAAAATTTTCGGTCGAGGGATCTAATTTTCCTCACTAACGAACACAGAGAGTGTCGTCCCAAAAGAGTAAAGTCCGAGGCAGCTACGGGTTTTAAAACTTTTGTTCCACAAGGCACAGTACTACTTTCCCCTCTTGTTCCCCATCCTCATTCCACATAGACAAGGTGTCACCTTTGCACCTGTCCCCTTTCCCTTTGGCAGATGACACCCGAATCTGATGACAGTGGGCCCTTTCCCTTGCGACACTGAAAGCTCCAGGCGGACAAACAAACCCAAATCTTTTGTGGGGGTGCAGAAAACAATATGAATTCAAAGAAAGGGGAAATTTTCAATTACTCAGGTATGGGGAAAAAATGAGGGGAAAATTAAAAATTTTACAGAGTACCCCAAAAAAAATTCTGGCCCCCAAAATGAGCAAACACCAAGGGGGCCAAAAACCCGGGAGTGAAATTTTGTCGGGGGATCTCACCTTTTAAGGGCCCAAAAATTGTATCAATCGGATCTGCTAGAAAAAAGCAGGTGGATAATGAAAACCTTTAAAACTAGGGGGGCCAAGCCCCTAAAGCCACTCCCTTTAGGGGACTTTTTCTATCTAGGCTGGAATTTTTGCTTTCACTCTAACAGCACCTTTAAAGGGAGGTGAAAATTTCCGACCTAGGGAAAAAGTACAGAGAACTTTCACGGCGCGCATAACGGGGGATAAAACAAACCCCAAATTTCTGGGAAACCCCCTTGAGGTTTCCAAACCTGTTTCCCTGGAAAAAGCAGGAGGGAGAGGTACCCTGAATTTTTATCCCCCGGAAAATCCTAGAGGGACAGTACCGAACTTGCACACCCAAAAACAATCACTTTCGAAAGCAAAAGATTGGCAGGCCCCATTTTCAAAAATCCCCCCAATGAAAAGCCGGGGGGGTCACGCCCGTTAAGAGACCTACAAAAAGGGGTTTTTAAAGGGGGCCCCTGACTGTTCAAAATGCCTTTCCCCGCACACATAAGGGGGAAAATTTCCAAAAGACCCCCGGCAGTCTTCAAGCTGGCCCGGACTAGCACCTAAAGTCAAATTTCCCGATCAGCCGGGCTGTGGCTCGTACGTTGGGTTTTTCGTGCAAGGGCCCGCGCAATTTTTCCCGGTTGATCAGGGGCTGATCCAAACCCGGAGGGGTGGTCCCCAGACCGGGCCCGGGGGGCATTGACCCCCGAAAACCCCCTCCAGGGAAAATCTCCCGATACTGTAGTCTCTTTACCAAATTTTTTTTGTGAAGTGGGCGTAAGTGGATTAGCTTGCAGGAGCTCTCCTCTTCCACAAGGATCCGGGCTTGTTCATTTCCCACGGGGACTCTTCAGGAGAACCGGGGCCAGGATGAAATAACCAAGTGGGCACGGAGGGTCCCGTAGAGGAAACGACGTGAATAGGTTTTAGGATCGTTTTATGAAGGGGGTTTCATTTGTAGCGTTTCACGCAGTGATCTAAAAAGAGTGAAGAGCACAGGTAGGCAGTTTCCAGTGTTGAACAGGTAGATTGCGCGACTTTAATGTCATTGTAACTGCCTTTCCCTAAGTACCCTTTAACCCCTCCAAATTGACCATTGCCCTTTAGGGGTTTTAGCTTGTTGTTTTTGCTGCAGGCAATACCTTTGGGTAGCCAAAAACCCCCTTTAAGTTTGTTTTTCATGAACAGGATCCCCTGTCTGAATGGATATAACGGCTACCAAAAAAAGAAAAAACAACTGTGAAAGACAACTAAAAACAGTTGAAGCAGCCATATTTGCACAGGGGGAAAACCCAAAAGGAAAAAACCCTTTAATATTCATTACTAGTTAAGGGGAAAAACCCATTCTGATTTTGGGGCTTGGTAAGGTCCCCTTTTAAATCTATTTTTCAATTTTTCGAAAGGGGGGTGGATTTTATGAGAAGGTCTTCTCTGGCTGATGAAATTTGGCTTGCACTTGCACATAAATCTGCATTCTCTTTATTTACTTTTTCGCAATCTTTCCCTGAGGGGAGGGCATGTTCTTTGATTTGACAAAATAGTACAGGATGTAAATCTGGGGGTGACACAAAACCTTTTGGAGAGCTGAGAGTGGGGGTTGCAAATCATGCCTGCCCGCTCCCCCAGTGGGGGCCTAGAAATGCATAGGTGAGATGTTTTTCTTGACCCCGGGGCCCCGGGACAGAATATCAAAGTCTAACACGGGTAGTTCCAACCCCAGCGTAAAATCTTTTCATTTTTATCCCAAATTTTTTTGCCTCTTTTCGAAACCCTATTTCATACGGGAAACCCTTGGTCAGCCCCTTAAAAAGAAATGTCTACCAGTTAAATAATGCCCCCCAGTGGGGAACTGCCCCTTTTTGATTTGGGCCCGGGTTTCCCTTTTTTACAGCCCCATAACATTTCTCTGATCCTTGAAAAGTTCCCCGAAAAAAAAGGTACTGGTCTCCTGCCTGAGATAGACTGAGCAATGGGAATGTCAAGGGATTCCGTTTCCAACCCTTTGAAAGGGTAGGGACTCATCAATGGCTTGAACTATGAGTTTTCAATGTTTCCCGTTTTAGAGGAGGAAAAACGGTTCTGCTTCCTTTGTCACAGGGAAAAGTGGTAAACACTCCAAAGGGCGGACTTTTCTTGAATGTTGTAGAAACCATTGTGGAAATAATAAGGGAAAAAAGACCAAGGTTTTTCGGAGTGGGCTTTTTTTTTCTTGAGGCATTGGAAGTTCCCTAAAGGGCGTATCTTTTTGGTCCGGGGGAAAAGGGGAAACCCCCTTTCCCCTTTCATAACCAAGGGTTTCTAAGCCCTTTTTTTTTGGGAAAAAATGCACTTTTCCCATTGTTTCTGATATTTTCTTCTTGGCGGCTTCAAAAACTTATCCAAAAGGGTTTTTACAAGGGTTTCCCCTGGGGGCTTGCCCCAAATGGTAACATTTTCTTTTAAATTTCGCGTTTGGTTCCCCGAAATTGCTTTTTCCTGAATTTAGTGAATTTCCAAAAAAATTTGGGTTTGGGAAACGGCTACCCCAAATTTGGGACTCCAAAAGGGACTCGGTAAACTGATACGGCCCCACTAGCCTGAAAAAAGCTGTGTATGGTTTTTTTTTCATTCCTTTTGGGGCTTGATGATAGGCACTCTGCAGATCAATTGTGGAAAAAAACGTTTGTTTCTGAGCAATTTTGTTCCCTGTATCGTTTAATTCGAGGTAGAGGGTAACCCTCAAGAAGGGGGTAAATTTTTTTGGTTGGGCTCAGATAACGATTTGCCGGCCCCCATTTCCCATAACCCTCCTTTTAAAAAAACAAAACCGTGGACGCCAAGGGGGCACTCGGTTCTATAAACCCTCCTTCAGGGAGCCTCTGAGTTTTTTTTTCCAATGAAAATCCCATCCTCATTAAAAAATAGCGGGGTGGGCCCTTTGCCCGATATTTGGGGGCAATCCGCGGTAAGATTTGCAAACCCCTTTGGGTGGGGTCCCCCTTAAAATGCTAAGTCCACAGACAAAAAAGAGGAGGCAGTTCACCTTCCCGTTAAAGGGGACAACCCCACCATCAGCTTCTGAAAGTCCTGACCAAGGGTAACATCAGAGCCAGTGTGGGGAGAATAGCCCAAATTTTACATCTTGATAACCTTTCCCTTAAAATTGGGATTTTCCTACAAAACCCCCAAAGGGTGAATAGAGGGGAGATGTTTATGCCATGGAAACGGTACCCGAAAGATTTATGTAGAAATCAAGGAGAGCCGTTTTTAACTAAGTCAAGGTTGATGAAAAATCTCTGAGCTGCCCCTTCAATAAGACCATCTTAAATTCTGTTCCTTTTAGAATACTTTCACAAAGGGCCCTTTTTCAGTGAATTTGGAGGAGCCCCAGAAGTCACGGGTTTCTAGAGTTCCCCCATGATCAAATGGAAGGGTTTGGGGGCACAGCTCTTTTTGATGCATTAGCACGACATCCTTTTTGCAAAAAGGGGCCTTTCTTGTGGAAATTTTTGGCACTTTTCTTTCCCCGAGCGGACACTTTTGGGCGTGGTTTTTCTTGAAAAACCACAAAAAAAACACACCCTAATGCTGCTGCTGTCACTGGGCAGGTTCCCCAGTAACCCTTTATTGGGAAGGGTCTTGGGGGAGGAATTGCCCGCATTTTCCACTCGAGAAGGCCCGAGTGGGATGAACTTTAGGAATTTTTTTTGGGCTGAATTTTAGAGCTCTTGCCCCGGTTTAAAAGGGACGGGTAAGTCGAGGTTTTATTCTCCAATAACGCGCCTTATTTTTTGGTGTTGCAGGGGCCCCGATAAAAGCACCCTGATGGACTTTCACAAAACTGAAGCTGGGCATGCTTGGAAGTTTACGTCCTTACCTAAAATTTTTTTGTGCTTGAAAGTATTTCTTAGGACTCAAACAATCTGCGGCGGGGGGAGGTTTCAAGGTGAAGCGTGCAAAGATTTTTAAATTTTTAGGTTTTTAATTTTACTGAAAATTAGGGTTTTTTTAGCATCTTCGTAGGGGATTTCACTCAGAAAAGCCTCATATATCTTAGGTGACACAAAATTGATGAGCAGACTAGTTTATCTAGATCTTCTTTAGGAAGGGCTCCCAAGAAGTTTTCGAAAGTCTTAAACCAGTGCTTCCATTCCTGAGCAGCCGTTGATAAGCTGGGGTCACAGTCTAGCCTCTCAGGTTTCAGTAAACGCTCCATGTTGTGATGTAGTCTAGCGCAGGATCACCACCAGGTAGCCCAGGATTCTATGTTCAATAAATTGTTGTGATAGAAACACAGGCCTTATCTCTAGGCTTTATTGAACATAGAATCTTCATAGTACTTCTGCAACAACAACATATAATGACTAGTACATCTAATAATGGCTTCTACAGGGATGGTGATGTCTTGCATATGTCAAGAGAAAAGTTATAACTACAGGCCACATATTTAAACTCACCATGTAATCTGCATTGCTGATAAATGGATAAAGTAGGAGAGAATCACACACCATGTGTTGGTGCCCATGACACACACCAAACTGTTGTTGTTGTTAAGGGCCCCTAGAGGTGGTGCAGTATTATCCTGCTGCTGCTCCCCACAGGACCAGTATCACTACAGGGAGCAGAGGTGCTAGGTGTACCACTAACAACAATCTTCAACACATCTATCAAAAAAGGGCGACTACCTGAGGTGTGGAAGACAGCAAATGTAGTCTCATTTTTTTAAAAAAAAGGAGACAGACACGAAGCATTAAACTACAGATCAGTGTCACTGACATATATAGTATGCTGACCTAGAAAATGTACAGACAACCTTCATGGCACACATAACTGTGATAAAACACCTCAGTTACTGGGAATGCTTGAAGTTCCTCAACCTGTACTTCCTAGATACATGAGAGAGAGATACATGATTATATACACTTGGAAAATCCTAGAGGGATTAGTACCAAACTTGCACACGAAAATCATTTCCAATGAAAGCAAAAGACCCCAGACGATGCAACATCCCCCCAATGAAAAGCAGGGGAGCCAGTAGCACAATAAGAGACAGCACAATAGGTGTCAGGGCCCAAGACTATTCAACTGTCTCCAAGCATACATAAGGGGGATTACCAATAGACCCCTGGTTGTCTTCAAAAAGGCGCTGGACAGACACCTAAAGTCAGTACCTGACCAGTCAGGCAGTGGTTCGTATGTCAGGTTGCATGCGGCCAACAGTAACAGCCTGGTTGATCAGGCCCTGATCCACCATGACGCCTGGTCACAGACCGGGCCGCGGGGCCGTTGACCCCCAACCCTCTCCAGGTATACTCCAGGTATGGAGAAGATTATCAGAAGTGGTGGAGCATCTAGAAAGGAATGAGCTTATCAACGACATCCAGCACGGTTTCAGGGATGAAAAATCCTGTGTCACAAACCTACTGGAGTTCTATGACAGGGTGACAGCAGTAAGACAAGAGAGAGTGGTGGGTAGATTGCATTTTCTTGGACTGTAAGAAGGCGTTTGACACAGTTCCACACAAGAAATTAGTGCAAGAGGACCAGGTAGGGATAACAGGAAGGCACTAAAATGGATCAGGGAATACCTGTCAGGGAGACAACAGTGAGTCATGGTGTGTGGCGAGGTGTCAGAGTGGGCGCCTGTAATGAACGGGGTTCCACAGGGGTAATTCCTAAGACCAGTGCTGTTTCTGGTATTTGTGAATGACATGACGGAAGGAACAAACACCAAAGTGTCAATGTTTGTAGATGATGTGAAGATGAAGAGAAGAATTCAATCGGACGAGGCTCAGGCAGAACTACAAAGGAATCTGGTCCAGCAACTGGCTCCTCATGTTCAATTCCACCAAGTGCAAAGTCATGAAGATTGGGAAGGGCAAACAAGACTGCAGATGGAGTACAGTCTAAGGGGGCAGAGACTACAAACCTCACTCAAGGAAAAAGATCTTGGGGTGAGTATAACACCGGGCACATCTCCTGAAGCGCACATTAACCAAATAACTGCTGCTGCATACGGGCGCCTAGCAAACCTAAAAACAGCATTCCGACATCTTAATAAGGAGTCGTTCAGGACCCTGTACATTGTGTACGTTAGGCCCATATTGGAGTATGTAGCACCAATTTGGAACCCACATCTAGCCAAGCACGTAAAGAAACTAGAGAAAGTGCAAAGGTTTATAACAAGACTAGCCCCAGAGCTAAGGGGTATGTCCTACGAGGAAAGGTTAAGGGAAATCGACCTGACGACACTGGAGGACAGGAGAGATAGGGGGATATGATAACATAAAATACTGAGAGGAATCGACAAGGTGGACAGAGACAGGATGTTCCAGAGATGGGACACAGCAACAAGGGGACACAGCTGGAAGTTGAAGACTCAGATGAATCACAGGGATGTTAGGGAGTATTTCTTCAGTCACAGAGTTGTCAGGCAGTGGAATAGTCTGGAAAGTGATGTAGTGGAGGTAGGATCCATACATAACTTTAAGGAGAGGTATGATAAAGCTCATGAAGCAGGAAGAGTGACCCAGTAGCGACCAGTGAAGAGGCGGGGCCAGGAGCTGTAAATCGACCCCTGCAACTACAACTATGTGAGTACACGTGGGTGGGTTCACAGGACTCTGGACCGTCACAACCCAACAACAACAATCTCTTACTACCATACATCCCTCTACACTCTGACAACCCTTAACTCCCGACAACAACAACGAGTCAGAGAGATCATCTGGCTTCCCTTTCCTTCCAGCTGGCTAACCTAAGCAATTACTTAATTATGGCGACGAAAACAAAATCAGTGCAGGAAAGAAATGGTGTTGGGAAAGGTCAATGTCTTGGCTCGGTATTAAATAGAGCACTTACAAGCAATTCTCAATGGCCTGATAAGGTGAGAACACTTGCTTCTCCATAATTTGCAATTTAAGTACGATTTTGCGAAAATTTGGATGGTTATAAGTGCCTTATTATAACATATATGGAAATTACCTAGGATATCCCCCAAAAAGGTCAGCTGACTTATTTTGATTAGGGGCCTGGACAAAAAATTAAAGCTAATATAGGAGTAGATTCATAATTTTCTAAAATGTTGAGACCATCGTAGTGAAAGTTTTTTTTTCATATAATTTCACGGGTTTTGATTATTTTTATTATTACATTGTTGCTTTTAATATCTAGGTAATCTACCTCAAAGATTACTGGTGATTCTAAGACAACCCAATGGAAATAATTGACTTTGACTTTTCTGGATCATTCTAAGTAATCAACACTATGTATGATAATTGTACTTATGTGTACCTGTGTCAAAATAAACTTAAGTCTCTGATATTTTCCTACAGGTGGAGAGTTCTCCCATATATGAACTTAATAAAATTATTGTTCCAGATTATTGTTCTTGAATCAAGCTAAAAATACTCATTTCAGAATAACTGTAAATAATTCACACACAGAAGGGCAAAACTAGGGGAAAATTCTTGAGGATACACCTCGACTACAACCTATAATTGAACAGTCACATCTAACATATATCAGACAAAATTTTCAAAACTATAGGCATTCTATCAAAAATGTGCTGTGCTCCACAAAACTCATGAAATTGTAATAACACAATTACGGACAAATCACATAATGGTTGGGGATTGAACCTATGGCAGGCAAGTCCTAAAATTCACAGGCTGGTGTGCTAACCACTTGGCCAGGTAGAGTGGTTAGCACACTGGCCTGTGAATTTTAGGACTTGCCTGCCATGGGTTCGAGCTCCACCCATTATGTGATTTATATGCTTTACAAACATTACTCACTCTGTACTACTCTCTAATTTGTCCCTACCTTGCTTATGAAAATAAGTCATTGACTTTTTTGGGTTATCCTAGGCAGTCTACACATATTCTGCTATGTATGATAATATAAGTAACTATTTGTGTATACCTGTACCTGAATAAACTTGCTTATTTAACCTACTACAGCAAATCACCTGAAACTTTTTACTGAGGAGAAATTAGCTGCAAGAATAATCATCCAGTTAGGTTCCAGGTAACACACCTCCCTACTTTTAATTCTCAATTTACGCAAAATGTGGAGCACATCGACACTTATTACTGTGCATTTTATATATATGTTATGTATTACACTTAACCCAGTTGAAGAATATGCAACAGAACACAGACACAGTGCAAGAAATGAATATCCATTTGATATACTGTAGCACATGTTTGATTCAAACTATATAGCACATGTTTGATTCAAACTATATAGGAACTCCATGCAAATAATGGACCCTAAAATCTGAAACTTCTCCTTCAGCCACCTGGTTAAAAAATATAGTCTAAGAGTACCTTCTAAATCTGACCTAAATCCTGCTTGTATTATGTTAAAGCCAGGTCTATCAGTAGCAACTTTGTTGATCCATATCACATTAGCATTCATCTCGATGTTCTTACTATCACCAGTGTATTTCAACATATGTCTTGTCTTTGTCTTTCTACTTGGAGTCTACCTACCTGCAGGGTATTCTAGGGATCAACGTCCCCGCGGCCCGGTCCACAACCAAGACTCCTGGTGGATCAGGGCCTGATCAACCAGACTGTTACTGCTGGCCACAGCAGTCTAATATAACCTAAAATATACCTATATTATATTGCCTGATTTTTTTTTTTTTTTAACAAGTCGGCTGTCTCCCACCGAGGCAGGGTGACCCAAAAAGAAAGAAAATCCCCCAAAAGAAAATACTTTCATCATCATTCAACATTTTCACCTCACTCACACATAATCACTGTTTTTGCAGAGGTGCTCAGAACACAACAGCTTAGAAGCATATACGTATAAAGATACACAACATATCCCTCCAAACTGCTAATACCCCGAACCCCTCCTTTAGAGTGCAGGCATTGTACTTCCCATTTCCAGGACTCAAGTCCGGCTATACAAAAATAACCAGTTTCCCTGAATCCCTTCACTAAATATTACCTTGCTTACACTCCAACAGATCGTCAGGTCCCAAATACCATTCGTCTCCATTCATTCCTATCGAACACACTCATGCATGCCTGCTGGAAGTCCAAGCCCCTCGCCCACAAAACCTCCCTTACCCCTTCCTGATTTTTTTTTTTTTTTTTTTTTTCAACAAGTTGGCCGTCTCCCACCGAGGCAGGGTGACCCAAAAAAGAAAGAAAATCCCCAAAAAGAAAATACTTTCATCATCATTCAACACTTTCACCACACTCACACATTATCACTGCTTTTGCAGAGGTGCTCAGAATACAACAGTTCAGAAGCATATACGTATAAAGATACACAACATACCCCTCCAAACTGCCAATATCCTAAATCCCTCCTTTAAAGTTCAGGCATTGTACTTCCCATTTCCAGGACTCAAGTCCGACTATATGAAAATAACCGGTTTCCCTGAATCCCTTCACTAAATATACCCTGCTCACACTCCAACAATCGTCAGGTCCCAAGTATCATTCGTCTCCATTCACTCCTATGTAACACGCTCATGCACGCTTGCTGGAAGTCCAAGCCCCTCGCCCACAAAACCTCCTTTACCCCCTCTTTCCAACCCTTTCGAGGACGACCCCTACCCCTCTTTCCTTCCCCTATAGATTTATATGCTTCCATGTCATTCTACTTTGATCCATTCTCTCTAAATGACCAAACCACCTCAACAACCCCTCTTCTGCCCTCTGACTAATGCTTTTATTAACTCCACACCTTCTCCTAATTTCCACACTCCAAATTTTCTGCATAATATTTACACCACACATTGCCCTTAGACAGGACATCTCCACTGCCTCCAACCATCTCCTCGCTGCTGCATTTACCACCCAAGCTTCACATCCATATAAGAGTGTTGGTACTACTATACTTTCATACAATTCCCTTCTTTGCCTCCATAGATAACGTTTTTTGACTCCACATATACCTCAATGCACCACTCACCTTTTTTCCCTCATCAATTCATGATTAACCTCATCCTTCATAAATCCATCCGCCGACACGTCAACTCCCAAGTATCTGAAAACATTCACTTCTTCCATACTCCTCCCCCCCAATTTTGATATCCAATTTTTTTCTTATCTAAATCATTGATACCCTCACCCACCTTACTCTTTTCTATGTTCACTTTCAACTTTCTACCTTTACACACAATTCTCAAACTCATCCACTAACCTTTGAAATTTTTCTTTAGAATCCCCCCAAAAGCACAGTATCATCAGCAAAAAGTAACTGTGTCAATTCCCATTTTAATTTGATTCCCCATAATTTAATCCCACCCCTCTCCCGAACACCCTAGCATTTACTTCTTTTACAACCCCATCTATAAATATATTAAACAACCATGGTGACATTACACATCCCTGTCTAAGACCTACTTTTACCGGGAAGTATTCTCCCTCTCTTCTACACACCCTAACCTGAGCCTCACTATCCTCATGAAAGCTCTTTACAGCATTTTGTAACTTACCACCTATTCCATAAACTTGCAACATCTGCCACATTGCTCCTGATAACTTGTTATATTTTACAAAGGCATTTAGCCTACTGCTTGGATAACTCTCAGATGTCAGTGACTTGTAAATTTGGTGACTTCATCGGATACCTATCCAAAATCAAATTTATGTACAGTATTAAGTTTTAAACCAAAGCTTTTTTTAAACATTTTGATTTATGTGGTTGTAAAGTGTACTGTAGTTCAAAAAAAAGTGAAAAAAGTGTAGTTCAAAAAAAGTGAAAAAAAAATGTAGTTGAAAAAAAGTGAAGAAAGTGTTACTGTGTGTACTAAGGTGGCCCTCAATTCTAGATGGCTCTTAAACTACTAATGGAATTTACTTTACAGGCTAGAAATATTGTACACAAGCGTAATAAAAAAGGTTGGGAAGATATCAAGATCGGAATTAGACTGAAATGGTGGTAAAATCATAGATGTACAGTATCTTTAATGTACCAATGTATATTGTACCAGTCTGTATGATTGGTACATCTACGTCTCTTTCTCCACCTCTCTTCCCTTTAATATGTTCAAAAGTGCCAGTAGGTGCAGAACAACTTAAGAATGTTTAAGGCATTTATGGTTACAGACATAGCATGCTAGTAAGCTATTTATTTTATTCACTGGGTAGCTTACATCAGGTAAGTCTGTTAATGAAAACTGTTAAAACCCAATCAGAATCTTGATAGCATACATGTACATTGCATTTTCTAAATAGCGACATTAAAATATTGAATGGATTATTATATACCATATTTTATGGTAAACAAGATGCTCCAGTGTTGAAGATGCCTCCAATTGTGACTGGCTAAATTTGGGAAAAAAAGGTAAATGGTATCCAGGGTAATAATGTTATGTTAAGCCTGAGGCATTACATGTAAAAACACACGTGTTGAAGGTTCGTTCTGCAGTTGTTTTGAGACTTATTTTGGGAAATAAATAGCGTCCTCAACGCCATAAAATACAGTATATTCACAGCTTTAATTATATGTTCATCAGATAAATTTGCCTTTATCTACTCATATTTATGTAGTCACATAAATCATTAGATCTAACAAATATATTAAACCTTGCAGTTTAGAATATTGCTAAAATTTAGGATATAGAGACTGTAATTACTCTGAGACATAAGTTGCACTTAAAGGCTGGAAAAACAGTCACAACAGTTACATAACAAACTCTAAAGGAGAGTATTTAATTGGTACAGTACTTTTTTCCTTTCTTTTCATCTCATTCCCTTGATTCTCTCAAACTGCATGATCGTATGCCAACATTGATTTTGTTTTAAGAATGTAAACATTCTCATCCCATTTTGTAAACCCATTTCAAGTTTTTAATATTGACCACAGCAAAACATATTTCTTTACATAATAATACCATTCTCTTTTAATTCTGATCTTAATCTTTCATATGTGGCAATTATATGCCATACATATTGTCACCTTAAGTCACATTCATATGTAAATCCCATTTTATGTCTTCTCAGCTAAATTATACAAATATGAAATAAAGGTTAGTGTCAGGTAAAAAGGACACAGGTGCAAAACATTGCCATTATAATATGTCACATTGTACTTGTGTCCTTTTACCTGACATATTGTTGGTAATTATGCCTGTCATCATTTGTGGTTGTCTCAGACTCCCTTAGTGCTCTACAGGCTATACAGAAATTTGATACACCTCACCCCTTAGTCCTCCGTATCCAACTTTGGCTACGCCGCATCTCTACCAAGCATAAAGATAGTTTTTTGTTGGGTCCCTGGTCATATTGACGTACAGGGCAATGAACAGGCAGACACTGCTGTGCGGTCAGCAGTACATGACCTACCAGTTTCATATAGAGGTGTTCCATTTACGGACTATTTTGCTGCAATAGCTACCCACCTTCACACCCGTTCGCAACAACGTTGGTCTACTCTGCTTGGTAACAAACTTCAATCTATTAAACCGAGTATAGGTTACTGGCCGTCTTCTTGTCACCAGCATTGAGGTTGGGAGACTACTCTCTCCCGTCTTTGCATTGGCCATACTCATCTTACTCATGGATATCTCATGGAGAGGCGCCCTGCTCCTCTCTGTGAGAATTGTCAGGTTCCATTATCAGTCAGCCACATTCTGTTAGACTGCCACTTTATCAACGAGCACGCAGAATTTACCTCCAACGTCGTCTTCACTCCACTGCTCTCTCTTTACCTTCCCTTCTCACTGATGGACCTACCTTTCATCCGGACTCTCTCATTGACTTTTTGACAACAACTGACTTACTTCACAAACACTGATGATACCTTCAGCCCTTTCTACCTCAATCTCTTGCTACCCTCTGCCCCCACACTATCCTCTGCCCCACTGTTTTCTGTAACCTACTGATCATCCCTACCCCCTTCTGCCGCCCAATACCCTCGCTTCCTTCCCTACCCTGCAGCGCTGTATAGCCCTTGTGGCTTAGCGCTTTTTTTTATTATAATAATAATAACATTGGTAATTATACCATTATTACAAAGGTTAGTGGATGAGTTAGGCAGGGTGTGTAAAAGAAGGTTAAAAGCAAACACAGAAAATAGTGAGTGGTGAGAATAACAAAAAAAAAAAATGTTTATCAGTGAAAAATGTTAATGGATGTGTTGGCAGATGGGTCTATGAAAGATTAAAAGTGACCCATAAAATAAATGACGGGGAAAAAGGGTAGGTGGAATGTTGAGACATCTGTGGAGAGAAAAAAAAAGTTTATGGTAAAAAGAAATGTACCAGCATATAGCAGTACCAACCCTTTTATATAGGTGTGAAGCATGGGCTTTAAATGTTGCTATAAAGAGGAGGCCAGAGGCAGTGGAAATGACATGTTTGAGAGCAGTGTGTGGTGTGAATATTATGACAAGAATTCACAGCATAGAAATTAAAGAATAGTGGGTGCTAGGAAAGATATTATTCAGAGTGCAAGGGAGGGGTTGTTGAGGAAGTTTGTGAGTATTTAGAGAGGATTAAGATTAGGATGACCATAAGGGTGTGTAAATCTAGGTTGGTAGGAGGCTTTAAATGGTAGAGCCTTGAGCATTCAGTAGGTATGCAAGACTGGTTATCCAAACATGAGTCCTGAAGGTGGGAAATAGTGCATGTAATGGGAAACCTTTCTTGGTTGGTGACAAAGTTTTCATAATAAAGATACTAAAGTGTTGCATAAGTGTCATAATTCATCATCCTGTCAATTCTCTTAATCATTTATCTGCATTCCATTTTTGGATACTTGCCAACCAAGACTCATCTACTTTTTTAGACAGGTATATTATGTAAATACTGCATTGCTATTAAAGTCTACACTCTAAATTGTATTTGGAAGTTTTGCCTGCTCATACTTTCAGCGTGGTAATCGATCACATGATTGGAGATGAGTTTTACAGTGATCATGGACATGCAACATTTGCATGAATATTATATTTTAAATTTTGGTTACTGTTAATATAGTCTCTCCTCACTTAACAATGGAGTTCCATTCCTAAATGAATTGGTCATTAAGCGAGGAGCACATTATACTGGTAGTGGGTTTGTGTCAGCCATCTTTAGATATTGTTTTAACCCCTTGACTGTCGCAACCCCAAATCCTGAGGTGTCTCCTGGCGTCACAAAATTTAAAAAAAAAAAAAAAATTCTTATGAAATGATAGAGAATCTTTTCCTGATTGTAATGACACCAAAAAAATGAAATTTGATGGAAAACTGACTGACTTACGCTCTCACAAAGTTAGCGACCTCAGCAATATTTATGAATCGGCGATTTCACCCACTTTGAGCCCTATTTTCGGCTAATTCCATTGTTCCAGTCGACCAAACTCATAGCTATTTCTTTAGAACTCCCTTTTTTCTATCAACTGAATACAAGAAACTGCCCATTTACCGATTTCAACTACCCAATAACGTGGTCAGAAATTTGCACTTTGGCCAATTTCATGAAAATTAAAAAATATGACAATTTCAAAATAGGGTCCAGAATGAACAATGCAGACATTCCTGGCTCTAAAATAACATTTTCTTTGTTCATCAGTCACGTCTCCATGCCCCTCTGATATTACTCTTGATTTCTATTTTGAATTTTTATTCAAACAAAAAATAGAAGATTTACTGTTTTGCAGACTACTGCAATATTGTAATAATTGTATAAATAATGTCAACCCATTCATGACTGCATATTAGAATGGCTACTTGGACATTTATTGGAAAATGACATCATTTGTTTACTTTTGAACATCGCCAAATCAAACTTTTCATAGTAAAACCAATCAAAATCACCTCTATTTCTATAATATGTTTTCCATTCTATCAAATGAGACCAAGAAAACGAGAATACAACCATAAATACTATACGAAAATAGACCACAAAGTCAGCATTTTAATTAAAAAAAATGGTCGGAGTTTTTTTCTCATTATGCACTGTGTGCTGCAGACCCATTCTCTCACATGTGGGCCTACCAGCTTACTCCTGCTTGATTTGAAGCCGCTAGAATTTATGAGTATATATACATCAAACATGGTGGCTCGTAAGACATATATATACGACCGAAACAGTCAAAGGGTTAATGTCACCTTTGCACCATTTGTAACATTTTAGTATGTTTTTAAATGTTTATACAGTAGTGTACCGTATAAAAAAAAAATATATTTTTCCTTATTCATTCCTACTTAACTTGCCTCATATATATACGTATTTTGGTTTAATCATATCTTAGTTTTCTGGATATTTTTATCAACATAGTAGATGAACTGAGAAATGACAATATGACTGACTTCTTTTATTTGTCAACAGGACGAGTTCTTGGATGTGATATACTGGGGTCGGCAAGTCCTGGGGATAGTGCTGGGGCTCGTGTGGGGCTTCATACCACTCAAAGGTTTCATTGGTCTCTTTTTGTGAGTACCGTTGAATAGTTTCCTGTTTATTATGATTTTTTTCCCATGTTGGCTATCTCCCATAAAGGTAGGGTGATCCCACCAAAAAAAAAATTACCTTCATTCATTTAACAGCTGTCTTGTCAGAAGTGCACAGACGTCACAGCTCCAGTGATCCTTCGTCTTGTGGCATTCTTATTCCTCCTTCAGAGTGCAGGCACTGTGCTTTTGACCTCCAGGACTCGATGTATATCTTATTTAAAAAAATTGATAATATTAACATTAAATAATTAGCACAATTTGAAGTTGAAATATATATATTTACCAGATTGAATTATTTCAGTTTGGATTTCATATGGAAAGTTTATTCATTAAAATGTGTAATACAGTATAAATCTTATTTGCTATATACTGTATTTGGTCATATTTATCAACAAGTTAATTTAATAATAAAATGTGGAGGGAACAGTGTATTTTCCCATCCTTTTAGTTAACCTATCCTGTTCCATTTAGAAAGGTGGTTAAATCCAAATTGTATAATAGGTGGTGCTGAGGAAATGCCAGCAGGGGCTGGAGGGAAGGAGTGAAGATTTAAGTACAGGTTGACCATCACTAATCCAGCAATGAGTTATCTGGTTCCATCAGCAATCCGGCACTAATTTCGGCTAGCATAATTTAAAATTTCATCATTATACTGACTCAGATTTCATCATTGTATTGACTCGGAAATTGTGCAGATGGTTGTAAATCCACAGCAGCAAGCTAGTGGAGGAGAAAGCAGTGATGAAAATGAGGAAGATATAGCAGAAAGAGTCTCTATTGATAGGTTTATTAAGTGTATTCTAACCTAACCACTCTGTAATCCGGCAAACTCACTTATCTGGCACACTACAGGTCCCAATGATGCCGGATTAGTGATGGTTGACCTGTAGTGGGGGTTTTCAGCATCCAGCAGGCATGTGTAACCTTGACTCATGAAATTGCAATAACATGATTGCAAACAAACCAAGGAATGGGTGGGGTTTGAACTTGCTTGCCATGGGTTCAAACCCCACCCGTTCCATAGTTTGTTTTTTTATGTGTAACCCTGTTAGACTGGAATGAATGTTTTTGGATTTGATGTTCTGTTGGAGTGTAAGCAAGATAACATTTATGTAGGGATACAGGGAAAACCCTGTTAGCCAGACTTGAGGTTTAGAGGCAGGAAATACAGTACATGTACCCTAAGGGATGAATGCGGATGGTGCTCTTCAGAGTGTCATATGAATTGTGATATGTGTGCATTTCTGGAAAGACATCTAGAGAATAAGGTATGATGAATGTGTTTCTTCCTTTGGATCACTCTGCCTTAGTGGAAGATAGCTGATGTGGTAAAAAAATAGACAGTACATATACTGTCTATTTAATGCTACAATTTTATGAACTCTTAGACCATGCTGAAATAAATTTCACAATTTACCATAAAATTAATTTGAGTTGATTGATCTGAATGTCAGATTAAAGCTTTGTAGAATTTAAACCTAATATTTAACAATAATATACAGTATTTCAATAGGTTTCATATATACATATATTCATAATTTCTAGAATAATATATAAATAATGTAACAAGATGAATGACATTTCAGTGGCTAACATTGTTTTAAATGCATAAAGACAATTCATACATGATATTGGACTCTGATATTTAAAGTCTAAGGACTTTTAAGGAATTTTTTTTGTCTGGTATTCTACTGCAGTAAGATTCATTATGCTGATTTATTGACAGGTTTTGTGTTATTAACGCTGCCCTTATATACTTCTATGCATCAAGTTTCCAAGGGATTGATGAAGAAGAATTTGGAGGAATGTGGGAACTTACTAAAGAAGGCTTTGTCACATCATTTGCTGGTTTTTTGGTAAGATATTTTTTCATAAATACTTTGTGTACTATTTCTTAATTGTAGAATAGAGGCAGTCCCCACTTTACAGCACTTCACAAATACAGTGGTTTTAGATTATACCCATTCTTCATTTATTCAGGCTTCCTACAATAAATATATTCACCACACACTATAAACTAAGGATGAAAATATTTTAAGGTAAATTATGTATGTACTGTATGTGCATTTTTTAGGCCTAACTATTGCTCATTTAATATATGACAATGTAAACATGTTATCAAGCAATTTTTGCTTACAGCAGTAGCCTAGAACCTAACCTGTTGTATAATCAGGGCCTCCTGTAAAAATAATATTGTCTGTCATTCTCTTTATTCTAATTATGATGCCTGTTTTATTTTTTATATACTGTTCATTTCTTTTTCTTTTGCAAAATTGAATGACTCGCAGGTTTATCATTTTTCTTAAATTATACAGTACTCGTATTTTTAATACAATATTTTATGCAAATTGTATACAGCTATTAGAATTATATGTAAATAAATTTTTAGGATGCCTTACTTTGCATATATTAATGTCAGTTTTATCAAAGATGTAAACTATGGAAGCACTTACTGTATGACCCTTGTGGGTTTAGCCCTTAGTTTTAATGGTGGTAACAATAGTAATAATAATAATAATAACAATAATAATGGAAGCATTTAGCTAAATAGGTTCTAAGTGCTGCTCAAAGGCTATAAAAGTATCTTAGTAAGGATTCCATCCTGATCACTGGAATCAGAACAGGACACTATAGTATCAACAAAAGTCATTTTGATATAATATTTATATGAAGATTAAATAATAGAAACCCATTGAAATGTTAGAAATAAAGTTTTTCAGGTAATTAACTTTAAGAATAACAGGCAGTCCTTGCTTTAACAGCGTTTTGTAATACAGTATTTTCCAGTATAACCATCTCTCATTTATTCAACTTCTACAATAAATTTAGTTCCCATTCCAGGTATACAGCTAGTGGACAAAAATATTTTAAGGTAAGTAATGTTGTGTACTGTATTCATTTTTTAGGCCTAGCTATATTGCTCAGTACAGTGGACCCCTGGTTAACGATATTTTTTCATTCCAGAAGTATGTTCAGGTGCCAGTACTGACCGAATTTGTTCCCATAAGGAATATTGTGAAGTAGATTAGCCCATTTCAAACCCCCAAACATACACGTACAAACGCACTTATATAAATACACTTACATAATTGTCGCATTGGGAGGTGATCGTTAAGCGGGGGTCCACTGTATATGATAGTATAAACATGTTATCAAGCTTTTATATTCATTTGAAAATGAAAAAAAAGCTACGATTCATTTTTGCTTTACAGCATTATCCCAGAGCCTAACCTGCTGTGTAAGTGGGGTCTGCCTGTATAAGAACATAAGAAAGAAGGAACACTGCAGTAGGCATATGCCAGTAGGTATGTAGTTATTAATTTTCATATCCATTGCAGGTCATGTGGATAATCCTGTATTCTGGGCTCCATTATGACTGACGGAGCTACGCTGGCAATATAAATTATGGACCACACGTCATCTTTATTTACTAATAAAGTTAATTGGTTTGAAAATGTCATTATGAATTTATGAGATAGGAATTAGGGAATAAATCACTTATCTTGTAAAAGATGATCATTATTAAATCCATATTGGAGGTTGTTAATATGTTATCACTGAGGTTCATATTGTATAAATGATTTATTGATACAAGTATTGTGCATGATGTTTTATTTACGCAAAATTAAAAAAAGTGTTTTGCATAATATGCTTTCCTCGTTACTCTTATTTTTTACTTGTACCATTTTGGTTAATTGTAATAGGTATTGTATTTTTTAATGTCTTTCTGTAATTAACTAGTACTGTACAAGCAAATTCTTCATCTTAATGATTTATAAGAATATAACAGGTCATTTTTTAGCCCAGTTCAAAAACTGAGTAAATTTATTTTGATCACCGTATTTTTCTGATTGTAGTAAAAATGGAATAATTTTAGTCATATAATAATTTATGGTGCACTCAGTCATTAGTAGGAACTTAGGCTATCAGTTGCTGAATGAAGATAATGATGAAATGAGTAGGCCTTTCCTGTAGAATGTAATGAACCTCGTATATTTTCTCGTTGATTTATTTTGGCCATTTGATTGTGTCAGTCATATCTATCATTGAGAATTGCTGAGTGTTTATTACTCAATAAAATTATTGCAATTGTAAATAAAAAGTTTTGGCACACTTTTATTATACTGTATTTTTTTTTTTTTTTTGCCAAAAATTTTAATACAGTATTTTCTTTAATATATCTAGACATGTGATGAAGATATGCCATGGTACCTGATAATTATTCTTGTCCAGTATTTCTTTCTTAGACAAATTCAAGAGGTGTACAATACTTATGATGCAATACAATGTACTCCATGGCCAAAGATAACTTGATATTTTAACAGTGCACTAGCCACACTTCATCAAAACCAAATAACTCATTTGTCATGTTGAAAATAATATATTTAGTACATGCCATACCATATATTGTACTGTACAATGATGAATTATCTTTCCATAGAGTAAAAGTGTTTCATTATAAGGATGGAGTACAGGTCGTTAACTTACAGATGCCCAAAGATAAATATCTGCACCTGAAATAAGATAGAAAAAATAAAAACAAATACTTTATTTCTTTTATGCAGTATACAATTAATGTAGTTTATATGTAATAAAATATTATTAGGCATAAAAGAAAGCCACTAGCATGCAGTGCATTTTGGGCAAATGGAAGATATTGAATCAACTGAAGAGGAAGTAAAGAAATTACTTGATGCTAATAAAATAAAACAATAGGAGCAGATGATATGGCACCTTGGGTTTTACAAAAATATACAGAAGAATTATTTTATCCATTTTGGAAAATCTTTTTAAGAATTCATTATAAGAAGGTAAATTGGCAGATAAATATGAGGAAGGCACACATTATGTCAGTATTTAAGAAAGGTGACGGGAAGATACTTGAAACTACAGGTCTGCTTCACTGACCTGTTGTAAAAATATTAGAAAAAGCCATTAAAACTGATTAAATCGTTAGAGAACAAAAACCTACTAACTGGTAAAATATTTGGATTTACATCTTCGAATTTATGTATTATATCTCGCTTTTATCACATTATGCATGATGGAAATTGCTCGAGAAAAAAAAATGGATGAACTGTATTTATCTAGACTTTAAGAGAGATTTTGATAGAGTTCCCCATGAAAAACTACTGTACTTTGGAAACTGCAAAATATGTATAATAGAAATGAAAGGCAAATAATTACAAAGAGAGAATTTTTGTTTGAGATTAAAAAGGCAAAGCTATAAGAAGAAAAATGTCTCAGTGGGGATAAGTCACAAGTAGGGTACCACAAGGATCCTTACTTGCCCTAATAATGATAAAATATATTAATGGAATAAATATATACTGTATACATAATGATTTTTATTTATTATTATTATTATTATTATTATTATTATTCACAAATGCCAGAAGATCATATAAATTGTGTGAAAATTGTGCCGTGCTACTGAATGGCTGTATAATCCTACGGGTTTAGCGCTTCCTCCTTGATTATAATAATAATACTGAATTATAAAATAGCTTTCAAATATGCATATGGATGGAGAAGTGCTAAAAAAAGTTGTTTACAAAATACATTAAGCCAAAATTCTAATACGAAGTGATAGTGTGGTACCACACCTAAAAAAAAGCACATTGATATTTGAGAAAAGGTCAAAAAAAAAAAAAAAAAAAGAGCTACAAAGAGTTAAAATTATAAGCTTTTAGGAAAGGCTGAGAACATTAAGGATGCCTATGTTGGCTGATAGGTGGAACAGAGGACCATATATAAGGTCTAGGATTTTTTTTAGCACCTGCAGCAGGAAAAACAAAAGACGGCATTGCTGGAAATTTAGGAAAAAGTAGAATAAGAAGAATAATAGTAAATTTTTCTTGGTTAAGATTAGTTGACCAATGTAAAGATTTAAAAGAGGAGGGAGTCAATGCCAAACCCATTGCAGACTATTACACAGTTAAAAAAAAAAAAATGAAAAATTGAACACCACTACAGTTGGGTAATAATTTTCAAAAGTTGCATTAAAAACCATGTTAAAATTATTATTATCATAACTAAGTACTAAACCTATAAGGATAACCCTGTTAAAAGCTTTGCAAGTTCTGAGTGATAGTGTGAACATATGTAACTTAGCTTGCCTATATATGTACTATTGTTTTCTATAAAAAACCTTTTGATAGTTAAAAGAATGCACCTCATTTGTAAGCTATGGACCTGTATATCCGACTTCTTGTTAACCCTGCTTTTATTAAACATTGCTACATACTTGTGTATTATAATTATACACAAGCATCCAATATATAAAGTATATGTGCATTAAGACAGTTAAATGGCTGCGTGTGGGCCATCACTGATATGGTATTTCATAGATCCTGTAATTTTTGGGGTTGAGTATTTCTTTTCTTTTGGATTACATAAATATTATGAACCCTTTTTATGGAATAAAATATGGAAACAATTTTTTTTTTCTATCCTTAAAAAAAACTTGTAAATGAAGACAGTTATGACTCTTCCTGGCTTGAAATATTTACTCAAAATAAGAAACTACGTGAAAACTATGCTAACTTGATGTTGGCGAGGAGCTCTTGATCCACAGAACTGTATTTATCCTCTCCTTGGACTGAACCTGAATGCCTCCCATTCTCAGGTACTGTATGACCCCTATGGGTTTAGTGGTTTTCCCTAATATAAATATAACAGTTTACTAATTTTTTTTTAACACACCAGCCATCTGCTGAAGTAGAGTGATCCAGAAAACTAAATACTATAGGCAAGCCCTGCTTTACAGTGCTTTGCTGTATAGCTGTATAATCCTCCGGGTTTAGCGCTTCCCCCTTGATTATAATAATAATAATAATAATTGCTGTATAGCCCTTGTGGCTTAGCGCTTCTTTTTGATAATAATAATAATTTACAGTGCTTCACTTTAACAGTGTTTTGCTAATACAGTGGTTTTCAATTATACACATTCTTCATTTAATCTGACTTCCTGCAATAAATATATTCACCACTTACTATAAGCTAAGGATGAAACTATTTTAAGCTAAGTAATGTGTGTACTGTATATGCATTTTTTAGGCTTGGCTCTAGTGTTCACTTAATATATGATAGTGCAAAGTGAAAAAAAGGCTATGATTAACTTTACAGTGATTTTTGCTCCATGGTAGTAGCCCAGAACCTAACCTGTATAAGTGGAGCCCTTCTGTACTGTATATTTACTATCAGTAAATGGCTGTCTTTCCTTCAAGGGAGAAAGACCTTGTGCCACAGTAAAGGACTCTTAATATGAAGAATTGGACCTTTGTCTCCTTTGGGTTGAATCTGATTGCCCCGACCCCTTTCATGCTCTCCTATCCATTCAGCCTATGGAGATATTCCCCTCATTATTTACAGCTAGGTTGAGAGACAAAGGATCATTGTCTCATTTCACTGAGGCCCTTGGTGGTGGTGGTGGTGGTTGGAATTGGATCATTTGGGGATCTGCTAAGCTGCCCTCTGGAGTTTTGGAGGGTAGCTGTGTGTGACCTGAAGATGATGGGTGTAACCCTGGAGGCTGCATGTCAGTTCTGGTGACAGCCAAAAATGGCGTGTCTTGTGGGGGAAGGGTTCCAGTCGCCTATTTCATTTATTTACCTAGGTGACTTGGTGGATGCAAGGATATTATCCTCAACTGCTGGTTTACTGGCATGAAGAGTAGGGTAAGGAATTATTTCCATGCAACATCTGCACTAGCAACCATGCCGAGGGTATTCTTTAGTACAGATTGGGTTATACGTCTCTCTTTGTATCCTTGGAACTCACCCTTCTTTTTCCCCCTTTTTTGAAAAAGAAAAAAGAAAGCCCTAACCATGGACTACAGAATCCATGATTTACCTTCTCCTGGGTCCCTTGTTTTATCTGCAGCATCCTTACCTGACTCCGGCATGTCCATGGACCTTTCTATGTACCTGGTGGGTTTAGTGCACAGTTTTGATTGTATTGCAAACCTGGTATACTGGTTTTGGGCAACAGTGCTGCCTGACTCTAGTGCTGGAGTTCTGGCTAACCTCTTTGATACCTACGACCTTCAGCTCAACTTTGACCGGCTTCCTCCACTATGGTGTGTTGATTTTCATGTTGCTCACACTGCAGAACAGATTAACTCGAAGCCTTCATCTAAGTGACCTGAATCTGTAATTGATGATTTTAATGTTCACTTACTAACACTCCTTTCTCCTATTTTCGGAAATAATCTGGACAAAATTCTTGTCTGCCAATGACACCTACAGATTACCTCACCGACCATAACATTAACAAAGCATTCCTGAAGCATATTGGACAAAGTTTCCTTTCATGCCTTAAAGTGCTTTTTGATAATTTATTTTCCCCTTACCCTTTTTTGATATTCCTATTTACAATATCCCCATTTCCTTTCCCTATTTAGATGTATGACCATGGGGGTTTAACTTTTATTTTGATCATAATAATTTTCTCAGTTCCAGCTGGGCCCCCCCAAAGGAAGGTTCCTTGATGCTGGGAGGGGCTATTGATTAGGGAATGATTGTGCCCAGTTTAATTAAACTGAATCCCTTCCAATCCCCCACGGGCACTGTATAATCCTATGGGTTTAGGTTTCCCCCCCTTATAAATAATAAATCCAGCTGGTAATGCTCCATTCTACCCCACCATAATCCAACAGGACTATGCAATAGACTAAGACATTCTGGAGCAACTTAAGCTTTAGAGCCTCCCCATCCTAAAAGTACAAGACCCACTTTAGGTTTAGAAAAACAGCTTTTTTTAAATTTAATCCCCATTCTTCATTTATTCGACTTCCTACATAAATATATTCACCCCTCGCAAAAAGCAAGGAAAAAAAAATTTTAAGGTAAGTATATGGTATGTAAGCTTTTTAAAGGGCTTGCTCATTCCCATTTTAATATACTTTTTTTTTTGCGGCTTTTTAGACACTTTTTTTTTCCACAAAATTTCCAAAACCCCCGCATCCTATAACAAAGGGTCTGACGGGAGTAAAATTTGGGGGGTGTTGGGTGGGCTGTACCCTTTCCCTTTACATCTGACACGACCCTTGAAGGAAAAAACAAGTCTTACGACCGTGTTTTATAAGTCCCAAAAAATTAGGGGAAGGGTTAAAGTCTTTTGAGCGTCTCTTTGGAAAAAGGTGAAAAAACATACTAAAAATTTAACCTAGGAAAAACTTAAAAGGGACTAGTCCGTAATCTGCCAAAGAAATCACCCCCCTACAAAAGCAAAAGATTTGGCAGGAGGTGCAACACCCTTTCAGTGAAAGCAGGTGCGATGTATCAAGAGCAACACAATAAATTTGGGGGCCCAAGACTTTCCTTTTCCTCCTAGCATACAAAAGGGGGGGTTTCCCAATAATCCCTGGCTGTCTTCAAGAGGATCTGGGAGGCACAAAGTCATACTACCACCCGGCTGGGGTTTTGCGGGGCTTGGGGGCACCGAAATAAAAACCTAGTTATCGGGCCCCTAACCACCATGAGGCCTGGTCAGTACCGACCATGGGGCTTTGACTTTTGGGAACAACCTTGGTATTTTAGGCAACAAAGACGAAATACAATTATCTATATAGTTTAATTATCTATGATAACAAAAAAATCAAAGTGACTTATTTCCAGCAATTTAAAAAGATTCCCCTTATCTTATGCCCCCCCCCAAATTTGAAAATTTTTGGAAATATGCCCAACTTGTCCTGTCATTATGTACTGGAATTCGATAAAAAAATGAATTAAAAAACAACTGGGCGAATATGAACTTTTTTTATCCAGTACATACACAAACCTTTGTTAAAATATCCGGGCTTTTCATTTAAAAAGTTTACCCCTTTTTTTTTTTTTGTGTTATTTCCCTTTGACTTATTTATTTTGGTTGCGGGGGCCCAAATTCACAGCCCCGGGCCCCCTTTATTTTCGTGGTCGTTACTTTTTTCACTCCTGCTCCGTGATTTTTTATTGTATTCTTCTTAAAGCTATATTGGTTCCTGCCCCCAACAATTTCTCCCGGGTTTTTCCCCCGCCCGAAATTCTATGGTGAAAAATACTTCCTAACAACCCCCCCCCCCCCCCCCCCCCTGGTGAGAGTCTTCAGCTTCCAGTTGTGACTCCTTGTTGCTTGTCCACTTAAACACCTGTCCTTATCCTCTTGTTTAATTCCCCTCGGGATGTATAGTAAGTCGTTATCATGTCCCCCCATATTCTCCTGTTTGGGGTTCTCAGGGCGGTTCCCTTTAAACCCCCCTCGAGTACAACCCCCCAGTTTGGATAGTCTGCTGCAAAACCCTTTGCACTTCATTTTTTTATGTCTTGCAAACAGACATGAATTTTATATTTACAAAAGTGGGTTCAAGCAAAGAACTCTATTATGCCCGGCTTTGGGCCAAATTAACATTATTTGGCTTACATTCTACTTTTAAAATAAGGAAAAATATCATAGTTGTACAGTAGGATTTAAATTTCCCGTTGTACATAGATCATTAATTATAAGTGAATTTAAAACTGATAAGACAAAAGGGTATATTTATGTCTAAAATGTTTTTGTGAAAACAATGGTTCAATTTCATTCCTGCAACAATGGATAAAAAGGTTAAAGTGATTTTTAATTATGATGTGGGAGTACAAGGTATAAGTGTGTAAGGGTATTTAGCTTTAGTCTGGGTGATTTAATGGGTTTTGAATAGAGTCTAACTGATTTTCAAGGGTTACTTTAATAATTTGGAATTTAATTTTTCCCTATTTTAGGGCCCTTTATGTCATTGTTTTTAACAGTGGATATGGACACGAGTATACAAAAAAGATCTGTTCTTGACCTGGTGGGGTTCCATATGGTGCTGCATACTCCATGTGGGGCCCGTTTTACACGGGTTAAAGTCTGAAAAGATTTTTATTAAGGTTTGAAACGCTTTCTTAGGTTTGCCAGCGCCCTATGTTGCAGTAGTTTTTTGGTTTTATGTGCGCCCAAAATTGCTCGTATTCACCACCCAAAAGGCCCTTTTCCCTTTAGTAAGTTTGCAACCTTGCCCCCAGCATGACTCGTCTATGTGTTTTTTGTCTTCCCCCAATTTCATGACTTGCACTTGGGGGGGTTAAACCCGGAGCCCGTTCTGGGCCAGGTTTTCAGTGCCCGATCCCTTTGTATTACCCGACCTTTCACTTTAATTCTTTGCATTTTTTTTACGTCGTCTGCAAACAGGGACCTTTGAATTATTCCCTTTGCCCTGTTATTCACATATACCAAAACAGCACCACCCCCAACTGATCCTGTGAACCCCCCCCTTTATCACAGGTGTCCAACTCGTCCCGAAACACACTTGTTTCTTTTCCCGTCAGATATTCTCTGATCCTGCAGGCCTTTTGTTATTTCGTGTTTTCAGTTTTGTACTAATCTTTGTTGGGAACTGAGTCAAAAAACCCCTTTTTACAATCCAAGAAAATGTAGTCAAACCCCCCCCCTCCCTCACTCCCTGCCTTCTGTCCCCTGTCGTAAAACTCCCTAGTTTTTTTGACACGGTTTTCCCCCCCCCCTGAAACCCCTTTTGGTTTTCGTGTAAACTCATTCCTTTCTAGGGTTCCACCACCTTTTTTTTGATAATTTTTTTTTCCAAAACCAGTCATTGGGTAGTCTACAAGCCCCCGGGGAAACCCCCCGCAATTCCAGGAAAGCTGTTAAAAAATTGACCATGTCTGGAAAAACTTCCAGCTCCCGCACCCAACTCTTTCTTGGGGGGGTTTTAACTTAAGGCCCTAAAATGGAGGGAAAAAGAAATAATATGTTGCAGTAATAACCCAGGGGGAGCTCTGATAAAACCACACCACGCGAGCTTTTAAATCCGCACAAATTAATTTAAACAGCAAATATTGAGCCTACCTGGGAAAACATTAGACCCATCTTTACTAACAAAGACATAAAAAATTTTTCCATAAAAAACAATATAACCCGATCACAACATAATTGAGGGTTTAGTATGTATGCCGGAGCCCCAGACCGACTAATGAGATTTTCACGAGGGAGCTTCACCAAATTCAAATTCAATAAAAAAACTAAAGTGGGACCCAAATAAACCAAATCCTAAATGATATAACTGGGAAGATATATAAAAACACAGACCCCAAGTATGCCTGAACGTTAACTTGGTGGCCTCGAGTATGCAAAGGCTTAATTTCCCCTAAAAAAAGGAGTAGTGTAAATTAGAAAAAGACAGGCGCTCCCTTTACAGGGGACGGAAAGAAAAACAGAGCGGCAAAAGAGGTCAATATATCGAAATGGTAGGGAGACACTGGTCAGAGAAATAGCAAGCATCGAACATAAGCTAAAGGAATCTTATAGAAATAAATAACAAAAAGGCACAAATAACGTGACTGAACGTACACAAATAACCCGCACTAAAAAAAGACAGAAGCTTACGACGACGTTTCGGTCCGACTAGGACATTGACAAAGTCACACTAACAAGGATGAGTCAGGACGGCTATATATAGGCAGGAAGAGTGGAGGTAATATTAGTGGTAAGTATAGTGGAGTAGTATAGTATAGTAGTACAAGAATTGATATAATACCGACAGGATGAAATGACACAATGCACAACACCCCGGGGCAACCCCACCGTAGACGTTTCGCAATCCCAGCCAGCCACTGGATGGCGAAACGTCCACAACAAAAGACAACCAGAACGCCCACATGTGGCCTAATTTCATCAGTAGATGTAGTAGAAGAAAGAAGAGTAGTAGTAGTGGTAGAAGTGGGAAATAAGGAAACGAGCCCAGTAAATACAAAGGAATGGGAGCACTGCAAGAGAGCTAGAAACCCACAGAGGGAGAGCAAGCACACCGAGTGCGGAAGGGAAGTGGTGAGAATAAAATAAAGAAGGAACAGAAACACGAGACAGTGAGAGAGAAAGACAACCCATAGGAAAAGGAGAGAGGAAAGGGTAAGAGGAAGAAGAAAAGAAGAAGAATAAGAAAAAAATGAAGATTCAGGTTAAGTCACGGGTGTCTCTGAAGTTAGGGAGGCATTTTACATGTAGTGGGAGAGGAAGGCATCTACAGATGTCAAGCCAGGCTAAGGTTCATACAAGGAAGTTGTGTATAAGAGAGATTCAACTAAACGGCGAACTCGTTCGAGTTTGAAGTAGGGATAGACAGTTTTTAGCAGAAGACCAGTCAATAGGAGCCTAATGATCTCTGACGTGACAGAAAAGAGCATTGTTAGTTTCGCAAGAAGCCCTAAACACTATTTTTGTGCTCCCTAAGTCCTGTCAGACAAGAGATCGACCAGTTTTCTCCAAGTATTGAAGAGGACAGAGGAGCAAGAAATAGAGTAGACACCAGAACAACTGTAGAGGGAGGAGAGGTATGAACGCGATTAGTGCGAAGAGTGTTAGTCTGGCGGAAGGTAAGCTAGATGTCTAAGGGACGGGTATAGAGATTGTTGAGATTAGAAAGACCGGAAATGTAGGGAAGGCAGAGGATAGAAGAGTTCCCATGAGTAGAGAGTTTGGGAGAGAAAGAAATTGCGTTAGCACGTGATAGGGCAGAGTCCTATGAAATGGGAAGGGTAGCCAGACGGGAGAAAACGAATTATAAAGAGAGGAAATTTCTGCTGAAGGAACTGAGGATTCACAGATGCGGAGGCACGGAGAAAGAGGGAGATAAGAACACTTTTCCTTGACAGGGGAAGCATGAATAGAAAAGTAGTGAATGTACAAGCCACTGTGCATAGGTTTACGGTAAACGGAAAAGGAATAACCGTAATCTGAGGCGGTGACATTGACATCAAGGAAAGGAAGAAATGAATTAGTTCCCAATCAGCTTTAAAAAACTTAAGGAAAGGGCAAGATTGTTAAGAGCTTCAAGAAAAGGTTGGAAGAGACTGGAGTCATGAGGCCCACAGAGCAAAGAGTCATCCACATAGCGAGACCGAGTGAAGGTTGGCACATCGAGGGTAGGAAAAGAACAGTCCCTCGAAGTATTCATGTAAAGATAGCAAGGGACAGGAGAGAGAGGAGAGCCCATAGCGACACCGAAGGTTTGGGAATAATATTTCCCTTGTGTAATTGTGAATCTATAGGAGTCAGGAAATCGCGGGAAGATCAACAGCCATAATGAAATCGAAAGGAAACCCACAGTATTCATCTCATATGCCAAAGTCAATCGTACAACTCCATATTGGCCCCTACTTAAAAGCAAGATGGGTCCTACACAGATGACAGCAAGGAATGAGTGAGCTACTCAAATTCCCCAAATATGACCAGTTTTAGGTCCAAGAGCCGCTAACCAGACTGATATCGAAGATCAAAACGAATTTTTATGAGAGAGCACAAATTTGGTTAACACAAGCCTATCCCGATGTTATCCTGGACGCCAAATGACTTCGAACAGCGATAAATTACATTCCCATGCACTCTGCCCCAGGGCCAGACTCATGAACACAGTGTTCATCAAGAACTTGCAAGGAAGGCCCCTATCACGAGCCTTTTCCATCCTATGGAGAGGGAATGACACTGGGGTCTCCCACAGTTTACTAAAAACAACAGACTTAGCCCTTAGCCCCACTTCACAAAGGGGGCAGTAAAGCAACAGCAAAGAACTACAGACCGATAGCACTAACATCCCATATCATAAAAATCTTTGAAAGGGTCCTAAGAAGCAAGATCACCACCCATCTAGAAACCCATCAGTTACACAACCCACGGCAACATGGGTTTAGAACAGGTCGCTCCTGTCTGTCTCAACTATTGGATCACTACGACAAGGTCCTAAATGGTATAAACCTTGGTAATAAATACCGACAAATTGTAATAAAGTTGGTAGAATTACCGACAATATGTAAAGTAAAAGGACACAAGTGCAACTAATGTGACATTTATTGTGGCAACGTTTCGCTCTCGCTTGATAAAGCTCCTGGAGAGCGAAACGTTGCCACAATAAATGTCACATTAGTTGCACTTGTGTCCTTTTACTTTACAAATACCGACAAGTTGGTTTAGAAAGACACGAAAGCAAACACTAAACATATTTATTAGAAAACGTTTCGGTCCTGGACCTTGATCACTTTTAACATACAGAGGTAGAAAGACATTATATATATAGGCGGAGAGTGAGATGTGACGCACGTGACCTGAGGAATGTCATAAGAACATAAGAATGGAGGAACACGTAGAAGGCCTCTGGCCCATGCGAGGCAGGTCCTTATCAAAAAAACCTCTGCCTATGATGAGGGCGGGTAGAACGATGAAATCATGTGACCCTGTTTTGTTGGGTTGGTGCTGCTTAAGTATCTGTATCATGATAAATTAAGCAGCACCAACCCACAACACAGGAGTCACATGATTTCATCGTCTACCCGTCCTCATCATAGGCAGAGGTTGTTTTGATAAGGACCTGCCTCGCATGGGCCAGAGGCCTTTTACAGTGTTTTCCCCCATTCTTATGTTCTTATGACATTTCCCCAGGTCACGTGCGTCACATCTCACTCTCCGCCTATATATATAATGTCTTTCACCTCTATATGTAAAAATGATCAAGGTCCCAGGACCGAAACGTTTTCTAATAAATATGTTATAGTGTTTGCTTACGTGTCTTTCTAAACCAAGGTCCTAAATGCACTAGAAGATAAAAAGAATGCAGATGTAATATATACATACTTTGCAAAAGCCTTCGACAAGTGTGACCATGGCGAAATAGCGCACAAAATGCGTGCTAAAGGGATAACAGAAAAGTCGGTCGATGGATCATAATTTCCTCACTAACAGAACACAGAGAGTAGCCCGTCAACGAAGTAAAGTCCCGAGGCAGCTACGGTGAAAAGCTCTTTCCACAAGGCACAGTACTCTGCTCCCAACTTGTTCCTCATCCTCATATCCGACATAGACAAGGATGTCAGCCACACACCGTGTCTTCCTTTGCAGAGACACCCGAATCTGCATACAGTGTCTTCCATTGCAGACACTGCAAAGCTCCAAGGGGGCCCTCAACCAAATCTTTCAGTGGCTGCAGAAAACAATATGAATTCAACGATGAGAAATTTCAATTACTCAATATGGTAAACACGAGGAAATTAAATCTTTATCAGAGTACAAAACAAATTCTGGCCACAAAATAGAGCGAAACACCAAAGTCAAAGACCTGGGGGTGATCATGTCGGGGGATCTCACCTTCAAGGACCATAAAAATTGTATCAATCGCATCTGCAGAAAAATGACAGATGGATAATGAAACCTTCAAAACTGGGGAGGCCAAGCCCTGATGACCCCCTTTTTCAGGTCACTTTTTCTATCAGGCTGAATTTGCTGCCACAACCACCTTTCAAGGCAGGAAAAATTGCTGACCTAAAAAATTACGAGAACCTTCAGGGGCTGCTCGGAAAAAACACCTCAAACGGGACCTTGAGGTTTCCTGAACCTGATTCCCTGGACGCAGGGGGGAAGATCATGATTATATACACCGAAAATCCTGGGGGACAGTACCGAACTTGCACAAAAAAATTCTACTACGAAACAAAAATTTGGCAAAAACGATCAAAATCCCCCCAATAAAAGCGGGGGTGTCACTACACTTAAGAACCATACAATAATGTGGGGGGCCCGGGCTTTAACGCCCCCACAACAAAGGGGGATTCCAAAGAGCCCCCGGGGCAGTCTTCAAGCGGGCACTGGAAAGCACCTAAACGTTCCTGACCACCGGGGCTGTGCTCGTACGTTGTTTGCGTGCAGCCCAGCAACACCGGGTTGACAGGCTCGATCCACCAGAGGCCGGGGGGGGTCACAGCCCGGGCCGCGGGGCGTTGACCCCGGAACCTCCCGGGAAAACCCTTCATAATGATTTTCGTACTATACATTTAGAACCGGGTTTGTATTTAATCTGCTACTCCGTCTCATGTTTTTAAAGATTGGACTACTTTTGCTAACTTCCACACCTCGGTATTGCCCATTTCGATAGATTTTTTGAAGTTTGTTGTTACGGGCACACTCACGCCTCTGCTTCTCACTCAAGCCCTACGAAAAATGCCCGGTGCCACCACCTTTGAATACTATCCCTTGCACTTTTTTTTACTTCCTCCTTGGTTGTGTATTTTTGTCCCCTTAGTGTACCCACTTTTCCCTTTACTGAGTCCAGTCGTCCCACTGAAAATATTTCCCTTAGAACTTAGTAAGCCACTTACTTGTTGAAACTCAATCTCTCTCTTGATTGCTTCCTTTTTCATTCCATGCTGTTGTTATATAAACCGAGGGCTAAATACCCGGCGGGTTTTTTTCCCGACAAATTCACCAAGGTCATTTTTTAGAATCGACTTTTATTTTACAGCCGGATTGTAGCAATTCTCATGGGCCCTTTTTAAAATTTGGGGCGATGTTCACCCGCATTTCTAGTCGTTTTAGACTTACTATGCATTACGGCTATTAAAAAATCTGGCATCCCCCTCACCTACTAACAAATTCGTGCCCCATTTCTAGTAACGCAAAGACACTTTTTCCTTTGGGTCCCTGAACTGTTGATGTCGGGACAATAGGGAAAAAAAACACTGCTCGGTTTTTTTTCATTACCTTCCTTTCATTGGACTTCCTTTCTCGGGGCTGTTTGTAATCTCTCAAGAACTTCGCAACCGCTGGTAGCAAAAAACCCGTATGCTGGAGGGAATTTTGGGCAAAGCCCCCCAAACCCCGTCCGTGACCAGGCCTCGTTTGGGTCAGGTCATCAATCAGGGTATTACTGCTGGCCATTAAAAGATATAGACCACAGCCCGCTGTTCAGTACTGACTTTAGTGCCTGTCAGTGCCTTTTTAAACGCCCGGGTCTATTGGTAATCCCCTTATGTAGCGGGGGGGATTTGAATACTTTGGGCCCTGACCTGTATTGTCTTTTTCTACTTTTGGGCGCTCCGGTGGGCCAAATCATATCAAACTTTTTTTGGGTTTCCGGGCCCATTTACCAGATAAACGTAAGTAACCATTCTACGGGTTCTTACCTTTTGTAACTTGTGTTCTTTCCCCTTTTTCCTAGTTCACTACAAAACTTTGGGGGGGCCCGTCCCGGGGCCCATTTCGACCTCGGGGAAACTGTAAATACCTTTTTAACTTTTCATGATTTGACCAGACCTACCTGGATTCATTTCCTTTGTAAAATTTTGGGCTTTTATTCCTTTGAATTGTAGTTTATTACCTTTTTACTTACTCACTACAAAAATTTTAGGGCCCCCCCGGGGCCCTTTATTACCTCTTAATCTTTTGACTACCGCCCAAAAGGGGGGTAGGGGCATAATAAAGATTTTAAACAAACTTTCGCATCACTCCCCGCGTGTTTGGGGTCCCTCATAGTTAAGGGGTTTCCCCAGTTTTTGGTTTATAAGCACCACCACAACCCCGAGGGCCGGGTTTGACCCCCCGGGACGGGGGAAAACATTTGGGCGTATTTTTTTTAAGCACCTGCTGTTTTCCCGTTCACCGTCTTAAAAAAAGGTACCGGGGTTATCACTTGTGATCACATCCTGGGACAAACTTGATCTAATTTTCTCGAAAGTTCGCATAATAAGGGACTGTTTTTAAAAAACCATGTATTCATTTAGTCGGTTAGGTTTGTATACTTTACAGTAATAAGACTAAAAATTATTAAAAAAATTTCTATTATTATAAAATTTATAGTCACGGGGAGTTTGGGGGGTTTTCAGGAAATTTGCATATTTTGATAATTCCCGGAAAAAAAAAAAACCCCCCCATACCAACAATACCACCAGTCCGTAACATTCTTCTTGCAAATATACAGGGTCTAAAGCCAGCAACAAACAACAAAATACCTTTCATCCGTGGACTGCTTGCAGAGGCAAAGGCAATGTTCGCGGCTTTCACTGAGACCCACATAAAGGATCACTTGGACAACGAAATATGGATCCCAGGTTACAACCTTTACAGATGTGACAGAGTGAACAGGCAAAAGGATGGGGGGGTGGCTGTACATTGCAGAGTCACTTGTTTGCACAGAACTGCTTAATGCCTCAAATGACGTAGTGGAAGTTTTAGCAGTAAAGGTCGAGAACCAAAACCTAGTCATTGTGGTAGTCTACAAGCCTCCGGATGCAACATCCCAGCAATTCCAGGAAACAGCTGTTTAAAAATTGACCACTGTCTGGAAAATCTTCCAGCTCCTGCACCCAACATCTTGCTCCTGGGGGATTTCAACTTAAGGCACCTAAATGGAGGAATATAGCAAATAATATTGTTGCAGTAATAACACCAGGAGGCAGCTCTGATGAAAACTCACACTCACACGAGCTTTTAAATCTCTGCACAAAATTCAATTTTAAACCAGCAAATAATAGAGCCTACTAGACTGGAGAATACACTAGACCTCATCTTCACTAACAATGATGATCTGATAAGAAATGTCACCATATCAAAAACAATATACTCAGATCACAACATAATTGAGGTTCAGACATGTATGCGTGGAGCCCCAGACCGACAAAATGAGACTAGTCACGAGGGAGCATTCACCAAATTCAACTTCAATAACAAAAACATAAAGTGGGACCAAGTAAACCAAGTCCTAACCGATATAAGCTGGGAAGATATACTAAGCAACACAGACCCAAACTTATGCCTAGAACAGATTAACTCGGTGGCACTCGATGTATGCACAAGGCTTATTCCTCTAAGAAAAAGGAGGAGTAGATGTAAAATAGAAAGAGACAGGCGCTCCCTTTACAGGCGACGGAAAAGAATAACAGAGCGGCTAAAAGAGGTCAATATATCTGAAATGCGCAGGGAGACACTGGTCAGAGAAATAGCAAGCATCGAACTTAAGCTAAAAGAATCCTTTAGGAGTCAGGAATCGCGGGAAGAACTAAAAGCCATAAATGAAATCGAAAGAAACCCAAAGTATTTCTTCTCCTATGCCAAATCAAAATCGAGAACAACGTCCAGTATTGGGCCCCTACTTAAACAAGATGAACATAAGAACATAAGAACGAAGGAACACTGCAGAAGGCCCACTGGCCCATGCGAGGCAGGTCCAAGTCCCTACCGGCTTAAGCCAATGCACCCAACCTAGTCAGGTCAGGTCACATTGACTTAAGGGAGGAACAACGGCAACCGACCTGTTAGCACAAGCTATCAGGTCCAACTCACACCCACCCACATCTACTCATGTATTTATCCAACCTATTTTAAAGCTACACAACGTTCTGGCCTCTATAACGGTACTTGGAGTTTTGTTCCACTCATCCACAACTCTATTACCAAACCAGTACTTTCCTATATCCCTCCTGAATCTGAATTTTTTCCAACTTAAAACCATTGCTGCGGTCCTGTCTAGGCTAGATATTTTCAGCCACTATTTACATCCCCTTTATTTATTCCTGTCTTCCACTTATAAACCTCAATCATATCCCCTATTCTACGTCTTTCTAGAGAGTGCAGTTTCAGGGCCCTTATCTATCCTCATAGGGAAGGTTTCTGATACATGGGATCATCTTTGTCATCCTCCTTTGTACATTTTCCAGAGAATTTATATCCATCTGTAATACGGTGACCAAAACTGTGCAGCATAATCTAAATGAGGCCTAACCAGGATGTAAAGAGTTGAAGAACCAACCTGAGGACTCCTATTATTTATGCTTCTTGATATGAAGCCAAGGATTCTATTAGCTTTATTGCGAACCCTTATGCACTGTTGTCTTGGTTTCAGATACTGCTAACCAAACTCCTAAATCTTTTTCGCAATCCGTAATATTAAGATCTACATTATTTAGTTTATATGTGGCATGGTTATTGTCCTGTCCAACATTTAGAACTTTGCATTGTCTATATTAAACTGCATCTGCCACTTCTCCGACCACTGCATCAGTCCTATTCAAATCTTCCTGGAGTGCTCGAATGTCCTCGTCAGAATGAATTCGACGGCCTATTTTGGTGTCATCGGCAAACTTGCCGATGTCGCTCTTTATGCCCCTCTCTATGTCGTTATTAGATTGTGAACAGCAGGGGCCCAACACTGACCCCTGTGGACACCGCCGTGACGCTTCCCCACCTGATTTCCCCCCATTTATGCAAACCTCTGCTGCCTATTTGTCAACCATCCTCTACCAGGAAAAAAATTTCTCCTCCTATTCCATGGCTTTAATTTTCCTCAATAGTCTCTGATGGGGCCCGGGTCAAAAGCCTTACTGAAGTCCATATACACAATATCATATTAAATTACCATGATCTACCTCCTCAAATACCTTAGTGAAAAAAGTTAATAAATTCGTAAGGCAGGAACGCCCCTTTGTAAAACCATGCTGAATTCGTTGATTAATTTATGCTTTTCAAGGTGGCTACGAACTGCCTGGGAAATTATTGATTCCATAAATTTTCCCACTATGGAGGTTAGGCTTATTGGTCTAAAGTTCGAAGCTAAGGACCTGTCACCTGTTTTGAAAATAGTATCACTTTTTGCCATTTTCCACTTATCTGGCACCATGCCAGTTTGTAGTGATATGTTGAAAAGATTACCCAAAAGGTGTGCAAGCTCCTCTTTATTTTTCCCTTTAGAACCCTTGCAATACAGTTCATCAGGGCCTGGGATTGTTAGGTTTTAATTTATCTATTTGCCTAAGGACCCATGTCACTTGTGACCCTAATAGGCACAGTTTATTATCGTCCTGTTCTACATAATTTATCATTACTGGAATATCGCTGGTATCCTCCTGTGTAAAAACTAGAGGAAGTATTTGTTAAAATTCTACACATTTCCTTATCACTGTCAGTGAGCTGACCCGAGGAACTTTTGAGTGGGCCTATCTTGTCCCTGATCTTACTTCTGAAATACCTGAAAGAATCCTTTGGGTTAGTCTTCGATTCTCTTGAAATTTTTAAAACCTCATAATCTCTATTTGCTTTTCTAATTCCCTTTTTTATTTCTCTCTTAACTGAATATATCGATTCTTAATTGCCCCCTCCTCTTTTGATTTGCCTATATATGCCTCTCCTTTGACCAATCAGATATTTTAATCTATTGTTCATCCATTTAGGATCATTTTGTTTGATCTGATTTCCCTATTTGGAACATAATTTGACTGAGCGCTAGAACTATGCCCTGGAAAGCATCATATCGGCAACCATCACCACCACCTGACCCCTAGTCAGGTCATTCCAGTTCAGCCCCACCTAAGTAATTTTTCAGTCCTATGAAATCAGCCAGCGAAAGTCAGGGACGGAGACTTGATTGCCATTATTAGGGAATTCCATGATATGTTAAAACTGAGTGATTTGTGATCACTCTCCCCAAGCTCATCATTAACCTCAAGATTATTAATTGTGTTTCCCTACTGGCAAGAACCAATCAAGGAGGTATTTTCCCCTAGTTGGCTCTGTCACAAACTGTTTTAAAAAACAACCCGGATCGTAATCAAGAAGTCACCCGACTCTAAATTTCCTGTCAAATTGCTCCAGTAAATCTGTCATAGTTGAAAATCTCCCATTAGCACAACATTTTTCGTATGTAGATGCCTTACGAATTTCGTCCCATAGAAGTTTACTGCACCCCTATCAAGATTTGGGGCCCTGTAAATCACACCCAAAATTAGTTTTTCTCGGCCCTCGAGAAGCGTAACCAAACAGATTCAGTGGCTGACGCTTCTAATTTAATATCTTGTCTAACACAAAAATTTTAAATTGTCTCTGACATACATCGCTACTCCACCACCCCTTTCCTGTTGACCCTGTCAGTGTGGAATAATTTATACCCTTTGTATGTGACATTCAGAGGGCATCTCTCTTTCTTTCAGATTGAGCCGGGTCTCTGTTATAGCAATAATATCATGTTTCCTGCACTTGAAATTAAATTTTAGCTCATCTATCTTATTTCTAACACCCCCTGCTATTAGTATAGTAAACCTTAAGGGAGCTAGCCCCTTGCTGCCCTCTGCTGTCCCCCTTTTTGTTTGCTGACCTGTTCTATTGCTTTATTTATAACTTCATGCTGAATGCCTTTTATACATTTACTGTTTCCAACCCTAGTGTTGCAACCTGCTTGTTTCCCACACACACCCATACCTCTATCTTCCATCAGTTTAAAATCATAGGCATTTAAACATGGCCTTCTCAATCGAGTCTGCAAGTGCTACCACCCCGCCCCAAGAGATGAACCCCATCCCCTTGCATACATATCATGTTTGCCATAAAAGTTGTTCCAGTTGTCAATGAAGGGGAAATTGCAAGTTCCTTGCAGTATCTGTCTACCCAGCAATTTACACCAATTGCCCTAGACAACCATTCATTCCTACTCCCCTTCTAGGCAAGATGCTACATATGATTGGGATCCCTCCCTTAGACTTAATGAAATCTATAGCTGCCCTTTGTACTTATCTACACTCTTCTCTCCTACCCTTCCAATATCATTTCCACCACACTGAGACAATAATTTGGCTTGTTCCCATTACCTGACATGAATATTATCCAGTCTGTTGACAATGTCCCCAACACCAGCTCCGGGGAAGCACACTCTATCTCTCATCTTCTTATTCCTATTACAAAAAGCACGATCAACATATCTTACCTGAGAGTCACCAACCACAAGAATGCGCTTACCTTCATTAGCAGGGGCAGAGTAACCTTACCTTCACTGGCCACTGAAGTACATTCATCCTGGAGAACAGAGAAGCGATTTCCTACCTTCAGATCTGCACTCTTAACTTTCCTTACTCTGAGGGCGCCTCCCTTTACTGTGAACAACTGCCACTTGTAGCAGGTGCGGGGCTGCACCTCCCCTGCTGGTAGCCGTTCTCCCAAACCCCACCTACAGCCTCCTCACAGTGAGAGACAGACTGCACCCACTGCTAGAAGCCTCATTCCCCACATCTCCAACCACCTCACACTCTCTCCCAGGCCCATTGAGGTGGACCTTCAGCCTCCTAATCTCCTCCTGGAGAACAAGACCTCCTCCTTCAACTCCCCAAACCCTCAGCTTTTAAAACACTGTAGAAGCAAGCCATGCTTTGTAACCGTCCACGCTAATCCCCAAGCAGCTCAGGGTCTGTGACCTCACGTGACGACTGACCACTGAACGATGGGTCCTACACAGATGACAACAAGGAAATGAGTGAGCTACTCAAGTCCCAATATGACTCAGTTTTTAGCAAGCCGCTAACCAACTGAGAGTCGAAGATAAAAAATGTTTTTTATGAAGACCCAAACAAATTTGATTAACACAAGCCTATCCGATGTTATCCTGACGCCAAATGACTTCGAACAGGCGATAAATGACATGCCCATGCACTCTGCCCCAGGGCCAGACTCATGGAACTCTGTGTTCATCAAGAAACTGCAAGAAGCCCCTATCACGAGCCTTTTCCATCCTAGGGAGGGAGCATGGACACGGGGGTCGTCCCTCAGTTACTAAAAACAACAGACATAGCCCCACTCCACAAAGGGGGCAGTAAAGCAACAGCAAAGAACTACAGACCAATAGCACTAACATCCCATAAACATAAAAATCTTTTAAAGGGTCCTAAGAAGCAAGATCACCACCCATCTAGAACCCATCAGTTACACAACCCAGGGCAACAGGGTTTAGAACAGGTCGCTCCTGTCCCGTCTCAACTACTGGATCACTACGACAAAGGTCCTAAATGCACTAGAAAAAAAAAGAATGCAGATGTAATATATACAGACTTTTCAAAAGCCTTCGACAAGTGTGAAACCCTGGCGTAATAGCGCACAAAATGCGCGCTAAAGGAATAACAGGAAAAGTCGGTCGATGGGTCTATAATTTCCTCACTAACAGAACACAGAGAGTAGTCGTCAACAGAGTAAAGTCCGAGGCAGCTAAAGGTGAAAAGCTCTGTTTTCCCCAAGGCACAGTACTAGCCCCCTCTTGTTCCTCATCCTCATATCCGACATAGACAAGGTTGTCAGCCACAGCACCGTGTCTTCCTTTGCAGATGACACCCGAATCTGCATGACAGTATCTTCCCTTGCAGACACTGCAAGGCCCAGGCGGGCATCAAACCCAAATCTTTCAGTGGGCTGCAGAAAACAATATGAAGTTCAACATGAGAAATTTCAATTACTCAGAATGGTAAACATGAGGAAATTAAATCTTCATCAGAGTACAAAACAAATTCTGGCCACAAAATAGAGCGAAACACCAACGTCAAAGACCGGGAGTGATTATGTCGGAGGATCTCACCTTCAAGGACCCTAAAAATTTATCAACGCATCTGCTAGAAAAATGACAGGATGGATAATGAAACCTTCAAAACTAGGGGGGCCAAGCCCCCTGATGACACTCTTCAGGTCACTTGTTCTATCTAGGCTGGAATATTGCTGCACTCTAACACACCTTTCAAGGCAGGTGAAATTGCCGACCTAGAAAATGTACAGAGAACTTTCACGGCGCGCATAACGGGGATAAAACACCTCAATTACTGGGAGCGCTTGAGTTCTAAACCTGTATCCCCGGAACGCAGGAGGGAGAGATACATGATATATTTCACCTGGAAAATCCTAGAGGGACAGTACCGAACTTGCACACGAAAATCACTCACTACGAAAAACAAAAAAACTTGGCAGACGATGCACCATCCCCCCAATGAAAAGCAGGTGTCACTAGCACGTTTAAAAGACCATACAATAAGTGTCAGGGGCCCGAGACTGTTCAACTGCCTCCCAGCACACATAAGGGGGATTACCAACAGACCCCTGGCAGTCTTCAAGCTGGCACTGGACAAGCACCTAAAGTCGGTTCCTGATCAGCCGGCTGTGGGTTTGTACGTTGGTTTTGCGTGCAGCCACAGCAACAGCCTGGTTGTCAGGCGCTGATCCACCAGGAGGCCTGGTCACAGACCGGGCCGCGGGGGCGTTGACCCCCGAAACTCTCTCCAGAATATGAAGATGGCCAGAATATGTACCACCTGTGTCTGCCCTCTCTATCGTGTTTTGTAGCCTAAACATACTTATTATGAGTCCATGTCATCTGTTTGCTAGGTAACTCTGACCCACAATTTTTCTGACGATATTCTCTTCTCTACACCTTCACCTTCCCTACACCACAACAACCACACCTTCCCTACACCACGACAACCACACCTTCCCTACACCACGACAACCACACCTTCCTTACACCACGACAACCACACCTTCCGTACACCACGACAACCAAAACCTTCCCTACACCCTAAAAAACTACACCTTCCCTATATCACTACATCAACACCTTCCCTACACCCACACAACAACACTTTCCCTACACCACTGCAACCACACCTTCCCTACACCACTACATCAACACCTTCCTACACCACTACAACACCTTCCCTACACCCCTACAAAATCTTCCCTACACGACTACAACACACCTTCCCCAAAACCACTACAACATCTTTCCACACGACTACAAAAAACACCTTCCCTACACGACTACAACAACACCTTCCCTACACCACTACAAAAATCTTCCCCAAAACGACACAACAACACCTTCCCTACACACTACAACAACAAACCCTTTCCCTACACTACAAACATCTTCTCTACACGACTACAACAACACCTTCCCTACACCACTACAACATCTTCCCTACACGACTACAACAATACCTTCCCCACACCACTACAACACCTTCCCTACACGACTACAACAACACCTTCCCCACACCACTACAACACCTTCCCTACACGACTACAACAATACCTTCCCATGAGGCCTGACCCCCGAAACCTACTCCAGGTAAACTCCAGGTAAAACACGTCTACAACCTCTCCCTTGTAGTGCTGAATGATCAGTGTGATCTCCCTGATAACAATAATAACCTACTATCCTCAACACACGGAGAATATGTAATTGTTTATCAAATAATTTTATGTTATTAGGTCGAAATTACTACCAAGTATCCCTCAAGGGAGGGGCTTTAAAGCTCATGATCCGGGGAACTGAGGAAAACATATCAACACTCAATGTTTAAGGGGGCAGTTCTTGCCTAACAAATTTGTTTACTTTCTTCACTAAGGTTTTGGAAACTGTGAGCTTTGACGTAGAGCATATTTGTTCAACAGTTGGGTATCTTTATTGTTGAAACGTTTCGCCTACACACTAGACTTCGTCAGTTAAATACAAAGCTTAATGCTTAGGCGACATGTTTCATCAATACAGATTCCCAAGTGTTACACATGTGTCTTAGTCATCATTTTGTCGGTATTTTATACTATTTTCACCATACAGGTATATATGATTTCTATAAAGTTTTTAACAGTCCCATATAGGTGACTTCTAAAGAAAGTAGCAGCACACGGTATCGGAGGACTTCCTGCATCGAGGCAACACTGACTGACAGGCAACAGCGAATTTGTTTAAATTGAGTGAAACAAGAGAAGAGACTAGTCAGAAGTGGTATTCCACTGGGGTCAGACATTTGCCCTTTGTTCTTATTGCTGTGTCCCATAGCTCGGTTTGTTGCGCACTCAGCTCACACATTGAGGTATGTGGTACGATTCCTGGTGCGAGTGGAAACATTTGGAAGTGTTTCCTTAAGACACCTGTTGTCCCTGTTCACCTAGAAGTAAAATAGGTACCTGGGTGTTAGTAGACTGGTGTGGGTAGCATCCTGGGGACAAAATTAACATAAGTTGCGGGAAATGCTCTGTATAACAAGGGGTTCCTATATAGTATGTCATTGATGTCAGCTATGGTCTGTATAGGTTGTATCATGTACTTGTAGAAATAAAGATTATTGTATTATTGTTATTATTTTTATTGTTATTAACCCCTGAGAGAGGGAATAATTTGCTGTCCAAAACTCTCAAGTCATTTTTCCCATCCGTTGTGATTAAATTCAACATTTTTGTTTTATAGATATGGCTGCATTTTCTTTCTCCAGGATAAAGACATTAACTTTGTCAGTATTGGGTTGTATCGGCCTCTTTTCCTACATTAACTTACACAAATCTATCTTAAACTCTCTGGTTTCCCAATAATTTTTTTATCGGCCCATTTTTGTGTCGTCAAGGAACTTATTTCTGCACTATTTATTTCCTCATGTAAATCTTTTAGATTGCGAACAAGAGGCCCCAGCAGTAACCCTTGAGGAATGCCACTTGGAAGTGGTCCTCATACGTTCCTTCAGTAGTACCTTAAGTGGAGTTCTTTAATGAATTACACTAAACTATCCATGAGACATGTCTCATAGATCGTTATATACTTACAAGCAGTTCGGAGTTTTATTGAATTATATCTAACTTTTCCATGATCTTTGTGTTTAGAAGAAATACGTATCTAGCATTGATCTAGAGAGTTTTTTGACTTAAATTGTTCTCGTCTAGCTTGATATATTATTTTACAAGGGAAAAGGACACATGCGCATCCAGTGTGACCTTTTTTGCCTAATATATTATCGGTAGCTCTACCATTATTTCAATGTGTTTTATTTTCGTTATTGCACAATGATCAAGGTAACGTTCGGTGATGCGCTGGCAAGTTCCTCTTCTGTCCCCAGTTATTTTCGTCTCACCAGGCATTTCCTGATTACTTTTAGATATGCGAGGAATACACTGAGGGAGTGGTATATACGACTTACACAAAATAACCTCATTAAACACTGACGCAATCCAGTCAAAGGAAAAAACAGGAAGAGGGGTGGGAGTAATTTTGTTGTTCTCCAATGGAAATAAGTCACTTTGTCCGACTTTTTTGGGTCATCTTGGATAATGTACACATATGGTGCTATTTATGATAATGTATATAAGTGTATTTATGTATACATGTACCTGAATAAACTTACATACGCAGGTCTCTGCGAGAGTGAGTTTCCTTCATGCACAGATTTCATCTTCTGAACGGTAGAAATGCAGTCTTGGCACAATGCGAAAATTTAAAATACCAGATCTCCAAAACTATCGCTCAAACCGGAATAAAATTCACCATTCAAGGTTATTTTGTTTTGCATTATGAAAAATAAATGAAAATTGTAATCAAATGATAAATTATGAAGACAGACAACCGCCCCAAAAAGCCCCGAACTCAAGACAAATGTAAATATTTGATAAAGAAAGTATTAATATTATTATATAACCAAATATATTAACAATTTTATCACTGGGTAACTATCATGAATAAAGGAGCTATCTCCTGGGCCCCAACCAGAATAATAAAACATTCTGACTCAAAATTCACGAAACTTAATACGTGAGAGTGAATTATTCAGTAATTACTGATGTAGGTTATTCAGACAACGCAACAAACTGTGTATAACATGTAAACAACACATGATATTGGCAATTTATATTTGGCAACTTGAGTGTGAAGCCAAGGGGCTGGAAGAAAGCAGAAAGAATCAGCAGTATGTAGGGAGCAGCAGTGAAGGTAAGACCACTTACTCGCACACATCTCTGCTGGTTCTTGTGACAGTGAAGTGAACACCCTCGCTACACACACTCTTGCTTTTGAGATTGCATTAAGACGGGTCATCCGAAATGGAAAATTGGCTTCTAAAACTGAGTGTCGTCTAAATAATTGATTAGAATACTGGTTTTATATATGCTCTTTTTACCATAAGTAGTTAATTTGAAGTTTGTAAGAGCGTCTTTGAGGAGCATTGAATGAGGTGTTAAGGTACGTCTGGTGATGCGCTTCACTTCGTCTGGATGTGGAAAGATAATTAAAATATTTTATTTTGGTAATGTGACAAAGTTATCGTCCATAAGGGTAGGAAAAAAATACTCGTGTTAAAATAGCTTGGCACTGACCAGTATATTGAACTACACCTTTAGTCTTATCTCCTTAATAACCTAGCATGGGCCATTAGATCTACCGGAGTGTTCTTCGTCTTTTATTGTATCAGTGTAGGCCAGTAGGCCTACGGCAGGTTCTCTAGTAGAGTATTCTGATCTTAACTAACGTCCGAAATTTTTTTAATTATCTGCAGTTTGTAGTAAATACACTAAAGAATATAGATTATTTTAGTATATAAATGACAGAAAATAAAATATTAAAATATGTAACCAGAAACAGCGTTCACTTATATATATATATATATATAATATATATATATATATATATATATATATATATATATATATATATATATATATATATATATATATAATATAATATATCAGTAAAATATATTGGCCATAAATGTTTTAATAGTCTTAAACATGTCGAGTGATACTTTAAACAGATATACACAGGATATATACATAGAGAGGTGTATGTCTACCAGAACAAGTATACATGAGAGGTGTATGTCTACCAGTACAAGTATACATGAGAGGTGTATGTCTACCAGAACAAGTATATATGAGAGGTGTATGTCTACCAGTACAAGTATACATGAGATGTGTATGTCTGCCAGTACAAGTATACATGAGAGGTGTATGTCTACCAGTACAAGTATACATGAGAGGTGTATGTCTACCAGTACAAGTATACATGAGAGGTGTATGTCTACCAGTACAAGTATACATGAGAGGTGTATGTCTACCAGTACAAGTATACATGAGAGGTGTATGTCTACCAGTACAAGTATACATGAGAGGTGTATGTCTACCAGTACAAGTATACATGAGAGGTGTATGTCTACCAGAACATGTGTCATTAGAATTTGCTTTTCTTACAGTATTTTTGGCTGCATGATGCTATTGATGGTATACAATACTGCCAATTTGAAGACTATGACACATGTGCAGGATAAGTCCAATTAGGTGGATCAAGGATCCCTCAAAAACATCAAGGATCGTCCCTTGAGAGGTTCCTTTAAAGTAACCTTAAATGTCCTGGTATTGGTTGTGTCAACTGGCTGACGCGTGACACTAAGATTCAACTTTATCTCTGCGGTCAAGGTTTACTTCGTGGAGAAATTCCAGCAGGAAACTGCGTACTAGACCTTGTGTTAGCTTGGCAGCTTACACAAGGACTGCTACCATCAGCAGCACTCTTACCAGGCTCAGCTAAACAGCTGTCGCACAGACTGACTACCAGCATGTAAACACGGCACAAACACGGCTCAAGACATTAACACTAGCTTCTTCAAGACTAAGACAGCCACTCGTGGCTTCTTCAAGACTAAGACAGCCACGCTCAGAACACTGGCTTCTTCAAGACTAAGGAAGCCACTCTGGCTTCTTCAAGACTAAGGAAGCCACTCGTGGCTTCTTCAAGACTAAGGAAGCCACTCATGGCTTCTTCAAGACTAAGGAAGCCACTCGTGGCTTCTTCAAGACTAAGACAGCCACTCGTGGCTTCTTCAAGACTAAGGAAGCCACTCATGGCTTCTTCAAGACTAAGGAAGCCACTGGTGGCGAAACATTTCCTTTAATAAATGTCCTGAACTGCACATTAGTGTATTTTCTGCAGGTTTTTATTGCTGAAGCATTTCACTTGCACAAGAGCTTTGTTCAGTCGAATACACATGACTATAACGCCGCAGTAGTCTGTTGTAAGATGGAAGATGACACGCGGTGTTAATGTGTGTGTGTACTCGCCTAGTTGAGGTTGCAGGGGTCGAGTCTTAGCTCCTGGCCCCGCCTATTCACCGGTTGCTACTGGGTCCTGTCTCTCCCTGCTCCATGAGTTTTATCAAACCTCGTCTTGTGTGTGTTTATCACCTAATTGTACTCACCTAATTGTGGTTGCAGGGGTCGATACTCAGCTCCTGGCCCCGCCTCTGTGTAGTGTGTGTGTGTACACATTGTTTTAATCTAATCCACGGTGTCTCGTGCCTGGTAGACAACGCTCTTGCATCACACAGTGTCCTTGGATCGATCCCCGGCAAGGGTGGAAACATGGGGTGTGCTTTCTTACACCTTTTGTCCCGCTCACCTAGCAAGCAAGTAGGTACCTGGATGTTAGTCGACTGGTGTGGGTGGCATCCTGGAGGACAAGATTTAAGGACCACAATGGAGATAAGACAGACAGTCCCTTGATGACGCATTGACTTTCTTGGGTTATCCTGGGTAGCTAACCCTCCGGGGTTAAAAATCCTGTCTACTCCGCCAGGACACATTATCCATTAAGCAAAATAGGCACAGTGCCTAAGGCCTACGATACTTTTAGGGTCTACGTAAAATTTTGTGAACTAAAATAAAAACAAAATCTATCACAAAATTTGAATAGCAAATAAAATAAAAATTCGTATCTGCTGAAATTAAAAACACCTAAGCCACAAGTGGCTTTTTCAGTCCTAAAAAAGCCACTCGTTTCGAAACGTTTCCTGTAATGTATTAAACTGTTCATAAATGTCTTTCTCTTCTGTGATCTTTGGATTATTATTAGACGCCATGTTTGCTGGAGTCAGGTTAAGCAGGTTGAGTCAGCTTTCCCGAAGCTTTCCTTGATCTACTGCTTGTTGCAAGATCCACTAACCTCAACGTCCAGCCCATAAACCAGCAGACGTGGCCGCGGGGGGCGATGACCCCCAGATCCATCAACAGGGAGATGGAGAAACACTGTGTATGTCTTAACTGAAGACGATTCTGGGGGTCACCGCCCCCGTGGACCAGTCGTGGCCTTCAAAAAATCAATAATTCATGGAGGTACCTGGGATGCGCCGGGGATCTAATCCAGAGCAGCCTTACACTGAAAGCAAGCGCTCTACCCAGAGTGTACTGCCCAATATACTTTCTCCCAAATAATTTTTCTCTCAAAATTTAAGAAAATTTAAAGTAAATTTAGTTTTGAGCGTTCGATATATAAGCTTCGTCGAATTATAACCTGAGGATAGAACCGACGTAACTAGAAATAAAATGCTTGCGGCCTTCGTACTTATTACATTGGAGTCCATTAAGTTCATGTCACCCAGATGCGACTAAACCATGTATAAATCTTGATATTACAAGTACGTGAACAAGGATACAACCATAGTATCACGAACATACTAATGTTCACCCGGTGTATGGAACCGGGCCTCCGTGCAAATAGGCAGTTTTAGCCCCAGATGCACCCACACCTGTCAAATACCCAGGTACCTATTTAAAAGATGCGTGAACAGGGACAAGGAAAGATAGCTTGGGAACGCCCTAAGTTATCCAAGCCGTACCGAGAAGATTCGAACCCCGAACCTGTGTTTAGAGCTGAGTAGAGCATGTATAGTGTTAATCTCAGTGTATATGCAGTGATAACGATCAAAATTGTGATCCTTGCTCTGCTGGAATTTGAATATAATCATTTTTCAGGATGGCCCACCAAGTCCACTAACTACTGAAGTCCCACTTTTACAATACTGAGTAACGGGACAGGGACCAGCAGTGCACTGCTGAAAGCTCCTCAAATTCTCAGCTGTAACGGAGAAGATTCGAACCCCGAACCTGAGTGTGTGAGCTGAGAGTGCTAGCGAAGGGGCTACGGGAGATGTGTATCTCTGTGTATATATGTACATCAAAAATTGTGTATCTCTCAGCTCTGCTGGAATATTTGAATATGTCCTCATTTTTCTAATGGTCTCCCAGTTCAGGCTGACACTACTGAAGTCTCCCAGCTCAGACTGACACTACTGAAGTCTCCCAGCTCAGACTGACACTACTGAAGTCTCCCAGCTCAGACTGACACTACTGAAGTCTCCCAGCTCAGACTGACACTATGAAGTCTCCCAGCTCAGACTGACACTACTGAAGTCTCCCAGCTCAGACTGACACTACTGAAGTCTCCCAGCTCAGACTGACACTACTGAAGTCCCCAGCTCAGACTGACACTACTGAAGTCTCCCAGCTCAGACTGACACTACTGAAGTCTCCCAGCTCAGACTGACACTACTGAAGTCTCCCAGCTCAGACTGACACTACTGAAGTCTCCCAGCTCAGACTGACACTATTGAAGTCTCCCAGCTCAGACTGACACTACTGAAGTCTCCCAGCTCAGACTGACACTACTGAAGTCTCCCAGCTCAGACTGACACTATTGAAGTCTCCCAGCTCAGACTGACACTGCTGAAGTCTCCCAGCTCAGACTGACACTACTGAAGTCTCCCAGCTCAGACTGACACTACTGAAGTCTCCCAGCTCAGACTGACACTACTGAAGTCTCCCAGCTCAGACTGACACTACTGAAGTCTCCCAGCTCAGACTGACACTACTGAAGTCTCCCAGCTCAGACTGACACTACTGAAGTCTTTCAGCTCAGACTGACACTACTGAAGTCTCCCAGCTCAGACTGACACTACTGAAGTCTCCCAGCTCAGACTGACACTACTGAAGTCTCCCAGCTCAGACTGACACTACTGAAGTCTCTCAGCTCAGACTGACACTACTGAAGTCTCCCAGCTCAGACTGACACTACTGAAGTCTCCCAGCTCAGACTGACACTACTGAAGTCTCCCAGCTCAGACTGACACTACTGAAGTCTCCCAGCTCAGACTGACACTACTGAAGTCTACCAGCTCAGACTGACACTACTGAAGTCTCCCAGCTCAGACTGACACTACTGAAGTCTCCCAGCTCAGACTGACACTACTGAAGTCTCTCAGCTCAGACTGACACTACTGAAGTCTCCCAGCTCAGACTGACACTACTGAAGTCTCCCAGCTCAGACTGACACTACTGAAGTTCCCTACACCAGCTCCCAGACTGACACTACTGAAGTCTCCCAGCTCAGGCTGACACTACTGAAGTCTCCCAGCTCAGACTGACACTACTGAAGTCTCCCAGCTCAGACTGACACTACTGAAGTCTCCAGCTCAGACTGACACTACTGAAGTCTCCCAGCTCAGACTGACACTACTGAAGTCTCCCAGCTCAGACTGACACACTGAGTCTCACTCAGACTCATAGAGTCTCCCAGCTCAGACTGACACTACTGAAGTCTCCCAGCTCAGACTGACACTACTGAAGTCTCCAGCTCAGACTGACACTACTGAAGTCTCCCAGCTCAGACTGACACTACTGAAGTCTCCCAGCTCAGACTGACACTACTGAAGTCTCTCAGCTCAGACTGACACTACTGAAGTCTCCCAGCTCAGACTGACACTACTGAAGTCTCCCAGCTCAGACTGACACTACTGAAGTCTCCCAGCTCAGACTGACACTACTGAAGTCTCCCAGCTCAGACTGACACTACTGAAGTCTCCCAGCTCAGACTGACACTACTGAAGTCTCCCAGCTCAGACTGACACTACTGAAGTCTCCCAGCTCAGGCTGTCACTAACAAATTAAAAAAAAAAATCTATCCCGTCCCAAAAAATTGAATTAGCAAAATGTCCCGTAGCTTAATTGGTAGCGCACTCAGCTCGCACACTGAGGTCCGTGGTTCGATCCCCGGTACGGGTAGAAACATTAGGACGTGTTTCCTTAAGACACCTGTTGTCCTTGTTCACCTAGCAGTAAAATAGGTACCTGGGTGTTAGTGGACTGGTGTGGGTCGCATCCTGGGACAAAACTGACTTAATTTGCAGGAAATGCTCAGCATAACAAGCGGCTTTGTATATAGTAGTATGTCGTTGTTGTCAGCTATGGTCTGTATACCTTGTACATGTACTGGTAGAAATAATGCTATCATTATTATTATTATTATTATTATTATTATTATTATTATTATTATTATTGTTATTATTATTATTATTATTATTATTATTATTATTATTATTATTATTATTTTTTTTTTTTTTATTATAAAATGTTTTGCAACCTTGGAGTGTAAGACATATTTGTCCATGGGTGCGGTGACCCGGGATCGAACCCCGGACCGTTAGGTTTTGTGTAGGTATTTAAGGCAGGAAAGATGAAGAGGAAGAAGACAAGTTTCTCTTCACCTTGAACCACTGATCTCTTCTTCCTTAATAACAATTTTATCATCATTATTATTATTATTATTATTTTTATTATTATTATTATTTTATTATTAATATTATTATTAATATTAAAGTAATGAATATGACAAGGATATAGGGGAATATGACAAGGATATAGGGGAATATGACAAGGATATAGGGGAATATGACAAGGATATAGGGGAATATGACAAGGATATAGGGGAATATGACAAGGATATAGGGAATATGACAAGATATAGGGGAATATGACAAGGATATAGTGGGAATAGACAGGATATAGGGGAATATGACAAGGATATAGGGGAATATGACAAGGATATATTAGGAAGGTGAGATAAAGTCACGACCTCGGGTAAGTGTGACGGTAAGTTATCCCAGACACGACTCTCCAAGTCGTCATACAGTCGTGTTCCTCTACGTGGGAAAATGCACGACTCGAAATTTTGGCACGCGTCCTGCGCTGCCAGACGCAAGCCTCTCTTCTTCTTTTTTAAATTCGTTATCGAGTAACTATAGAGAAATATAGGTTAATGTACGCTAACTTGGACTGTGGATAATTATATTGAAATTTGAGGCGTAGAGAAATGAACGAAAGATAATTTAACCCGAATTATATATAATTCGGGTTAAACTGGCTGCCCTTATCTGAAAAAAAAGTTGGTTAATGGGTCACATAGGCAGTATAAGGCTTCTAAAGTATAGGATATCCCGTAGCTCGGTTGGTAGCGCACTCAGCTCACATACCGAGGTTCGGGGTTCGACCCCCGGTACGGGTGGAAACATTAGGGTGTGTTTCCTTAAGACATCTGGTGTCCCTGTTCACCTAGCAGTAAGTAGGTGCCTGGATGTTAGTGGACTGGTGTGGGTCGCATTCTGGGGGCAAAATTAACTTAAGTTATGCTGTGCATAACAAGGGGGTTTCTATATGGGTTTACCACTTTCAGGGGAAAGTGCTAAACCCATAACAACCCATACCCCGGCCGGGATTGAACCCGCGGTCAGAGAGTCTCAAAACTCGACTAGACCAGCTAGCTGGTCTAGTGGCTAACGCGACGGGCTGGAGTTTTGAGACTCTCTGACCGCGGGTTCAATCCCGGCCGGGGTATGGTTTGTTTGCAATCGTGTCATTACGATTTCGTGAGTCACCCATAACAACCTCTGTCTTGTTCTCTGTGTGAGCGAAACGTTTTCGTAATAAAATGCCATAACAAAAATTGAGTGTCTTGTGATAAATGGTTTTGAAAACCGACAAATTGAAGACTGAGACACTTATGCAACATATGGGAATCTTTATTGAAGAAACGTTTCGCCCCACAGTGACTTCATCAGTCCAATACAAAGCAGGAAGGTGTAAAACATTTTTCACACCTGTCACACACTGTAACATCATGGGACCTTGATACAAATATTTCTTCAACACTTGTCCAACCTTTGCACGAAGACCTACTTACACTAGTGGATGGTACCACTGTGATCCCGCCTCCTCCTGCTTCCACTCACCAGACTACTTACACTAGTGGATGGTACCACTGTGATCCCGCCTCCTCCTGCTTCCACTCACCAGACTACTTACACTAGTGGATGGTACCACTGTGATCCCGCCTCCTCCTGCTTCCATCTCCCAGGCTACTTTACACTAGTGGATGGTACCACTGTGATCCCGCCCTTCCTCCTGCCTTCCACTCACAGACTACTTACACTAGTGGATGGTACCACTGTGATACCCGCCTCCTCCTGCTTCCACTCACCAGACTACTTACACTAGTGGATGGTACCACTGTGATCCCGCCTCCTCCTGCTTCCACTCACCAGACTACTTACACTAGTGGATGGTACCACTGTGATCCCGCCTCCTCCTGCTTCCACTCACCAGACTACTTACACTAGTGGATGGTACCACTGTGATCCGCCACCTCCTGCTTCCACTCACCAGACTACTTACACTAGTGGATGGTACCACTGTGATCCCGCCTCCTCCTGCTTCCACTCACCAGACTACTTACACTAGTGGATGGTACACTGTGATCCCGCCTCCTCCTGCTTCCACTCACCAGACTACTTACACTAGTGGATGGTACCACTGTGATCCCGCCTCCTCCTGCTTCCACTCACCAGACTACTTACACTAGTGGATGGTACCACTGTGATCCCGCCTCCTCCTGCTTCCACTCACCAGACTACTTACACTAGTGGGATGGTTCCACTGTGATCCCGCCTCCTCCTGCTTCCACTCACCAGACTACTTACACTAGTGGATGGTACCACTGTGATCCCGCCTCCTCCTGCTTCCACTCACCAGACTACTTACACTAGTGGATGGTACCACTGTGATCCCGCCTCCTCCTGCTTCCACTCACCAGACTACTTACACTAGTGGATGGTACCACTGTGATCCCGCCTCCTCCTGCTTCCACTCACCAGACTACTTACACTAGTGGATGGTACCACTGTGATCCCGCCTCCTCCTGCTTCCACTCAACCAGACTACTTACACTAGTGGATGGTACCACTGTGATCCCGCCTCCTCCTGCTTCCACTCACCAGACTACTTACACTAGTGGATGGTACCACTGTGATCCCGCCTCCTCCTGCTTCCACTCACCAGACTACTTACACTAGTGGATGGTTACCACTGTGATCCCGCCTCCTCCTGCTTCCACTCATCAGACTACTTACACTAGTGGATGGTTCCACTGTGATCCCGCCTCCTCCTGTTTCCACTCACCAGACTACTTACACTAGTGGATGGTACCACTGTGATCCCGCCTCCTCCTGCTTCCACTCACCAGACTACTTACACTAGTGGATGGCTCCACTGTGATCCCGCCTCCTCCTGTTTTCCACTCACCAGACTACTTACACTAGTGGATGGTACCACTGTGATCCCGCCTCCTCCTGCTTCCACTCACCAGACTACTTACACTAGTGGATGGTTCCACTGTGATCCCGCCTCCTCCTGTTTCCACTCACCAGACTACTTACACTAGTGGATGGTTCCACTGTGATCCCGCCTCCTCCTGTTTCCACTCACCAGACTACTTACACTAGTGGATGGTACCACTGTGATCCCGCCTCCTCCTGTTTCCACTCATCAGACTACTTACACTAGTGGATGGTTCCACTGTGATTCCGCCTCCTCCTGCTTCCACTCATCAGACTACTTACACTAGTGGATGGTACCACTGTGATCCCGCCTCCTCCTGCTTCCACTCACCAGACTACTTACACTAGTGGATGGTACCACTGTGATCCCGCCTCCTCCTGCTTCCACTCACCAGACTACTTACACTAGTGGATGGTACCACTGTGATCCCGCCTCCTTCTGTTTCCACTCACCAGACTACTTACACTAGTGGATGGTACCACTGTGATCCCGCCTCCTCCTGCTTCCACTCACCAGACTACTTACACTAGTGGATGGTACCACTGTGATCCCGCCTCCTCCTGCTTCCACTCACCAGACTACTTACACTAGTGGATGGTTCCACTGTGATCCCGCCTCCTCCTGTTTCCACTCACCAGACTACTTACACTAGTGGATGGTTCCACTGTGATCCCGCCTCCTCCTGTTTCCACTCACCAGGCTACTTACACTAGTGGATGGTACCACTGTGATCCCGCCTCCTCCTGCTTCCACTCACCAGGCTACTTACACTAGCGGATGGTTCCACTGTGATCCCGCCTCCTCCTGTTTCCACTCACCAGGCTACTTACACTAGTGGATGGTTCCACTGTGATCCCGCCTCCTCCTGTTTCCACTCACCAGGCTACTTACACTAGTGGATGGTTCCACTGTGATCCCGCCTCCTCTGTTTCCACTCACCAGACTACTTACACTAGTGGATGGTTCCACTGTGATCCCGCCTCCTCTGTTTCCACTCACCAGACTACTTACACTAGTGGATGGTTCCACTGTGATCCCGCCTCCTCCTGTTTCCACTCACCAAACTACTTACACTAGTGGATGGTTCCACTGTGATCCCGCCTCCTCCTGTTTCCACTCACCAGGCTACTTACACTAGTGGATGGTTCCACTGTGATCCCGCCTCCTCCTGTTTCCACTCACCAGACTACTTACACTAGTGGATGGTTCCACTGTGATCCCGCCTCCTCCTGTTTCCACTCACCAGACTACTTACACTAGTGGATGGTTCCACTGTGATCCCGCCTCCTCCTGTTTCCACTCACCAGACTACTTACACTAGTGGATGGTTCCACTGTGATCCCGCCTCCTCCTGTTTCCACTCACCTGACTACAGTATATAAGCCACTTCTCCGAGCATATGCTGTACTTTCTACAAGACTGATGTACTGAACACATCGATACCAGGCTGAGGGACTGATTACCTCAAACTCCTCCTCTTTTTACACCTTTCTGCTTTGTATTGGACTGATGAAGCCACTGTGTGGCGAAACGTTTATTCACTAAAGATTCCCATATGTTGCGTGTCTCAATCTTCAATTGAGTGTCCTATTTCAATAGTCTACCTACCCGGAGTCTACCTGGAGGGCATTCCAGGGATCAACGCCCCCGCGGTCCGGTCCACGACCAGGCCTCCCGGTGGATCAGAGCCTGATCAACCAGATTGTTACTGCTGGCCGCACGTAGTCAAAGCCCAGCCCTATTTGAGGTATGCTGCCACCCCCCAGGATGCCACCTACACCAGTCGACTAACACCCAGGTACCTATTTACTGCTAGGTGAACAGGGGCAGCAGGTGTAAGGAAACATGCCCAACGTTTCCACCCTTACCGAGGATCGAACCCTGGACACTCAGTGTGTGAGGTGAAAGCGCTACGGGACACCTACCGTTGCATTACCCATATCCCATGCCTGGAGGAATAGGGGGGGGGTCACTGAACTTCGATCCAAGGAAGGGGAGGATAAGTCCAATTAGGTGGATCAAGGATCCCTCAAAAACATCAAGGATCGTCCCTTGAGAGGTTCCTTTAAAGTAACCTTAAATGTCCTGGTATTGGTTGTGTCAACTGGCTGACGCGTGACACTAAGATTCAACTTTATCTCTGCGGTCAAGGTTTACTTCGTGGAGAAATTCCAGCAGGAAACTGCGTACTAGACCTTGTGTTAGCTTGGCAGCTTACACAAGGACTGCTGGCCCGGTGGCCTGGTGGCTAAAGCTCCCGCTTCACACACGGAGGGCCCGGGTTCGATTCCCGGCGGGTGGAAACATTCGACACGTTTCCTTACACCTGTTGTCCTGTTCACCTAGCAGCAAATAGGTACCTGGGTGTTAGTCGACTGGTGTGGGTCGCATCCTGGGGGACAAGATTAAGGACCCCAATGGAAATAAGTTAGACAGTCCTCGATGACGCACTGACTTTCTTGGGTTATCCTGGGTGGCTAACCCTCCGGGGTTAAAAATCCGAACGAAATCTTATCTTATCTTATCTTACCATCAGCAGCACTCTTACCAGGCTCAGCTAAACAGCTGTCGCACAGACTGACTACCAGCATGTAAACACGGCACAAACACGGCTCAAGACATTAACACTAGCTTCTTCAAGACTAAGACAGCCACTCGTGGCTTCTTCAAGACTAAGACAGCCACTCGTGGCTTCTTCAAGACTAAGACAGCCACTCGTGGCTTCTTCAAGACTAAGGAAGCCACTCATGGCTTCTTCAAGACTAAGGAAGCCACTCGTGGCTTCTTCAAGAGTAAGACAGCCACTCGTGGCTTCTTCAAGACTAAGGATAAGATAAGATAAGATAAGATTTTGTTCGGATTTTTAACCCCGGAGGGTTAGCCACCCAGGATAACCCAAGAAAGTCAGTGCGCCATCGAGGACTGTCTAACTTATTTCCATTGGGGTCCTTAATCTTGTCCCCCAGGATGCGACCCACACCAGTCGACTAACACCCAGGTACCTATTTGCTGCTAGGTGAACAGGACAATAGGTGTAAGGAAACGTGTCGGAATTTCCACCCGCCGGGAATCGAACCCGGGCACTCCGTGTGTGAAGCGGGAGCTTTAGCCACCAGACCACCGGGCCACTCGTGGCTTCTTCAAGAGTAAGACAGCCACTCGTGGCTTCTTCAAGAGTAAGACAGCCACTCGTGGCTTCTTCAAGACTAAGGAAGCCACTCGTGGCTTCTTCAAGAGTAAGACAGCCACTCGTGGCTTCTTCAAGACTATGGAAGCCACTCGTGGCTTCTTCAAGACTAAGGAAGCCACTCGTGGCTTCTTCAAGACTAAGACAGCCACTCGTGGCTTCTTCAAGAGTAAGACAGCCACTCGTGGCTTCTTCAAGAGTAAGACAGCCACTCGTGGCTTCTTCAAGAGTAAGACAGCCACTCGTGGCTTCTTCAAGAGTAAGACAGCCACTCGTGGCTTCTTCAAGACTAAGGAAGCCACTCGTGGCTTTTTCAAGAGTAAGACAGCCACTCGTGGCTTCTTCAAGACTAAGGAAGCCACTCGTGGCTTCTTCAAGAGTAAGACAGCCACTCGTGGCTTCTTCAAGACTAAGGAAACCACTCGTGGCTTCTTCAAGACTAAGACAGCCACTCGTGGCTTCTTCAAGACTAAGGAAGCCACTCGTGGCTTCTTCAAGACTAAGACAGCCACTCGTGGCTTCTTCAAGACTAAGGAAGCCACTCGTGGCTTCTTCAAGACTAAGGAAGCCACTCGTGGCTTCTTCAAGACTAAGACAGCCACTCGTGGCTTCTTCAAGAGTAAGACAGCCACTCGTGGCTTCTTCAAGAGTAAGACAGCCACTCGTGGCTTCTTCAAGACTAAGGAAGCCACTGTGGCTTTTTCAAGAGTAAGGTACAGCCACTCGTGGCTTCTTCAAGACTAAGGAAGCCACTCGTGGCTTCTTCAAGAGTAAGACAGCCACTCGTGGCTTCTTCAAGACTAAGGAAACCACTCGTGGCTTCTTCAAGACTAAGTACAGCCACTCGTGGCTTCTTTTTTAAGACTTAGGAAGCCACTCGTGGCTTCTTCAAGACTAAGGACAGCCCACTCGTGGTTCTTCAAGACTAAGGAAGCCACTCGTGGCTTCTTCAAGACTAAGGAAGCCACTCGTGGCTTCTTCAAGACTAAGACAGCCACTCGTGGCTTCTTCAAGACTAAGGAAGCCACTCGTGGCTTCTTCAAGACTAAGGAAGCCACTCGTGGCTTCTTCAAGACTAAGACAGCCACTCGTGGCTTCTTCAAGACTAAGGAAATCACTCGTGGCGAAACGTTTCGTCCACACAACAAGCCTCCCTGGCCACTTACACTGTTCATCCTTGGAGAGGAAAATTAAACTATCAACACCTCACAGAAAAAAAATCTACGTGCTATATTTCACAAGAATAATGAATGATGTTTATATCAGCTTGAGCAGTCATGGTAGGATTATATACAGTGGAGCTGGAGTGCACCTTGTGTGGATTCCGTCTCACATTGGTCTCCAGATGCATGATAGAACTGATGAATATGCTATATATGAGCCTTCATAGAGGACTTCAACTGATCCTACAATGTCTTCAGGGTTCCGGAGAAAGATTGAACCCCAGAAGAAACCACGAACCTAGCGCTGTCAGCATTAGCCACTTGTGTCCTGTTTCCTGACACCACGAGCCTAGCGCTGTCAGCATTAGCCACTTGTGTCCTGTTTCCTGACACCACGAGCCTGGCGCTGTCAGCATTAGCCACTTGTGTCCTGTTTCCTGACACCACAAGCCTAGCGCTGTCAGCATTAGCCTCTTTTGTCCTGTTTCTTGACACGAACCTAGCGCTGTCAGCATTAGCCACTTGTGTCCTGTTTCCTGACACCACGAGCCTAGTGCTGTCAGCATTAGCCACTTGTGTCCTGTTTCCTGACACCACGAGCCTAGCACTGTCAGCATTAGCCACTTGTGTCCTGTTTCCTGACACCACGAGCCTAGCGCTGTCAGCATTAGCCACTTGTGTCCTGTTTCCTACACCACAAGCCTAGTGCTGTCAGCATCAGCCACCTATGTCCTGTTCCCTAACACCACGAGCCTAGCACTGTAAGCATTATCCACTTGTGTCCTGTTTCCTGACAAACTTACCTAACCTGCATCGTGTTATTAGAAGTTAATATACTTTAACGTAACCTAACCGAGAATAAAATGCAAATATTTCACAGACGCTGCATTCACAGCGCACAAAAGCCACACACGAGCGTCCAGATGGAGGAACACGGTCTGGGGTACAGGTCGTATTATTATTATAATCAAAAAGAAGCGCTAAGCCACAAGGGCTATACAGCGCTGCAGGGTAGGGAAGGAAGCGAGGGTATTGGATGGCAGAAGGGAGGAGGGATGATCAGCAGGTTACAGAAAACAGCGGGGCAGGGGATAGTACGGAGGTAGAGGGTAGCAAGAGATTGAAGTAGAAAGGGCTGAAGGTATCAGAATTTGTGAAGTAAGTCAGTTGTTGTCAAAAAGTCAATGAGAGAGTCCGGATGAAAGGTGGGTCCATCAGCGAGAAGGGAAGGTAAAGAGAGAGCAGCGGAGCGAAGACGACAACAGAGGTAAATTCTGCGTGCTCGTTGATAAAGTGGGCAGTCCAACAGAATGTGGCTGACTGATAATGGAGCTTGGCAGTTCTCACAGAGAGGAGCAAGACGCCTCTCCATGAGATAGCCATGAGTAAGACGAGTATGGCCAATGCGAAGACGGGAGAGAGTATCCCAACCTCGACACTGGTGATAAGAAGACGGCCAGTAACCTATACTCGGTTTAATAGATTGAAGTTTGTTGCCGAGCATAGTAGACCAACGTTGTTGCCAACGGGTGTGAAGGTGGGAAGATATTGCAGCAAAATAGTCCGTAAATGGAATACCTCTATAAGAAACTGGTAGGTCATGTACTGCTGACCGCGCAGCAGTGTCTGCCTGTTCATTGCCCTGTACGTCAACATGACCAGGGACCCAACAAAAAACAATATCTTTATGCTTGGTAAAGATGCGGAGTAGCCAAAGTTGGATACGGAGGACTAAGGGGTGAGGTGTATCCAATTTTTGTATAGCCTGTAAAGCACTAAGGGAGTCTGAGACAACCACAAATGATGACACAGGCATAGATGCAATATGGATAAGTGCTGTAAGGATGGCATATAATTCAGCAGTAAAAATACTAGTCGAAGATAGTAAATGCCCTTGTACGACGCTGTCTGGAAACACTGCTGTGAATCCTACGTCGTCAGAAGACTTAGAGCCATCTGTGTACACAGCAATGGCATGAGAATGAGAGTGAAAGTGGTCAAGAAAAAGAGAGCGGGAAGCGACCGTAGACAGTTGGGCTTTCGAGCAAGGGAGGGAGAAAGAACAGACTCGAACAGCTGGAACTTCCCAGGGGGGTAGGGAAAAGTGAGATGCTACATGTACATAGAAAGGTGGTAGTTGAAGAAAAGACAAGAGCGAATGAAGGCGAAGAGAGAAGGGACGGAGTAAACAGGGGCGGCGAACAAATAAATGTCTACTAATATCAGTGACCATTCTATAAATGGAAGGATTGCGGAGATCATGACAGCGTACATAGTAGCGCAGGCAATGGGCATCACGGCGATCGGATAAGGATGGAACGTTCGCTTCTGCATAGAGGCTCTCGACAGGGGAAGAGCGAAAAGCACCAAGGCATAAACGTAATCCTTGGTGATGAATGGGGTTAAGGCTAGAGAGAGTAGCAGGAGATGCCGCTGAATAGATCTGGTCACCATAATCAAGTTTCGATAAAATAAGGGTGGAATGTAGGCGAAGGAGGGTTCGACGATCAGCTCCCCATGAAAGATGAGCAAGGGTTTTAAGAAGGTTCAGCCGGCTGTGACAAGTTGCCTTCAGAGAGGTAATGTGAGGTTTCCAGGATAACCTACGATCAAAGAGGAGGCCCAGAAACTTGACTGTATCACGTTCAGGGATACGGGAGCCATAGAGGTACAAAGGATGATCGGAGATGACAGAGCGTCTAGTGAAAGTAATTTGGTGGGTTTTAGTGCTGGAAAATTTAAACCCACGTGTGGTGGCCCAATTGGAAACACGGTCGACTGCATGTTGGAGAGAAACTGTAATGAGGTGACAGTCAGCGCCTGCACAGGCAATAGCGAAGTCATCAACATAGAGTGATGATCAAATATTTGATGGAAGACTAGAGGCCAAATCATTAATAGCAAGGAGAAAAAGTGTTGTGCTCAGAGCACATCCCTGGGGGACACCTTCAGCTTGGATAAAGTCCGGGGAGAGCACATTATTAACCCGAACACGGAAATGCCTGTCAGTTAAAAAGTTCTTAAGGAAGGATGGTAGATTGCCTCGAAGGCCTAAGGAGTGGGCTTGGGCTAAAATATTATACCTCCAAGTTGTGTCATATGCCTTCTCAAGGTCAAAAAATATGGCAATAACTGAGTGGTTATTCGCAAAGGCATTACGAACATACGTATCCAAGCATAGTAAGGGGTCTATGGTAGAACGTCCCTTACGAAAGCCATATTGACAAGTGGAGAGACTGTTGTGTGTCTCTAAATACCACACTAAACGTCTATTTACTAGGCGTTCCTAAGGCCGCATATATTCCACTGTAAATAGGCCATGATTGGCAATGATAAAGATACTTGAAATCCGCAGGTAAGGGTTCCTATGGACTAGAGGGGTTAGAAAAGTCCACATGGGGAGGCAGTGGAAAACGTTCAAGCAGCGAAGGAACGGTGCACTGTGAAGAAAGGAGTTGCGCAGATGGAGCAGAGGAGCGAGAAAGAGCGGAAGGTGGATCAGTGTCCATTGATGGTTTGGTCTCTGCAATATATTCAGAGATTGCTTCAAGTGTTTCGGAATTCAGAGACGTCGTATGGGAGACAATATTGGAAATGGTAGGGGGAGGATGAGTAAAGATTGGAACTGTATTGGACTGTACCAAGGTAGGGGCGGGCGAAAGGGTGGAGGGAACTGGAGAAGCGTGGCAGGGGACAGAAGAGGCAGGAACCTGGGAAGTGGCAGAAGAGGAAGAAACTTGGGAGGGAACAGGGGAGGAAGGTACAGTACGAGGAGGAGGGTGAACCTCTACACTTGTAACAGAGCCAGTGAGAGGGGGAGAACCAGGGACAGAGACAGGGAGGGTAAAATGAGGAGGTGGAAGATGGGTAGGAGGTGTTAACGGACCTTTTTTTGACTTTTGAGAAGTAGAGGGACGATTGGGAGGAGGTGTCGTACGAGGTCTCGTCGATACTGAGGCTTGTGAGAGAGAACACGAAGAAGCGAGATCAGACTGAGGCGTTGAAGTAGGGACGTCTGAGCCGAGGACAGCAAAAGGATTAGATACAGGAGTGACTATGGGAGAGGTAACCACAGAGGTGGGTGTAGAAGATGGGATACCAGAAGTGGGGGACGTTTTGAAACACGGGAATAAGAAACACGTGGGAGTCTCCCTTGGAGGCAGAGATGAGAAACTGCCATGGCATAAGGGAGACCTTCTGTCTCTTTGAGGTAACGGATTTCCCTCTCGTTTAAATAGACTTGACAACGGCGAGAGTACGAAGGGTGAGCCTCATGACAGTTAAGGCAAGAGGGAGATCGATTGCAAGACGTATTAGAATGGTCATCGGCACCACAGACTGGGCATTCGGCGATAGATCTGCAATATTTCGCTGGATGGCCAAATCGCCAGCAATTTCTACACTGTTGTGGTGTAGGGATCACCTTTCGAACTTGTAACCGATGTCCTGCTATATAAACTGAGGATGGGAGTTCTCGGCTGTCAAAAGTTAAACGAGCCACATTGCTAGGGTATCGTCTCCGCCCGCGGGCAGGAAGAACGTAAGTGTCTACCTTGAGGATTGGGAGATCTTGGAGTTCCAGCTGTTCAAGAATGTCAGTGCCACATGTCTGGAAATTTTGTTGAACTATGGTATGGGCAGAATGACGGTACCACTACAAGAATTGAGGGAATGATGTTTTTCAAGAGTGACAGGAACAGTATCGATATGGGAAAGACGAGAGAGCTCATGAGCCTGGGTAGTATTCTGTACGGTAATGATGCGCGTACCGCTCTTAAGAGCATGAAAAGAAATATCTTTACCAACATGGCGTAGGAGTGCCTTGCCAATACTGTGGTCAGAAAGATAGGCAGTAGAGGAAGTCGGTCGTAAAGTGAAGAATTTAGTCCATTGTTCAGTCTGAAACTGAGCGTGGAACGGTAGTGAAGGACGTGTCGATCGTTTCTGAGAAGAACGAGAAGGTGGAGAAGGATCATCAGCAGGTAATTGTCGTTGGCGTTTAGGCGTGGGACCAGAGTTGGTCCGACGTGGAATGGGTCGGCGATTTGAAAATTGCTGCACCGTAGAGGGAGAGGCCGGAAGCATAGTCAGAGGAGAGCGAAGGTCCGATAAATCGAAGGAGTCAGTCGAGGCCTCAGTACCTGAAGCGGGTGAGGAAACAGCACCGGCAAGAGGTACAGAGGCATGAGGAGTGTCTGAAGAGTGGTCCAAAGACGAGGCGGGGTCAGAACGGGGTGCGGTATCAAGAAGGGGCCCGGGGGTAGTAGGTTCATGGACTAGGGCTGCCATGGTTAGGTTACTTCTTTCTTTTTGTTTTTAAGAAAAAAAAAAGAAAGAAGAAAAGAAAATAAAAATAAAAAAAAGAATAAAAAAGGGGGGACCGGGGAGGGATAGTTCCTAGGAGGAATGAAAGGGCCAGAAATCTCCCTCCGCGCCCAAGAGGACCTCAGCACCGCAAGTAGCGCAGATGCAGCATGGAACCCGTGCCATACCCTACCCATCATGCTAGTAAACTAACAATCCGGGATAGCAACCTCACATCTGCCGAGCTACCTCGGTGGACAAAAGAGAGGGCGGCCGGATATCCGCCACAAAGCATACCTCCTTCGGCCACCACCCCCGGAATCCGAAAGGTGGCTTCCAGAGATACACCCGTCGCCCAAAAGACACCCAAAGCTACTCCGGGATACCGGAGAGGGATCGGGACATCCCAGGCGATCCAGATTCACGGCAAACTACGCCACCGCCAAGAACCTCAACGGAATGGGATAGACCCCGGTATCCTTTCCCCTACCTAGGAACTAGCGCGCCTGTGGGAGAAATCCCAAAGGCCAAAAAGAGGAAGGGCAAAAGGGAGGGGTGGGGAGAAGGAGGAGGAAAGGAAAAAGGGGAGGATGGGGAGGATGGGATAGGGGAGGGGAGATTGGGGGGTAATTAGGTTCGGTCTAAGGAAGAAGACCGACAGGTCTAATTCCTCAGACCAAGAGCCTCTTCACCACGCCAAGGAGCCCCCCTTGAAGAGGGGTACAGGTCGTAGCTCAGCGCACTAGTGATGGAGGAACACGGTCTGGGGTACAGGTCGTAGCTCAGTGCACTAGTGATGGAGGAACACGGTCTGGGGTACATGTCGTAGCTCAGTGAACTAGTGATGGAGGAACACGGTCTGGGGTACAGGTCGTAGCTCAGTGCACTAGTGATGGAGGAACACGGTCTGCGGTACAGGTCGTAGCTCAGTGCACTAGTGATGGAGGAACACGGTCTGGGGTACATGTCGTAGCTCAGTGAACTAGTGATGGAGGAACACGGTCTGGGGTACAGGTCGTAGCTCAGTGAACTAGTGTTGGAGGAACACGGTCTGCGTTACAGGTCGTAGCTCAGTGCACTAGTGATGGAGGAACACGGTCTGCGGTACAGGTCGTAGCTCAGTGCACTAGTGACACTACAAATTGGTTATTTAGTTACGTGGTTTACAAACCACTAAAATTATTTGGTCATTCATAGCTTTTAAGAAATATATAAAAATGAAGATAGAATGATTATTTTTCATTACAAACTTTCAGTTATCGTAATTATTTGGTATTTTCAGTACAATATTTGGGAATACTGAGGAAATGTTTCGAGAGCCAGTGGCTTCTTCAGTCCAACACAGAGAAGATCGGTAGAGTTGGAGGTAATCAGTCCCTCAGCTTGTAGTCGATGTGTTCAGTCAGTCACGGTACAAATGTGTCGTTACCGGGACCATAATGCAATATCACAGCATAAAATTCTAAGCCTATGTCATAGTGAAAGCCATAGGCCTAGTTTGTTCCATGTCAAAGATTATAAGTTACAGCAGATTTGGGCGAAAGGGAAAATATCCCCGTTATTTAGATTTAAAAACTGGGCTGCTGGGAAGCTGATGTATTTAGGTCACTTAAATCCTTTCACCACGTTAAGGTGACCCAGTGTCAGGGACAGCAGGGTGACCCAGCATCAGGGACAGTAGGGTGACCCAGCGTCAGGGACAGTAGGTGACCAGCATCAGGGACGTAGGGTGACCCAGCGTCAGGGACAGTAGGGTGACCCAGCATCAGGGACAGTAGGGTGACCCAGCATCAGGGACAGTAGGGTGACCCAGCATCAGGGACAGTAGGGTGACCCAGCGTCAGGGACAGTAGGGTGACCCAGTGTCAGGGACAGTAGGGTGACCCAGCATCAGGGACAGTAGGGTGACCCAGCGTCAGGGACAGTAGGGTGACCCAGCGTCAGGGACAGTAGGGTGACCCAGCGTCAGGGACAGTAGGGTGACCCAGATCAGGGACAGTAGGGTGACCCAGCTCAGGGACAGTAGGGTGACCCAGCATCAGGGACAGTAGGGTGACCCAGCGTCAGGGACAGTAGGGTGACCCAGCGTCAGGGACAGTAGGGTGACCCAGCATTAGGGACAGTAGGGTGACCCAGCGTCAGGGACAGTAGGGTGACCCAGCGTCAGGGACAGTAGGGTGACCCAGTGTCAGGGACAGTAGGGTGACCCAGCGTCAGGGACAGTAGGGTGACCCAGCGTCAGGGGAAGTAGGGTGACCCAGCATCAGGGGCAGTAGGGTGACCCAGCATCAGGGACAGTAGGGTGACCCAGCATCAGGGGAAGTAGGGTGACCCAGCGTCAGTGACAGTAGGGTGACCCAGCATCAGGGACAGTAGGGTGACCCAGCATCAGGGGCAGTAGGGTGACCCAGCATGAGGGGCAGTAGGGTGACCCAGCGTCATTGACAGTAGGGTGACCCAGCATCAGGGACAGTAGGGTGACCCAGCATCAGGGGCAGTAGGGTGACCCAGCATCAGGGACAGTAGGGTGACCCAGCATCATGGACAGTAGGGTGACCCAGCATCAGGGACAATAGGGTGACCCAGCATCAGGGACAGTAGAGTGACCCAGCATCAGGGGCAGTAGGGTGACCCAGCATCAGGGGCAGTAGGGTGACCCAGCATCAGGGACAGTAGGGTGACCCAGCATCAGGGACAGTAGGGTGACCCAGCATGAGGGGCAGTAGGGTGACCCAGCGTCATTGACAGTAGGGTGACCCAGCATCAGGGACAGTCAGGGACAAACCCAGCATCAGGGACAGTAGGGTGACCCAGCATCAGGGACAGTAGGGTGACCCAGCATCAGGGACAGTAGGGTGACCCAGCATCAGGGACAGTAGGGTGACCCAGCATCAGGGACAATAGGGTGACCCAGCATCAGGGACAGTAGAGTGACCCAGCATCAGGGACAGTAGGGTGACCCAGCATCAGGGACAGTAGGGTGACACCGCATCAGGGACAGTAGGGTGACCCAGCATCAGGGACAGTGTCCAGTAGGGGTAGGGTGACCCAGCATCAGGGACAGTAGGGTGACCCAGCATCAGGGACAGTAGGGTGACCCAGCATCAGGGACAGTAGGGTGACCCAGCATCAGGGGCAGTAGGGTGACCCAGCATCAGGGGCAGTAGGGTGACCCAGCATCAGGGGCAGTAGGGTGACCCAGCATCAGGGACAGTAGGGTGACCCAGCATCAGGGGCAGTAGGGTGACCCAGCATCAGGGACTGATGATGACGGGGAAGCGCTGTATCCGCGGGGGTTATTCGACGCCTGGAAAATGGGAAACAGGGTTGACCTAAGGAAAGGGAACGCTAGTTCCAGTACCTTGAATGAAGAGCTCTTCACCAGTATCAAGGTACTTTTGATCAAGAGTCCTTCACCAGTATCAAGGCACTTTTGATCAAGAGTCCTTCACCAGTATCAAGGCACTTTTGATCAAGAGTCCTTCACCATTCAAGGCATTTGATCAGAGTCCTTCACCAGTTCAAGGCACTTTGATCAAGAGTCTCACAGTTAGGCCTTTGATCAGAGTCCTTCACGTATCAAGGCACTTTTGATCAGGTCCTTCACCAGTATCAGGCACTTTTGATCAAGAGTCCTTCACCAGTATCAAGGCACTTTTGATCAAGAGTCCTTCACCAGTATCAAGGCACTTTTGATCAAGAGTCCTTCACCAGTATCAAGGCACTTTTGATCAAGAGTCCTTCACCAGTATCAAGGCACTTTTGATCAGAGTCCTTCACCAGTATCAAGGCACTTTGATCAAGGAGTCCTTCACCAGTATCAAGGGGCACTTTTGTCAAGGTCCTTCACAGTATCAGGCACTTTGATCAAGAGTCCTTCACAGATCAAGGCACTTTGATCAAGAGGTCCTTCACCAGTATCAAGGCACTTTGATCAAGAGTCCTTCACCAGTATCAAGGCACTTTTGATCAAGAGCCCTTCACCAGTATCAAGGCACTTTTGATCAAGAGTCACTTCACCATGTATCAAGGCACTTTGAATCAAGAGTCCTTCACCAGTATCAAGGCACTTTTGATCAAGAGTCCTTCACCAGTATCAGGCACTTTTGATCAAGAGTCCTTCACCAGTATCAAGGCACTTTTGATCAAGAGTCCTTCACCAGTATCAAGGCACTTTTGATCAAGAGTCCTTCACCAGTATCAAGGCACTTTTGATCAAGAGTCCTTCACCAGTATCAAGGCACTTTTGATCAAGAGCCCTTCATCAGTATCAAGGCACCTTCCCTTCAGGGCCGCTAAGTCAAATAAACCTTTGAAGCTGTCGTAGTTGCTGAACCTTTAAATTTTAAAGGTTCACAGCCTTTATTATACCGAACCTCTGAGAAAATGTTTGATTAATGTTGCGTCGAGTCCAAAAGTGACATCACATTAGAGGATGAAGTCAAATTTCTAATTCATGAATCCTAAAATTGAACCAGATACGGTACTGTGAGTGAACAAATTGAACCAGATACGGTACTGTGAGTGAACAAATTGAACCAGATACGGTACTGTGAGTGAACAAATTGAACCAGATACGGTACTGTGAGTGAACAAATTGAACCAGATACGGTACTGTGAGTGAACAAATTGAACCAGATACGGTACTGTGAGTGAACAAATTGAACCAGATACGGTACTGTGAGTGAACAAATTGAACCAGATACGGTACTGTGAGTGAACAAATTGAACCAGATACGGTACTGTGAGTGAACAAATTGAACCAGATACGGTACTGTGAGTGAACAAATTGAACCAGATACGGTACTGTGAGTGAACAAATTGAACCAGATACGGTACTGTGAGTGAACAAATTGAACCAGATACGGTACTGTGAGTGAACAAATATGAACCAGTACTGTACTTAGGGAGTAACAAATGAACCAGATACGGTCTGTGAGTGACAATTGAACCAGATACTTGTGAAGTGAACAAATTGAACCAAATACGGTACTTGAGTGAACAAATTGAACCAGTTTACGGTACTGTGAGTGAACAAATTGAACCAGATACGGTACTGAGTGAAACATTGAACCAGATACGGTACTGTGAGTGAACAAATTGAACCAGATACGGTACTGTGAGTGAACAAAGTGAACTCAAAAAATACCTAGCAGTGCTATCTCGTGCCCCCTGGTTGTGCACCCCTGAAAAGTTTAATATAATTAATACTAATAATAATGATAAAAAATATAACATATAGTATAATAATGAATAAAATTGATTACCAGTATGTACAGGTACAGCATAGTGACATCATTCGACATACTACTAATACAAGCGCTTGTTTGCTGAGCATTTCCGCAACAATTAAGTCAGTTTGTCAGGATGCGACACACATCACTAACACCAGGTACCGTTTAACTGATGGGTGAACAGGGACAGGGACAGCGGTGTACTTGAGGATAGTCCCTAATGTTTCCAGCCGTACCGGGAGATTCGAAGTCCCCAGCTCAGATGACATATGAAGTCCCCACAGATGACGTACTGAAGTCTCCAGCCAGGCTGACATACTGAATCCCAGCTCAGACTGACTACTGAAGATTCCCAGCTCAGATGCACTACGGTCTCAGTCAGGCTGACACACTGAAGTCTCAGCTCAGACTGACACTACTGAAGTCCCAGTTCAGATACACTCTGAAGTCTCCCTGCTCAGTGCACACTGAAGTCTTCCCAGTCAGACTGACATACTGAAGTCTCCCAGTTCAGATGACATACTGAAGTCTCCAGCTCAGATGACATACTGAAGTCTCCAGCTCAACTGCACTATTAGTCTCCAGCTAGATGACACTACTGAAGTCTCCCAGCCATAGACTGACACTCTGACATACTCCAGCTCAGATGACTACTGAAGTCTCCTGCTTAGCTGACATACTGAAGTCCCCAGTCAGATTGTCACTACTGAAGTCTCCCAGCTCAGACTGGCACTACTGAAGTCTCCCAGTTTCAACTGACACTACTGAAGTTCCCAGTCAGACTGACATACGAAGCTCCCAGCTCAGATGACACTATGAGTCTCCAGCTCAGATGACATACTGAAGGTTCCCGCTCAGGTTGATTACTGAAGTCTCCCAGCTCAGACTGACACTACTGAAGTCTCCCAGCTCAGGTGACACTACTGAAGTTCCCAGCTCAGACTGACACTACTAAGTCTCCCAGCTCAGTGACACTACTGAAGTCTCCCAGCTCAGACTGACACTACTGAAGTCTCCCTGCTCAGGCTGACACTACTGAAGTCTCCCAGCTCAGGTTGACACTACTGAAGTCTCCCTGTCAGACTGACACTACTGAAGTCTCCCAGCTCAGACTGACACTACTGAAGTCTCCCAGCTCAGACTGACACTACTGAAGTCTCCCAGCTCAGACTGACACTACTGAAGTCTCCCAGCTCAGACTGACACTACTGAAGTCTCCCAGCTCAGACTGACACTACTGAAGTCTCCCAGCTCAGACTGACACTACTGAAGTCTCCCAGCTCAGGCTGACACTACTGAAGTCTCCCAGCTCAGAGTGACACTACTGAAGTCTCCCAGCTCAGACTGACACTACTGAAGTCTCCCAGCTCAGGCTGACACTACTGAAGTCTCCCAGCTCAGACTGATACTACTGAAGTCTCCCAGCTCAGACTGACACTACTGAAGTCTCCCAGCTCAGACTGACACTACTGAAGTCTCCCAGTTCAGGTTGACACTACTGAAGTCTCCCAGCTCAGACTGACACTACTGAAGTCTCCCAGCTCAGGCTGACACTACTGAAGTCTCCCAGCTCAGACTGACACTACTGAAGTCTCCCAGCTCAGGACTGACACTACTGAAGTCCCCCAGCTCAGACTGACACTACTGAAGTCTCCCAGCTCAGACTGACACTACTGAAGTCTCCCAGCTCAGACTGACACTACTGAAGTCTCCCAGCTCAGGTTGACACTACTGAAGTCTCCCAGCTCAGACTGACACTACTGAAGTCTCCCAGCTCAGGCTGACACTACTGAAGTCTCCCAGCTCATGTTGACACTACTGAAGTCTCCCAGCTCAGACTGACACTACTGAAGTCTCCCAGCTCAGACTGACACTACTGAAGTCTCCCAGCTCAGACTGACACTACTGAAGTCTCCCAGCTCAGACTGACACTACTGAAGTCTCCCAGCTCAGACTGACACTACTGAAGTCTCCCAGCTCAGACTGACACTACTGAAGTCTCCCAGCTCAGGCTGACACTACTGAAGTCTCCCAGCTTAGGCTGACACTACTGAAGTCTCCCAGCTTAGACTGACACTACTGAAGTCTCCCAGCTCAGACTGACACTACTGAAGTCTCCCAGCTCAGGCTGACACAACTGAAGTCTCCCAGCTTAGGCTGACACTACTGAAGTCTCCCAGCTCAGGCTGACACTACTGAAGTCTGTCAGCTCAGGCTGATACATTTCAGCACTGTGACCCATCCTGTGTGATGGACTATGACAGGGGAAACTTAACCAGACTTCCTTCCCACTGCGTAACCAGACTTCCTTCCCACTGCGTAACCAGACTTCCTTCCCACTGCGTAACCAGACTTCCTTCCCACTGCGTAACTATCATACAGAGTAAGCTAGCAGCACACTGCTGATGTATCTAATTTGGCTAAATAAAATAAAGAAAATAGCAGCGAGCCGGCTAGTGTTATGTCAGAGACAAATGAATAACAGCGGCGTTCTAAGACCCATTGAACACAGCTATTTTCTTGTGGTGCTGACACCTCCATCCTCACCACTGACATGATGATTATAATAATCATTTCTTCCTCGTAACAAGCCTATTAACTCCCAATCCTCCCCTTTTTCTCAGGTGATCGTGACTCTTGCGGCTTTAGAGCATAACTGTGATTGTAATGATAACATTTATAATTGATAATAATAATAATAATAATAATAATAATAATAATAATAATATTATTATTATTATTATTATTATTATTATTATTATTGTTGTTATTATTATTATAGGCTTTTATAGCCCAACGCTAAGACCACTAAAGTGTGGCTGCTGTCAGCTGTTTGGTCACACTTAGGTCAAGTGTGGCTGCCGTCAGCTGTTTGGTCACACTTAGGTCAAGTGTGGCTGCCGTCAGCTGTTTGGTCACACTTAGGTCAAGTGTGGCTGCCGTCAGCTGTTTACTGAGAGAATGATGGGGATGGGGTAGAGGGGAAAAGCGGAAGGGGTGTAGTAGAGAGGGAGATGTGCCGTAGAGGGGTCAGGGTGGAAGAGAGAGAGAGAGAGAGAGAGAGAGAGAGAGAGAGAGAGAGAGAGAGAGAGAGAGAAGGGGCGTTCCACAATACAGGTTCTGTTAGGGAGGAACAACTTCACCCGGGTAATGGTGACAAAAACACCAGAAACAATGGGGTCGTGAGGCCCCCACCATTTCTGCTCATACAAGGAAGATTAAAGTAAAAAAAAACAGAGTTTGGAGACCACTGTAAGACCACCAGCAAGCAGAGGTACTAAAAAGTTTTCTCAAGGCTGGTTGCAAGTGGAAGATTTTTTTACTGCTGTACTTAGGTAAGTGCAACATGCATTGCAGCTGTCAACACACCTGCGGCATTAAACCAGTTTGACCCAAGGTTGGTTTAAAGTGGAACGCCTTTTGCAGACGAAACGGGTTTAGCTGTGATATCATAATGGTTCACGAGGGACCGAAATGTAGCCAAGAGTTGCGTCTGTAAATGTGACTTGTTTGTGTTGCAGCCAGGGTATTAAGTAAGTTTATTCAGGTATATACAAATGCATAGATTATCATACATAGCATATGTGTGGAGAACCTGGGATAACCCAAAAAAGTCACAAAGTGACTTATTTCCATGGGTTTTATATTTCTGAAATGCAACACAATCTGCTGCTATGGAGATAAACAAGTTCTCTGAAACAGAGAGAAAAAACTGAGTTAGTTATTCAATGAAATCACAGTAAACAGGTGACATCACAATATGCAATACAGCCACTGTGAAAAAATAGTGAAACTACAAGTGTTTTCGTGATTTCTCACATTATCAAGAACCCGTGACAAATCTCGGACCCGTCCTTGATAATGAGAGACTTGTCACAGGTCTTTGATAATGTGAGAAATCACGAAAGCGCTTGGAATTTTAATATTTTTTGCAATGGTTGTTTTGCATTATATTGTTAAGTTATACACGATTTAATGTTGATAAATTGCGAAATACAGCAACTAGGATATACTGAAGGACTGGAGGGCATAGGTCTTGTTAAGTCTCTTCGCATTACTCAAGACACGAAACAATGGAACAAGAGGCAGCAATGCGCTGGCGTTAGTAACAGTTACATCGCCGATAACCCCAGATTTCACAAAGGTTTATGACAAACCGCAATTTAACCCTTTTCCTACGGCAGTTCACGGCTATAGTTCCTGACTGATTTCACTTTTCCATCCTGACTACTTCCTTGAAGTTCACTCACGCCTTCGTTATGTCCAAGTGACTGACCCCTTCTATCATGCCCTACCATGATACTGACTTTCTTTGTACTTAAATCAAAATTGTAATTACACATTGTAACCTTTGCAAAAAAATAAAATCTTTATTCCTTGTTCTCCTTCCTTCCTTCTATGTCCTTCCCTACTTCTCTCCCTCCTTCCCACCCTCCCTCTTCGTCGATACCTTTCACTACTTCCCCCACAGTTACACACACACACACCACCACACACACACACACACACACACACACACACACACACACACACACCTGCTACATCACTCACTCTCCTCTTCGCTGTGCAATTGTGGCAACAGCCGGAGAAAGTTGTAGAAAAAAGCCTCAATAAAACTAAACTTTTATTAATAAAAGTACTCAGCTTCTCGCTCACACTTAGTGAACTATCTCACGTGAATCAATTCACTCGAGATGGTTCACTAGACCTGTGAACCAAGTGCTCTACCTTCATTCCCCTCAAGGAAGGCTCCTTGACGCTGGTGAGGGGCTCTTGATCTAGGGAATTGGATCTGTGCTCCAGTTCCCTGAATTAAGCCTGAATGCCTTCCATCCCCCCATAGGCGCTGTATAATCCTACGGGTTTAGTGCTTCCCCCTTGATTATAATAATAATAATAATAATAATCTACCTTCATTAAGTAAATATTCTTCTGTTTTATTGAATATTCTTACTAATTCTCTATAATGTATCCTTACTGATCTATTTTTCTTGGATGTTACTCAGCTTTACTTTAAAGATTCCAATTTCTATCAAATTCTATTTTCTTTAAGTTTGGTTGAGAGGAATGGGAGGTAATCAATTAGATCCGAGGAAGAGGGAACCTATGATTCTTAGAATCAAGAACCCTTCAACAGCATCAAATCCCCGTCCTTCATGAAGTTATGATTCAGATAATACGTCAGTAAAGCCACGTAAATATAAAAGTGATAAGGCTTGGCTTATTATTATTATTATTATTATTATTATGGAAAGTGCTAAACTCGTAGGGGTAATCAGCTTTGACACACCATCAACCAGGCATCCTCACCCATGGTGGAACTAGTCTTGTGTCACCAGTTCACCTACTCCACTCTCGTATTATTTAACACAGTTTCTATTTTACACTAATAAACCGCATATAGGAGAGAGGAACTTACGACGACGTTTCGGTCCAACTTGGACCATTTACAATGTCCAGTGTGCCTTTGTAAATGAAGATTGAGACACTTATGCAACATATGGGAATCTTTATTTAGGAAACGTTTCGCCACACAGTGGCTTCATCAGTCCAATACAAAGCAGAAAGGTGTAAGGAGAGGCGGAGTTTGAGGTAATCAGTCCCTCAGCCTAAATAAAGATTCCCATATGTTGCATAAGTGTCTCAATCTTCAACTTGTCGGTTTTCAAACCCATTGATCACACTTTGTAAATGGTCCAAGTCGGACCGAAACGTTGTCATAAGTTCCTCTCTCCTCTGTGCGAGTTATTTGTGTATTGTTCCAGTCACGGTATTGTACCTTTTTGCTATTTAGTTTATATTTTGTTTTTACGGCAAGATTTTCCCAGTGAGAGTGCTGTGACCGGCCCATGATTACCGGTGCGAGTTGCTTCATCACCGGACCACCGTTTATTTTCATCATCTTACTGTAGTGTTCCTGATTTTTTTGTGGTTGTATGAGAAGTTCTCACGTGGATGAAGACATGACTGACTGAGAGGCAACATACACTTGGCTTGTATGAATAAGGTAGGTTATGAATTGGGACCAGTCGCAAGTAGCGTTCCACAAGTCGTGATATAGGTAGTAGGTTGGTAGACAGCAACCACCCAGGGAAGAACTACCGTCCTGCCAGATGACTGTGAAACAGAAACCTGTAACTGTTTTGCATGATGGTAGGATTGCTGTTTTCTTTTTCTGTCTCATAAACACGCTAGATAACAGGGATATCTTGCTACTCCTACTTACACTTTGGTCACACTTCACAGACACGCACATGCATATATATATACATACATCTAGGTTTTTCTCCTTTTTCTAAATAGCTCTTGTTCTTCTTAATTTTTTCTATTGTCCATGGGGAAGTGGAAAAGAATTTTCCTCGTAGCCATGCGTGTCGTATGAGGCGACTAAAATGCGGGAGCAATGGGCTAGTAACCTCTTCTCCTGTAGACATTTACTAAAAAAGAGAAGAAGAAAAACTTTATAAAACTGGGATGCTTGAATGTGCGTGGATGTAGTGCGGATGACAAGAAAAGATGATGCTGATGTTATGAATGAAAAGAAGTTGGATGTCCTGGCCCTAGCGAAACAAAGCTGAAGGGGTATGGGAGTTTCAGTGGGGGGGAAATAAATGGGATTAAATCTGGAGTATCTGAGAGAGTTAGAGCAAAGGAACGGGTAGCAGTAATGTTGAATGATCAGTTATGGAAGGGAGAAAAGAGAATATGAATGTGTAAATTCAAGAATTATGTGGATTAAGTAAAGGTTGGATGCGAGAAGTGGGTCATAATAAGCGTGTATGCACTGGAGAAGAGAGGAATGCAGAGGAGTGAGAGAGATTTTGGGAGATGTTAAGTGAATGTATAGGAGCCTTTAAACCAAGTGAGAGAGTAATTGTGGTAGGGGACCTGAATGCTAAAGTAGGAGAAACTTTTAGAGAGGGTGTGGTAGGTAAGTTTGGGGTGCAGGTGTAAATGATAATGGGAACCTTTGATTGAACTTTGTATAGAAGGGGTTTAGTTATAGGTAATACATATTTAAGAAAAAGAGGATAAATAAGTATACAAGATATGATGTAGGGCGAAATGACAGTAGTTTGTTGGATTATGTATTGGTAGATAAAAGACTGTTGAGTAGACTTCAGGATGTACATGTTTATAGAGGGGCCACAGATATATCAGATCACTTTCTAGTTGTAGCTACACTGAGAGTAAAAGGTAGATGGGATACAAGGAGAATAGAAGCATCAGGGAAGAGAGAGGTGAAGGTTTATAAACTAAAAGAGGAGGCAGATAGGGTAAGATATAAACAGCTATTGGAGGATAGATGGGCTAATGAGAGCATAGGCAATGGGATCAAGAGGTATGGAGTAGGTTTAAAAATGTAGTGTTAGAGTGTTCAGCAGAAGTTTGTGGTTACAGGAAAGTGGGTGCAGGAGGGAAGAGGAGCAATTGGTGGAATGATGATGTAAAGAGAGTAGTAAGGGAGAAAAAGTTAGCATATGAGAAGTTTTTACAAAGTAGAAGTGATGCAAGGAGGGAAGAGTATATGGAGAAAAAGAGAGAGGTTAAGAGAGTGGTTTAAGCAATGTAAAAAGAGAGCAAATGAGAGAGTGGGTGAGATGTTATCAACAAATTTTGTTGAAAATAAGAAAAAGTTTTGGAGTGAGATTAACAAGTTAAGAAAGCCTAGAGAACAAATGGATTTGTCAGTTAAAAATAGGAGAGGAGAGTTATTAAATGGAGAGTTAGAGGTATTGGGAAGATGGAGGGAATATTTTGGGAATTGTTAAATGTTGATGAAGATAGAGAAGCTGTGATTTCGTGTATAGGACAAGGAGGAATAACATCTTGTAGGAGTGAGGAAGAGCCAGTTGTGAGTGTGGGGGAAGTTCGTGAGGCAGTAGGTAAAAAGAAAGGGGGTAAGGCAGCGGGATTGATGGGATAAAGATAGAAATGTTAAAAGCAGGTGGGGATATAGTTTTGGAGTGGTTGGTGCAATTATTTAATAAATGTATGGAAGAGGGTAAGGTACCTAGGGATTGGCAAGAGCATGCATAGTTCCTTTGTATAAAGGCAAAGGGGACAAAAGAGAGTGCAAAAATTATAGGGGGATAAGTCTGCTGAGTATACCTGGTAAAGTGTTGGTAGAGTTATTATTGAAAGAATTAAGAGTAAGACGGAGAAAAAGGATAGCAGATGAACAAGGAGGCTTTAGGAAAGGTAGGGGATGTGTGGACAAGGTGTTTACAGTGAAACTTCTAAGTGAACAGTATTTAGATAAGGCTATGAGGTCTTTGTGGCATTTATGGGATTTGGTAAAGGCGTTTGACAGGTGGATAGGGGGGAATTGTGGCAGATGTTGCAAGTGTATGTTTGTAGGAGGTAGGTTACTGAACAGCAGTGATGAGTTTTTACGAGGATAGTGAGGCTCAAGTTAGAGTATGTAGGAAAGAAATAGAGGGAAATTATTTCCAGTAAAGGAGGCCTAGACCAGGGATGTGTGATGTCACCGTGGTTGTTTAATATATTTATAGGATGGGGTTGTAAGAGAAGTAATGCGGGGTTTGGGAAGAGGCGTGGGAGTAAATGATTAAAGAATCACACACAAAGTGGGGGAGTTGTCACAGCTGCTCTTTGCTGATGACACTGTAGCTCTTGGAGATTCTGAAGAGAAGTTGCAGAGTTGGTGGATGGAATTGGGTAGGGTATGGAGAAAAGAAGAAAATTAAAGGTGATACCCAGGAAAGAGTATGGTTATGAGGAATTAAAAGATTAGGTGATGAAAGATTTTGTATATCAGGTTTGGAGGGAGAGGTATGGGAGGAGGTGAATGTATGCAGATATTTGGGATTGGACGTGTCATGGGATGGGTCTATGAAAGATGGAGGGGATCATAGAATTGATGAGGGGAATGAAAAAGAGTGAGTGGTGCACTTAGGAGTCTGTGCAGGACAAAGAACTTTGTCCTTGGAGGAAAGAGGGGAATGTATGAGAGTTAGTTTTACATACGCTCTTATAGGGTGTGAAGCATGGGTGATGAAATGTTGCAGCGAGGAGAAGGTGGATGCAGTGGAGATGCATTGTCTGAGGGCAATGTTGTGGTGTGAATATAATGCAGGAATTCGTAGTTTGGAAGTTGGAGGAGGTGCGGGATTACCCTAAACTGTTGTCAGGAGGGCTGAGGAAGGGTTGTTGAGGTGGTTCGGAATGTAGAGAGAATGGAGCGAACACAGAATGACTTCAAGAGGTGTATCAGTCTGTAGGTGGAATGAAGGCGGGGTAGGGGTCGGACTAGGAAAGGGTTGGAGAGAGGGGGGTAAAGGAGGTTTTGTGTGCGAGGGGCTTGGACTTCCAGCAGGCGTGCGTGAGCGTGTTTGATAGGAGTGAATGGAGACAAATGGTTTTTAATACTTGACGTGCGTTGGAGTGTGAGCAAGAACATTTTATGAAGGGGTTCAGGAAAACCGGCAGGCCGGACTTGATTCTGAGATGGGAAGTGCAGTGGCCTGCACTCTGAAGGAGGGTGTTAATGTTCAGTTTAAAAACTGTAGTGTAAAGACCCTTCTGGCAAGAGTGATGGGAGGAGGATGGTAAAGTTTTTCTTTTTCGGGCCACCCTGCCTTGGTGGGAATCGGCCAGTGTGATAATAAAATAATAATAAAATGTAGACATAGGAACATAAGACCATTGGTGAACTGCTGGTCTGCTGGTCCATGCTAGGCAGGTCCAATTCACACTCAGCCACACCCACTCGTTTATCTGTCCAACATATTTTAAAATCTAGTCAAAGTTCTGGCTTCAACGATGATATTTGGGAGTTTGTTCCGTGTATCTATCAGTATGATCTATCTGTATGATGTACCCGCTTGCCATAAGCTGACAAACGGGTAGATCGAGACATATGGGCAAGTCTCTGTGGGGCCATTTTTTGCCTCTCTTCACCTAGCAGTAAATAGGTACTTGTTGTGGGTCGCTTCCTGGTAAATAATTAGATGCTACAACGAGCATCCGAGACTCGAACTTCCTCAGATGATCTAATGTCTCTGTCAGAATCAGTGAAATTGGGTTAGAGAGACACATAAGTAAACACTAGGACATATACACACCTCACTCTTCGTCTATATATACTGTAATTTTAACAACGCCTCGGGGACGCTGACCCCCGAAAATCTCTCAAGGTATACTCCAGGTAGGGCTACTCCCTCCATAGGGCTGTAAACGGTCCACCACTTACACCAACTCCGACACACCTTCAGGAGCCACTGCCGGGGTCACCACATGAAGAAGACCCGGGTCAGGACCCTTCCTGCCAAACCTACATGAACATGAACCTCTGTATGTTACAAGTGATCAAGGTCCCATGACCCAAACGTTTTCTAATAAATAAGTCCTAGTGTATGTTTACGTGCTTCCTAAACCAATTTGTCTGTATATGTCACCAACCAATTAAATTAAATGTCATGGCACTAAGGTGTCCCGTAGCTCGATCCCTAGAGCACTCAGATCACACACTAGGGTCCGTAGTTCGAATCCCTGGTATGGCTAGAAAACACTAGGACGTGTTTCCATAAGACACCTGCTGTCCATATTCACCCATCAGTAATAATAGGTACCTGGGTGTTAGTCGACTGGTGTGGGTCGCATCCTGGGACAAAATTGACCTAATTTGTGGGAAATGCTCAGCATAACAAGCGGCTTTCTGTATAGTAGTATGTCATTGATGTCAGCTATGGTCTGTATACATTATATATGTACTTGTAGAGACGATATACGTCTCGCTCATAACAGGGAATAATAATAATCTGTTTCTACCAGTACATGCTGACATCAATGACATACTACTATATCTGGAGTTTATCTGGAGAAGGTTTCGGGGGTCAACGGCCCCGCGGCCCGGTCTGAGACCAGGTCTCATGGTGGATCAGTCTGATCAACCAGGCTGTTACTGCTGGCCGCACGCAAGATGACGTACGAACCACAGCCCGGTTGGTCAGGTACTGACTTTAGGTGCCTGTCCAGTGCCTTCTTGACAGTCAGGGGTCTATTGGTAATCCCCCTTATGTATGCTGGGAGGCAACTGAACAGTCTTGGGCCCCGGACACTTACTGTATTGTCTCTCGGTAGTAGAAATACTTGAACAAGAATAGTAATAGTTATCAACGGGATAAATTGTATCTTTAAGGAATGGCGCTACCTTCGCCTTCCACAATTCAACCTGACTGTTGCTCGTTCCCAAGGGCTGAATGAACCGCCCCCTTGTGTGTAGTGCTTCCTCAAGAATATAATTTGGTTAGTGTTGTGGACGAGATGGGGGGGAAAACCGCGTCCTCGATTCTTATGAAAAAAATATGCCTATTAAACGTTGTGCATCACACAGATTTGCTTATTGTCCTCATTATGCAAGTAAATATTATTATATTATATGGAAGAGATAGAGTCGTTCTCTTATACATTTAAAACGTTTCGAGTGTTCCTACTGCAGCGCAGCCCTGGGCCAGTCTTGTCCGTGGGACATACACCACCTGTAGAATGGCAGACAGTAAGGTTTGATTTGAGGAAGGAGGCTAGCTACAAATCCTTGGCTCAAGAGCCCTTCTCCAGCATTAAGAACCCCCCCCCACCTCGAAGAAGCAAATCTTACAAACTTACATTATACAATTATCGTTTCTTTTCTTCCTCGTGTGCTCAGTAGTTTTTATTCTTGAAATTTGATGATCCCACGAGTCATTATATAGCAGATACAGACATGCGTGGGGGCGCCATGCAGTCATGAATATAAGAGTTGTATAATATTATTGATCCTACCGCTACACCTCTTGCGGAAATTAGGGATCAATCCTAGCTAAAGAGCGCACAACTGTACCAGGTCATTAGCACGTCATAATCGGTCTGTAATATCAATACGTATACTCGCCTGTATGTGGTTGCAAGGGTTGAGTCAGCTCCTGGCGCTTGCGTGTTTGTTTTTCAACAACAGATATGCTAAGGCCCTAGAGGCCAGAAATCAGTAACACCGCCATGTAAGAATCAAGAGGCGTCGCCTACAAACAATTAGCGAGTATAGTTTGCCTTTTGTTCAACGACTAGATACATCTAAATAATTAATGTGGGGTAAGTTTTATGCCAGAAACAGGACTTCCACCTTCTCTCAGCAAATATACAAATACCGTTGGAGTAATATTAGAAGTATCATCTTGCCTCACTTATCGCAGTTATGGAGTTAAACACACCCGCTGAGGGACTGACCACCTCGCACTTGTTCTTTGGACTGAGGTTCTGATTAACTCGTACCTAAATCTCCACGACTCTTGCAGCCTTCTGAGCAGGCGAAACTTCTCGTTAATGAATATACCAAACTGTTGCACGTGTGTCTTCAAATCTAAAGTTAGAAGTGCTGAAGAGGATACCCGAATTGTTTCGTCTAAGGTGTGCCAGCAATAGCCTAGCTGGTCAGGCAGTGACTTGGGAAACCTGGCCTCATGCCGGACTCGGTACACACCTTCTTACCCAGCACAGGTAAATCAGCAAGCTTTTATCACGATGAGATAAAAGGAATAAAATACCCAAGAAAGGAGAGTGTAGAAAGTTCCTTGTTATGCTGAGCATTTCGGGCAAATTAGCTCCTCAAGGGAGGTTCCTTAACGCTGGTGAGGGGCTCTTGATCTAGGGAATTGGATCTGCGCTCCAAGCCCTGAACTGACCCTGAATACCTTCCATTCCCCCCACAGGCGCTGTATAATCCCTACGGCGTTTAACGCTCTCCCTTGATTATTATAATCGGGCAAATTAGGTCAGTTTTGTCCCAAGATGCGACCCACACCAGTCCACTAACACGTCTTAACATTTCCACCCGTGCCGGAGATCAAACCACGGACCTCAGTGTGTGAGCTGGCTACGCTACCAGTCAAGCCACGAGATACCTGAGGATGAGGGACTTATCTCTCCATCTCTTGAAGTTGTAATAAAGTTGGTAGAATTATTCTGCTCTTGACTCTCGCCCAGGCAGGTCATAGCAGCTCTCCTTACTTACTCTGTCTCCCTACGATCCCCGTTGGGGAGGGGAACTTTTACCAGCGTTGTCATCGCCTTGACTTACACGATGAGCTACGCAAATCGTGTAAAGATCAAACCAAGAAATGGTACCGTTGATGATTCAACGAAGATTGCTCTTGCAACTGTTGTTCAGGGAGCACTGGAAGTAAAATTCAACACCATATTGTCACTGAAAGAAGCATTCATTGTTGTGTGTCACGATGATGCTGAAGCAGAGAAGCTACTCACTACAGAAGCCATCACTTCTCTTACTACTCAAGGGTTTACTGTTACGTCATCTCCTGCCTCTAGGGCAAGGAAATCAGTATTCCTAAAAAAAACTGGACAAGATTCTGACGTCTCAAACACCTGCTGAACTCAAGTCATCCATCGAGACGCAAAATACTTGGGCTACTGTTGACAGCATTACAAAAATCCCAAATGCAACGTCCATGATCAAGGTCACCTTCACCGACGTGAACATGGCTGCCACTGCACTGAACGAAGGTCTTGCTGTCTACTACTACTACATCAGCCCTACCTACATTGAAGCAGAGAGATATCACTACATCCAACATTGCTGGAACTGTTATTCATACCATCACACCACCAAAGCATGTCCAGTAAAAGACAAGAAGTTCTGCACTACATGTGGTAGTGAGGGACACACCTTCAGTTCCTGCACCGCTGCTGCTCCAACACAACCAGCGTGCTTAAACTGCAAGAGTAATGATCACCATAAACTGGCAGCATAAATGTCTACAAGATAAGGATATTAGAAGAAACACAGATGCAGCAAAGAAAAAACTTATTAGCAAACGTCTCCTGGAACGTATGCAGCAATTGCTAAATACAGAGAGACATCTACAAAATCTGACTTAATATGCTTCTACCTCGTGTACCGATCCACACCACACCGATCACGTTCCTCAAAATGTGATGTAATGTAAGATTACACTCACATGTCTACTATACGCTCATATGCAAACAACTATGGCTGTACCTGGATCATCATATACATCACTCCTACATTCAACGTAGTTATTGCATTAAAACACTGACTGGCCTTGCATTTACATTTCCAGCATCTCCATCTTCTGAAGAAATTCTCAAATTCACCAAAAACTTAATCGTCAACTCTTCTGCAGAAGTTCCATCAACACCACCAACTAGTGACGTCAATCCAACAACGACCAATGAGAAGCCTCCACCGCCACCACCTCTCACTGAATCCAACCAATCAGAAGCCTTACCACCAGAAACATTCTAATTCGTCTACTGAAGTTGAAAACGAAGCAACACCACCTTCCTCTACTCCACCACCGCCTTCTCTACTTAGCTCACGTCGATTACCTGGAACACCATGGGTTAAACACAGAAGGACTCATATTCTACACCACGAGACTATACCCTGCAAGCATGACTCGCCTAGAACTCAACCAACATCTCCAAGACAACACTGTATCGTACCAAAGCGAAGAAAGACCATTCCCTACCTACAACCAGATACTCCACAACTCCAAACCAACGAATACTACTACAGCTCTCCCATAAGTGTGATACAACTCTCTCGAAAACAATTTTCCGCACTGATAAACGGTTTAAGACCATAACCAACTCATCCTGCTTGCTGCCTTCTGACACTCCCAGCTCCTACCGCTGCCTTCGCCATCCTCTCCTAGTGAGCCAAGCAATGACATCAGTCAAGCCTCTCTATCTACGTCTCCAGTACTTTTGTACCACATGTCCCAAAGTGGTTGGGCCACTTGCCTTGATTCCTCCTCTTCCCCTCCTCGCCATCCTTTTCCAGTTATTTCCATCCTTCCTTATCCTTCTTCCTTCCCATCTTACGACAGCTCTCGTCGTCCTCGATTCGATTCGATTCGGTAGAATTACCGACAATATGTAAAGTAAAAGGACACAAGTGCAACTAATGTGACATTTTATTGTGGCAACGTTTCGCTCTCCAGGAGCTTTATCAAGCCATTACAAACAATACATGAACACAGAGGGTATATAAAGGCTCAGAGTACCTCACTAGTATTGCACCTCACTCTGAGCCTTTATATACCCTCTGTGTCCATGTATTGTTTGTAATGGCTTGATAAAGCTCCTGGAGAGCGAAACGTTGCCACAATAAAATGTCACATTAGTTGCACTTGTGTCCTTTTACTTTACATCTCTTGAAATTATTGTTTTACTATGGGAAATTACCTAATATACAGATTTTCGTCATAAGGTGATCAATTCAGTGGTGCCTGTGATAGGCCACAGTGGTAACAACACCTGATTCACATGCCAGATTTAGTGACCTGAGTGAACACATGATGTCACTCATGTACTCATTAGGATCTTCACCTAACAATAATCTATCACGTGATCACACGGTCAAATACGTAAACAAAACACAAGTGAAGCTCCAGAACATTTATTATGGAAGCGCATCCTTCAAAGGAAGGTGAGTTAATTTACCTTCCTTTGAAGGTGAATCTCCCAGTAAGCGAAACCTTGCCTCTTAACAAGTGACCAAGTGGTGCAAGTGTCTCTTAAGTGAAGCAAGAGGCCTCGACAGTGGTGGTAAACACGAGAGTTGCTCTTAGAAAAGGTGCTCGGGACCCCTGGCAGAGGAAATACCTTACAGTAATAAAAGTAGGCGTATTGTGGGTTTCTTAAGCTCACTCATGAACACATCAGCCTTGTGTTCAATACCGTGTTTTCTAAATCTCACTGAATTGTCTTCACGGCTGCTCCTACTTGCTTCACTTCTTTCAATGAAATATGTTCTTATATACCGATGTTCTGTAATAATCTTTTTGAGAAGTTAACAAGGCGGTATTTTAAATAGGTTAAATGCCCACGCGTAGGTGTGTATACCTGGGGAGGGGGTCGAGGGTCAATGCCCCCGCGGCCCAGTCTGAGACCAGGTCTCGTGTGTGTTGTAAGCATACCCATGTGTGCGCCTGGTGACGGACTGGGTGGCGGGGGCGTTGACCCCCGGAACACCCTCCGGTTATATAAGAAGAAACACGCTTAAAATGTAATTAATCACTTCGAGTGAGCGAAACGCTTCCTAGTATAGCCTCCCAGGGTTGCGCACGTGTATTGCAATCTGTCAGTGCAAATTTGTAAGATTGTCTATGAACATTTCTAATTGATATCTCGTCTGTGTTGCGCCTCCCAGGTGTTGCTGCTTGTCCAGGAAGACTTCAGCAACACATGTGTTGATGAACGTGAAGAAAATTGACGAGTGAACATGTCGAAACCACGTCCGTCTTTCTCAGTTACTGGTGAGTGTATATCCATAGAATTAATAATTATACTGAACAATAATATATACGTGTATATATATATATATATATATATATATATATATATATATATATATATATATATTATATATATATATATATATATATATATATTAAATGTCGTGCCGAATAGGCAGAACATGCGATCTTGGTTTAAATAGCAACGCTCATCTTGCCATATAGGACAAGTGAAAATTTGTGTATGCAATAATTTAGCCAAAATCATTCTGAACCTAACGAAAAAAATATATTTGATTGTGTTTGTTTTGTATTAAATTACTGTAAACAAATCTAGAATATATTTAGTTGGGTTAGGCTAAAATGAATTGTTCTTGTTATAATAAGGTTAGGTAAGTTTTCTAAGATTCTTTTGGTGCAAAATTAAAATTTTTTACATTAACATTAATGAAAAAAATATATCTTTAAACGTATAAGAGAAAATTTCAGAAAGGACTTAATTTTAAATTAGTTCTTGCTAATTGACCAGTTTTACATATTCGGCACGACATATATATATATATATATATATATATATATATATATATATATATATATATATATATATATATTATATATATATATATAATCAACGAACCGGCCGTATCCCACCGAGGAAGGGTGCCCTAAAAAGAAAGATGGGTTTATGAATGATGAGGTTAATCATAGAATTGATGAGGGAAAAAAAGGTGAGTGGTGCGTTGAGGTATATGTGGAGACAAAAAAACGTTATCTATGGAGGCAAAGAAGGGAATGTATGAAAGTATAGTGGTACCAACACTCTTATATGGATGTGAAGCTTGGGTGGTAAATGCAGCAGCGAGGAGATGGTTGGAGGCAGTGGAGATGTCCTGTCTAAGGGCAATGTGTGGTGTAAATATTATGCAGAAAATTCGGAGTGTGGAAATTAGGAGAAGGTGTGGAGTTAATAAAAGCATTAGTCAGAGGGCAGAAGAGGGGTTGTTGAGGTGGTTTGGTCATTTAGAGAGAATGGATCAAAGTAGAATGACATGGAGAGCGTATAAATCTATAGGGGAAGGAAGGCGGGGTAGGGGTCGTCCTCGGAAAGGTTGGAGGGAGGGGGTAAAGGAGGTTTTGTGGGCGAGGGGCTTGGACTTCCAGAAAGCGTGCGTGACCGTGTTAGATAGGAGTGAATGGAGACGAAAGGTTTTTGGGACCTGACAAGCTGTTGGAGTGTGAGCAGGGTAATATTTAGTGAAGGGAGTCAGGGAAACCCGTTATTTTTATATAGTCGGACTTGAGTCCTGGAACTGGGAAGTACAATGTCTGTACTGTAAAGGAGGGGTTTGGGATATTGGCAGTTTGGAGGGATGTGTTATGTGTCTTTATATATGCTTCTAAACTGCTGTATCTGGGTGCCTTTGTAAAAACAGCAATTATGTATGAGTCAGGTGAGAGTGTTGAATGATGATGAAAGTATTTTCAAAATGGGGTTTTTTTTTGGGGGTCACCCTCCCTCGGTGGGGAGACGCGACTTGTTGAAAAAATATATATATATATTATTATTTTTATAAATTTATATATATTTTATATATTTTATATATATAATTTTATATTTTATACTCAACCCTAAAATCTGCCCCTTTATGCAGGGATCATGATCCGCCCCTTAGCTCTTGGTTCGTAGTGGTGATAAAAGGGAGGTACTGTTGCATGCAATGGACAGGGGGGAATAAATCTTGCAGGAGTAGGGTCGTCGAGGGGGTGGGGGTGTGGTGAGGGGGTAAAAGGGGAAAGTCAAGAGCTGGGAGATTGATTAAAAAAAAAGACGTTAAAAGCAGGTGTTACAATTTTTAGCTGCAAAAACTTAAATAAAGAGGTCCTGGTCTATAGGGTAAATCCGGGAAATTTGATTCTGAGGACTGTTTTACGCTACGCAACTATACTAAAAACAAACCTCTCTTTGGGTGGACCTACTTCCAGGGGGAACCCGCCCCCAGTGACTATCCCTCGTCTGCTCCCCGTCCCCTTTTCCCACCTGTTTAGTAATAAGCCCCAGGCACCTTGCTTTTGTTTCGAATGTCCCGTTTGGGTCTTGACCAAACTTCAAGGCTAGGGATGATTACCCATCTTTTGTATATAGTTCTCTTAAAATTTATGCCTGGAATTTGTATTGATGAAGACTGGATGGCGAAAACGTTAAAATAAAGTTTCCCAGATGTTGCACTGTGTCTTAATTTCAATCTTCTCTACTAAAAAACCCAAAACACCACATCAGTTACCCTTTTCCCCGTACTATATTACCTCACTAGCCACTGCTATAGGAGTAAAACAAATATATAAAATTTATAAAAAAGGGAGGTCCTGACACCCCCCCCCCCTCTTTCTGCAGCTGTATACCCGCGGGGAAAAGCACCATCGTACTCTCCTAAAATTTAAAAAAGGCCTCTGAAAACTGGGGCCCCCAGACAAACATGAGAGCACTTAAACCACTCTTCCTGACCAGGAATAATACGCGTCCGGTTTCAGAACAATCCCTGAACTATGGAGCACTTTTTATACAATATTTTTACTGCAGCACACTGTGTAATTACATGTGAGAATGTAGCGTTGGAGTGGTTGGTATATTTTTCAAGTATATTATTGTAACCACGAACAAGTGGTATTGATCAATAACAACACTGCAGCCTTAACCCACAGGACCACCCAAGCCTACTAAGATGGCGCAGCCAGCAGAGCTAGCTGTTTGACCGCCATCCGAGGACCTTCGGTGTCGTGGGAGCTTGTAGGCCAATTTTCATTCTCATCTCTGTTTGGTGTACTAGTCCACGTTCATGGTTACAATAATATTTATATATGCTGCTCGTGGACTAGTGCACCAAACAGGGATGAGAATGACAATTAGCCTGCAAGCTCTCACGACACCGAAGGTCCTCGGATGGCGGTCAAACAGCTAGCTCTGCTGGCTGCGCCATCTTTGTAGGCTTGGGTGGTCCTGTGGGTTAAGGTGTCATGTGGTTCTAGCTCACCATGAGGCGGGCCAGTACAACATGGGATCGGGTCCTTGGCTAGTGCAGTGTTGTTATTGTCCAGTATAAATATGAAAAAAAAGGAATGTACATAAGGACTAATAGAAAGGAGGCATAATTTCTTTGTGTGGGGGTAAAAGTGGACAAGAATTATGAGAGAACAAGCCTGTTAGGTATACCATGTAAAGTATATAGTAGAGTTATTTTGAAAGGGGTAAGAGTAAAACTAAATAGAATCGGAGAGGATCAAAGAGGATTTGGGAAAGGTAGGGGGTGTGTAGACCAAGTGTTTACGTTCCTTATAAGTGAACAATACTTAAAGACAACGAACTGTTTGTCCCACTTAGGAATTTAGAAAAGACATATGATAAGGCGAATAGTGGAGCAATGTGCTAGATGTTGCAAATGTATGGAATAGGCAGTAGATCACTAAAAGGAGTAAAGAGTTTTCATGAGGATTGTGAGGCTCAAATTAGGGTGTGTAGGAGAGAGGAAATTATTTTCCAGTAAAATTAGTCCTTAGACAGGGCTGCGTGATGTCACTATGGTTGCTTAACATGGATGTGGATGTTAGCGTGTTGGAAGACGTGCGGGATTGAAAGACAACGAATTTGATACAAAATGGGAGTTGTCACAGTTACTCTTTGCTGATGACATGGTTCCTTTGGGGGATTTTGAAGAGAACTTCCAATAGTTGATGGAGGAATGTGGAAGTGCATGCAAAATACAAAACAGCAAGACGATGAATGTAACAAAGTCTAGATAATGAAAGATTACATAACAGATTGGATGTATGGGTGTGAAACATGAACTTGATATGGATGACCATGACAGAATGCAACTGAGATGGAGGGAAGGAGTTGGGTTCTCCGTCCCTGCAACTAAGGAAAATATTCCGAACACGGGTGTAGTGTAGTGGCCTGCACACTGGGTAGTAGCATGATATCCACGGTAGAAACGAGCAAAAAGCGAGCAGAGTAAATATTTATATTTTCTTCACCAAATAGTAATCAGGTATGTACAATATATACAACAGATATGTACAATAAGGCAAGCAAGAGACACGGATAGAACCGTAGCAACCAAACTGGGAGGTAAGTCTGCCAAAGTTGATTCATGAGTGTACCACATCGCTTCACAACTTTAGCGGGCTTCCTGTGATTGGCTGGTTGAACCAAGGCAATGGTATAACGGTGGGGCCCCTACTAGTTATACCCTTAGCACCTGGTTTGCTAGTCGGGAGGGCATGGCTGTATGGGTGTGTGACATACGCCAAATAAAATGTAGCATACTCTTAGCATACAACTGAAGGCTTGGAAGGAAAGGGTAAAGGAGGCTTTAGGTGCTTTGGGCATTCAACAGGCTTTCTGGGCTGGATAGAGTTTCCATGCATACTATCATGCATCTGTGTGTACTCCCCTATTTGTGGCTGCAGGGGTCAAGTCACAGCACTGGTAGTGGATGTTTGTGCATATAATTGGGCTTACATGCAGTTTTAGAAAACAAGTTGAAGGTTTGGTATACAAATGCAGATGGAATAACAAATAAATGTGAGGAGTGGCATGAAAGAATCAAGGAGAAGTCCCCAGATATCATAGAGTAACAGAAACGAAACTCATCAGGCTAACAGACGCGTCTTCCCACCTGGATATCAGATCCCGAGAAAAGATAGAGGGAGCAGAGGGGGAGGAGTAGTTGCACTACTCATTAAAAACCGATGGGAATTTGTGGAAATGGAAGGAATGTCCGAAATTGGTGAAAGGGTCTACATAGTAGGTACAGTTCAGTCTAGTGAACATAAGGTAGTCATTGCACTGGTGTATCATCCTCCATAGAACTGCTGGAGGCCAAGAGAAGAATATAAAGAGAGCAACAGTTGAATAGTAGACACATTAGCTGAGGTGGCCAGAAGAGCTCACAAGGGTAGAGCGAAGTTACAAGTTATGGGCGATTTCAATCACAAGGAGATTGATTGGGAAAACGTGGAGCCACACGGGGGTCCCGAAACATGGAACCAAGATGATGGATGTGGTACTGGAAAACCTCATGCATCAACATGTTAAAGACACTACCAGAGAGAGAGAGAGGAGGATGAACCAGCAAGATTGGCCCTCGTGTTCACCCTGAGTAGCTCAGACACTGAGGACATCACATGAAAGGTCCCTTGGAGCTAGTGATCATGTGGTTCTGAGCTTTGAATACAGAGTTAAAAGTGGAGTAGGTAACAGGAGAAGGATGAGAAAAGCCAAACTACAAAAGGGGGAACTACACAGGTATGAGGAACTTCCTGCAGGAGGTTCAGTGGGAAAGAAAATTAGTAGGAAAGTCAGTAAACGAAATGATGGACTAAGGAGGCAGAGGAAAGGTTTGTTCCCAAGGGCAACAGAAATATTGGGAAGACCAGAACTAGTCCTTGGTTTACCCAAAGGTGTTGGGAGGCAAAAACTAAGTGCACTAGAGAATGGAAAAAGTAGAGAAGACAAGGGATCCAGGAAAATAAAGAGATTAGCAGAAGAGCCAGAAAAGAGTATGCACCGACATGGAGGGAGGCCCAGCGAGAGTACAAAAACAACATAACGTCAAAAATTAAGTCTGACCCGAAGCTGTTGTATAGCCACATCAGAAGGAAAACCACAGTCAAGGACCAGGTAATCAGGCTGAGAAAAGAAGGTGGGGAGCTCACAAGAAACGACCAAGAAGTATGTGAGGAGCTCAACATGAGATTTAAAGAAGTATTTACAGTGAAGACAGAAAGGATTCCAGGAAGTCAGAACAGAGGGGTACACCAACAAGGGATATACCAACAAGTGTTGGATGAAATACACACAACCAAGGAGGAGGTGAAGAAGCTACTAAGTGACCTTGATACCTCAAAAGCGGTGGGACCGAACTTCTCTCCGTGGAACCTAAGAGAGGGAACAGAGATGCTGTATGTGCCACTAACAACAATTTTCAGCACATCCATTGAAACTGGGCAACTACCTGAGGTATGGAATATGGCAAATGTAGTCTCCATTTCTAAGAAATGAGACAGACACGAGGCACTAAACAATAGACCAGTGTCTCTGAATTGTATATATGCAAAGTCATGAAGGAGATTATCGTGAGAGTGGTAGAGCACCTAGAACAGAACAAGCTTATAAACGACAACCAGCACGGATTCATGGAAGGCAAATCCTGTGTCACAAACCTACTGGAGTTTTATGGCAAGGTAATTGAATTAAGACACGAGAGAGAGGGGTGGGTAGATTGCATTTTCTTGGACTGCAAGAAGGCCTTTGCCACAGTTCCTCAAAAGAGATTAGTGCAAAAGCTAGATCAGGCACATATAACAAGAAGGGCACTGCAAGTGGATCAGAGAATATCTGACAGGGAGGCAACAACGAGTCATGGAACATGGCGAGGTATCAGAGTGAAGTGAAGTTAATGAGGAGAATTAAACTGGATGAGGATCAGGCACGACTACAAAGAGACCTGGACAGGCTGGAAGCTTGGTCCAGCAACTAGCTCATCGAATTTAACTCCGCCAAATGCAAAGTCATGAAGATCGGGGAAGGGCAAAGAAGACCGCAGAGTATAGGCTAAGTGGCCAAAGACTGCAAACCTCACACAAGGAAAAGGATCTTGGAGTGAGTATAATACCGAGCACATCTCCTGAGGCGCACATCAACCAGATAACTACTGCATCATATGGGCGCCTGGCAAACCTGAGAATAGCGCTCCGATACCTCAGTAAGGAATCGTTCAAGATTTTGTATACCGTGTACGTCAGGCCAATACTGGAGAATACAGAGCCAGTTTGGAACCCACACCTGGTCAAGCCCATCAAGAAATTAGAGAAGGTGCAAAGGTTTGCAACACTGCTAGTTCCAGAGCTAAAGGGAATGTCCTAAGAAAGGTTAAGGGAAATCGGCCTGACGACACTGGAGGACAGGAGGGTTAGGGAAGACATGATAACAACATACAAAATACTGCGAAGAATTGACAAAGTGGACAAGGACAGGATGTTTCAGTGATGGGACACAGAAACAAGGGGTAGTAACAATTGGAAGCTGAAGACTCAGAGGAGTCAAAGAAATGTTAGAAGTCTTTCTTTAGTCATAGAGTTGTCAGGAAGTGGAATAGTCTGGCAAGTGACGTAGTGGAGGCAGGAACCATACATAGTTTTAAGACGAGGTATGATAAAGCTCATGGAGCAGGGAGAGGGAGAGGATCTAGGAGCGATAAGTGAAGAGGCTGGGCCAGGAGCTATGTATCGACCCCTGCGACCACGAATAGATGAGTACAGATAGGTGAGTACTGTGTGCTTGGTGTGGCTGGTATAGTTCTCCTGTAACAATGGCAACAACAACAGTTGCAGCAGCAACTGTTGTTGTCGTCACGTACTGAAGGTGGCTAACCTCTACTTCGCTCATCACTCAACAATGTTAAATTCTCGCTGCATCCTTCTATACGACCTAATTTTCTTCTGACCCACATCCCTCCTTACTTCCACTTTTCCTTCCTTTCTCTATTTACCTCCTACCTCGTTCTCTCTTCCTTATCCTTCTCCCTCCCTTCTATCTTCTTTATACCGGTCTTCAATTTCCCCTCCCTATTATTGGTATTAACACATTGGCCGTCTCCCACCAAGGCGGGGTGGCCCGAAAAATAAAAAAAACTTATCATCATTCACTCCATCACTGACTTGCCAGAGATATGCTTACACTACGGTTATAAAACTGCAACATTAACACCCCTCCTATATATATATATATATATATATATATATATATATATATATATATATATATATATATATATATTTTATATATATATATATATAAAAATGTGTGTGTATTCTCACCTAATTGTGGTTGCAGGGGTCGAGACCCCGCCTCTTCACTGATCGCTACTAGGTCCTCTCTCTCTCTGCTTCCTGAGCTTTCTCATACCTCGTCTTAAAGCTATGTATGGTTCCTGCCTCCACTACATCACTTGCTAGGCTATTCCACTTCCTGACGACTCTATGACTGAAGAAATACTTCCTAACATCCCTCTGACTCGTCTGAGTCTTCAGCTTCCAATTGTGACCCCTTGTTTCTGTGTCCCCTCTCTGGAACAACCTGTCTCTGTCCACCTTATCTATTCCACGCAGTATTTTGTATGTCGTTATCATGTCTACCCTAACCCTCCTGTCCTCCAATGTCGTCAGTCCGATTTCCCTCAACCTTTCTTCGTGGGACATACCCCTGAGCTCCGGAACTAGCCTTGTTGCAAACCTTTGCGCTTTCTCTAATTTCTTGACGTGCTTGACCAGGTATGGGTTCCAAACTGGTGCTGCATACTCCAGTGTGGGCCTGACATACACGGTGTACAGTGTCTTGAACGATTCCTTACTAAGGTATCGGAACGCTATTCTCAGGTTTGCTAGGCGCCCATATGCTGCAGCAGTTATCTGGTTGATGTGTGCCTCCGGAGACATGCTCAGTGTTATGGCCACCCCAAGATCTTTCTCCTTGAGCGAGGTTTGCAGTCCTTGGCCACCTAGTCTATACTCTGTCTGCGGTCTTGTTTGCCCTTCTCCGATCTTCATGACTTTGCACTTGGTAAGGTTGAATTCAAGAAGCCAGTTGCTGGACCAGGTTCCAGCCTGTCCAGGTCTCTTTGAAGTCCTGCCTGATCCTCATCTGATTTAATTCTCCTCATTAACTTCAAATCATCTGCGAACAGGGACACTTCTGAGTCTATCCCTTCCGTCATGTCGTTCACATATACCAAAAATAGCACAGGTCCAAGGACCGACCCCTGTGGGACCCCACTCGTCACAGGTGCCCATTGTATGTGTGTGTGTGTGTACTCACCTAGTTGTACTCACCTAGTTGAGGTTGCAGGGGTCGAGTCCTAGCTCCTGGCCCCGCCTCTTCACTGGTCGTGTGTGTGTGTGTGTGTGTGTGTGTGTGTGTGTGTGTGTGTGTTTTATGAAAAAAAATCGCGAAGAAGCGATACAAGATGCAAAACATTCACGGATGGAGTTGAATAATACCTTTCGTGTTGCAATCAACACATCAAGATCCTGCAATGTTGCAGAAAAACAGGATGAGGTCCATGCAAATACGATCACAATAAGATCACAGCTCCGGTAGTGGATATCTGTGCATATAATCGGCCCGACAGGCAGTTATAGGCTTATACTGTGTGTTTGGTGTGATATGAGAATATGCAAAATAACCACAGTGAAAAAATAGTGAAATTCCAAGCGTTTCGTGATTTCTCTCGACAATGTGAGAAATTCCACAAGATTGTTCATCTACGTATCGCAGCATCAGAGGTCAGTGTGAGTAAATTGCATATCAAAATAAAACAAATTAGAGGAAATCCGGTTTGGTCTTTTAGATATGGATGTGACGCAAGATTTTCGAGAGAAAAAAATAGTGTTTGTTATACGGATGTGGATAACCTAGTTCCTCCTGCACAGCCTTAATGTGATTATGCTATATGTCAGCAGGACTTGTGCGTTCAACTTCAGTGGATGGACTAAGATTGTGGCTAAAAATATAACCCGTTTTTCTAGGGGTGGACGGGTAAGTACACAAATAACCCGCACATAGGAGAGTGAAACTTTATGACGACGTTTCGGTCCGAAATGGGCCATTAACTAGTCACACTAACTGTAAGTAAGCGAACAAGCAAGCAGGCAAGCAAGCAAGTAAAGTTTATTTAGGTACAGGTACACGTAAGTACAGTTAGCATACATAGTAACATTAATAACAACACTGCGACCAGCCGGGGGATCGAACCCGTGTTTTAGCTTCCCTCATGGTGAGCGAAAATTCCCGACGCTCTAACCCACCGGACCGTACAATCCTACAAACAACTTGAACTTAGCGAACAAGGCTTGCTTCATATATGAAAATTACCTAGAATACCCTTCTCCCCCCCCCAAAAAAAAAAGTCAGAGTGACTTACTTCCATTGAGGTTGGTAAGCCAGCTGAAGGCCTCAGTCAGATGACCAAGAGCTCCAGCTGTGGGTCATCATATGACTAAGACCCGCCTCAGGAAACACTTGTCTCTTTTTTCCCCTAATTTATCTAATTTAACTTAACCGCACGACAGGCCACTCATTGGATAAAGGCCCTTGTCAGCATAAACTTTGTTGTTTCCTGACAAAGAAAACACCATTCAGTATGAGGAACGACCGTAGGAATATACTGTATAATCATTATTTGGTGTATATATGGTGTGAAATCTCATGTAGGTTAACGGATACTTACTAAAACAATGGTATTTAGTTTACTAAGACCCGAGTCAGGAAGCATAAACCCGGTTCCTGAGAAATAAAACACCAGCCGCACCATCACCACCTTGTAAGAAGCTGTGAGTTTATTATGTAAATCGTAAGAGAAGTCATTGTTTTGAAATGGCGTCAGAAACTTTTGTGGGGCTGTGATGGTAACTTTGTTTATTTTCAGACTGGAAGGTGGTCTTGAAACAGTGGAAGGTCTTGGTGAAATTACGGAAGGTCTTGGTGAAATTATGGAAGGTCTTGGTGAAATTACGGAAGGTCTTGGTGAAATTACGGAAGGTCTTGGTGAAATTATGGAAGGTCTTGGTGAAATTACGGAAGGTCTTGGTGAAATTATGGAAGGTCTTAGTGAAATTATGGAAGGTCTTAGTGAAATTATGGAAGGTCTTAGTGAAATTACGGAAGGTCTTAGTGAAATTATGGAAGGTCTTAGTGAAATTATGGAAGGTCTTAGTGAAATTACGGAAGGTCTTGGTGAAATTACGGAAGGTCTTGGTGAAATTATGGAAGGTCTTAGTGAAATTACGGAAGGTCTTAGTGAAATTATGGAAGGTCTTAGTGAAATTATGGAAGGTCTTGGTGAAATTACGGAAGGTCTTAGTGAAATTATGGAAGGTCTTAGTGAAATTACGGAAGGTCTTAGTGAAATTACGGAAGGTCTTGGTGAAATTACGGAAGGTCTTGGTGAAATTACTGAAGGTCTTACTGAAATTACAGAAGGTCTTAGTGAAATTATGGAAGGTCTTAGTGAAATTACGGAAGGTCTTAGTGAAATTACGGAAGGTCTTAGTGAAATTACGGAAGGTCTTGGTGAAATTACGGAAGGTCTTGGTGAAATTACGGAAGGTCTTGGTGAAATTACAGAAGGTCTTGGTGAAATTACTGAAGGTCTTACTGAAATTACGGAAGGTCTTAGTGAAATTATGGAAGGTCTTAGTGAAATTATGGAAGGTCTTGGTGAAATTATGGAAGGTCTTGGTGAAATTACGGAAGGTCTTGGTGAAATTACGGAAGGTCTTGGTGAAATTATGGAAGGTCTTGGTGAAATTACGGAAGGTCTTGGTGAAATTACGGAAGGTCTTGGTGAAATTATGGAAGGTCTTGGTGAAATTACGGAAGGTCTTAGTGAAATTATGGAAGGTCTTAGTGAAATTACGGAAGGTCTTGGTGAAATTATGGAAGGTCTTGGTGAAATTATGGAAGGTCTTGGTGAAATTATGGAAGGTCTTGGTGAAATTACGGAAGGTCTTGGTGAAATTACGGAAGGTCTTGGTGAAATTATGGAAGGTCTTGGTGAAATTACGGAAGGTCTTAGTGAAATTATGGAAGGTCTTGGTGAAATTACGGAAGGTCTTAGTGAAATTATGGAAGGTCTTAGTGAAATTACGGAAGGTCTTGGTGAAATTACGGAAGGTCTTGGTGAAATTATGGAAGGTCTTGGTGAAATTACGGAAGGTCTTAGTGAAATTATGGAAGGTCTTAGTGAAATTACGGAAGGTCTTGGTGAAATTATGGAAGGTCTTGGTGAAATTACGGAAGGTCTTGGTGAAATTACGGAAGGTCTTGGTGAAATTATGGAAGGTCTTGGTGAAATTACGGAAGGTCTTGGTGAAATTATGGAAGGTCTTAGTGAAATTATGGAAGGTCTTAGTGAAATTATGGAAGGTCTTAGTGAAATTACGGAAGGTCTTGGTGAAATTACGGAAGGTCTTGGTGAAATTACTGAAGGTCTTACTGAAATTACGGAAGGTCTTGGTGAAATTACGGAAGGTCTTACTGAAATTACGGAAGGTCTTACTGAAATTACGGAAGGTCTTACTGAAATTACGGAAGGTCTTACTGAAATTACGGAAGGTCTTACTGAAATGACCAAAATCTCCACTCAGTGCTTCATGACATGTCTACAGCTCACATCATTATTATTTATATTATTAATACACACATCCTGTTCCCTTGAAGATGTGTGTAAACACACGAAAGCGCTCAGGTTTCATTTCCTATTGTCATTCTGGTATTTTTTTTACATATTTGCAATCACGCGTTGTATTGTGATTTCTTCCATACCAGAAACTAATCTGCCATACAACACCTGGGCAACGAAAAACAAGGGAAAAGACAGCTCCAGTTCCTAGGATCAAGAGCACTTAACCTGGATTAAGTCAAGTCACATAGAGATGGGATGGAACACCTGAAATTAGGGTCTTCCCTAAAAGCAACAAGTTACCGTTAAATAATCTTATAATGGTGTACAGGAGAGGGTTTACCTGGAGTTTACCTGGAGAGGGTTTCGGGGGTCAACGCCCCCAGGGATCGGTCTGAGACCAGGTCTCGTGGTGGATTAGGGTCTGATCAACCAGGTTGTTACTGCTGGCCGCACGCAAACTGACGTAAGAACCACAGCCCGGTTGGTCAGGTACTGACTTTAGGTACCTGTCCAGTGTCTTCTTGAAGACAGTCAAGGGTCTATTGGTAATCCCCCTTATGTATGCTGGGAGGCAGTTGAACAGTCTTGGACCCCGGGTGGAGATAAATGGTATAAAATACTGACAATATGGAAAAAATGTGTATGTTACCCTTTATTGACTACGTTTCGCCCACACAGCGGGCTTTATCATGTCACAAACAGCCCTACCTGGGGAAAGAGTAGGGGCCGTCCTCGAAAAGGTTGGAGGGAGGGGGTAAAGGAGGTTTTGTGGGCGAGGGGCTTGGACTTCCAGCAAGCGTGCGTGACCGTGTTCGATAGGAGTGAATAGAGACGAATGGTATTTGGGACCTGACGATCTGTGGGAGTGTGAGCAGGGTAATATTTAGTGAAGGGATTCAGGGAAACCGGTTATTTTTATATATCCGGACTTGAGTCCTGGAAATGTGAAGTACAATGTCTGCACTTTAAAGGAGGGGTTTGGGATATTAGCAGTTTGGAGGGATATGTTGTGTGTCTTTATACGTATATGCTTCTAAACTGTTGTATTCTGAGCACCTCTGCAAAAACAGTGATAATGTGTGAGTGTGGTGAAAGTGTTGAATGATGATGACAGTATTTTCTTTTTGGGGATTTTCTTTCTGTTTTGGGTCACCCTGCCTCGGTGGGAGACGACCGACTTGTTAATATATATATATATATATATATATATATATATATATATATATATATATATATATATATATATATATATATATATATATATATATGCAATAAGATCACAGTAAACAGGTGATTTCAGAATATGCAAAACAACCACTCTGAAAGAACAGAGAAATTCCAAGCGCTTTCGTGACTACTCACATTATCAAGGAACTATATAGTTCCTTGATAATGTGAGTAGTCACGAAAGCGCTTGGAATTTCTCTATTCTTTCAGAGTGGTTGTTTTGCATATATATATATATATATATATATATATATATATATATATATATATATATATATATATATATATATATATATATATATATATATATATATATATACACACACACACACAACCGGCCTAGTGTCATCGATATGTGTCTAGAACAAAATAATAACTAACACACACTCGCCCGTTCCGTGTAGGTCAGTCTCATATCCAACTTACTCAACATTCTACACCTGACTCTCCACCCTTATGTACCCTAACCAGGTTTGTGCTGAAGAAGGCTCCTCGTGCCCTTGTCCCAGGGCTGCCCCTACAACAGGGCTGTAAATGGTACTCTACATGACACGTAGACAGCTTACCGTGCCCCTTGCCATGAAGCTGTGCAACACTTGTACACACTTCGACACCTTCGGGAGCCACTGCCAGGTCACCATATGGATACGACCCTGGCCAGGACCCGTCCTACCTGGAGAATATCCCGGGGATCAACGCCCCCCTTCATCGCTGCTCGGCCCATGACCAGGCCTCCTGGCAAACCCACACGAACATGAATCTATTGCCAAACCAATACTTCCCTAGTAATATTTTCTAAATCTAAACTTATTTAAGTTGGTCCAAGGTGGACAACGTTCAATAATATACGTGCTAGTGTTGGTTCAGGTGTTTTTTTTTTGTTTAGTGTAAGTCAGGTTAGGTAAGATTCGTCGGAAAACAGAACAAGTGTTTCGTGACGTGAGTCTTCGTTATATGATGACCCGCTATTGGAGCTTATGGTCCTCTGACCGAGGCCTTCCACTGGCTTACCAACTTCATTGGAAATAAGTCACTTTGACCTTTTTTTGGGGGGGAGGGGGTTATCCTGGGTAATTTACGCATTACACAAATTACCCACACATAGGAGAGCGGAGCTTACGACGACGTTTCGGTCCGACTTGGACCATTTACAAAGTCACACTAACAAACGAGTGGTTCAAATCGGACCGAAAGGTCGTCGTAAGCTCCTCTCTCCCATGTGCGGGTTGTGTATTGTTTCGGTCACGGTATTATGCCTTTCTGTAATAACACTGATATAATTACCGACAATATGTTAGATAAAAGGACACAAGTGTAATCAATTCGATATTTTATTGTGGCAACGTTTCACTCTCTAGGAGCTTTCTTAAGCTGAACGGCTTGACAAAGCTCCTGGAGAGCGAAACGTTGTTACAATAAAATGTCGCATTAGTTGCACTTGTATCCTTTTACCCAAAAATTTATGCATATGTTGCTATGTATGATAATTGTACTTATGTATACCGTACCTATTTACTTGATAAGTAAGACACATGTGCAACAGTTAGGTATCTTTATTCCGAAACGTTTCGCCCACGGAGTAGGCTTCTTCAGTCGAGTACAAAAGAGGTAGCAGAAACAGTAGAGATGTGAAGACGCTGTCATCAGTCCATCTCCCTTGAAGACTGAGTTTTGAGGTGGTCAGTCCCTACTGACTTGCTTACCCGTCCACCCCCTTTAAAAACTAAAATGACGAGTGAGTTAATTAGTGAATACTGGTCTTTCACAGAACTGTGTGGAGATAAGAGTGAGGAACCGAGCAATGAGAGACGGCGACGTCAGGCGGTGCAGGTAGGTCCGCCCGAGGTAGTTTTTGCTCTGCCTGCTGCCTCAACCTTGTAACTTTCTCTCTCTCTCTCTCCTTCACCCTCAGTCACCTTCACCACCTGCTGCGTCTTTCCCGTCCATTTTCAGTATTGTCTTCATCTGCTTCACCTTCAATGTCTTCCCGTCACTCATGTGGATGCGATAAACCCGCTGGGGGTCATTGCCTGGAGAACGGGAGGCAGTCAGGGGTGACCCAAGAGAAGGGTGCGTCTTATATCCCTGGATCAAGAGATCTTGACCAGTAACTGGTACCTCATTCTCACTTCTCTCAAAGGCATATCTGAGATATTTTATACACACTAGCTGGTTGATTAACGGGGTTTAAAGCCTATCGGTTACACCGTGGTCAAAGGCTGCATCTAACCTTGTCACTACAAGACTAAGAATATTTTAATCCATAAAAAAATTAAAATTCACAATATCTTGACTAGAATAATTCATAAACTCCTGTAATTCCTGAAATAAGAATTGAAATATATATTATATTTGAAAAATACACGGCAGTAATACGACAGATAACTGATTTAATAGGAGATATGAGAAGTATTTGTTTTTATAGACATTGCTACACATTTTGACATGGAATCGACCAATGTTGAACACATTTAGGCAAGTTCTTCGTGGTACCAGATCCTAATAACACCAAAAAATTAGCTTCTGTTAATAGTGGAATATTGTTAGGGAAAGGGCGAGTGTGGGGGATGGGTTCCACCTTTCCTGCTCAGGGATATATAATCAAAATATAAAAATACCATGAGATAAACGGGATAAAGATATCGAATCAATACTCACAAAAAAATAATGAAAAACGTGAATAATAAGCAATAAAAAATTAATTTAATCAGATAAGGCATGGTAAACAGGAAGGCCAAGAGAGTCAGGTGTATATATTACTATCACCAGCGGATGTATAAGCCGTATATTGTTGTATGATCTAGGAAAAAAGGGAGTGATGATAGTGGTGACCAGCTGGCAGCTGGGGATAAATGGTATGAAATACCGACACGATGGAAAAATAGACACAAATGCAGTATAATGTGATCCTTTATTGACTGCGTTTCGCCCACACAGTGGACTATATCAAGTCACGAACAGATCTACCTGGGTAAAGACTACACGAGTGTATGGTCAACAAGACTTCATATATCATATATAAATACGCCAAAAAAAAAAAATATCATAGTGAGAGAAATTCCTTTTTCAACAATTTTATTTACTCGTTACTACTATATGCACCACCTAGCTACTGCAACATTGCAATGACCTGTATTCTTTTTCCTGTTTTTTCTATAGATGCTGATGGTGATGGCAGCGTCAGTATCATACTTCGTGATGGGAATGTCTCTCTCCTTCCCCAATGTTTTGGCTTCAGATCTTCTGTCTGATAACACCACACTCTTCAACACTCAGCTTCAGTTCCAGGACTGGCAGCTGGATATGATGGGTATGTTAGATTTTATATATATATATATATATATATATATATATATATATATATATATATATATATATATATATATATATATATATATATATATATATATAAAATTCGACCACCAAGCTACGAATTATCTACACAGACTATGCACAGATTTCATACCTGTGTGGTGTGAATACTTTGCAGCATAGTGTTTATACTACTCTTTGCCCTCAGACACGAGATCTCCACTGCTTCCAGCCTCCTCCTTGTTGCAACATTCACCACCAATGCTTCACACCCATATAAGAGCGTTGGTATCACTATACTCCAATACATTTCCCTCTTTGCTTCCATGGATAACATTTTTTGTCTCCACAGATGCCTCAAAGCGCCACTAATCTTATTCCTCTCGTCAATTCTATTTAAGTGGGTTTGGGTTTAACAAGGACTTGCCAAAGATGGGTCGGTAGGCCTGCTACAGTGTTCCTCTTTTCTTATGTTTAATAAGAACATAAGAACATAAGAAAGGAAGAACACTGCAGCAGGCCTGTTGGCCCATACTAGGCAGGTCCTTTACAATTCATCCCACTAACAAACATTTGACCAACCCAATTTTCAATGCTACCCAAGAAATAAGCTCTGATGTGCAAGTCCCACTCAAATCCAACCCCTCCCACTCATGTACTTATCCAACCTAAATTTGAAACTACCCAAACCTAAATTTGAAACTACCCTAAATTTGAAACTACCCATAATGCATCTCGACTCGCCTGAGAGTCGACCTCTAGTGTTTTCGGTTGAATCTAGCGCTCTACCAAGAATCTACCTGCCACCTGAAACACCAGCATCAGGAAGTAAAGACCAGACAAGTCTTATTTGGGTGGAAAAGAAATTATGAAGTAGAAAGAAACTGTTTATTTAGGTCTCAATCAAAGATTCTCTTTTCTGTTGAAAAAAAAGGTCCCCGATTGCATCCGAAATATACAGACCCTTTGTGCTAAGTAAGCCATGGAACGGGTGGGGTTAGAACCCCATGGCGAGTGAGTCAAAAAATTCGCGACTTAAGAAATCGTAATGACACGATTGCAAACAAACCATACCGTTCTGTGGTTTATTTGGAGTCATGTTGTTATGATTTCTCGAGTTTTTCTACTAAGTGTTGAACCTTCCGTCTCTGTGAGAAAGATAACACTTAATAAGGGGGATTACCAATAGACCCCTGACTGATAAATTAGACACACGTGCAACTCTTGGGTATCTTTATTGAGGAAACGTTTCGCCACACAGTGGCTTCATCAGTCCAAACGTAGGAGAAACTTGAAGAACAGGAGGAGAATGAGGTAATCAGTCCCTCAACCTTGAGTCGATGTGTTCAGTCCATCAATCTTGAATAGAATACGGCATATCAGCGGAGAAGCAGCTTATAAACCGTATGGCAGGAGAGGTGCAGCTTTATAAGCTGTACGGTTTATAAGCTGCTTCTCCGCTGATATGCCGTATTCTATTCAAGATTGATGGACTGAACACATCGACTCAAGGTTGAGGGACTGATTACCTCATTCTCCTCCTGTTCTTCAAGTTTCTCCTACGTTTGGACTGATGAAGCCACTGTGTGGCGAAACGTTTCCTCAATAAAGATACCCAAGAGTTGCACATGTGTCTAATTTATCAACATGTCGGTTCTCTGAACCATTCATCTACAGACCCCTGACTGTCTGCAAGAGGGAGCTGGACAGGCACCTAAAGTCAGTACCTGACCAGCCGGGCTGTGGCTCGTACGTCGGTTTACGTGCGGCTAGCAGTAGCAGCCTTGTTGATCAGGCCCTGATCCATTGCGAAGCCTGGTCACGGACCGGGCCGTAGGGGCGTTGACCCCCGACACCCTCTCCAAGTATACCATAAGAAGGACGACCGGCTAAGTGGCTACGGTACACTGTAGACTGATTCGCTGCTCGTGAGGGGAGTCAAGTGACTTGGCAGTAAAAATGCCCTCGCTGCGGACACTTACATATTTTCGTGCATATAAGGCACAGTTTTTTCCCCACATAGTCTTGGAAAATCAACCTGCGCCTTATATGCTCAAGGTCAGTGTCACGGGTAGGCTTGGTGTAACGCTTTATCATATACTTGTGCGTCTTATATGCTGGAAATTAAGGTAGGTATCTAGGATTTAGATTTACAGGTGACAAATGATTCAAAACACTGATATATTAAAACATACACAAATAACCTGCACATAGGAGAAGGTTATGACGACGTTTCGGTCCGACTTGGACCATTTACAAGTCACACTAACACACGAAGGTGAGGGAGCCAGTATACACAGGTTATTTGTGTATTGTTCCAGTCACGGTATTGTGCCTTTCTGTTCTTTAAGGTAAAACATTTTATGCCAATCATGAACGACTGAGAGTGGTCGTTAATGGAGTACCCTGAGCTCAAGATGGTGACTGGTGAAACACCTCACTCAGTGTTGTACAGCTATGGCAAGCGCTTCCCTTCTAAGATACAGACTTCTCAACTTGTGTTTCAAAGAGTGTCTGAATATCTTAAAAATGTAGGACTGTGTAGGACTGTGTAGGACTGTGTAGGACTGTGTAGGACTGTGTAGGACTGTGTAGGACTGTGTAGGACTGTGTAGGACTGTGCAGGGCCAGTAATGTGAACTAATAAATGCACAAAACACGGAGGTCTGATAGACCAATGATGATTGAGGTAACAACACAGTTGAGCGAACACCAGGCAAGCCAGAACAACCCACCTCCTACACAAGTAACCAAACTTGAGGCAGAATGATTCAAGGTTTTCAGTGAAGGTCTGAGGCTGTGTAGTATATAACTGACCCTCTTAACCTTGAAACACATACCTGGGGCGTCGACGCATTATGAATAATAATAATAATAATAATAATAATAATAGTGGAGACAGCAGAAGTGGACAATAATGACAGGTGATGAAGAGTGTGTTGATAATGTTGCAGGTTGACTTGCAACATCTGGGTCAACAACTCACCTCTGCTGGTAATTACTTCGACAACCTCAGCATGTTATTGCTGGGAGAGTTAAATATACATTAGTAACATGTACACTAAGACATGTTCCATTGTTTCAATCTTGTGTGGTGCTTTATCAAGACATGAGTGACGTGACAGATGTTTATCGGGACATGAGTGACCTGATAGAGCTTTATTAAGACATGCGTGACGTGATAGAGCTATATCAGGACATGAATGGCGTGACAGAGCTTTATCAAGACATGAGTGTCGTGATAGAGCTTTATCAAGACATGAGTGACGTGACAGATGTTTATCAGGACATGAGTGACGTGACAGATGTTTATCAAAACATAACTGACGTGACAGATGTTTATCAGGACATGAGTGACGTGACAGATGTTTATCAACACATGAGTGTCGTGACAGAGCTTTATCAAGACATGAGTAACGTGATAGAGCTTTATCAAGACATGAGTGTCGTGATAGAGCTTTATCAAGACATGAGTGACGTGATAGAGCTTTATCAAGACATGAGTGACGTGATAGAGCTTTATCAGGACATGAATGACATGATAGACTTTTATCAGAACATAAGTGACGTGTTAGAGCTTTATCAAGACATGAGTGTCGTGACAGCTTTATCAAGACATGAGTGACGTGACAGAGCTTTATCAAGGCATGAGTGAGGTGATAGAGCTTTATCAAGACATGAGTGACGTGATAGAGCTTTATCAAGGCATGAGTGACGTGATAGAGCTTTATCAAGGCATGAGTGACGTGATAGAGCTTTATCAAGACATGAGTGACGTGATAGAGCTTTATCAAGACATGATGGGCGTGATAGAGCTTTATCAGGGGCATGAATGACATGATAGACTTTTAAACAGAAAAATAAGTAACGTGATAGAGCTTTATCAAGACATAAGTGACGTGATAGAGCTTTATCAAGACATAAGTGACGTGATAGAGCTTTATCAAGACATGAGTGACGTGATAGAGCTTTATCAAGGCATGACTGACGTGACATGTTTATCAAGACATGAGTGTCGTGACAGAGCTTTATCAATACATGACTGACGTGACAGAGCTTTATCAAGGCATGAGTGACGTGATAGAGCTTTATCAAGACATGAGTGACGTGATAGAGCTTTATCAAGACATGAGTGACGTGATAGAGCTTTATCAAGGCATGAGTGACGTGATAGAGTTTTATCAAGACATGAGTGTCGTGATAGAGCTTTATCAAGACATGAGTGACGTGATAGAGCTTTATCAAGACATGAGTGACGTGATAGAGCTTTATCAGGACATGAATGACATGATAGACTTTTATCAGAACATAAGTAACGTGATAGAGCTTTATCAAGACATAAGTGACGTGATAGAGCTTTATCAAGACATAAGTGACGTGATAGAGCTTTATCAAGACATAAGTGACGTGATAGAGCTTTATCAAGACAAAAAGTGGGCGTGATAGAGCTTTATCAAGACATAAGTGACGTGATAGAGCTTTATCAAGACATGAGTGTCGTGACAGAGCTTTATCAATACATGACTGACGTGACAGAGCTTTATCAAGGCATGAGTGACGTGATAGAGCTTTATCAAGACATGAGTGACGTGATAGAGCTTTATCAAGACATGAGTGACGTGATAGAGCTTTATCAAGGCATGAGTGACGTGATAGAGTTTTATCAAGACATGAGTGTCGTGATAGAGCTTTATCAAGACATGAGTGACGTGATAGAGCTTTATCAAGACATGAGTGACGTGATAGAGCTTTATCAGGACATGAATGACATGATAGGGCTTTCAGAACATTTTTTTTGTGACGTGATAGAGCTTTATCAAGAATGAGTGACGTAATAGAGCTTTATCAAGACATAAGTGACGTGATAGAGCTTTATCAAGACATGAGTGTCGTGACAGAGCTTTATTAAGACATGTGTGACGTGATAGAGCTATATCAGGACATGAATGACGTGACAGAGCTTTATCAAGACATGAGTGTCGTGATAGAGCTTTATCAAGACATGAGTGACGTGATAGAGCTTTATCAAGACATGAGTGTCGTGACAGAGCTTTATTAAGACATGCGTGACGTGATAGAGTTATATCAGGACATGAATGACGTGACAGAGCTTTATCAAGACATGAGTGTCGTGATAGAGCTTTATTAAGACATGAGTGACGTGACAGATGTTTATCAGGACATGAGTGACGTGACAGATGTTTATCAGGAGATGAGTGACGTGACAGATGTTTATCAAGACATGAGTGACGTGACAGACGTTTATCAGGATATGAGTGACGTGACAGATGTTTATCAAGACATGACTGACGTGACAGATGTTTATCAGGACATGAGTGACGTGACAGATGTTTATCAAAACATGACTGACGTGACATGTTTATCAAGACATGAGTGTCGTGACAGAGCTTTATCAAGACATGAGTGACTTGATAGAGCTTTATCAAGGCATGAGTGACGTGATAGAGCTTTATCAAGACATAAGTGACGTAATAGAGTTTTATCAAGACATAAGTGACGTGATAGAGCTTTATCAAGACATGAGTGTCGTGACAGAGCTTTATCAAGACATGAGTGACTTGGTAGAGCTTTATCAAGGCATGAGTGACGTGATAGAGCTTTATCAAGATATAAGTGACGTAATAGAGCTTTATCAAGACATAAGTGACGTGATAGAGCTTTATCAAGACATGAGTGTCGTGATAGAGCTTTATCAAGACATGAGTGTCGTGATAGAGCTTTATCAAGACATGTTAACCTTATTATAACAAGCGCAATTTAATTTAGCCTAACCCAACTAAACATATTTTAGATAAGTTTACAATAATTTAATAATAAACAAACACAATTAAATATATTTTTTTCGTTAGATTCAGAATGATTTTTGCGAAATTATTGCATACACAAATTTTCGCTTGCCTTATTCGGCAAGAAGAGCGTTGCTGTGTGTGTGTGTGTGTGTGTGTGTGTGTGTGTTGTGTGTGTGTGTGTGTGTGTGTGTGTGGGGTGTGTGTGTGTGTGTGTGTGTGTGTATGTGTATGTGTGTGTGTGTGTGTGTGTGTGTGTGTGTACTCACCTATTTGTGGTTGCAGGGGTTGATTCATGGTCCCAGACCCGCAACATATCAATAATGAAGTATCCCAACTGTTTAAGTGTATTCAAACACAATTAAGGTGTCTATGACTGGGGTGATGGTAGGTAGCATCGTGACGATCGGTAGCGTACCTGGCTTCTTGTTGGCTGGCTGGATGCTGGGTCGTCTGGGACGACGGTGGTCCATGGCCATATCCGTGGTCCCGGGACTCATGGGCTGGGCTGCCATCGCTCTCTCACTCAACGCCACAATGTTGATTGTCGCCAGGTAAGTAATGTCTGTTTGTAGTTTTTTGTTTGTAGCAACGGGAGCGGCGTTATACTCACGTTCTCCCGTTTCTTGGGTATATTACTATTTCTACTACTACTACTACTACTACCACTACTACTACTACTACTACTACTACTACTACCACTACTACTACTACTACTACTACTACTACTACTATTCTACTACCACACTACTATTTCTACTACTACTACTACTACTACTACTACTACTTCCCACCTGCTTGAAGGGTGAACTTGCTTTTCGTATATAATAGTTATGATGGTTCAAAATAGTATAAAATACCGACAGTTGAAGATAAAACACATGTGCAACAGTTTGGTATCTTTATTAATACGTTTCGCCTACACAGTAGGCTTCTTCAGTCAAATACAGAGGGAGCAGTAGTAATAAAATAAAGATGATGTATTGAGTCCATCAACCTTGGAGAAAAGTATTTTCGGTACTCAGTCCCTCAGCCTGGAGAAGAGTTCAGCTTTATGATCTGGAACGAAACTGATACAATACAAGGACACAATGTGAAGAATTATATACAATATGTGAGGTAATCAGTCCCTCAGTCTTGGAGTTCGTGAAGAGCACCGTAGTCTTGAAGGAACTGAAGCATAGTCATGGAGCTTGGAGCTTATATACTGGCGACAGGTGAGGGAAGAAACAGCAGACGAAGGCATTGTTGCTCGTAGGTGGGAATCCCCAGTGGAAGTCAGTTATACCCAAGGAATGGGCCGGTAGTAAGAAAGAAGGTTGTAAAGATGTCGGTACTGTATACCATTTATGTAAACATTGATAATGGGTGTGTCGAATACTTTTTAGTGGGTTTGAGAACTTACCAAGTATAGGCTGGTAGGCCTACTGCAGTGTTCCTGTTTTCATATGATCTTATGTCATATTTATATGTTAATGGTATACATAAGGGGGATTACCAACAGACCCCTGGCAGTCTTCAAGCTGGCACTGGACAAGCACCTAAAGTCAGTTCCTGATCAGCCGGGCTGTGGCTCGTACGTTGGTTTGCGTGCAGCCAGCAGCAACAGCCTGGTTGATCAGACTCTGATCCACCAGGAGGCCTGGTCACAGACCGGGCCGCGGGGGCGTTGACCCCCGGAACTCTCTCCAGGTAAACTCCAGGTAAAGCCGAGAGTATATGAAAGACATGTGGAACACTTGGGTATCTGTTGTTGAGATGTTTCGCCCACCAGTAAGTTTATTAATCCATTATGGAGAATAACACTAGAGACGGTGGAAGACATGAAGTAATAGTTTGAGGTGATCACTTCAAGTTGCTTCTTCATGTCGTTCACTGTCTCCAAGAGATTCCTCAAGAATCAGGGACTGATCACCCCAAAATGCTTCTTCACGTCTTCCACCGTCTCCAGTATTATTCTCCGTATTGGACTGATAAAGGTGGAAAAAACTCCCCACAATGAGGACACTCAAGTATTACACTCGTCTTAATGCACCTACGCGGGTCCTTCTCAAACCCAACCCTTCCCACTAGTTTACTCTTATTCAATTCAGCATAAAAACATTCACTCCCATATATGTGTAGATTATCTAGAATAACCCAAAAAAGTCAGATAAAATGACTTATTTTATTTGGGGTCCTTAAAACTAATCGTCGAGGAAACTAACACCTTTCTCGTCGATTAGTTTGAAGGACCCCAATGGAAACAAGTCACTTTGTCCGACTTTTTGGGGTTATCCTATGTAATCTACACATATGCTGCTATGTATGATGGTTTAAATAACTGTATTTATGCGTATTTGTACCTGAATAAACTTACTCACCAGATTCCTGGACGGTGTCACCTGCGGCATGGTCACTTTGGCTGTTATCACCTATGCCACAGAGATACCAGACACATCTCATCGAGGTTCAATAGGAACCATCGTCATCTTGATGTTTCTCATTGGTACCGGCATAGGTGTGAGCCTCGGCATCTTCCTCACATGGTACCAAGTTGCCTTCATCAACGTGGGTATTCTCCTACTATACACTACAGCCATTGTTCCCTGCTTGCCCGAGAGCCCGACCTTCCTAGCGGTAGTAGATAAAGACAAAGCCGCTCTTAAAGTGCTTGCTGGTCTTAGAGGAAACTACGCTGATCTTGATGCTGAAATTAAACTCTTAAAACAGTTAAACAGGGTAACCGATGCCACCTCAAGGTGGGGTGCTCTATTAAGTGCTGAAAATTTAAAGCGGATACTACTCTTGTCCTGCCTTTTCTTCATCCAGAGCTTCAGTGGGACAGCTGTCGTCAGAGTGAACGCCACGAGAATACTAGAAGCCTCCGGTGTGAATCTGAATAGAGATATTAGCACTACGATACTTATGGTGGTTCCAATATGTGGTGTCTTTGTGCTGACTTCACTAACTGACCGCATAGGCCGTCGACTGTGTTTAGTGGTATCCATGGCCCCGATGGTGCTAGCCTACTGTGTCCTCGGCTGCTATGTCTTTCTCAACAGTTACGAAGTAACTGCTGTGTCTGTGGTACCTCTTGGCTCCAACTACAGCAGCTACTCACAATCCATCCAGAGGATCGAGAGGTAAGCACACGCGTGTATGTACTAACAATGTAACTGTGTATTTCTTAGCATAAAGACTTCCTTACATGTGTGAGAATCTGTGTGCATGAGTATGTATGAATGTGCGTTTGTAAATGTGGAACCTAAGCAGCAGATACCCACAGAGACGTCAAGGAACGTTAATGTAGTAAGTGGAATGAGCTGACTGAGAAAGTGGAGGAGGAAAACTGTGCGCAGCTTCAAGAGTATGAAAGTAGTGCAAGAAAGGTACAAAATACCGACAATATGAAAGTTAAGACACATGTGCAACATCTGGATATCTTTATTGTAGTAGACGTTTCGCCATCCAGTGGCTTTATCAATACAGATTCTAGGACATAATAGAAAGACAGTAGAACTATATACAAAAGATGAGGTAATCAGTCCCTCGGCCTTGGAGTTAGTGTTCACAGCATCGTGGTGGAGGAGAATCTGGAGCAAAGACAAGAAGACTGGCGGTTTATATAGGCGTCAGTGGATATGGACGGGCAGCAGACGAGGGCAAAGTCACTGGTAGGCGGGATTCCCCAGTGGAAGTAGGTCCTTACCAAAGAGATGGGTTAGTTGCAGCAGCCGTGAAGGTCTTGTAGATGTCCTCTGAACCAAGATTCCATGATGTTGCAGTGTCTGACAAGTTGTGCAAGAAAGGTACAAAATACCGACAATACTCCAAGGCCGAGGGACTGATTACCTCATCTTTTGTATATAGTTCTACTGTCTTTCTATTATGTCCTAGAATCTGTATTGATAAAGCCACTGGATGGCGAAACGTCTACTACAATAAAGATATCCAGATGTTGCACATGTGTCTTAACTTTCAGTATGAAAGTACTTAAAAGGCCAGGAACCAGCAAAGCGAGTCGAATAGAATATTCGACACATCACAGCACAGTCTACAGTGTGAATATAATAATAGTAAACAATACCGACAAGCTGATAAGTAAGACACATGTACAACAGTTAGGTATCTTAATTCTGAAACGTTTCGCCTACACAGTAGGCTTCGTGAGTCGTATACAGCCTATAAACCATACCATGGGGGGGGGGATAGAACCCGCGATCACAGAGTCTCAAAACTCCAGACCGTCGCGTTAGCCACTAGACCAGCTAGCCACAATAAGATTCATCCAACTAGGTATATTTCTACACCATAGGAAGGTTAGCACAGGCACCACTGTGACCACAAATGCAAGTTTTTACAGACGAATCTCCAGCTAGCGTGGCCGTGACGAACTCTAGCTCAAGTCCCCTCAAAGCCGTTAACATGACTCATGAAATCGTAATGACACGATCCCCGCCCGTGGTATGGTTTGTTTGCAATCGTGTCATTACGATTTCGTGAGTCGTATACAGCCTATAGTGCACGTATGGTGTACTCATCCGGCATTCATGACTCGTAACTGGAAGATAACTTAAAAACGCATGATAAATTAGACACATGTGCAACATTTTGGTATCTTTAATGAGGAAACGTTTCGCCACACAGTGACTTCATCAGTCCATACAAAGGAGAATGGTGAAGAACAGGAGAAGTTTAAGGTAATCAATCCCTCAACCTTGAGTCGATGTGGTCAGTCCATCAATCTTCGAAAGAATACAAAGCGTATGTGAGAAGAAGTGGCTTATATACTGTAGACAGGAGAGGTGGAGCAGTTATGACACCATCTATGACTGCTGTACCTCTCCTGCCTACAGTATATAAGCCACTTCTTCGCACATACGCTGTATTCTTTCTAAGACTGTTGGACTGACTACATCGACTCAAGGCTGAGGGACTGATTACCTCAAACTTATCCTGTTCTTCATCATTCTCTTTTCGCCACTGTGTGGCGAAACGTTTCCCCAAGTGTTGCACATGTGTCTAATTTATCAATTTGTCGGTTCTCTGAACCATTTATTTACGTTAAAAACTCGTGAATCCAAATTACATACTGACAACAGTAATGCAAAAAGACGCTGATTTTAGAGCAAACTTATAGAGCAGAACATTATGCAAATATTAGCTGGTTAACTGTCTTCTCTTGTATGTATGTATGTATATATATATATATATATATATTATATATATATATATATATATATATATATATTATATATATATATATATATATATATATATATATATATATATATATGTCGTGCCGAATATGTAAAACTGGTCAATTAGCAAGAACTCGTTTAAAATTAATTCCTTTCTGAAATTTTCTCTTATACGTTTAAAGATATATTTTTTTCATTAATGTTAATGTAATTTTTTTTAATTTTGCACGAAAAGAATCTTAGAAAACTTACCTAACCTTATTATAACAAGAACAATTTATTTTAGCCTAACCTAACTAAATATATTTTAGATTTCTTTACAATAATTTAATACTAAACAAACACAGTGAAATATATTTTTTTTGTTAGGTTAAGAATGATTTGGGCGAAATTATTGCATACACAAATTTTCACTTGTCCTATATGGCAAGATGAGCGTTGCTATTTAAGCCAAGATCGCAAGTTCTGCCCATTCGGCACGACATATATATATATATATATATATATATATATATATATATATATATATATATATATATATATATATATATATATATATATATATATATATATATATATATATATATGTATGTATGTATATTATTATTATTGACCACAAATGTTGCTGCGCAAAACGAGGAATGTTGCATCACTTTCTCCGTTGTATGACTCTGGATGAGTATATGGGAGAGGTTCGTATGAAGGTTATATTCTCACTGTTTACTTTATATTCTTGTTAAACATCCTAACTTTTTTCCTCTTGCAAGTAGCCCTCGAATTAGAAACGAAATTTAAACTACGTTTCGACCCCTCTAGGGCCTTCATCAGTATGTGGATTAATTGTGACTTAAATTCTCCCTACTAAACTTGACGTTTTTCTTGTCCAGTGAAGAGAACGAGTGGTCATGGCTGCCACTGGCCTGTCTCCTAGTGTGTATCTTCGCCATGAATATCGGCATTGAGTCTCTTCCCTGGCACTTATCCTCGGAACTATTCCCCACCACCATAAGATCCCAGGTAAATTCTTCCTCGTCGCAAGACAACTTCAAGTGAAGATTCATTTCCAGTCTACGTTCGAGGGTGTTGTGGCCTATCAAAATAACAAAAAAAGGGCACAATACCGTGACTGGAACGATACACAAATAACCCGCACATAAAAGAGAGAAGCTTACGACGACGTTTCGGTCCGACTTGGGCCATTTACAATGTCATATGTGCGAGTTATTTGTGTATTGTTCCAGTCACGGTATTGTGCCTTACTGTTTACGTCGTCTTTCAAGACATATAAGAGCTTGGAGGTATTCTTAACGTCACAGGTATCTAAATTGTGACATGCGTCATGCAGCACTAATTTCTCAAGAAGTCATGTTGAGCAGGCAAGGTCGCGGTCTCCCCTCATCAATTCTAATTGACCACATCCATAAAACTGGGAGGAAGTGATCCACGATATCTCAAGATTATTGATGACGCCAGGAGTTTTACGACTCACCCGCCATGGGTTCTAATCCACATCCTTACTGTTGTCTGTTTTCAATACTATTGACCTGAGCAGCGCCTCTCACCTAATATCAATTTCCAGAGGATAAATAAGACTTTGGATTACACAGAATAAACATTTTATAGATTCTGAAGGGGTCTCTTTCTTTCGATGTATATACACTCAGAGTAACAGTGTATATACACCGACGAATGTACATTTTAGTATATATGCACTAAATGTGTATTTAAACTCTAGTCTTTGTGATAATGGGATTCTTGAGGCCTACTCACTCTTTCACTTTCTTTATATTCACATAATCTTGATTCTTATTGATAAACAGGACTTATTAAGGGAGGAAAATAAGGTTTCATCCACAGGAAAATAATAGTAACTACCTTGGATCAAGAACCTTTAAACGGTATCAAGGTACTCCAGTAGTCTATTTTGTCAAAGAAAATAATTTCGTTAAGAACACTCTTCATGCTGCTTATATATATATATATATATATATATATATATATATATATATATATATATATATATATATATATATATATATATATATATATATATATATATATATATATATATATATATTAATGAAAACACGAAACAAGTGATTTTGAATCATTAACAGAATTGCGGCTAGCCAGGAATCGATCCTGCGTTCCCATGCCCAGCCTGTGAGAACTGAACACGGTACGCATTACTCTATCCACTGCACCACAAATTCTCTAACATCAGGTGCTCAGCGGTACTGAGGGTGTTTTCCCTGTGGTCCACTGGATAGAGTGATGCGTACTGTGTTCATTTCTCACAGGGTTGGGCATGAGAATGCAAGATCGAGTCCTGGCCAGCCGCAATGTATGTATGTATGTGTATATATATATATATATATATATATATATATAATATATATATATATATATATATATATATATATATATATATATATATATATATATATATATATATTCTACCTTTACAGGCAATGAGCGTGTGTACCGTGGTTGGAAGTGTGTTTGCCGCGGCAGCTCTACAGCTCTACAGTCCAATGCAGGACTTCCTGACTCCTGCAGGGCTCTACTGGACCTACGCTGGGGTATCCTTCCTGGGAATAGGCTTCACTCTCCTCACACTGCCAGAAACTGCACGGCAGGCTGTAGGCTAGACTTGATGCCCTCTCCTGAGGCACACACAACCACATAAACAAACACACACACACACACACACACACACACACACACACACACACACACACACACACACACACACACACACACACACACAAACACACACACACACACACACTCGCACTGGGATGTTAGGAAGTATTTCTTCAGTCATAGAGTTGTCAGGAAGTGGAATAGTCTGGAAAGTGATGTAGTGTCCTAACCGATATAAGCTGGAAAGATATACTAAGCAACACAGACCCCAACTTATGCCTAGAACAGATTAACTTGGTGGCACTCGATGTATGCACAAGGCTTATTCCTCTAAGAAAAAGGAGGAGTAGATGTAAAATAGAAAGAGACAGGCGCTCCCTTTACAGGTGACGGAAAAGAATAACAGAGCGGCTAAAAGAGGCCAATATATCTGCAATGCGTAGGGAGACACTGGTCAGAGAAATAGCAAACATCGAACTTAAGCTAAAGGATTATTATAGGAGTCCGGAATCGCGGGAAGAACTAAAAGCCATAAATGAAATTGAAAGAAACCCAAAGTATTTCTTCTCCTATGCCAAATCAAAGTCGAGAACAACGTCCAGTATTGGGCCCCTACTTAAACAAGATGGGTCCTACACAAATGACAGCAAGGAAATGAGTGAGCTACTCAAGTCCCAATATGACTCAGTTTTTAGCAAGCCGCTAACCAGACTGAGAGTCGAAGATCAAAATGATTTTTTTATGAGAGAGCCACAGAATTTGGTTAACACAAGCCTATCTGATGTTATCCTGAGGCCAAATGACTTCGAACAGGCGATAAATGACATGCCCATGCACTCTGCCCCAGGGCCAGACTCATGGAACTCTGTGTTCATCAAGAACTGCAAGAAGCCCCTATCACGAGCGTTTACCATCCTATGGAGAGGGAGCATGGACACGGGGGTCGTCCCACAGTTACTAAAAACAACAGACATAGCCCAACTCCACAAAGGGGGCAGTAAGGCAAGAGCATTATTATTATTATTATTATTATCAAGGGGAAGCGCTAAACCCGTAGGATTATACAGCGCCTGGGGGGGATGTGGAAGGCATTCAGGCTTAATTCGGGGAACTAGAGCACAGATCCAAAGAACTACAGACCGATAGCACTAACATCCCATATCATAAAAATCTTTGAAAGGGTCCTAAGAAGGAAGATCACCCATCTAGAAACCCATCAGTTACACAACCCAGGGCAACATGGGTTTAGAACAGGTCGCTCCTGTCAGTCTCAACTATTGGATCACTACGACAAGGTCCTAGATGCACTAGAAGACAAAAAGAATTCAGATGTAATATATACAGACTTTGCAAAAGCCTTCGACAAGTGTGACCATGGCGTAATAGCGAACAAAATGCGTGCTAAAGGAATAACAGGAAAAGTTGGTCGATGGATCTATGATTTCCTCACTAACAGAACACAGAGAGTAGTCGTCAACAGAGTCAAGTCCGAGGCAGCTACGGTGAAAAGCTCTGTTCCACAAGGCACAGTACTCGTTCCCATCTTGTTCCTCATCCTCATATCTGACATAGACAAGGATGTCAGCCACAGCACCTTGTTTTCCCTTTTTGCAGATGACACCCGAATCTGCATGACAGTGTCTTCCATTGCAGACACTGCAAGGCTCCAGGCGGACATCAACCAAATCTTTCAGTGGCTGCAGAAAACAATATGAAGTTCAACGATGAAAAATTTTTCAATTATTCAGATATGGTAAACACGAGGAAATTAAATCTTCATCAGAGTACAAAACAAATTCTGGTCACAAAATAGAGCGTAACACCAACGTCAAAGACCTGGAGTGTTATGTCGGAGGATCTCACCTTCAGGACCATAACATTGTACCCAATCGCATCTGCTAGAAAAATGACAGATGGATAATGAGAACCTTCAAAAATAGGGATGCCAAGCCCATGATGACACTCTTCAGGTCGCTTGTTCTATCTAGGCTGGAATATTGCTGCACACTAGCAGCACCTTTCAAGGCAGGTGAAATTGCTGACCTAGAAAATGTACAGAGAATCTTCACGGCGCGCATAACGGAGATAAAACACCTCAATTACTGGGAGTGCTTGAGGTTCCTAAACCTGTATTCCCTGGAACGCAGGTGGGAGAGATACATGATTATGTACACCTGGAAAATCCTAGAGGGACTAGTACCGAACTTGCACACGAAATCACTCACTACGAAAGCAAAAGACTTGGCAGACGATGCAACATCCCCCCAATGAAAAGCAGGGGTGTCACCAGCACGTTAAGAGACCATACAATAAGTGTCAGGGGCCCGAGACTATTCAACTGCCTCCCAGCATACATAAGGGGGATTACCAACAGACCCCTGGCAGTCTTCAAGCTGGCACTGAACAAGCACCTAAAGTCGGTTCCTGACCAGCCGGGCTGTGGCTCGTACGTTGGTTTGCGTGCAGCCAGCAGTAACAGCCTGGTTGATCAGGCTCTGATCCACCAGGAGGCCTGGTCACAGACCTGGCCGCGGGGCCGTTGACCCCCGGAACTCTCTCCAGGTAAACTCCAGGTAAGTGGAAGCACAATCCATACATAGCTATAAGAAGAGGTATGATCAAGTTCATGGAGCAGGGAGAGAGTGGACCTAGTAGCGACCAGCGAAGAGGCGGAGCCAGGAGCTGTGAATCAACTCCTGCAACCACAATTAGGTAAGTACACACGTTTCTTCCACCTGACACACCTGTGTGGAGCAGCAGCGGCCATGACCAGCGTCCATGGCCAGCGTCCATGACCAGCGGCCATGACCAGCATCCATGACCAGCGTCGATGACCAGCGGCCATGACCAGCGTCCATGACCAGCGGCCATGACCAGCATCCATGACCAGCGTCGATGACCAGCGGCCATGACCAGCGTCCATGACCAGCGTCCATGACAAGCGGCCATAACCAGCGTCCATGACCACCGTCCATGACCAGCGGCCATGACCAGCGTCCATGACAAGCGGCCATGACCAGCGTCCATGACCAGCGGTCATGACCAGCGTCCATGACCAGCAGCCATGATCAGCGTCCATGACCACCGGCCATGACCAGCATCCATGACCAGCGGCCATGACCAGCGGCCATGACCAGCGTCCATGACCAGCATCCATGACCAGCGGCCATGACCAGCGTCCATGACCAGCGTCCATGACCAGCGGTCATGACCAACGTCCATAACCAGCGCCCATGACCAGCGTCCATGACCAGCGTCCATGACCAGCGGCCATGACCAGTGTCCATGACCAGCGTCCATGACCAGCGGTCATGACCCGCGGCCATGACCAGCGTCCATGACCAGCGTCCATGACCAACGTCCATAACCAGCGCCCATGACCAGCGTCCATGACCAGCGTCCATGACCAGCGGCCATGACCAGTGTCCATGACCAGCGTCCATGACCAGCGGCCATGACCAGCATCCATGACCAGCGTCCATGACCAGCGTCCATGACCAGCGTCCATGACCAGCATCCATAACCAGCGGCCATGACCAGGGGCCATGACCAGCGTCCATGATCAGCGTCCATGACCAGCGTCCATGACCAGCGTCCATGACCAGCGTCCATGATCAGCGGCCATGACCAGCGGCCATGACCAGCGTCCATGACCAACGTCCATGACCAGCGTCCATGACCAGCGGCCATGACCAGTGGCCATGACCAGCGGCCATGACCAGCGTCCATGACCAGCGGCCATGACCAGTACCCATGACCAACGGCCATGACCAGCGTCCATGACCAACGTCCATGGCCACCGGCCATGACCAGCGTCCATGACCAGCGGCCATGACCAGTGGCCATGACCAGCGGCCATAACCAGCGTCCATGACCAACGTCCATGGCCACCGGCCATGACCAGCGTCCATGACCAGCGTCCATGACCAGCGGCCATGAGCAGCGTCCATGAGCAGCGTCCATGGCCAGCGTCCTTGACCAGCGGCCATGACCAGCGTCCATGACCAGCGTCCATGGCCAGCGTCCTTGACCAGCGGCCATGACCAGCGTCCATGACCAGCGTCCATGACCAGCGTCCATGACCAGCATCCATGACCAGTGGCCATGACCAGTGGCCATGACCAGCGGCCATGACCAGCGGCCATGACCAGCGGCCATGACCAGTGGCCATGACCAGCGGCCATGACCAGCGGCCATGACCAGCGGCCATGACCAGGGGCCATGATCAGCGGCCATGACCAGGGGTCATGACCAGCGGCCATGACCAGGGGCCATGGCCAGGGGTAATGACCAGGGGCCATGACCAGGGCCCATGACCAGGGGCCATGACCAGGGGCCATGACCAGGGGCCATGATCAGCGGCCATGACCAGGGGCCATGACCAGCGGCCATGACCAGGGGCCATGGCCAGGGGCAATGACCAGGGGCCATGACCAGGGCCCATGACCAGCGGCCATGACCAGGGGCCATGACCAGCGGCCATGACCAGGGGCCATGACCAGCAGCCATGACAAGGGGCCATGACCAGCGGCCATGACCAGGGGCCATGACCAGCGGCCATGACCAGGGCCCATGACCAGGGCCCATGACCAGGGGCCATGACCAGGGGCCATAACCAGTGGCCATGACCAGCGGCCATGACCAGGGGCCATGACCAGGGGCCATGATCAGGGGCCATGACCAGGGGCCATGACCAGGGGCCATGACCAGGGGCCATAACCAGGGGCCATGACCAGCGGCCATGCCCAGGGGCCATGACCAGCGGCCATGACCAGGGGCCATGACCAGTTGCCATGACCAGGGGCCATGACCAGGGCCATGACCAGGGCCATGACCAGGGGCCATGACTGGGGGCCATGACCAGGGCCATGACAAGGGCCATGACCGGGGGCCATGATCAGGGGCCATGACCAGGGGCCATGACCAGGGGCCATGACCAGGGGCCATAACCAGGGGCCATGACCAGGGGCCATGACCAGGGGCCATGACCAGGGGCCATGACCAGTGGCTATAACCAGGGCCATGACCGGGGGCCATGACCAGCAGCCATGACCAGGGCCATGACCAGCGGCTATGACCAGTGGCCATGACCACGGCCATGACCAGGGGCCATGACCAGGGGCCATGATCAGGGGCCATGACCAGGGGCCATGACCAGGGGCCATGACCAGGGGCCATAACCAGGGGCCATGACCAGCGGCCATGCCCAGGGGCCATGACCAGCGGCCATGACCAGGGGCCATGACCAGTTGCCATGACCAGGGGCCATGACCAGGGGCCATGACCAGGGGCCATGACCAGGGGCCATGACTAGGGGCCATGACCAGGGGCCATGACAAGGGGCCATGACCAGGGGCCATGATCAGGGGCCATGACCAGGGGCCATGACCAGGGGCCATGACCAGGGGCCATAACCAGGGGCCATGACCAGGGGCCATGACCAGGGGCCATGACCAGGGGCCATGACCAGTGGCTATAACCAGGGGCCATGACCAGGGGCCATGACCAGGGGGACATTAGGCTTCATTAAAAATATAAGATGAGTGAAAAACGAGAAAAGAAAAATTATTAATTCAAATAATTATTTGTTTTAATTGAAACATTTGCATTTTATGCAACATATAGTAAGCATTGTTACATATATATTATACTCACTATTTAGGTCACAATGTGACCTATACATTGTATAGGAGCTATACTGTGTTGCACTTGCAACACTGTATAGCTCCTGACGACCCACGAGAGTGTGAAAGATCGTGAGATTAAGATTTCCATCTTATGCTGCTTTTATTCGCGATATATATATATATATATATATATATATATATAAATATATATATATATATATATATATATATATGTGTGTGTGGTGTGTGTGTGTGTGTATGTGTTTTGTGTGTGACGACTGGCCCACTCTGTACTATTCTGAGAAAAAGCTTCCCCTCACTCCTTTAGTTGCAACCTTGCAACATTGCATAGCTCCTGATGACGCACTGAGAATGTGAAAGTGCTTGAGCTAAAGATTTCCACCCCCCTCGTGGCTTGTCTTGCCACAGGGTTTATATATATATATATATATATATATATATATATATATAATATATATATATATATATATAATATATATATATATATATATAAGCATAAAAATAAAGAGTGTAGTTAGTACCACTGTAGGGGCAAGGAGAGACATGACACTGTCCTTTCAAGAGGATAACACAACACGTACCATCGTTTCCTGAGGGTCGTTACACATCCCTCTCACTGCAAGTACATGTACAGGACAGGGAAGAGGGAAGGCACAACATACTGGTGGATGAGATGTGCATCTGTAGGACAGGAAAAATAACAAAAACAATATTTATAGAATAAATGAATGACAGGTATACAATGTACAAAACAAGGTCAGATAAAACATGTACATGCCAGGAGGAGGTCAGATGAAACATGTACAAGACAGGAGGAGGTCAGATGAAACATGTACATGACAGGAGGAGGTCAGATAAAACATGTACATGACAGGAAGAGGTCAGATGAAACATGTACAAGACAGGAAGAGGTCAGATGAAACATGTACAAGACAGGAAGAGGTCAGATGAAACATGTACAAGACAGGAAGAGGTCAGATGAAACATGTACATGACAGGAAGAGGTCAGATGAAACATGTACAAGACAGGAAGAGGTCCGATAAAATATGTACAGGACAGAAGACTGCCAGGTAAAACAAGTACAGGACAAGTACAACACGTACAGAATACGTAGAATAGAGTCAATGGATAAACATGTTCTGTACAACACGTACAGAACACGTACAGAACATGTAGAAGAAAGTCACTAGAGAAACAAGTTCTGTACAACACGTACAGAACATGTAAACAACCGGTGCAGAAGTCTCCCAACTTGTTTAACACACGAAGAAGTGTATAAATAAAGTTAATAATTTTTATATAGGCTCTGTTATGGTGCAATAATAATTTTTAATAACTATCTGCAATGTAATAATCGTTGTTATATTTAATGTTACAAAAAAAATATAAAGAAATAAAAATAGTGCCTGCGGCATATTACAAATGCAAATGGGTTTTTTTATCTCCTGTTATTAATGTCTCTTTTACACAGTAATTACTATAAATCACAATGTAATATCGAAAAAAATATTAATATTAATATTAATATTTTGATTAGAAGTATTATCAAGCAGTTTTAATTTTAATATGAGAGATTAAAGTATTTTTGTCTGGTGGTGGAAAGGTTACCTTGCAGCCTTGATGACTGCGGTGTAGTAGATAGGCTTCAAACCCCAGTAATCAACTAAGATCAAGGGTTATATACACTGAGAGTGTGTATATCAGGGTATATTACATAGTTTTAATTTATTTCTTGTATGATAAGTTAGACATATGTGCAACAATTGGGTATGTTTCTGAAGAAACGTTTCGCCACACAGTGGCTTCATCAGTCCAATACTGAGAAGATGACGATAAGGAGGACTTTGAGGTAATCAGTCCTTCAGGCTGAAGTCGATATAATCAGTCTGATTATATCGACTCCAGACTGATTGTGGCCGAAATATATCTGTACCTTGACACAGTCATGCATATGTGTGTGGAACAGTCAGAATAAACAGAAAATATATGCCAAAATTCACTGGTGGCACTGCTGATGGTCCACTGCACTGTCAGCACTGTAGATGTGGCACTCTGGAACCTATATATATATATATAATATATATATATATATATATATATATATATTATATATATATATATATATTATATATATATGATATATTTTATATATATATAATATATAAATATATAATATAAACACACCCGCATGTTTCTTCAGTACTTCCTTCTCCATAATATATGCTAATTCCTTCTCCATAATATATGCTAATTCCCTCTCCATAATATATGATAATTCCCTCTGCATAATATGCTAATTCTCTACAATAAATCACTCGCTAGAAGCATATAATTATACAGTAAAATTGTATCTGTAAAATCTTTTAGCCGACATTTTTAAATGTCACAAGAAACATTTGTTTTAAATATATGTATATTTTCTATCTATTAAGCTTATTCCATTCCTCACATCTTTTCCAATGTATTTTCTCGGTGTTTTAGTAGTTTTACCGATTATAAATCTGAGATAACGTGAAGCGACTGACCAGAGATTTGAACGCTTTCGTAAGTCATTATCTTATTACTGATTTGTAAATAAAAATAAATAAATAATAATAATAATAATAATAATAATAATAATAATAATAATAATAATAATAAAAATAATAATGACATTGCAGCAGCAGTAGACATGTAAAGAGGATGTCATCAGTCCATCAGCTTAGGAGACGGATTTTTGGGATGGTCAGTCCCTCAGCCTGGAGAAGAGTTTGGCTTCATAGTCTGGAACATGATCAACGCCAATCAAGGCTAAGGAAGTAACTTTTAATCAAGGCTAAGGGACTGATCACTTTCAATCAAGGCTAAGGGACTGACCCTCTTCATTCAACGCTAAGGGACTGACCCTCTTCATTCAACGCTAAGGGACTGACCCTCTTCATTCAAGGCTAAGGAACTAACCACCTTCAATGGAAGCTAAAGAACTGACCACCTGTTAGGACTGAGGAACTGAACACTTCAAAATTACCCCTCCACTTCACCTCCGTATTCGACTGACGAAGTTTACTACGCAGCATAAAAGTTCCACCAATAAAAATACGCAGGTGTTGCACAGGTGTCTAATTTCCCTCCAGTAAATATTTTGCCTGGTGACCAGAGTCACGACACAACTAATATATGTCACAGGCTGACATTTCGATTTGAAATATATTCTACTTTGAAACTGGGTCTTTTTGAGGCACCGCTGTATACATATAAATACAAAGCAACCATGGGCGGAGTTGAGTGAGAGCTCTAGGCCTTTCATGTTGCAATCAACACATCAGGAGCTTGCAGAATTGCAGGAAAGAGGAAGATGTCCAGGCAATCACAATCACAGGAAGCGCCTTTGCTGATGTGTTGATTGCAACACGAAAGGCCTAGAGCTATCATTCAACTCCCCACCCATGGCTGTTTTGCCTCTTGTATCGCTTGCTCGAGATTTTTGCATTGGTTTATTTAAACCAAAGTCATGAAATTAAAATTAAAACTAAACTAGACATGTTTGGCCTAACAGGGTTACAATATATAAACCAGTGTACTAAATCTGCTTACAAGCTCACGCATAAACAAGATTGGTGTGAACAATTGTACGAATCTGAAGTGTTTGGTCGAAGCCTCGTTCTCGGTCTTTACAAGCTTCAGGGAGGTGAGGTGCAGAGTAGCTGGGAAGTTCCCAGTGGTGGTAAGGTGGTTAGTTAAGTGACAGTGATTTGTGACCACAGGGGTGGTGGTAAGGTGGTTAGTTAAGTGACAGTGATTTGTGACCACAGGGGTGGTGGTAAGGTGGTTAGTTAAGTGACAGTGATCTGTGACCACAGGGGTGGTGGTAAGGTGGTTAGTTAAGTGACAGTGATCTGTGACCACAGGGGTGGTGAGAAGGTGTTAGTTAAGTGACAGTGATCTGTGACCACAGGGGTGGTGAGAAGGTGGTTAGTTAATTGACAGTGATTTGTGACCACAGGGGTGGTGGTAAGGTGGTTAGTTAATTGACAGTGATTTGTGACCACAGGGGTGGTGGTAAGGTGGTTAGTTAAGTGACAGTGATCTGCAACCACAGGGGTGGTGAGAAGGTGTTAGTTAAGTGACAGTGATCTGCAACCACAGGGGTGGTGAGAAGGTGTTAGTTAAGTGACAGTGATCTGCAACCACAGGGGTGGTGAGAAGGTGTTAGTTAAGTGACAGTGATCTGCAACCACAGGGGTGGTGAGAAGGTGTTAGTTAAGTGACAGTGATCTGCAACCACAGGGGTGGTGAGAAGGTGTTAGTTAAGTGACAGTGATCTGCAACCACAGGGGTGGTGAGAAGGTGTTAGTTAAGTGACAGTGATCTGCAACCACAGGGGTGGTGAGAAGGTGTTAGTTAAGTGACAGTGATCTGCAACCACAGGGGTGGTGAGAAGGTGTTAGTTAAGTGACAGTGATCTGCAACCACAGGGGTGGTGAGAAGGTGTTAGTTAAGTGACAGTGATCTGTGACCACAGGGGTGGTGAGAAGGTGGTTAGTTAAGTGACAGTGATCTGCAACCACAGGGGTGGTGAGAAGGTGTTAGTTAAGTGACAGTGATCTGCAACCACAGGGGTGAGGCTTCACGTAAAGTAACACCTTTCTTAGTTTCCTTCCCCAGGGTAAAAAAAAATAAGACCTAAGATGATTTTGGTGCTAATTTTTTTGCATTATGGGAAAGCCCCAGGGGAAAATGAGAAGCAGTCGAATATAAGAGATGTTACTGTACACACCCTGAGGCTTATTTTTTGTCTCGGTATATATGCAATTGGTTTACTTTAAACTTTGTTTTATTGCTTAAGTTAATCTTGATTTTAGTGTAGTGGTGAGGTGCGGTCTTAATGGCCCTCCTGAACTCCTTTAGTTTAAATTATAACTGTATGTACATCACCCTGCTTCTCGACACACACTGTTACTGCGCAGTACACTGCCTCTTGACACACACACACATCGTTACTACCCATCACACTGCCTCTTGACACACACACACACATCGTTACTACCTATCACACTGCCTCTTGACACACACACACATCGTTACTACCTATCACACTGCCTCTTGACACACACACACATCGTTACTACCTATCACACTGCCTCTTGACACACACCGTTACTGCCCAACACACTGCCTCTTGACACACCGTTACTGCCCAACACACTGCCTCTTGACACACCGTTACTGCCCAACACACTGCCTCTTGACACACCGTTACTGCCCAACACACTGCCTCTTGACACACACACCGTTACTACCCAACACACTGCCTCTTGACACACCGTTACTGCCCAACACACTGCCTCTTGACACACCGTTACTGCCCAACACACTGCCTCTTGACACACACACCGTTACTACCCAACACACTGCCTCTTGACACACCGTTACTGCCCGACACACTGCCTCTTGACACACCGTTACTGCCCAACACACTGCCTCTTGACACACACACCGTTACTACCCAACACACTGCCTCTTGGACACACCGTTACTACCCATCACACTGCCTCTTGACACACACCGTTACTGCCCAACACACTGTCTCTTGACACACCGTTACTGCCCAACACACTGCCTCTTGACACACACACCGTTACTACCCAACACACTGCCTCTTGACACACCGTTACTACCCATCACACTGCCTCTTGACACACACCGTTACTGCCCAACACACTGTCTCTTGACACACCGTTACTGCCCAACACACTGCCTCTTGACACACACACCGTTACTACCCAACACACTGCCTCTTGACACACCGTTACTACCCATCACACTGCCTCTTGACACACACCGTTACTGCCCAACACACTGTCTCTTGACACACCGTTACTGCCCAACACACTGTCTCTTGACACACACATATGCCAAAAACAAGGCAAATACCACATCTAGTATCGGGCCCTTACTCAGACAGGATGGGACTTACACAGACGACAACAAGGAAATGAGTGAAATATTGAAATCCCAGTACGACTCTGTGTTTAGTGAACCACTAATCGGTCTGAGGATCGACGACCCAAATGATTTCTTCATGAATGAGCCTCAAAACTCCATAAATGTATGCCAGATTTCCGACATTACCCTAACTCCGATAGATTTCGAAAAAGCCATTGACAACATGCCTATGCACTCAGCCCCGGGCCCAGACTCGTGGAACTCTGTTTTCATTAAGAACTGCAAGAAACCCCTCTCGCGTGCCCTAAGTACACTATGGAGGAGGAGCTTGGACATGGGTGAGATTCCACAGTCACTTAAAACAACGGATATAGCCCCACTCCATAAAGGTGGCAGCAAAGCATTAGCTAAGAACTATAGACCAATAGCTCTGACATCCCACATCATAAAAATCTTTGAAAGAGTGCTAAGAAGCAGGATTGCAAATCACCTGGATTCCCAAAATCTGCACAATCCAGGGCAACATGGGTTCAGGGCAGGTCGCTCCTGCCTCTCACAACTACTGGATCACTATGACATGGCCTTGGATGCACTGGAAGAAAATCAGAATGCAGATGTAATATACACAGACTTTGCAAAAGCATTTGACAAATGCGATCATGGCCGTAATAGCCCATAAAATACGTGCTAAAGGAATAACTGGGAAAGTGGGGAGATGGATCTTCAACTTCCTAACAAATCGAACACAAAGAGTAGTGGTCAACAGAGTTAAATCGGAGGCTGCCATAGTGAAGAGCTCTGTTCCACAAGGCACAGTACTCGCCCCCATCTTATTCCTTATCCTCATATCAGACATAAACAGAGATATACACCACAGCACCGTATCATCCTTTGCGGATGATACTAGGATCGGCATGAGGCTGTCATCTGCTGAGGACGCGGTTAACCTCCAGAAGATATAAACAAAGTTTTCCAGTGGGCAACGGTAAACAATATGATGTTCAATGAGGACAAATTCCAACTACTCCGTTATGGAAAACTGGAGATAATAACTAGAACAGAGTATACTACTGACTCCGGCCATACAATAGAGCGGAAAAATAATGTAAGGGACCTGGGAGTAGTAATGTCTGAGGATCTCACTTTCAAGGATCACAACAGTGCCACGATCGCACGTGCAAAGAAAATGATAGGATGGATAATGAGAACTTTCAAAACGAGAGATGCCAAGCCCATGATGATCCTTTTCAAATCACTTGTTCTCTCTAGGCTGGAATACTGCTGTACATTAACATCTCCATACAAAGCAGGTGAAATCGCAGATCTAGAGAGTGTACAGAGATCCTTTACTGCACGTATAAGTTCTGTCAAGCACCTTAACTACTGGGAACGCATGGAAGCACTTGACTTGTACTCGTTGGAACGCAGGAGGGAGAGATATATCATAATCTACACTTGGAAAATCTTGGAAGGAATGGTCCCAAATCTGCACACAGAAATCACTCCCTACGAAAGTAAAAGACTGGGCAGGCGATGCAAAATGCCGCCAATAAAAAGTAGGGGCGCCATTGGTACACTAAGAGAAAACACCATAAGTGTCCGGGGCCCAAAACTGTTCAATAGCCTCCCATCAAGCATTAGGGGAATTGCCAATAAACCCCTGGCTGCCTTCAAGAGAGAGCTGGACAGATACCTAAAGTCAGTGCCGGATCAGCCGGGCTGTGGCTCGTACGTCGGACTGCGTGCGGCCAGCAGTAACAGCCTAGTTGATCAGGCCCTGATCCATCGGGAGGCCTGGTCATGGACCGGGCCGCGGGGGCGTTGATCCCCGGAATAACCTCCAGGTAACACACCGTTACTACCCAACACACTGCCTCTTGACACACCGTTACTACCCATCACACTGCCTCTTGACACACACCGTTACTGCCCAACACACTGTCTCTTGACACACACCGTTACTGCCCAACACACTGCCTCTTGACACACACACCGTTACTACCCAACACACTCTCTTGACACACCGTTACTGCCCAACACACTGCCTCTTGACACACCGTTACTGCCCAACACACTGCCTCTTGACACACACCGTTACTACCCATCACACTGCCTCTTGACACACACCGTTACTGCCCAACACACTGCCTCTTGACACACAAACCACTACTACACATCACATTACACACTCTTGTTCCGACAACAGTAAAAGTTAAGGGCACAGAGTAGCGGGTCACCTTGACCTACGTGAACCCTGCCCAGTATTTAGATAGAACTGCTACCCTAACACACCACGTCAAGCATCGGCCAACCAAGGTGATGTGTGCTACTGGAGGCGGGATAAGTGATGGCTACGTTCATTCTCCGAATTATGTCACTACGAGTACTGCTAAATGCTGCGGTTTGTCTCTGAGAAAAATAAACAAAGTGTAGTGTAATGTGATTGTTTATTAACTACGTTTCGCCCTCACAGTGGGCTTTATCAAGTCACAAACGGATCTACTTGGGTAAAGAGTACATGAGGATATATATAGGGTTGAGAGTCGGGGAGAGAATGTTGGGTAGGTTGTATATGAGACGGACGTGCACGGGACCTGCCACTCTGATACAACTTACCTAACATTTTCCACCTGACTCCACCCTGTATATATATATACACTCATGTACTCTACCCAGGTAGATCATTACCGTGCCCTTGCCATAGGGCTGCTCCCCATCCCCCCGCCCTAGGGCTGCCCCTGCCCAAGGGCTGTAAGCTGTACACCACTTGACATGAATGCTCACTGTGGGAATGGTCAAGGCGACTGGTTGACCCACTCCTACCACGATCTCCAGCCACAACCCTACCTGCAGCTTACATGCTGCACTATATTTTGTCAATAAAATGTGTCTTAGATGTTGTAATTATCACAAAATATGCTCTGATTTGCTGCACAATGTTGGTAGATTTATGGTATGATTTGTGCCTCACTGATTATGGGAAACTACACAAGCAATATTTCTGCAAGAGGGAAAAAATTGGAGGTTCAGGTTTGTCAGGAGGTCTATCAGAGAGAGAGAGAGAGAGAGAGAGAGAGAGAGAGAGAGAGAGAGAGAAAGAGAAGAGAGAGGGGGGGGGGACTCGCAAAATCGTTATGACACGATTGCAAACAAACCACAGCACCGGCGGGGACTAAACTCGTGTCCTGGAATTTTATGACTCACTCGCCACAAGTTTAATCCCCGCCCGTGGTATGGTTTGTGAGAGCGTGAGGAGATTTGTCAGGCAAGAGAAGGATGGGGGGGCTGTCAGGCAAGAGAGTGGGGAGGGGGTCTGTCAGGCATGAGAGTGGGGAGGGGTCTGTCAGGCAAGAGAGTGGGAGGGGGGCTGTCAGGCAAGAGTGGAGGGTCTCTGTCAGGAAAAAGAGTAGGGTCTGTCAAGAAAGAGAGAGTGGGGTCAGTCAGAAAGGAAAGTGGAGTCACTCAAGCAGGAAAGCAAACACTGTGATCTCACACAGGAAACATCAGACTTGTAGGTCACGACTAAAGCACTAAGGACAGGTTGCCTTTTCTAACCTTTCTGGACCTCCAGTCAGCCTGTCATTGTTTACTGAGAAAGTTGTTTAGGGTTAAAGTCGAGGATGAGAGTATGTGATGTGCGGTTACTCACTCAGTGTGGCCGGGGGGGGGACAAGACTGTGTGTAGAGTAGTACTGTGTGAGGACAGTACTGTGTGAGGACAGTACTGTGTGAGGACAGGACAGTGTGGAACACGACTGTCTGGAACAGGACTGTGTCACAAACGTATTTCCTTACTAGTTTTCGCCAGTTCAGCAAAAGTTGGAGGCTCGATCCTACGAGCTCTAATCCCTAGGCAGAAATTCCTAGCAACTCAGTAACACAGAAAAATACATGAAGGTGTATAGAGAGAAACTTCTAGAAGAAAGGAGGCCTACGGCACAAGAAAAGTGACAGAGAAAGATGGAAGATATAAAAATATTGAAAGGGCTTTACTGCAAACAGAAGAGAAATTGTAAAAAAAATAGCTCCTGATGACGCACGAACATGTGTGAAAGATCTTGGACTGAAGACTTCCATTCCCCCCCCCAATCTCCCGTGACTTGTCCTGCATTGTTAAGATCGCCTGTCTGCGATTGCATTGCAAACCTGTTGACGTGGTGAATTTGCAATATATAACAGAAATGAAAATAAAGAAGAAGAATGGATAAATAAGAAATAAGAATGCAAATGAGATAATGAGATGAGTGTTGAGAAAGATTCATAACAACACTTGTAGTGTTGCTTTGACACGCTTGTTGCAACACCTGTGGTATGACCCAGGAGCTGTATGACAAACAGTGCCTGGGCAATAAGAGGCAATCAGTTCACTATAACCAGTGTGTGTTACAAGCATCATGGTACAGTCTTTGACAAAGACTGGTCCAGTCTAGTACAAGTCTCCAGGTAAGGAAGGAGGTCCAGACATTGTGTAAACATTGATTAGAATTTGAGTAATGATTTAGAAAAACCGACGAGATGATGAATAAGACACTTGTGCAACACCTGGGAATCTTTATCCCCAAGTGTTGCATTTAAAGACTCTCAAAATGTTGCATTTGAAGATTGAGTGTTGCATTTGAAAATTCCCAAGTGTTTTGCATTTGAAGATTCCTCAAATGTTGCATAAGTGTCTTATTCAACATTAATTTGAGTCTCTCAGGAGTGTCTAGGGAGACTCAATCATTGATTCAGACACATATAAGAGTTAGTCCTCTATGGAAGCTTTGATACCGTCCCAAAGCTGGAGAAATGTTGTCTAATAAAACACTTCTCGGTTTGGATTCACTTCTTGTCGGTTTTCTTATCCACTTCGCACGCTATACAAGGACGGTATGTGGAAGACTGGTTGTATCTTGTAGACAGTTAGGGAACTACACTGTCAGGTCGTATCTTGTAGACAGGGAACTACACTGTCAGGTCGTATCTTGTAGACAGGGAACTACACTGTCAGGTCGTATCTTGTAGACAGGGAACTACACTGTCAAGTCGTATCTTGTAGACAGGGAACTACACTGTCAAGTCGTATCTTGTAGACAGGGACTACACTGTTAGGTTGTATCTTGTAGACAGGGACTACACTGTCAGGTCGTATCTTGTAGACAGGGACTACACTGTTAGGTTGTATCTTGTAGACAGGGACTACACTGTCAGGTCGTATCTTGTAGACAGGGAACTACACTGTCAGGTCGTATCTTGTAGACAGGGACTACACTGTTAGGTTGTATCTTGTAGACAGGGACTACACTGTCAGGTCGTATCTTGTAGACAGGGACTACACTGTTAGGTTGTATCTTGTAGACAGGGACTACACTGTTAGGTTGTATCTTGTAGACAGGGACTACACTGTCAGGTCGTATCTTGTAGACAGGGACTACACTGTTAGGTTGTATCTTGTAGACAGGGACTACACTGTTAGGTTGTATCTTGTAGACAGGGAACTACACTGTCAGGTCGTATCTTGTAGACAGGGACTACACTGTCAGGTCGTATCTTGTAGACAGGGACTACACTGTCAGGTCGTATCTTGTAGACAGGGAACAACACTGTTAGGTTGTATCTTGTAGACAGGGACTACACTGTTAGGTTGTATCATGTAAATAGGGAGCAACACTCGTCTTTGTATCTAATAGACAGGGAACAACACTGCTGGGTTGTATCTTATAGACCGTTATTAAGAAGCAACACTGCTGGGTTGTAGGTTATAGACCATTAAGAAGCAACACTGCTGGGTTGTAGGTTATAGACCGTTAAGAAGCAACACTGCTGGGTTGTATCTTATAGACCGTTAAGAAGCAACACTGCTGGGTTGTAGGTTATAGACCGTTAAGAAGCAACACTGCTGGGTTGTAGGTTATAGACCGTTAAGAAGCAACACTGCTGGGTTGTAGGTTATAGACCGTTAAGAAGCAACACTGCTGGGTTGTAGGTTATAGACCGTTAAGAAGCAACACTGCTGGGTTGTAGGTTATAGACCGTTAAGAAGCAACACTGCTGGGTTGTAGGTTATAGACAATTAAGGTGTTTAGATCACTTCCCTTTTAGTTGAAGGACGTAAAAATCCTTGGATCATTTAGTCTAGATTTATATAACTGTGAAAATGCAATGAATCCTTATCAGTATTTAAATAATCCTATAAAGAGACTGAAACAAAAACAAAAAAATATTAAGCTGAATATTTTGACCTCTACGATCCTCTTCACCACATCTGCTGAAGAGGACCTCAAGTAAGGGTCGAAATACACAGTGCTTAAAATTTCGTGTTTGTCTTAACGGATAATTGGATGCCTTTTAACAATTATCCTGGATGTCAACTTCTGAATACTTATTGTCTTAGTCTCATTAATACTCCCTTACAAGCAATTATAATACCCCCTCTCCCTTAAAAGTGCTTTTAATACCCTCTTCCCTTAAAAGTGCCTTTAATACCCCCTCCCTTAAAAGTGCCTTTAATACCCCCCTCCCCTTACAAGTACCTTTCAACCCCCAGCATTACAAAATCCTCCCCAGTACCCACCACAACCTTATAAATCCTCCCCCAGCAATCGATATCATTCCTCCCCTCCCCCCAAAATATTGCCAATGAACATCCTCCCCCTAACCATGCAAAAAAAAAAAAAAAAAAAAAAAAAACAGGCTCATCCCCCCCTCCCACCGAAAGCTTACACAAGCTTCACCGGTTATACAATGCACACCTGCAACGTGCAGAGTGCAGATGTGGCACCTCTGTCAAATTGCGCCTTTATGTAAGTGGCTAAAATGCTAAGCGTCACCTTTGTACTCACGTTTTTTGCACTAATCTATATTTCTACAGGTACATGATGCAACTTATACAGACCATAGCTAACACCAATGACTCAATTTCAGGGCAAACTGTTCTGAAACCGGGTTCATTATTTTGAAACGTCCTATAAAAAGTCCCTTGTTATGCAGAGCATTTCGGGCAAATTAGGTCAATTTTAACCCCAGGATGCGACCCACACCAGTCAATTAACATCTAGGTACTTATTTTACTGCTAGGTGAACAGGGACAGCAGGTGTCTTAAGGAAACACGTCTAGTGTTTCCACCCGTACCGGGGATCGAATCACGGAGCTCAGTGTGTGAGATGAGTGCGCTACCAGTCGAGCTACGGGACACCCGCAGTGTGCAAAATGAGCTTTATTGGGGGCGATGGTTACCTCAGGCAAGAGCTTTTACCAAGTACTAAGCTCTCTTAATACCTAAGCTCTCTCAGTATCTAAGCTCTATCAAAGTCTTAAACTCTCTCAGTACCAAAGCTCTCTCAGTACCAGTGCTCTATCAGTATCAAAGCTCTCTCAGTACCAAAGCTCTCTCAGTACCAGTGCTCTATCAGTACCAAAGCTCTATCAGTACCTAAGCTCTATCAGTACCTAAGCTTAATTAAGTATAATCTGAGCGAAACGTTGCATCTCATATCTCCTCGGCTCTCCAGCTCTTGGGTATCTTTACTGTGGAAACGTTTCGCCACACAGTGGCTTCATCAGTCCAATACAAAGAAGAGTGGTGAAGATGGAAAGGAGTTTGAGGTAATCAGTCCCTCAGTCTGGAGTCGATGTGTTCAGTCCATCAGTCTTGATTGATTCCAGACTGAGGTGACTGATTACCTCACACTCCTTTTTTTCTTCAGTTCTTTATGTTGGACTGATGAAGCCACTGTGTGGAGAAACGTTTCCTCAGTACAAGTTAGGTATAAGGCTACAGATGCAACTAAAAACGTTACATTACTTACATCTGTTCTTTTAGCTTACGAAGGCAACCTCTTACAGGGGCCCGGCTCGTCAACACCCCAATCTGGGCCCCTCTTCCAGAATTCATGGTCTTCCCCGCTAAACCGGGTCCCTGGAGCAAGTGTAGGTAGGTTCGCTGTGTATCAAGACTAGTCCTTGACGAAAGCCAGACTATAATTTATGAGCTGTGGAAACCGGTCACGAATTTACAGAGACAAGACCAGTTTCGGACTTGGAGAGACCAAATCCCACTCTTGGAAATTAAGTTTTGATTTAAAAGGATAATGGAAATGTTTGCTGAACAGTGATGATGCAACAGTCTCAAGTTATTAAGCAAAAACCTAAGAACATGTGAAGAGGAACATGAGGTAATCAGTCCCTAGTCCTGAGTCGATGTGTTATCAAAGTCTTGATTGATCCAATAGGTGACTGAATTACCTCAACACCCAGTGTTACCTTCAGTGATTTTCAGTTGATGATAAGGCACCAGTGTGAACGAGGAAACGTTAACCCAGGACACATTTGATAAGGCTACCAGATGACAACAAAAACTTTACATACTCAATACTGTTAACCTTAGCTACGGAAGGCAACCTTAGCAGGGGCCCGCTCAGGTCCATAAACCCACAACTGGGCCCGCTTCCAGAAACCAGGTCTTCCCAGCTGAAACCGGGTCCTGCCGGATAAGTGTACGGATTCATGTGTATCCCAGGACACTAGTACCTTGACACGGAAAGCCAGGACTATAATTATGAACAGTGGAAATAAACCGGCACGAATTACAGGGACACAGACCCAGTGACTTGGGAGACCAGTGACCCCAGGCATCATGAAAAAAGGGTGATAAAAGGATAATGGAATGTATCGTGGAAATAGGAATACATGGAAACAGGGTCTGTGTAGTAGGGATTGAAAGCTTAAAACCTTAAGGAACATAAGATGAAACAGGAAACAGAGAAACCTATGGATACAGGCCCAGGATCGTACCAAACATAATTACTCTTATCCCAATACATAACCCAATAATTAAAACCCAGGGACCAACCGGACACCAGTGAAACCCAGGGATACCAGTGAACCCAGGGATACAACCAGTGAAAACCAGGAGGAAACCGGAGCAGTGAAACCCAGGGATCAACAGTGAACCCCAGGAATCCATGTGTGAGGCCAGGGAATGATCTGTGCTCCAGTTGAATAACCAGGATGCCCCAACCCCCAGGGCTGTAAACCCAGGGTTACGTGAAAACCAATAACAGTGAAACCCAGGGATACAGTGAAACCCAGGAACCATGAAACCAGGAGAACCAGTGAAACCCACGGATACCAGTGAAACTCAGGGACACCAATGAATCCCAGGGACACCATTGAAACCTAGGGACAACAGTGAAACCCAGGGATAACAGAGAAACCCAGGGATAACAGTGAAACCCAGGGATACCAGTGAAACTCAGGGATACCAGTGAAACCCAGGGATACTAGTGAAACCCAGGGACACCAGTGAAACCCAGGGACACCAGTGAAATCCAGGGACACCAGTGAAATCCAGGGACACCAGTGAAACCCAGGGACACCAGTGAAACCCAGGGACACCAGTGACACCCAGGGATAACAGTAAAACCCAGGGATACCAGTGAAAGCCAGGGACACCAGTGAAAGCCAGGGAGACCAGTGACACCAGGGATAACAGTGAAACCCAGGGATAACAGTGAAACCCAGGAATACCAGTGAAACCTAGGAATACCAGTGAAACCCAAGGATACCAGTGAAACCCAGGGACACCAATGAAACTCAGGGACACCATTAAAACCTAGGGACACCAATGAAATCCAGGGACACCAGTGACACCCAGGGATAACAGAGAAACCCAGGGATAACAGTGAAACCCAGGGATACCAGTGAAACCCAGGGATACCAGTGAAACCCAGGGATACCAGTGAAACCCAGGGACACCAATGAAACCCAGGGATACCAGTAAAACCCAGGGATACCAGTGAAACCCAGGGATACCAGTGAAACCCAGGGATACCAGTGAAACCCAGGGATACCAGTAAAACCCAGGGATACCAGTGAAACCCATGGATACCAGTGAAACCCAGGGATACCAGTGAAACCCAGGGATACCAGTGAAACCCAGGGACACCATGAAACCCAGGGACACCACTGACACCCAGGGACACCAGTCAAACTCCACCTTGAGTAGTTTTAAATTTAGATTAGATAAACACGATCTGAGTGAGACTTGCAGATCAAAGTTTTTTCCTTGGGTAATATTGGGTTGAGGAATTATTTTTGTTAGTGGGTTTGAGAAGAACCTGCCTTGTATGAGCCAGTAGGCTTCCTGCAGTGTTAGTCATTTCTTAGCATGTTTGTTGAATAAGTTGTAGCAGCCATCGATGTAGACACGCTAAAATTATGAATAATTAGACCCATGTGTAGCATTTAGGAATCTTTACTGAGGAAACGTCTCGCTACACAGCGGCTTCATCAGTCCAAATGAGAAGTGGTAGAGTTTGAAGTAATCAGTCCCTCAACCTGGAATCGATGTGTTCAGTCTACCAGTCTTGAAGAATGTACTTTCAAGATGATGGACTGAACACATCAATTCCAGGTTGAGGGACTGATTACCTCAAACTCATCCTCTTTTTTTTCTACCGTTCTTCCTTGGACTGAAGAAGCCACTGGCGAGCGAAACGCTTCCCTAATAAAGATATCCAAATGTTGTACATGTCGAATTATAACACATGACATAACCTAACATGACATGACATGACATAACCTAATCTAACATGGCATGACATAACCTAACCTAACATGATATGACATAACCTAACATGACATGACATAACCTGATCTATCATGACATGACATAGACTAATCTAACATGACATAACCTAATCTATCATGACATGACATAACCTAATCTAATATGACATGACATACCCTAACCTAACATGACATGACATAACCTAATCTATCATGACATGACGTAACCTAACCTAACATGACATGACATAACCTAATCTATCATGACATGACATAACCTGATCTAACACGACATGACATAACCTAACCTAACATGACATGACATAACCTAACATGACATAACTTAATCTATCATACATGACATAACCTAATCTAACATGACATGACATAACCTAATCTATCATGACATGACATAACCTAATCTATCATGACATGACATAACCTAACTAATACCACACCGACATCACCTAACCTACTACCCACACCACCTTTCATCACCACCGTACACACCATCACCACACCACCGTCACACCACCACCATCACCACCACCACCACCGTCACCACCACCATCACCATCACCACCACCACACACCATCACCACCACCGCTCACCATCACCACCCACCACCACCGTCACACCACCACGTCATCACCACCACCACCACCACCACCACCCACCACCCCACCACCGTCACATCACCACCACCACCACCCACCACCACCCGTCACCATCACCACCACACCACCACCGTCACCACCACCGTACCACCACGTCACCACCACCACCACCACCAGCACCGTCACACACCACCACCACCACCACCACCACCGTCACCATCACCACCACCACCACCACCACCACACACGTCACCATCACCACCACACCACCGTCACCACCACCACCACCACCACCGTCACCATCACCATCACCACCACCACCACCGTCACCACCACCACCACCACCACCCACCACCATCACCACCACCACCACCACCGCCGCTCTTCTAAAGTAATTGCTTGTGATTTTCCATTTAATCAACTATTATAGTGTTCTCTCGACCACACTGCAATTATTACTACTACCAGTTCTAATAATGAGAAGAGCGCTAAACCAGTAGTGCCATACAGTGCCTGTAGTAGTAGTAATAGTAGTACTAGTGTATTATTATGACTCCATTCACAAATAAAAACATTAGCATTACGGGTGACGGAATCCTACCCAAGGTCACCTTGTCCTTACTTTCCCCCGAGGTCAAGGAGGATCCTGGATCCTGCTGCCTGGACTCCACTGGGAAAACCCAGGGTGCTATCTTTTGTAACTGGTATAGCCTCATAACAGCAACTTAGTCTTATATAACAGGAACTTAGTCTTATATAATAGCACCTTAGTCTCATATATAAGCACTCACATAACTGGCGCCCCGGTTATGTGGGTTACGTAGCTAACTTATGGTAGCTCATTTGACTCGCAACCGAATGACCCGGGTGTGTTTCTGGGCGGGTCGAGATGAATGGGCAGGTCTCCGTATGCGTGTTGTCCTGGTAACCTGGAAGTAAATAGGTACCTGGGTATGTTGAAAATGGTATACAGTACTGACAAGCTGATAATTACGACACGTGCAACAACTGGGTGTTTTATTGTTCAATCGTTTCGCGTACACCGTAGACTTCTTCAGTCAAATACAGAGGTAACAAGTGTAGTGGTGAAATGAAGATAATGTAATCTATCCATCAACCTTAGAGAAATAGTACTTGAGGTGGTCAGTCACTCAGTCTGGAGAAGAGTTCAGTTGAGCTCAGTCTGGAGAAGAGTTAAGTTGAACTCAGTCTGGAGAAGAGTTAAGTTGAACTCAGTCTGGAGAAGAGTTAAGTTGAACTCAGTCTGGAGAAGAGTTAAGTTGAACTCAGTCTGGAGAAGAGTAACTACGTAACTCACATAACCGGGGCGCCGGTTATGTGAGTGCTGTTATACAAGACTAAGGTGCTGTTATATGAGGCTATACCAGGTACAAAAGGTAGCACCCTGGGTTTACCCAGTGGAGTCCAGACAGCAAAATCCAGGATTGTTCTTGACCTCGGTGGGAAAGGACAGTCAATGTGACCTTGGGTAGGACTCCATCACCAGTAATGCTTTTGTTTTTATTTGCGAATGGAAAGTCATAATAAAACAGTAGTACTACTATTAATACTACTATTTCTACTACTACCCCTACTACCAATAATAACTTTTCTACTACTAATAATACTATTTCCACTACTACTGCTCCTAGTACTAGTTCTCCAAGGTTGATGGACTGATTATATCTTTATTTTACCACTACACACTTGTTACCTCTGTATTTGACTGAAGACGCCTACTATGTAGGCGAGACGTTTCAACAAAGTTACCTAACTGTTGCACAGGTGTCTTAATCATCAGGTACCTGGGTGTTAGTCTACTGTTGTGGGTGGCGTCCTGGGCGGTGGTATCATCCCTTAGAGTTAAACTCCAAAAACGAGCTGAAATGTATTTGAGGTTAGATGACAGATTTTAGACAAATTGGGGTAAAAAAAATCTGTTCTCAGATTGGATAGAGAGCAAGGTAGACGCATATTGCAGTTAATACGAAATCCAAAATGACTGTGATCATTCACTCTGTTACTCTAATTGTGTTTACTTGTTAAGCGCGTGGTTAGAGAGGTATTGCATCAATTGTCAGTGATTCTTGGCTTTCTCCAGCGCTGGTAGCCCAGAGGTGAAGTGCCCGGATCACACCCCGAAAGGACCAGAGTTTTGAATCTTTGGGTAAAGATAATTCGAAGTGCTAAGCCCGTAAGGGTCATAGTGGTGTGGTGGGATGTGCGATGGTTAGGGGTGAAGGGGAGAGGGTGCTCGAAGTTAGGGGTTAGTGGGGATGAGGTGGTACTGCAAGAGTGAAATTTAAGTCAATGTTGGCACAGTAGGTTAGTCGAAGGGAGTGTGTGTGTGTGTGTGTCAGAGGCGGGACTTTCAGTGAGGAGGCTAGTGAGAGTGTTGGCAGTGTAGACACTGGAAGCGAATTTTGTGTGCCATTTCATATACAGGACAATTTATGTTCAGTTGAGTGCCACCTGACAGTCCTCGCAGTGTGGTGCCGCTCGTTTCTCAGTGTGGTATGTGAGTTGCAGTCTCCCAACGGGTAAACGTGTGAGAGTGCAGTCTCCCAAAAATTCAGTGGTAGGAAGAAGACCAGAATCCTAAAAGTGGCTCGATAGAAAACAATTCGCTCAGGACCAACGATGTTGTCAGTGGGTGCAGGGTTGATGACAGAGTTTAATTTCTTTATTATGCACCCCATACCCATCCTGTGATAGTAATCAAAACATAGAGGTACATAATGGACAAAGGGACTGGGCTGTAAAGTTTTGATATCTGAACAAGTTAGTGGTAATGAACTGTTTACATGTTTATATCTGGTTATAACTGTAAAAGTTATTTATGCAGACATGAATTGGGTCACACACACGCAAAAACAATATTGAGAGAATACCGAAAAATGGTCCAAGAAAGGAAGAATTCAATGGGAAATTGGCAGGCCCTGAATAGCTGACCGAGAGGCTGAATCTGCTTGATCATGGCCCTGAATACTAACCTGGTCCCAGCAAAATACAGTTGGGAAGATTTTCAAATACTTGCCACCCATGTTTACCTATCAGTAGATACCTCAAAAATTGGTCAACTGTTGTGAGTGATTTCATCGGTGAGAAGCTAAGAAATGCAACGAAACGACTCACGAAATCGTAATGACACGATTGCAAACAAACCATACTACGGGTGGGGTTACAACCTGCGATCAGAGAGTCTCAAAACTCCAGACCGTCGCGTTAGCCACTGGGCCAGCTAGCCACAATAAGATAAGATCAATGAATCTTATTGTGGCTAGCTGGCCCAGTGGCTAACGCGACGGTCTGGAGTTTTGAGACTCTCTGATCGCGGGTTCTATCCCCACCCGTGGTATGGTTTAAATGCAACAAAAATAAGCCACACTCCGCTGGCCTTTCATGGGTAATCCTGGACTATTAACCTTCTAACATAAGATTTTTTTGTGCTTTGTTTTGCCTTCTGAAACCTATGTGACACCTGTATTAGTTTTACAGAGATTTTGTTGGCGTGTCCTGTGTGTGACTATCCAAGTTATTAAGAAGTGGCTGTGGTCTTGAATTATAAAGAAGCGGCCGGGGAAAGGTTACCCTACAAAGAAAACACTTTACCATCATTCAGCCAATCACTGTCTTACAAGAAACGCTGACATCGTAGTTCAGATGACCCTCTAAACAGAAACGCACCCCCCCCCTCAGCACCCTTCCTGGAATTGTACTATCCCACCTCCAGGACTCAAGTCCGGCTAACCAGTTTCCCTGAATACCTTGATAAATATTACTTTGCTCACACTCCAACAGCACGTCGAATCCTAAAATAAACCACTTGCCTCCACTCAATCCAATACTCTTATGTCTATAGAAATATTTTTTTGATGTGCTGTGGTCGTATGCCAGTGTAACCTCTCTGAAGAACCTGCCTGGGATGATACAGTCACTTTTGCAAGTATAACTCTGGTAAAATTAATGGTAACAAGACAGCGTCATCGGTGACATTGTTGGGGGTGACAGGGGTTGCTTCTCAGATTTCATCAGTGTCTGTCAGCGAGGGTGTCAACTATTAGTGTCTGACAGCGAGGGTGTCAACTATCAGTGTCTGTCAGCGAGGGTGTCAACTATCAGTATCTGTCAGCGAGGGTGTCATCAATGTCCGACAGCGAGGGTGTCAACTATCAGTGTCTGACAGCGAGGGTGTCAGCTATCAGTGTCTGACAGCGAGGCTGTCAACTGTGTCTGACAGCGAGGCTGTCAACTATCTGTGTCTGTCAGCGAGGGTGTCAACTATCAGTGTCTGTCAGCGAGGGTGTCAACTATCAGTGTCTGACAGCGAGGGTGTCAACTAACAGTGTCTGTCAGCGAGGGTGTCAACTATCAGTGTCTGTCAGCGAGGGTGTCAACTATCAGTGTCTGTCAGCGAAGGTGTCAACTATCAGTATCTGTCAGCGAGGGTGTCATCAGTATCTGTCAGCGAGGGTGTCAACTATCAGTGTCTGACAGCGAGGGTGTCAACTATCAGTGTCTGACAGCGAGGCTGTCATCAGTGTCTGACAGCGAGGCTGTCAACTATCAGTGTCTGACAGCGAGGCTGTCAACTATCAGTGTCTGACAGCGAGGCTGTCAACTATCAGTGTCTGACAGCGAGGCTGTCAACTATCAGTGTCTGACAGCGAGGCTGTCAACTCTGGGGGATCATTCTGATTGCCTCATCTGTTCTAAGATAATGATCATAATAATAATAATAATGATCCAAGGCACTGGAGTCACCTGCACATTCCTTGGATCAAAAATAATTGCCTCACATTTTTTGAGTTTTATATTTCCATAATAATTTTTTATGACCTCTGCCCAAGGTTCCTCCACGACCATAAAAAATAGTTACGTATTTATTTATTAATTTATTACAAGGTTCATTATAAATTAGTTTGTATTCAAGGTTGTCGTTAGAAATCTAGAAATCGTCTTTTGTTTTTCCCTGAATTTTAACCCGTTTAAAGACATATTGTACAGAGAAACCCCTTAAATTTTCCGTATTAATGAATAAAGAACAATACGGTGACTAGTTAATGGTCGAAGTCCGACCGAAACGTCGTCAGATGTTTCTTTATGTGTGGGTTATTTGCGTATTCTCAGTATTAATAAACCAGGTTGTGTACGCAGCTTCAAGAAAAAGTGGAGACATTCTGGATATAATTTTGTTTTCTTGAGCACTTTGTGATGAATATTTGTGCTTGGGTACCCTGAATTTTTTTTTTACTTAGAAAGTATAAGGTAGCATTTTAAACTGTTTTTTAACCATCCAATCACAATATATTTGTTACGATAGACAGCATGTGTAGTGGCAAATTTAATCACCTCTGTTAATGATACTAATAAAACTATTTAGTTTTGTGTACGATACAACTCTGTTGAGGTGTTCTCAAGACAATACACGAGCGCCCTGTGCATTACACATGTAGGTTTTGTCGATATTAAAGTATTTGAATAGAACAATGGCGGCAAAATCAACATGATTGCTGTGTTAAATGAATGCATTTGGGTTACAGGCTCTTTATGTACATGTAGGTTGTGTTTGTGAGATGCATTCTTGAGCAGCTCACTGTGTGTTTCCACGGGGAGTGTGGTGCGCGCACAAGAAGCCTTCTCCAGGAGGGCAGTCTCGTCCCTCAGAGGATGGGGGATTCTTGCAGGGTCACAACACTCTTCGTCCAGATCATAGCCTGGTGGATAGCTGGTCAAACGTGGTGTCCTGCGTAGACTGGATGTTTTCCATCGATTTGGACTTTTTTTTGAGGAATATATCTATTTGTCTCGTTGATAGAGTGCTGGGTTTTGGTCTTGTAGTAGAGGACAACTGAGTAGTGTTCAATGTGTTTGAAGAAGTTGTCCACGTCCAGCTCATAGGATGGAGTGACTGCGACTTAGGAAAAATCTTCTGTGAATTGGGGTTATGACTCTTACCCTTCCAGTGCAGTATCAGAGCCCGCGAAGCTGTGGAGGACTGGTAAGGCTTGGGCTTGTTCTTGTAGTCTACGAGCGACGGCACAGGCATGGAAATGTGTGAAATTTTTCCACTACCGAAGGCGACGTGTATGTTTGCAGCTAGACACACTAACAGGAAAGGATGACAAATCACACTTTCATCCACCATGCAAGTATTTCAGAATTATGGCGTTCGCTTCCTGGGGTTGCATATGAACATTATCTAACCTCTTCCTCCAGACAACACTCTGGCCGGAAGTGATGTAAGTCACCTTCGCAGGTGGAAAGACGCAGATGTGATACTAACGAATTTTGCAGAGGCGTTCGACAAATGTACTCATGCAGTGATTGCACACAAAATGAGGGCCACAGAGATCAAAAAGAAGGTAAGATTGTTTCAGGTTTCTGAGAGAAAACAGATTAGTAGTAAACAGAGCAGAATCCAGTATTAGCGTGATAAAAAGTTCAGTCCCCAAGACACTGTCCTGGTGCCTCTACTGTTTTTTTTTATCCTTGTAGCAGACATAGATAAAAAAAACACTCTCCACAGTTTTGTATCATCATTTTCAGATGCCACCAAAATAAACACGAAAAATTGAAAAACTACAGGAAGATACAAATAGGATTTTCCAGAGGGCAGTGGAGAACAATATTACGTTAAATAGTGATAAATTCCAGCTGCTTAGGTATGGAAAGAATGAAGAACTCAAATGGAACATTGTATACAAAACTCAAGAGGATCATCAAATAGAATGAATGGAACGCATGAAAGACCTGGGGGTAATTATGTCGGCTAAACTTTCAAGGAAAACAATAAAACCAATATCACGACAGCCAGGAAAATGACGATGGATAATGAAAACTTTCAAAACAAGGTAAATAGTGCCAATGGTGACACTTTTCAAATCACTTGTGCTCTCTCATTTAAAGTATTGTTCAGTATTGACGGCCCTGTTCAAGGTAGAAGAGATATTAGAGCTGGAACAGATACAGATCATTTACGGCCCACATAGAGCCAACAAAACATTTAAATTACTGGGAACACATCAACATCCTAAACATGTGCTCACTGGAGCAGAAGAGAGATGCATGTTAATATATATACGTGGAAGGTACTTGAGGGCCTTGTGTAATATCTGCAGATATGGGAGGAAGTGCGAATTAAAGCCAGTGAAAAGTAGGGGTGCAGTGGGTACAGTCAGAGAACAGTGTATCAACGTCTGTGGATCCAGACCATTCAATATCTTACCAGAAGATGTAAGAAAAACTGATGGAACAAGTGTAGAAGTCTTCAAGAGGAAACTGGACAAGTACTTTCACCAGGTGCCAGATCAACCAGTCTGTGAAGGATATGTGGGGCAGCGGGGTGCCACTAGCAACAGCCTGGCAGACCAGGCAAACACCAGATGAGCCTGGCCTAAGGCCGGGCTCCGGAAGAGAAAAAAAAAAACTCTCGAAACTCGCCAAATACATATCAAAGGTTGCTGGAGAGGAAGTGATAAATATTCCGCTTTTTTTTAATGCCTCAAGCAGTCCTCTGATGTTGGATTTTTTTTTCTGATCAGTTATCTTTGTGAAATACTTATGCTCGTTTATTCTGTCTTAGTGACTCGTACTGCTGGTGAGGCACCTCACCATGAAGACAAACTCTCGATGAAAATTGATGAAGTTATCAAGTTGTTCTCAAAGAAATAAATGTAGCTGATTACTGATGGACTGATTACATCACCTTTCCTTCGCAACTACGCCAGCTGCCTCTGATTTAATCTCTGTATTTGACTGAAGAAGCCTACTGCGTAGGTAGGAAACCTTCCAGTCAGTGATAAAGATACCTAACTGTTGCACATGAGTCTTATTCTTCAACTTATCGAAATTGATATACCATTTTTAACAAATATAACTGTAACTGCATTTGTAAGTATTACCTCACAGCAAGTCTTGAGTTACACGGGCACTACCGTCTATGATGATATAATCAATACACTATAATTTTGATAAACATTACTGATAATATAGATAATTATTAGAAATACAAAGATATTCAAAAGAATGCCCTATATGTTGATGATATACATAAGAACATAAGAAAGAAGGAACACTGCAACAGGCCTACTGACCCATGTGGAGCAGATCCATGTCACCCCCCCCCCCCCGGAATAGTCCAATGACCCACCCAGTCTGGTCACCTCCACTCAAGGAAGGAGCACGGCACCAGACCCAGCAGCACAAGCTAGTCAGGTCCAACTCACACCCACCCACACCCTCTCATGCATTTATCTAACCTATTTTTAAAACTACACAACGTTTTAGCTTCTATAACTGTGCTTGGGAGTTTTTTCCACTCATCCACAACTCTATTACCAAACCAGTGATTTCCTATATCCTTCTTGAATCTGAATTTTTCCAACTTGAAACCATTGCTGCGAGTCCTGTCTTGGCTGGAAATTTTAAGCACGCTATTTACATCCCCTTTATTTATTCCTGTTTTCCATTTATACACCTCGATCATATCCCCCCTAATTCTACGCCTTTCGAGAGAGTGCAGATTCAGGCCCTCAGTCTATCCTCATAGGGAAGATTTCTGATACATGGATCAACTTTGTCATCCTCCTCTGTACGTTTTCCAGAGCATTTATATCCATTCTGTAATATGGTGACCAGAACTGAGCAGCATAGTCTAAATGAGGCCTAACCAAGGATATATAGAATTGAAGAACAACTGACGACTTCTATTATTTATACTTCGAGATATGAAGCCAAGAATTCTGTTAGCTTTATTGCGAACACTAATGCACTGTTGTCTTGGTTTAGATTACTGCTAACCAGAACTCCTAAATCTTTTTCGCAATCAGTAGTACTAAGAGCTACATTATTTAATTTATATGTGGCATGGTTATTTACCTGTCCAACATTTAGAACTTTGCATTTGTCAATATTAAACTGCATCTGCCACTTCTCCGACCATTGCATCAGTATTCAAATCATCCTGGAGTGCTCTAGTGTCCTCATTAGAATGAATTGGACGGCAATTAATACTAATATATATATGATAATTGTTGCTGTTTTCAAAAAGTGAGCTAAGCCCGAATGGGTTATACATCAATCGTTTACTGATGAGGTTGGTGACCTGATAAAGCTCACCTTGGTGACCTGATAAAGCTCACCTTGATGACCTGATAAAGCTCACCTTGGTGACCCGATAAAGCTCACCTTAGTGACCCGATAAAGCTCACCTTGGTGACCCGATAAAGCTCACCTTGGTGACCCGATAAAGCTCACCTTAGTGACCCGATAAAGCTCACCTTGGTGACCCGATAAAACTCAAACACTAGGGGGAAAAAATCGCTAGAATTATGATTTGGCAAGCAATGTTCTACTCTACCAGTTTCCAATCCAATTGGATAAAATTATATTGATGTAGCCCAGCCAAATGTTTTTTTTCTTGGATTTGGCCTCAGTTGACTCTTATATCATTATGCAACACTGGCCCCAACATTGTCCCTAAACAGATACCAACATTTGCAACAACAAAATTATGTTTATGTAGGACCTTAACTAAGTCGGCTTAAATTTCGAATTGTATGTCAAATGCAAATTGTTTCGGCCACGGTATTGTGAGCTATTATTGCATGGCTGTCCTTGTAGGTTTAGCACTTCTGAGTGTCATAATTGCATAGCTGTGGCCTGAGTGGGTCATGGATAGGTCTATGGAGGTCGCTTGGTTAATGGGGTTGAAAGCCTATCGACTATACTAGTGTCATTTAGGCTACATGTAACATTTTTTCCCACAAGACAAAAATACTTCAGTGCCTATAATAAGGGTTTAAGTAAGCTCTTGGCATGTGGACATAGATAAATACACCACTCGGTATATATATCTTGTGCTACATAGGTCTAGACGTTTAGGCCTAAATGGTATTGTGTATGTACAATTATCTGAAATACAGTTATTATTATTACTGCTACTCAGTCTAAATTAGCATTAATTGCAGTTACTGTTATTTAACATTCGTAAACATTCCTTTGATTAATTAACACGTGATCAAAAACACTTTAATGTGGCAAGTGTCTTGTCAAGTGCTCATGATCCACTTGCAAATTGTCAACGTCAAGGCTAGGCTAGATTACAGTGAATTAACCTTCATTTACGTACGAATATGATCTGCATTTTACTGTCTCTAAGAACGTTGGTTACTCCAGACAGCATAATGCTGTTCTTTACGACCTGTTAGGGTGTTAGGGTGCATGATGATTTTATCAGTATAAGGCCTCACGACTTGTTAGGGTGCATGATGATTTTATCAGTACAAGGCCTCACGACTTGTTAGGGTGCATGATGATTTTATCAGTACAAGGCCTCACGACTTGTTAGGGTGCATGATGATTTTATCAGTATAAGGCCTCACGACTTGTTAGGGTGCATGATGATTTTATCAGCATAAGGCCTCACGACTTGTTAGGTGTTGGCATGATGATTTTTATCAGCATAAGGCCTCACGACTTGTTAGGGTGCATGATGATTTTATCAGCATAAGGCCTCACGACCTGTTAGGGTGCGTGTTGATTTTATCAGTATAAGGCCTCACGACCTGTTAGGGTGCGTGATGATTTTATCAGTATAAGGCCTCACGACCTGTTAGGGTGCGTGATGATTTTATCAGTATAAGGCCTCACGACCTGTTAGGGTGCGTGATGATTTTATCAGTATAAGGCCTCACGACCTGTTAGGGTGCGTGATGATTTTATCAGTATAAAACCTCATGACCTGTTAGGGTGCGTGATCGGTTTATCAGTATAAAGCCTCATTACCTGCTAGCGTGCGTGATAGGGTTTATCAGTGGCTTCAAGTCCTGCTAGTGTATGCGGTAACCTTATTAGTGATAAGCTTCACGATGTCGTAGTTTAGGTGGTAAAATACATCTTCATAGTTTACATGGCAGGCCAACAAGTATAAAGTCTTCGTAGTTTATGTGGTAAGCCTACTAGTGTAAAGCCTAACGTCTTCATACAAACTAGCTAGTCTATACGGCATCAGTGAATTTGTTTTTAGCATGTTGAGAGCATTTTGTCGTTTCTTCACGACATACTTATGTGTGTTTTTGTCTGAAGATACATCAAACTCCTGTGCATCCTGCGCCTCACACACCAGAGCTGGGATGGCCAGGGCACCGTAAATAAGACCCACTATATTCCTTCTGTAGAACTCTTTGGTGAGCTCGGCCAGTGTGAAGGGCATGGCCGCCTCCGCCGCCTCCATCACATCCTTGAAGGAGGTGTGATAGGTAGCCAGAAGGTGCTCTAGTTTGTCGTTCCTGTCGGAGGCGACGAGGCTGCTGAATAAGAAGTAGTTGAGGTCAAAGGCGAGTGATGTCTTGCGACACAACTGGAAGTCCAGCAGCATTACTTCTATTGGATCACCCTTGTTGTCATCTCTGAAACATCAATATGATGTAAGGACTTAACCAAATATAATCAACACAGAACACAAGTGCAGCAAATATACTTGCCACTAATCACGTGTGTGTGCAACACCCACACCAGTACCTGCATGTTATAAAGCACACACACACACACACACACACACACACACACACACACACACACACACACACACACACACACACACACACACACACACACACACACACACACACATATTCGCCCGCTTCTCTGTTTACTAAAACCATTAACACATGATATATAAAATTGCAAATACAAGTTGTGTAAATCCTAATTATATTTATTATAACGTTGTATACTCTCCTGCTACTTGATAATTTCTTTTTTTATACACACTCATTAGTAATGGAGATGCACCATTTCACATTTTTAAAGCTTTTTATCTATCCAAAATATTGTTTTCAAGTTCTATCACATTTTTTTTCGCTGTGATCACTGTAAATATTACTTGGTGATGATATTGCTACACCTGCATGATGCTTCGAAATTTAATTTTGGAAATAGGCTTCTTCATACTGTTCAATTGTAAACAATGGGGTGGACAACTGACACTGTACATTATTGGCTAAATTTCTATAAAAAAAAAAAAAAACTCGCCTCGTAACTGTACCAAGTAAGACTCATCTGTGTGCTTCTGGCTATTTTAAACAGGCAAATACAAATGTATGTGTAATCTAATCCTCACTGGAGAGAACAAGCATTAAATATTTTAATTTAAACCTCTGAGAAAGAAGCCGTGGTAGCCATTTAACTTGACAATAACAAGATTGTTTTTGCTTCCTAAAACATACTGGCCAAGACTGAGTGAAGATAAATATACATTAATTACCCTTAATACGGTGATCATCAATTTTAAGTGACGAGATTTTTGCTTGTGTTAGTGGTTGTTTGATACTGTTGCTGGTGGTCGCTGTAACCAAGAAAACTTAAGTTATGATAAGTGGTTTTAAGGGCTCAATAGAGAGGTTAAGCGGTGGTTGGTACAACATAAGTGGCTGATAAAGACTTGAGTCTTGGAGGTGGGCAGTACAGTGCCTGCGCTCTGAAGGGATTTGGTATATTTTCTGTTAGACATCTAAACTGTCGTATATTAAAGTAATTTAACCACTTTGAATAGTTATTTAATTCTAAGTGCTTGTTCGATATACGTACATCTATTGTATGAAGTCCTGGATTTATGTTTAGATTTTGACCGACGCTTTTTCTTTTATATACAGGTGTCTATTGATTAGACAGTTTATTAAGTTTTATAGACTACTACACCAGGATCATTAAGGATGTATATCCACTGTACACCACCAGTCACGGATAGTTTAATTCCTAATACAGGAATTAAGGTCAACTTTGAGTGTGTGTATATACTGAGATACACTCTTCTATAAGTGTATATACACTGCTGTTAAAAGTACATGCACATGAATATTACACTTCTCAGAATATATACAAAGTGAGGTCCATGCATGAGACACAGTCCATCCTGTATATAAGACACTGAGGTCTCAGTGACACCGGAATATACAGAACTCATGTGGTTATTTTATTGCTTCTACGTGGGCTCGTTTGCGACAAATATACATGCAATAACTTTATTACAAAGACAAGTGCTGACCTAAAGAGTAAATTGTTGATCCAGCAATCACCATGGCTGATCACGTCAAAGACAGAGGCTTCGCCTGTTTGGTTTATCAATACTTCTGTGCCCTGGGATGCCAAGGTCCTGAACCACTCACTCATGTCTTCCCTGCCCGCCGCCTCCGCTAGCTCTGAAGCTGTCTGTAGGCTGCCTGATATCAACATATGAAAAGCCTTTTTGGTTTGTTCCGAGTAATTGTACATTGCCCAAGTAAGGAACTTGAATTTGGAAGCCAGCTGCTCTTTAGAAATTTTAGAGAGCACCAAGAACGAGACAGCGTGGAGTCTAGCCAGCTCTCGGAGCACAAGAGCAGCGTGGGGCACACTAAGAGCTTGCTTGCGGTCGTGTAACTTAAATCCACGATGCCGTAGATCTTCAAGAAATAATTGATCTTTTTTTTCATCCCAGTCGTCGTGTAGACAGCGGGGAACTCTCAGTGGGTCCTGCCCAATAGCTGTCAGTTCGGGGTTGTGAGTGGCATTAAGTCGGTAAAAAAATTTTGCCTTTTTTCTGAAACACCATGTCATCGAAATCATTCTTCATAGTTTTGTTCTGGAGTTGCTTCATCTTGACTACGTAAAAAACTTCTTGCTCGCAGCCGTCCTTAGAGAACTTGCCACTGACGCTATTGATGACGGCCACGTATTTGCCCCCCCTTGTTGGTGAAAATAATGAGAGGCCCGGAGAGGGGGGCGAGGGGTCCTGTCCTTGGTCGACGGAAGCTTTCCCCCACCAGTGCCTCCGCACCTGGGGTGCCTTCTGTCCCTTCATTGTCTCTGGGACCGCCGACATCCCTTACTGCACGCACTGCAAAATAAATAGCTTTTAATTCTTTTTACTACAAATTTCAATAACAATCCGTGGTCGAATAACCTCACACAAAAAAGGGTTGGAAAAAAATATTAAATTTTTGTCCTGCACCAAATTTGAAGACGGGGTTGTTAGTTGTGAAATTTTTTCTCTATGATATTAATAAATAATGATTAAAATTAATTTTCCATTTAAAACCTTTTTTGAAGGTTATGTATGTAATGAACAACCAGTGATAGGAAGAAACTTGTGGCATCAATCACAAAACGTCATAAATTTAAATTTCAGCCGCAGCGTACTGCCGATAGTATAAGGTATAGGTTTATCAAGCATTTAAAATTTTAAAATATCGCTTTTGAGAGCTTAATAATTAATCAGTCATCAACTTTATAAAGCTTTACATAAATAAAAGCTGTTACATTGAAACCTTTCTCTGCAACTGTCTTTCTATCCGAAACGCTTTGCATAATCAACCTTCGTTAGAATATGTAATAATGTTTCCATAAAAGTGTGACCAAATTCTAACATACAAATGTAAAACCATCCAATGTAACCTCAATGTATTCTAACATATTTATCTCGATATTCAAAGACTAGCCAGGTCGCTGGATTACCTTGTAGACTAAGTTAAAGGGCGTCCATTTTTTTTTTTATGGTGGGCCGCGTGAATTTATTGAATATGATGACGAAGTATTGTCTATTGATTATTAAAGGACAAAATCGAAGAACATGACCGGAACACTGAAATAGTTACGCAGATAACGCAAGGAAAAAAAAAAGACAAAAATCAAACATGACCGGAACACTGGAATAGTTAAGCAGATAAAACAATAAAAAATGACAAAAGCAAGGAACATGAACATAAGAACATAAGAAAGGAGAAACACTGCAGCAGGCCTGTTGGTCCATATGAGACTCTATGACCGCGGGTTCAATCCCGGCCGGGGGTATGGTTTATTTGCAATCGTGTCATTACGATTTCTTAAGTCATACGAGGCAGGTCCTTTACAATCCATCCCACTAACAAAACATTTTGCCCAACCCAATTTTCAATGCCACCCAAGAAATAAGCTCTGATAACTCTATCCACTCTCATATGCAAGTCCCAAAGACCGAACACTGGAATAGTCACGCAGATAACACAAGAAAAAAAAAGACAAAAAACAAAGAACATGACCGGAACACTGGAATAGTCACGCAGATAACACAAGAAAAAAAAGACAAAAAACAAAGAACATGACCGGAACACTGGAATAGTCACGCAGATAACACAAGAAAAAAAAGACAAAAAACAAAGAACATGACCGGAACACTGGAATAGTCACGCAGATAACAGCACAAGAAAAATGGCAAAATCAAAGAAAACGGCCAGGACACTGAAACAGTCAAGTAGACAACAAAAGGAAAAAAAAAAATACCGCGTCATGCCTAGCAGCTACAAGTAGTTTTAATACTACAAACGTCCTTGTACCAAGTTGCATACATTATGTCGAATTGGCACTTTAGTCACACTGTTTAACTTTGAACCTCATTTTTTTTTCGCCGGGGGGGGGGGGAGGCTCAGTTCTGCGCAGTCAGCATTACTTTATTTTTTTTATTTCCTCTGCCTCCTTATAATCCCAGTTACCATAAAAGATATATTTGCTGTTTTTACATCAAATCATGTGTAAAAATGTGTAAGATGAGGAGGTGTCATGGGGGACACATTGTGTCACGGGCGACACGTGTCATGGGGGACATTGTGTCACGGGCGACACGTGTCATGGGGGACACGTGTGGAAATAAATGGTATAAAATACAGGCACAGTGGAAATATAAACACATATGCAGTATAATGTGATCCTTTATTGACAACGTTTCGCCCACTAAGTCACAAACAGATCTGACACGTGTGATGGGCGACATAAAGCGTCATGGATGACATAATGTGCAACGGGAGACAGGCCATAAAGGATTTAACTTGACTCACGAAATCGTAATGACACGATTGCAAACAAACCATACCACGGACGGGGATAGAACCCGCGGTCAGGAGTCATAAAACTCCAGACCGACGCGTTAGCCACTGGGCTAGGTGCTTACCTGGAGTTTACCTGGAGAGAGTTTCGGGGGTCAACGCCCCCGCGGCCCGGTCCCGTGACCAGGCCTCCTGGTGGATCAGCGCCTGATCAACCAGGCTGTTGCTGCTGGCTGCACGCAAACCAACGTACGAGCCACAGCCCGGCTGATCAGGAACTGACTTTAGGTGCTTGTCCAGTGCCAGCTTGAAGACTTTCCAGGGGTCTGTTGGTAATCCCCCTTATGTTGCGGGAGGCAGTTGAACAGTCTCGGGCCCTGACACTTATTGTATGGTCTCTTAACGTGCTAGTGACACCCCTTTCTTTTCATTGGGGGGATGGTGCATCGTCTGCCAAGTCTTTTTTCTTCGAGTGAGTGATTTTTTGTGTGCAAGTTCGGTACTAGTCCCTCTAGGATTTTCCAGGTGTATATAATCATGTATCTCTCCCTCCTGCGTTCCAGGGGAAAACAGGTTTAGAAACCTCAAGCGCTCCCAGTAATTGAGGTGTTTTTATCTCCGTTATGCGCGCCGTGAAAGTTCTCTGTACATTTTCTAGGTCGGCAATTTCACCCGCCTTGGAAAGGTGCTGTTAGAGTGCAGCATATTCCAGCCTAGATAGAACAAGTGACCTGAAGAGTGTCCCTCATGGCTTGGCCTCCCTAGTTTTGAAAGGTTCTCATTATCCATCCTGTCATTTTTCTAGCAAAATGCGATTGATACAATGTTATGGCCTTGAAGGTGAGAAACCTCTGACATAATCACTCCCAGGTCTTTGGGCGTTGGTGTTTCGCTCTATTTTGTGGCCAGAATTTTTTTGTACTCTGATGAAGATTAATTTCCTCATGTTTACCCATATCTGAGAAATTAAAATTTCTCATCGTTGAACTTCATATTGTTTTTGCAGCCCACGAAAGATTTTTTTGATTTCCGCCGGACCCTTGCAGTGTCTGCAATGGAAGACACTTCATGAAATTTCGGGGTGTATCTGAAAAGGAAGACCGGTGCTGTGGGAACCCCTTGTCATGTGGATTGAGGTGGGGAAACAAGATGGGAGTTAACGGCCTTGTGGAAAGAGCTTTTCACGTATGCCTCGGACTTTTCTCTGTTGAGACTACTCTCTGTGTTCTGTTAGTGAGGGAAAATTTTGATCCAGACCGACTTTTCCTTTATTCCCTTTTGGCCATTTTTGCGCTTTCGCCATGGAAAAACTTGTCGAAGGCTTTTGAAAGTCTGTATAATTTACATCTGATTCTTTTTTTTTCTAGTGATTTAGGACCTTGTCATAGTGATCCCGTAGTTGAGAAGACCGAGCGACCGTTCTAAACCCAGTTGCCCCGGGTTGTGTAACGATGGGTTTCTAGATGGGTGGGGATCTTGCTCTTAGGACCCCTTTTAAAGATTTTTTTTGAATGGGGGTTTTGTGCTATTTGGGCTGTAGTTCTTTTCGTTGCTTTACTGCCCCCTTTGTGGAGTGGGGCTATGTCTGTTGTTTTAGTAACTGAGGGACGACCCCCGTGTCCATGCTCCCTCTCCATAGGATGGAAAAGGCTCGTGATAGGGGCTTCTTGCAGTTCTGATGAACACAGAGTTCCATGAGTCTGGCCCTGGGGCAGAGTGCATGGGCATGTCATTTATCGCCTGTTCGAAGTCATTTGGCGTCAGGATAAACATCGGATAGGCTTGTGTTAATCAAATTTTGTGGCTCTCTCATAAAAAATTCATTTTGATCTTCGACTCTCAGTCTGGTTAGCGGCTTGCTAAAAACTGAGTCATATTGGGACTTGAGTAGCTCACTCATTTCCTTGTTGTCATCTGTGTAGGCCCCATCTTGTTTAAGTAGGGGCCCAATACTGGACGTTGTTCTCGATTTTGATTTGGCATAGGAGAAGAAATACTTTGGGTTTCTTTCGATTTCATTTATGGCTTTTAGTTCTTCCGCGATTCCTGACTCCTAAAGGATTCTTTTAGCTTAAGTTCGATGCTTGCTATTTCTCTGACCAGTGTCTCCCTGCGCATTTCAGATATATTGACCTCTTTTAGCCGCTCTGTTATTCTTTTCCGTCGCCTGTAAAGGGAGCGCCTGTCTCTTTCTATTTTACATCTACTCCTCCTTTTTCTTAGAGGGAATAAGCCTTGTGCATACATCGAGTGCCACCGAGTTAATCTGTTCTAGGCATAAGTTTGGGTCTGTGTTGCTTAGTATATCTTCCCAGCTTATATCGGTTAGGACTTGGTTTACTTGGTCCCACTTTATGTTTTTGTTATTGAAGTTGAATTTGGTGAATGCTCCCTCGTGACTAGTCTATTTTGTCGGTCTGGGGCCCCACGCATACATGTCTGAACCTCAATTATGTTGTGATCTGAGTATATTGTTTTTGATATGGTGACATTTCTTATCAGATCATCATTGTTAGTGAAGATGAGGTCTAGTGTATTCTCCAGTCTAGTAGGCTCTATTATTTGCTGGTTTAAATTGAATTTTGTGCAGAGATTTAAAAGCTCGTGTGAGTGTGAGTTTTCATCAGAGCTGCCTCCTGGTGTTATTACTGCAACAATATTATTTTGCTATATTCCTCCATTTTAGGTGCCTTAAGTTGAAATCCCCCAGGAGCAAGATGTTGGGTGCAGGAGCTGGAAGATTTTCCAGACAGTGGTCAATTTTTAACAGCTGTTCCTGGAATTGCTGGGATGTTGCATCCGGAGGCTTGTAGACTACCACAATGACTAGGTTTTGGTTCTCGACCTTTACTGCTAAAACTTCCACTACGTCATTTGAGGCATTAAGCAGTTCTGTGCAAACAAGTGACTCTGCAATATACAGGCCAACCCCCCCCCTTTTGCCTGTTCACTCTGTCACATCTGTATAGGTTGTAACCTGGGATCCATATTTCGTTGTCCAAGTGATCCTTTATGTGGGTCTCAGTGAAAGCCGCGAACATTGCCTTTGCCTCTGCAAGCAGTCCACGGATGAAAGGTATTTTGTTGTTTGTTGCTGGCTTTAGACCCTGTATATTTGCAAAGAAGAATGTTATCGGACTGGTGGTATTGTTGGTACTGGGGGGGGATTTTTTTTCGGCATTATTTATCTGTATCTGTTGGTTTGGAGTGGAGGCCATCGACTGTGGTTCCACTCCAGGAATGACTGGATTTGGTGTACGATTTCTGCCATTTCCTGCCAGTTTTTTTTCCTTCCTGGCACTAAAAAAACCTCTCCCTCTTGAGTGGCTGTGGCTACCCAGGTTTTCCCATGGCCTGGATGTTTTGTATCTTTTTGTCCCCTTTAGATGGTATGCCTGGCAATTTAAGTTATAGCACAGTCTTTCCTGTACTGAAGAGGTACACATTTCAGGGTTTAAAAAGCTTACAGGAAGGGAGTTTGCATTTTCCTGTTGTCATAAGGGCATGACATTTTCTAGGGTGGTCATAGTTGCATGTCCCATCTTTTTTCCAGATTTCCCATGCCAGCAGATACCAAGTGCATAGTATGAGCACAGGCTTGGTTTCCGTTTGCCTTGGGTTTCTGTGACTGTATTCCCTGTTGGTGCATGTTTCCCTGTCTTACTCCTATCCTCCCTAGCACCAACAATGGAGCTCCACCAGTTGTTTTTTGGTAATTTATCCTCACTATTGCTATTGGAGTCCTCTTGTTTGCTATTTCCTGCGGTATTTCTAGTTTGCAATATTGGTTTTATCTTATCTTTGACTACACTTGTTTCCCTACTATGGCTCCTGTCCTCTATGAGGTCATTTATATGTATTCCTTCCTGCGTATAATTCCCGACTACCTGGACAAAATCTCCAGCTTCACCATTACTGTCTCCAGGACAGTATCTACAGCTTCACCATTTCTGTCTCCAGGACAGCACCCCAGCTTCACCATTTCTGTCTCCCAGGACAGCACTATCGCCCCACATTTACTGACTACCAGGAATCACCTCCAGCCTTTCATTTGTGATACTGGCC
>NC_069463.1:18532482-18567897 GCF_026875155.1 Cherax quadricarinatus | reverse complement strand
GGGGTTCCCTTTGAGCGGGCAAGGGCTGGGCGGGGCTTCTCTTTATGTGTCACTGACCCCCTCATGCCTGGCATATTTCCCCTTTGCTGTGTGACACACGAGCCCATGAAGTCCGAATTGATCAGCTGTCGCCCTTCGCAAATACACCTATGTTCGGTGAGGATGGGGGCGGCTAGGCGAAGAGAAAACACCAATCCGAAGGGCTGTGGGTCTAGTCGAGTGCCCAAGGAGGAATTGGGAACAGCAAACAGGAAATCTCCAGAGTGTGGTGCCTTCACTCCCTGGAGACGAGCTTTGTCCTTTCTGAGGCGTTGGAGAGCATTGTGTTGGCGATTTTTCCATGATCGGTTTTGTCCCAGTGGGACTGTTTGTGTTTTTTGGGAGGAGCTGTCTATGGAGGAATCTGTAAGGGTGTCCCACCGAATCGCTGCTTCAGTAAACCTGGGTCTTGAGCTCCTACCATGTCTCTCAAGCGTTCGGGAACAATCTTCTTGACTAATGCACTGGAAGCCAAACACGAGACAGAAAAGCAGGTAAGCAACAGCGTTGCTTTGCGCACCCCTATCCCTCCCAGTCGTACTGGGAGGGTTGCCTGATCCCATTGCTGATCCTCTGTGACAGGTTCAGTGCCTTCTTAAGGGTTGACCTCAGGTGTGCGTATATTCGTCAAGTGTTGGGTTGTCAAAAGAGGGTGCACACCTGAGGAAGTAAGTGAGTCTTGGAATAGAAAGCACCTTGTGAGGAGATACAGAGCATCATGGGCATCAAGATTGCTTATTCTCTCCTCCATTCTCATCGGGTCATTCAATTTGTCCTTGAGGACTGTGTCGATGGCCTGGTGACCCAGCGGTGCTCCCAAGAGGGTACTGTTGGACGGAGTGGTAGTAGAGACTTCGGGGAGAATTCTTCGCCACAGTATGATTATTTCCTGGTTTGCTGTGATGATTTCACACTTGGAGGGATTGAGGATGAGTCCCCTGTGTTTTCACCAGTTGTAGGTCCCCTACCAGGGACTCTTTAGTACCTGCCAGAGTGCCATCATCCAGGTACCAGATGTTGAGCTCGCTGCGTAGGCTGGAAGTTAGTTTCTCTTCTGCCAAGCAGAAGAGAAGGGGGAGCGAGTGGGTCACCCTGCTGAACACCTTCTGATGAGAGATTTCATGTTCTCCAAACAAAAGATTGAGGGTTTGCTGTAGCCCGGGTGAAATTAACGGAAAAAAAAAATGGGGAAGCGATCCCGAACAGTGGCAGACAGCATCTCTCTTTACCATATTAAAGGCATTTCTAAAATCAAGTTTGACTATGGCCTTGTCTTCTGGTAGGTCCCCGATGTAGGCCCTTGCCGCATGAGCTGCAGCTTCACTGCCTTGAGGGACCCCAAAGCCCAGTTGGTGTGGCTGAGTAAACTGGCAGCTTCTAGGCGAATGTTTCTTACTGCTGCTTTGGCAACGAGACGGCGAAGAGTGTTTCCAACCGCAATGGGTTGATTCCCCCATCCTGCTTCTTCAAGGCACACAGTGAGGCTCCCAAAAAAAAAAGGTTTTTAAATTTTTTCTGGGATTCGCAGCCAGGCAGTTGTTGACGAAAGTTTTTAACTCGGTGAGAAGAAGTGATGCAGATGCACCGAGTACTGGATTTACCATCTCCTTGAGGTGCTGAGGTCGAATTCCCCCTGTAACCTCCTGCGATCCAGGAAATGACACAATCGCCTTATAGACTTCCGATTCAGGCAAATTAATTGTTCAGTGATGGGGTCTTCCTGGGTTTTTTGTTGATGGCAAAAGGGGCCCCCGGGTTGGAGTTTTCTTATGATTGGGCGTGGTCTCATTTTTGGGGGCTACAGTGCGCCTTGTAATTATTCTTATTGCTCCCCGTGTTCCCTTCTTCAATTTTTTTGCTAACCGTGCGAAAATTTTTTCTCGTTTTCAGTGGGCTTTTTTTGGGGTCTACCTTTGTGTTTCCCTGCGATGTGGGGCAGAGGGGAACCAATTACCTTTTTTGGGTAGTTGCGCATGCTTTGAAAAACGACGGGTTAGCAGTTTTGCCTCGTTCTCGGGAACGCAGACAGCATCCCGAACAGGAGCAGGTTGCGCCATGTATATTATAAAATATATATATATATTATATATATATATATTTATATTTATATTTTATATATTATTTAATATATATTAATATGCAAAAAAACCCACTCTAAAAGAATAGGAAATTCAAGCGCTTTGTGATACTCACTTTAAAAGGAATATGAAAGTAAAGCACCCAAAGGAAGTTTAAAAAAAAGGGGTCTGGTCGGCACCTCCTATAGCCCACAACGGTTTAAACACATGACGGCGGGACCCAAATTTGGGGAAGGTTTGGGCCCAAAAATCACCCACAAAAATATTCTACCCAAAAATGAGATATACACCATTTTTTGGAAAATTAAATAGCTTAGCCCATTTTAATAAACTTTTTTTTTTGAGTTTGAAGAAAAAAACCATTGCCTTTTCTGTGTTTTTTAAAATTAAGGGGAAAATGAATTCAAATTTAAATTTCAGAAAAACCCACAAACTGTTCCTATGTCCACTATTTCCTCGCACAAGATAGAGTCAAACTGTCTGTTTTTCATAAGTTTCTGGAGCTTTTCGAATTTGTAGCCTATTTATAGATGGGGAAATATCCAAAATTTATAAAAAGGGTAATTTTTTAAAAATTACCCAAGAAATGAAAACTGAAAAATCTTTTAAAGTTGTTGAAATATTTTTACAATCCAAAAGGGAAAACCCCACCTTATTCAACTAAAAATTTTTGGTTTCCCTTACCAGAAAACGGGTTGATTTGCCTTTTTTCCCTTAAAGACTTTTAATATTAAAGTTGTATTAAAAAAATCTCGTACAGAAAAAAAAATTTTTGATAAAAAATTCCCCCCAAAATGTGATGGATGTTCTAAAGATTCCTTGTAAAATTTTGCGATAAAGTTTATTACGGTCAAATGGTAAAAAATCTCGAACTAGATTAAAAAACTAAATATAGCATTAGAATGGAAAAGTTCCAATGTCTATTTATTTCAGTAAGAGATTTTAACACCAATTGTTTTTCAAAAAGTTGAGAAAGTATATCAAGCAAGCCCATGGTCGACGGGAATATAATTGAATCTTGTTTCATAAAAAGCAGTTTTGACAAAAATATAAAATTTTCCTTTGGTTTTAAAAATTAGATCCATTTTAATTAAAAAATTTTGGGGAAAGAATTTAATAATGCACTGGAAAAAAAATTTTTTAAAAATTTCTTATTCTGGTAGAATAGTTTTTTGGGGGGTTGTGCCAAGGCCTTTCCAAGTTGGCTCGCCGCGCGTCATGGTTTTTTAAAACCCTTTTTGGGGGTCTGTAGTGAGGTGCCGACCAGACCCCCTTTTATAGCTTCCCTTGGATGCTTTTTCTTTTATAGTTCCCGATATGTGAGAGTCACAAAACGCTTGGAAATTTTTCCCATTCTTTCGGTGGGTTTTTTGCTATTCTAAAACACCTGTTTACTGGTCTTTTGATATAATAAAATTTTTTTAATATAATTTTATATATATATATATATATAATATATTTAAAATTTTAAAATATTTAAATAAATATCGCTTCCGGCGTGGAGGGAGGGGGCCAGTGTGTGGTGCTCCATACAGTGGTTAAACCCAAAAACCAAAAATGGTTTAGTGGGCCAGTTTCGGAGACATCATCGGGTACCACCGGGATCACAGGTTGTGACAAAACCCCCTTGGGACCCATTGCTCCTATCAGGAAAGTGCAGGGGCATGTTGGGATTTGGGAAGTAGCGGTGGTGAGGGGATCATGGAAGCTGGAGGTGTGGAGGGGTTTTGTTTACCATCTGTTACCCGGCCGGGGTCGTGGGTTGGGGGAGGAAGTGGCCGCCCACGACAAGATAGATAGATAGTTTCGTTCGGATTTTTAAACCCGGAGGGTTTTAGCCACCAGGATCAACCCAAGAAAGTCAGTGCGTCATCGAGGACTGTGTACTTAATTCCATTGGGGTCCTTAATTTGTCCCACAGATGGTCCCACCCAGTCGACTAAACCCAGGTACCAATTTGCTGCTAGGTGAACAGGACAAACTGGGTAAGGAAACTGTCGAATGTTTCACCCACCGGGAATCGAACCAGGGGCCCTCCGTGTGTGAAGTGGGAGCTTTAGCCACCAGGCCACCGGGCCACCACCAGGCCACCGGGCCACGGTCATTGGACGGTGAACAGAAGAACACCTCGGTTAACAGTGTGAGCACGGTGATTAGTGTGCCAAATGGCGAGGGTTTTTTCTAATGAACAATAAGTGTTTAACAATTAGCAAAGGTTAGTCAGTGATAGTGCGGTCTTGAGCGAACACACAGGGCCACTCCCGCCCCCCCCTCCCTGATCCCCTCCCCTCATCCCAGCCTAGGCCCACTGACTTCCTGACCAAGGTGTTGCCGTTTAGTTGCCCCACCATTTACTAGTTCCGCCGCTCGCTGTCCCCAACCTCATCCCAATGCATCATGCTGTCCTTCACCCGTCACCCCACAGCTGGCGCCCTCCCACCCCCACGATTATCAGCAATGTCACAATTAGTCGCGGGTTCCCAGGAAATCTTCACGACAGAGCCAAAGCAGTCGTTCACGAGCATCTGCGGTGTGCTACAGAGAATGTGCACTCAATCCCAACATCTGCAACATCCGTGCACACAATGGATGTCTGGGCTCCAGGAGAGTTCCAAATGAGAAACAACCAACTGCCATCCCCAGCAGACAGGGCTGAAGCTACGTGCTTTTACCTCTACAGAGGACCTCAAATCTGCAATCAAAGTAACATCCCCCAGGAACTCTGACCACCACATCCCCCAATGCAGCTCCGCCCTCAAGTGCTGCAAATTCACTGACCTTCTGAAGAAAGTCAATGATGCTCCTTCAAACAACAGATCCTGGCACAACTTGCTGCTTTTTAGGGGGGGGGGCAATGCCTGTTTGGGTGTCCACCAAGGAGGACAAGTCCTGCAAACACATTGTTATTAGGGCAATAAATGCATTCCCAAGGGATGACAACCTCGTCCGTCTCTCCCCCCTATGAGGACAAACACCGCCGGGCAAATGCCAACCAACAGAACACCGACGCCTCAAAAAATCAGAGCCCAAATTAGTAAAAATATAGAAGAGGGTAATACTATTGGAGCTCTGTGTACTTATAACCAGTGAGGATACCATTGCTCCCAAGGACACAGCACGGCGCAAGCTCTGAAGGACAAACATCTCCCAGGGTCCCAGTACCAACATTGACCTCCCTGACATTGCAGCAGAAGAACATCTAACTTACAGGATGCTGATGTGTATACATCTGCTATGTCATTTCACAGGGCTCAGCAGGAGGTTTCACCGGTTTAAGGCCTCAACACTTAAAACAAAATACTCAATCCAGCACTTGGTGTGGTTTCGGAGAGGGCTGCTGTCTGAACTCACCAAATTTTCCACCTGTTGGCCTGGCTGGCAATGTCCCAGAGGCCAGCAGACCCTTTTCTTTGGTGCCTTCATTGTGTGCCCCTCCGGAAAAAAAGGATGGCGGAATCAGGCCCATTGCATGTGGGTAACCACCCTTCGGCGCCTAGTCGCCAAGGACACTTGCAGTAGAAGGGTGAGTTCAAGAGGCGCTGCAAAGCTGAAAACCAACTCAGCTCGGTCTCGCGTTCAACAGGGCTGTGAGGCGCTGCCCACGCAGCACGAAGTGATATATCAAAACCGTGTTGATGAAAGCCTTGGTCAATAGTACTTTGCCAATGCTTTCAACTCAGTCAGAAGGGATGCTGCTCTCAAGCAGTTTATAGAAACTTTCCCTTCCCTTTATCCACTTAATAGAGAATCGGTGTTATAGTGTGACTTCCAAACTATGTTTGGGGACCATGAAATTGGACTCATGTGAGGGGTGCACAGGGGGACCCTCTCGCCCATTTCTATTTTGTTTGTCACAAGAAAAGTCACGGAAAGCATCTACAGCAGTCAAGTCTGAGTTCCTGGACGATCGGTACCCTAGCTGGACAAAAGAATCTCTCCTAGAAAGACATCGTAAAATCTGATGACATGGGAGAAGCCCTGGGCCTTTCTTTATACCCCACCAAATGTGAATCGATTCTACCAATCAACAGATGATCCAGAATATTAGTGCTGTTTTAACAGGAGGCAGATGCCAATGAATCAGCCAATAGCCACTCTCCTTGGTGCTCCTCTTGGGGTCCATGCCATCGCTCTGATCCTTAGAAATAAAAGTCTCAGAACCTTGGACGATGGGAAAGCAGGATGAAAGACATTGACACACCACGAGGCCTTTCTTAACCTACTCACAGGTGCCTGCCAATCCCAAAACTTACCTACCTTTTGAGATGCTCCCCAGCCTTCAGCAGTCCAAAACTCAAGGAATATGACTCTCTCTGAAGACCATGCTAGAGATTGTATTGGAATCTTTCCCTTGACGATGGACAGTGGTTGCAAGCCTCACTTCCGGTCTGGCTTGGAGGGCTAGAGAAGTACGCAGTCCTCCCAGATTGCTTACAGCTTTCTATCCTCTTCCATAGCATCAAACGAGTTGATAAGACAAATTCGTCCCGATACTCAGTGACTCAGCAGGAATAGAAGACCCTACCTATGCCGTGCATCGCGAAGGGAGACTCTTGCGGCTCCAGCACCAAACCCCTAGTGCAGCACTGGCTCAAAACAGTCAAGCTGGTGATGGCCGATTGCTGAAAAGGTGCATGCCAAACATAGCTCTGGGACTGCAACATCAGATAGGGAGATTGCCTGTTCCAGGATGTGAGCGCACTCACTCCGGGGACTTCCTCCATACATTTCCACATATCGGCAATGGGAACGCGACTTGACCCTAAGGACCCTCCGTATTGCAGAGACTCTGTGCCGTGTGCCCCCAATTCACACAGAAATATACGTGTATTGTAAGTGCAAGCAGACCAATACGATTACATGGGTCTTAAACTGTTCCAAAACCAGGGCTGGCAGCAAGACACAAGGAGGTCAATGAATCATTAATGAGAAACCCTTGCTACAGCTGGATGCCCTGACCGAGAGGGAGCCCCGATCACTAGCAAACAACAATACCCACAACCAGCAAACTTGCCCGACGGGATCACCCCTCTATCTTGAAGATGGCAAGCTCTTAGATGGGACAAATACTGTGTGTCCACACTGGCTGAACACCTATTTATCCATCACGTGTGGGGCGACAGGGAGGGCTGCTGACCACAGGAGGAGTACAGATCAGCACAAGTACAGGAACATTAGCCAAACGATTAATCAATTTGTCCCAGTGGGCATCAGAGACCTTGGGATCATGGGGAACATATGCAACACGTTTACTTAAAGAATTGGGTTCTAGAATCAATTCGGACACCACCAGGGACCAAGGGCTAGCAACTTTAATGTTCCAGCACCTCAGCATTGCCATCCAGAGGGTAAATGATTGCTGGCATACTTGGGCTTCAGGTCCAGCCTCGGAGGATGCTGGAGGAAATTCATGAATTTGATTAATTGAGCCATTTGTATTCTATGTTTGTTTTTTCTGTTAAATTATATATATATATTTATATATATATTTATATATATATATATATTTATATATTATATATATATATATATATATATATATATATATATGCACACAACAACTTCCCTGTGTATACACTTGAGATATGCACCTCTCAGGCGGTCATTGAGAACACTTTAGACGGAGATAAGAGGCCGCACTTACACTGTAGTGCTGACAGTGCCACACTGCTTGTATACGAGTGTCATCCTTATGTGTAGTTGATATAGTGAAGTCATCTGACCCAGCACATATGTGACCATAACAATTGATGTCAGTAAAACTATCCTGGCTTGACATGTAGCAGTCTCTCTCTCTCTCTCTCTTTCTCTCTCTTTCTCTTCTCTCTCTCTTCCTCTTTTTTTTTTTTTTTTTTTTTTTTTTTTTTTTTTTTTTTATTACACAGGGTTTGACAAGGTTAATGATCCTAGCTTTATGGACAGCTATTTACAGGTTAAGGATTTCCTAACTTTAGTGGCAAGCTAAGAGCTGTTACTACATCAGTCATTTGAAAGCATTTTTGTTATGAGACATACAAGTAGGGAACAGGGATGAAGTTGGAGCCATCTGTGGGGCCAGCATTTTCATTTGAATCAACTGTCTTATCTCGTTGTACATCATTATGCTGTGACGAGATGTGTTTCCCATTACTGAGTCATCCTGGGTATGTCTGATCTCAGATGGAGTGATGTCTGGAGAGGGTACAGCCAGAATTGTAAAGATGCTGATTTCTGCCCGTCTTGCTGGCATAAAAGTGCTTGTTTCCGCTGTCCTCGATGTGGATCCAAGTGTGGTATTTTGACAATATTGGCTTGTACATAACAGTAAGCCACCCACATCCCTCCTATGTTGAAGGCTCTGCTGAAATGACAGATCTATCCAGATGGGTCCAGGCGAGAGATGAGACGTCTTGCTCTGTATCTCTACTCTGTAAGCAGTCGGCAGATGAGGGGGGGGCAGGGCAAACAAGCAAAGGGAGGCATTACTCAAGGTGTGAGGTATTGTTGCCTCGTACAGGATCTTGCAACCCTACTGTCAAGCAGATGCGAGATTACGGCGCAAAGTGCTGTAAGCTCCTGGCTGCCTTGGTTGCAAGATTTTACAACATGGTTCTTCATGATTAGTTTGGAGTCAAATTTCACCCCAAGGATAATCAAACTTCTTTCCAGGTGCCATACTCGTCCCATTCATCCTTTCCTCCCCCCTGGCCCAGCACCCATACCTTCATGGTGCTAGAGAACGAACATCATTTGCGTTTTTTCAGTGCAAATGTTACTTGCCATCTATTTTCCCCAAGCTGATATAGCTCTCAGCTGGAGAATGATGTAGCTTAGAGCGCTGGCATATCTCTCATGGATAAGTGGAATGTCAGTGTACAGTAGTATGAATATGCATGTGATTCTGGGATGAGATGAAGAGGTCGTTTACAGTAGAATTCCATAACAGTGGACCCAGCACACTTCCTTGTGGGAACTGCTTGCCCCAATTAGGATGCCTTGCTGATTCCGTTCCATTGAGGACTAAACTTAGAGATTACCATGAAGGTAAGCACGGAGGAGACATAGCGTGAAGAGCCTGCAATTTCCAGTGCATAAGTTATGCTAAGGGCCCTGGTGCCAACACTCCGTTGAAAGCGCCAGCAATGTCAGTGCTACCACACAGTGACTTTGGATTCTTCCCCCAGTGACTGGTGCCACTTGTGGAGAGGTTTAACAACAGATCAGCAGCCAGAGTAACCCTTTCCTGAAGCCATTTTGACGATCACAACAGTAGTGAGTGGTAGTCAAAATATCTGTCATTTGTCTAGAGATTATTGCTCAAGGATCTTACCAGTGATTGACAGGGAGTGACCACTGGTCCTGTAGTTGCTGATTCTGCTCTGCCTCGTCCTTTTTGTGAACAGGGACTACATTTGCCTCTTTACCACTGGTGAGGCCATTTACACTGTATAGGCAGTGCTGAAGATGCGAGTTAGAGGTGCTGACGAGCTGGTCTGCACATCTTCTCACAATCTTGGCTCAACTTGTCTGGGCCCACAGCCTTTTCTTGGTCAAGTGATTTAGAAGGAAATGACTCCTCCTGCCTTATTGGCTCACTGACAGTTTTGACACAGTTCTTGCAGCTAGCCAAGAGGGTCCTTGCTGGATCCAGGGACTTGCATTTTGGTAGCAAAGTGTTCTGCAAAGAGGTCGCCTTCTCTTCGGACTACTAGTAGAGGTGGTGTCTTCCTGTCGATTTTAGAGGTGGATTAGAAAAAAATTCATCAGGACAGATAACCTGTCTGTCATTGACCAGGGACCACCAGGTTTGGAGCCTACCCGACCTGATGCTTAACTTTCTTTTAGTGTCACCTCACATTTGTAATGGCCCACTTTTGAACATCACCCATATGCCTACAGGCTTGCATGTGCAAGTTCTGTTATAGGTGGTAGGATGTCTTCTTATACCTTCGCCATGATTTGTACTTAAGCAGTAGCAGCCTCTCTACAACGAAAGCCAAACCAAGGCTGATCTGTAGGGACTTTGTCACATATTGCCGGTGAGGTATGTGTTCTTGTTCAGATTAAGGATGTGTCCAGTGAAGGCTGCACTTGGTTGTAACATCCCCTGGAGAAGAGCATTACAGTCGGTGGTGGGCGTGATCAGAGCAAAGGGTCTGGCCATTTACCTCTTTCCATTAGCCAGGTTGTGCGTGTCGGACTCCTCACATCGTTCTGTTGGGCATCTTAAGTGTGGTAAAAACTCCTTGTGGTCAGTCGATCCAGCGTAGCCGAGGGGTTGACAAGTGACTATGCCTTCTGCCAGATCACTCACTACTGGGTCAAGGGAGAGCCCCCAGGAAGGGAATTTTTCATGAGTAAAGGGAAATCACAAAGATTTCTCATGGTCAAACACTGCAAGAAGGTCATCAAAGTCCCTCGGTATAAGGTGTGGTTGAGGTCACCAACAATTATATTTATGTTGACAGTGTGTTGTAGCAGAAGGGAGTCAATATTTTCCATAGGAAGATGATAGGGTCTGCATTTGCCAATGAGGTCTGTACATGCACATGCTAGTCAGAGGTACTAGTGTTTATGCAGAGCTTGGAAGAATCATTTCAAGATGTGTAGGGGTGGCAACATACTATGTGTGGGCATGAACACTTTTAGAGAAGCACACAGCAACACCACCTCTTGCCCTTGCCTGTCTCTTCTCATCCATGGAGGTGTAGCCAGCAATTCCTTGCAAATTTTCTGAGTCCTGTCATCCAAAAATGTTTCAACAAACAGCTATCATGTCGGACGTCGAGTGTTCAACAAAGCTATTTGTGAGCTCTCCAACATTAGTAATGAATACCTCTATTGTTGGCCGACAGGATGCTGATAGACTGGCTCCTCTGATGAAGTGGTCAAGCTTGAGGGTGGGTGGGTTGTGTAGGGAATGTAAGGTGCTGCCCTTGTGAGTGCGTAGGGTAATGAGGCAGCTGCAGTGATGTGAGTCTGTGGTCTTGTATAAGGCCCAATCCCACCTGATGGGCTGGGACTCGGAGTAGCTAGGGGTTACGTGTGAGAGTGTTTACAATTCAGAGATCCTGGCTGGTTTGTTCTGAGTAACAGGTCTATAAAAACAGGTGGCCTGTCTGTCTAGTTCATTTTCTTCCGACAACTGGTCCATCCTTATGTTCCTTTCTTGTAGCAGAGAAAATGTTTACACCTGTATCTCGCAGGCAGTTGTTGGCAGAGTGCCCCTTCCGGTGACAGCGAGAGCACAGCCTAGGTGCCTGGGAGGGTGGACTAGGGTTTGTTGTACCTCCTGTGTTTCGCAGATTTGTCCTCGGGATTCTGCGCTGGAACTGTGTTAGTGGAGGGTGAGACAGCTGTAAGATGTCTTCGCCACCCACGTCCTCCTCCTCGTCCTCTTACCCCGCCTCTACCAGTTCTGAAAGTTGTGTCCTGCTGTTCGTACTTCGGCGGAGCAGGTGATCAGGCTGCAGTGATAGTCCCTGATCACTAATGCCACCGTTCTCTGGTGGAGAAACTCCTGGCTCAGAGCTTGCTGTACGAAGCAATACTACCTGTTCTAGAATAGTATCGGCGAGCGTGTGCTGACAGGTGTAGGATCAGGATGGTATGTGCACTGTACAAGTAGACTTGCAGTGGCTGAAGCAGAGATGCAGGTGTAGGAGAATACAGACCAGGCCTTTACCACGTTGCTGCGAAGAGGATTTGTTCCCTCTGTGTGGTCTGAGGAATTGTGTTAGAATTCCAAAGTAGTTGTTTTGACTCTGTAGTCTGTGGGAACCTTAGCGATCGACAGATTCCATCCAGATGTTTACCCTGAGTTAAGCTTCAGTGTGGGACTTCAGTCGTTGTCATAGTGTCACCATCAGCTGAGCACTTGCGTCAAATTGATGTAGGCTTGGCACAAAATAAAAATGTGCCTTTCTACAATTGCTTGTAGGTTATCTCTCTTTCTCTCTCTCTCTCTCTCTCTTCACACAGTGTTTTACAAGGTTAGGTTAAAGGTTTCTGCCTATATTTACAAACTACGAGCTGTTACCTACATCAGATTGTTGGAAAACCTTCCTATTGTTGTGAAACATAAAAACAGGATATATGGTGAAGTTGGAGCCATTTGTGAGTCAGCTGTTTCATTTGTGGGTCAGCGGTTTCATTTGTGGGTCAGCGGTTTCATTTGTGGGTCAGCGGTTTCATTTGTGGATCAGCGGTTTCGTTTGGTCAACTGATTTAGCTAAAAATTTTAAGTATATTAGAAACAATATTTTTTTCTAATATTTTTTTTAGTATTTTCAGGCATTAAATTTTTTCCACTGAAATCATGACTAAAAATCATTAATGTAGAGCAATGATTCCTAAAGTGGGGGGTACAGCCCCCGGGGGCGATGGAAAGATCCAAGGAAGGGGGTCGTTGAGGAAAAAGGGGCTGTAAGGGGGCGGCAGGGTGACATCAGAACCATGGGTGGTGTTTGTTTTGCAAAATCTCTATGAGAAAATCTAAGTTACAAACACTTAAGTAACACAAACGCAGAAAAACATGAGTGGTCCGACTTCACAAATCATTAATAATAATAATAGGGGTTGGAGAGTGTGCATGCAAAGAGTAGTATCCCTTTATTGGGGCGCTGTACCACACCCTCATTTACTGGACTATCTCCCCCAACCTGCACGAACCAGGTTGCTAAGAGTTGATGATGGGGCCCGTCGTTTTTTTCAACTGGGACCAGGTTCTAGCCAATAAGAAGATGGGTTTGGCAATTGCGGAGGTTTATGTGGGTACCGCTCTCCTGTCTGCCCTTGTCTTTCCCTTTAGAGCTGGTGAAGCTCGGTCTGCTATCTTGTGGCTTTCTATTTCTGCCTTGCTTACCGTGGAGTGCACTATAATTATCACTGTACATAGTGTAATATTGCTGTTCTATATTGGTGAAGGGATAATATAAGTCTAAACTATTCTCGCTGTGTTTATTTGTCCCATTTCACACTGGAGATAACAGGACATTTTGGAATCCTGGGTTTTAATAGGGTAGCCTGTCGAGAGCTGGAGCTGGACTTAGAGAAACGGTTGAGCTTAGGGTGAAGCTCGTAGCAGGAAATTTGTGCAGCTTGCTGTCTGGCATTGCTTTACAAATGTGTTGCGTGTCAGTTGCTTTATGGTCAGCCTTGCTATTGTGTGATCGTTCAACAGCTCGCTACTAGCTTGTTCGTGTGCTCGCTTCGCTACAGTCAATCTTCTAGAACAGTGTAGCTGTCTGCATTGCTTTACAAATTTTGCATGGTCAGTTGTTTACTAGCCTGTCGGTGTGGGGAGATTTTGCAGTCGGCTTTGCTTGTATGGCGTATTCTGCAATTGTACTGTGCATAGCTAAGCGTGTCCTGCAAATTATGTTGTTACGTTGGGGTATTCTGCAAGCGTACTGTGCATAGCGTATAACTTATGCCACTAGACGAGATCAGAACGTTGGTGTGGCATATACTTTGCATAACCACTAATTGGGTCCTACAGCGTTGATTGGCATATTGCTCGTTCCTTTGGCATCAAATACAAACGCACTCTACCACAGCTGCGCAACTGCGTTCACTGATTGCTGACAAACTTATAGAAGAAGAGATGGCACATCAGACTCCTCCTCTCTACGGGAGCTTGGGCAAAAAACTCGTATGATCTCGCAGGAGGAAGATGATATACCTACGGAGCAAAATGGTCGTATAGTGCAGCTGGGATTGTCTCAGGGTGAATTCAGCGTCGTGGCACTTGAGCTGGGCAAAATTCAATTTGAGCAAACTAGGGAACTGAGGAGCATTCACAGGGAAGAAATGATAGGAAAGAGAAAGGAGGTAGATTTTTCGCATTCTGTAAATGATTTTAGTTTACAAAAAGCAGTACCCAGCTTGTTCCCCGCTTCAATGAGCCGAAACAGAGCAATTTTTCGAAAACCTTCGAATCAGGGGATCAAGCCTTGGGGTGGCCGGAACAGCATTGGGCATCGTTGGTTCATACAGCTTATTGGGTATGGCACAGAATATACGTCAGTATTAAAATGACGCTGAATTTTCTGATTATCAGGTAGTGAAGAAAGACACGTGTTGGGTGAATATACGTGTATCCCATCAAATATTAAAAAAAAAATTTAGCTGGGGCAGGACGACAGCGTTGGTCAATCCCTAGTGGACTTTGTGAGACAGCAAACCAAAGCTTTTTACCAGCTGGTATAAAGCTGGATGCAGCTTATTCTGATTGATAACCTGCTGGAGTCTGTGGGAACAGAGGTTCGAGTCTTTCTGCAGGATCGTGATTAACCACTGCATTGGAGGCAGCCAGGTTGGCGATACCATTCGAAACTAAACCGCTCCTTGTCCGAAACGGTCCCTTCTTTTTTCAAAGCCTGGCATGAGCAGGAGATCGTCAACCTTGGAGAATGAGTGCCAGCCGGAGGGAGAACGTCTACGTTCAGCCAACTAAAGCCACCTGGTGAGCCACGCTTCTCAACTATGGTCCACCTGCGTAGAGGCAAACTATCATGGTGCATCTCGACAACAGTATCCAGAGAGACACCGCCAGAACGACACCATTTCAAACGTTCAGCAGGGAGTAAAAGGGCAGCCTGTCGTCTGCTTCCTCTGCAAACAAAGTAGGTCACATCCGTTCCCACCTGCCCCATAACCCCAACCCATTGTGGAAAATCTCTAATATCCCTAGTAACATGTCCTAGAGAAGTAGAAAAAGGTATGGCCCCTTATTATTGCAAAGAGTCTAATTTCCCTTCAGGAAAACTCAGAAACACTAAAGTAAAGACCTTTAGAGATTATGGAGCATATTGCCCCCCCCACTTGTAAGAGAAGGAATATTACCCTTTCAGAGAATACTTCTTTGAATTCCTCTGTTTTATTGAAAGATTTGGAGGAGCTTTATATTTGTTCCTTTGCATAAATTTATGTACAGGCAAATATTACCACTGGGTACTTGACTGTAGGTGTCTCAAAAAGGATTCCCATGAAAGATGCCGTTATTACTGGGTAATAACAATTACTACTGTTAGTTCGTGTCCTGAACCTATAATGATTAATTCTATCTCCGGTTGTTGGCCATTGACTGGGGCAACATCCCAAGGGTTGTCTGGAGGAATGTTGACATATCCTTGGACGACGTCCGATCTCGGAATAGCCAATTGTTTTACGAGGAAAATGGCCTAGCCTGTAGATCAAGTGAACAGACCCCGGATCAAGCCTTCCTTTCCAAGTTGCAGGATTGCCAGTTGTCTTTGTTTCCATGCCCGAGGGTCTGCCTTCGGGAGGAACAACGAAAGGGACCCTTCTTAAAATTGCTTTTGAGGCCAGCCATGGGTAAGTCCTCTTTGGGTCATCCGGTCAAGTATGACGTTAAAAACGATTATTTGATCTGCACTGAGGACGAACCGGAGAGAGGGGCGGCAATTGTATATGACAGATTAGTGGTTACAACAAAGTACAGACCTCGAATATTAAATATTAGCTACTAATTAGTCATGAGGAGGGTCACTTAGGAATTACAAAAACCTTGTATAGAATCACAATTTTATTGGGCTAAATTAAAGAAAGATGTGAAGAATCATATTAGGTGTTGCGAGAATCCCAGCAAGTTGGGAAACCTGGACATTTTCCATTAACCCTGCACTCTCCCAACTATACGTGCTGATGGAGAACCTTTTGCTGATTTTAATTATAGATTGTGTAGGTCCACTTACCTAGGTCAAAGTCTGGAAATCAATATTTATTTCGAGTATGGATAAAGTAACCAGATACCCTGAGCAATTCCCATGCGGCAGTATTAATACTAAAGCTTTTCTCAAAGCTTTAACAAAATTCATATTCTTGTTTGGCATTCCCTTATACTATTCAAAGTGATCAAGGTACTATCTTTACTGCCAAAGCATTGAGGGGAAGTATTAACTAGGTAGGGATAATTCCACAACTTAGCCACTGACTTCATCCTCAGTCCCAAGGCGCTTGGAAGTTCATTCAGACATTAAAAAACAATGATGAACTTTTTTGCATGCACTTTCCTAACAGACTGGGGATGAATCACTACCTTTGTTGCTGTTCTCCAGTACGAGAGACGGTGCAAGAGTCTACAGGGTATAGTCCGTTTGATCTGATCTTGGGCACAATGTACGAGGTCCACTTCGGGTGCTCAAAGAAGGTATGGGTGGGAGAAGACGTTACCTCAAACACTCTACAAACCCGTTCTTCAGGTTCAGGTGGCACGTCAGTTAGCCAAGGCCTAACCTAAAGACAGATCAAGGCAAGATAAACAGAGGTATGACAGAAGTGACACAATCCGCTCCTTCCATCCAGGAGACAAGGGTGTTGGTGCAGGAACCTATACCTCGGCCAACCTTGAAAGCTAGATTTACGGGACCTATGCAGATTGTAAGTAGATTTATGATGTAAATTATTGTGGTAGCTCCCATGTAAGACCTCAAAAAACTAAACTTACCACATTAATCAATTAAAGTTATTTCCATTCACCAGAATAAAGTCCTCAGTAATGACTCTGGTCCTCTACCTCGAGGCGCCTCTGACTCTTTGCACTCTATCTCTGAAATTTAATATTAAACTTTCAAATTCTGTCCTCCTCGAGGGATCCCCTAGCCCTTTTAACGGAAGGGATTATCGAACGCACAGCAACAAATTTAACTGAGCTTCTACAGTCATATCCTAATATTTTTTCGGTGTGCCGAAAAAATGTAAGTTAGGTTAATCATGATGTAGATGTGGGAAACACTAAACCAATTAAACTCTCCCCTACAGAGTAATCCTGAAAAGCAAGGTTACTCAGAGGAAGTAGAATTTTGTTAAAAGCTGGTTAGTGGAGGAGGAGTCTAGTCCTGGGCTTTCCCCGTTGATCTTGTGAAGAAGGTGATGGAGGGCCCTGTGTTACAACATGGGCGGGCCCCCCAAAGGTTTTTCGTATGTGTACAGACTACGTAAAGTGAACGAGGTCAAATTACAGATGCTTGCCCTCTTCCTCGCTGGCTGTCGTAATTGACTTTGTGGGGTAAAGGTACTTTTGTGTCCAAGTTAGGATCTCCTTAAAGGACTACTATCAGGTACCTTTGACATGATAAGGCGAAGGAAATCTCTGCATTCGTTAATTCCAGGAGGTCTTTATTCAATACAGTTACCCCTTCAAAATGAAAAATTCCCCATCTTTCATTCAGAAACTTATCCATCAGGCTATTAAGGACTTGAAGGCACGGCAGCGCCCCCCCCCCCTTACCTAGATGATATTGTTGTGGTGTCTGATACTGGGATCAACACCTACTTAGACTTAAGGCTCTTTGAGACCTTTAAGAGTTCCATTTTACAGTTAATTTATCTAAATCTTCCTTTGGCCAGGCCACTGTCACTTTTCTAGGCCATGAAGTAGGTAGTGGTAGAGTTGCCGCCTAAACTTGCCTAAAAGTTCTTTTATTAAAGATTATCCGTTCCTATTATAGGAAATCTCTAACGTTTCCTCGGATGATAGGATTTTACAGAGATTCGTAAGAATTCTCTGATATTGTTGCCCCTCTTACCTCTCTTACCAGTCACAAAGTTCCCTTTAATTGACCTCAGACTCTAACACTGCTTTTAATAAAGCAAAAAGGATTAACGTGTACTGCACCATTCTCTTGTCTCCAGACTTCTCCAAACCCTCTTTTTCTTCATTACAGGTTGATGCTTGTGAGTTCTGGGGTTGGGGGCAGTACTATTTCAAATCGTGAACAGGAGTTGCAGCCTGTAAGAATACTTGTCAGCAAGTTCCAGCCCACATCAGGGCTTACTCTACCATTGAAAAGAAGCCCTCGCGCGGTATGGTTTGGAGCATTTCGATGTTTATGTGTGCCCGGACATCGCAGGTTGGCCAGTCTACAGTGATCACAATCCTATAGATATATCTCCAAGCCATGAAGACCCACAACACAGCTTATGCGTTGGCGCTAAGGCTGCAGACCTATAAATTTCCATTAAATATATTGGCCTGGCAAACAAATATGTTGGCAGGGGACTCTTTATCTCGAGCTCTAATATTTTTATTTATTTAGGTTGGAGTTATTGTGGTAACTCTTTTCACGCTCTTTTTTTTATCCCCTGGTGTGGGGTTTTTTTTAGTGAGGGATGCGGGCTACCGTCCGCCTGTATCTTGGACCTATGCTAGCCTGTCTGACTGCTGTCTCACTCTAAGTTTAGGGTTTGGCTTTTGGTCACGAGAAAGTGTGCTCTATCTAAGGATTGGATGGTGGAGAGGAAAGGCGGTCCCATTATGTTGTGCCATGGCGGCACGGTTACCACTGGGAGGTGTCAGCCTATCCTGAGCCTTCTCGGGGTGGGGTGTGGCATGCAAAGAGTAGTAACCTTTATTCGGCGCATTGTACACACCCTCATTTACAGGGCTATCTCCCCCAATCCACGCGTACCAGGTTGCCTAAGGTTGATGATGGGGCCCCGTCGTTACAACTAGTGACCAGGTTTAGCCAATAAGATGGGTTTGGCAATTCGCAGAGGTTATGTGGGTACGCTCTACTGTCCCTGCCCTTCGTCATTCCCATTCTAGAGCTGGTTGAAGCACGGTCTGCTATCTTGTGGCTTCTATTTCTGCCTTGCTTACCGTGGAGTGCACTATACTTATCACTGTACATAGTGTACATATTGCTGTTCTAAATTGGTGAAGGATAATATAAGTCTAAACTTTTTCTGCTGTGTTTATTTTGCTCCCATTACACCCGGATACAGGCCATTTGGAATCCTGGGGTGCTAATAGAGTAACAGGAAATGGGTGGGCAGGGTGGTGCAGAGGGTGAGGGGGAGGGATATGTCAGTATTGCGGGCGCTGAGTTTAGATGTGGAGGGGTGGAAGAGGGTGCAGCACGGGCGCTAGCATGTGATGGTGGACTACGTATACATATCCTGGTGCATGAGGGGATCGGATGCGTGGAAAGTAAGGAAGCGTGTGTGGCGGCGACGGTATTCCCTACTATGGTGTTGGATTTGGGGATTATATGGGACCTCGGTGGGGGGAATGTTTTCTGAGGGTTACCGTACCTCACGGTAGTGAAATTCTAGTATGCTAGGGGTGGATAGCGTCCCCGGCTTGCGTCCAGTGGCGAGGGTGGAATCTGTTGGCACTCTTTCATTGGTCAGGCGCGCTACAGGGTGGAGTGTTTCACTGTCACGTTTGGGCATGTTCTGGTACGAATGGTTATCTGGTTCTATTCACGGCGTGTGTGGAGGTTCTGAATATTCTACATGGTGGCTTACAAACGCCGGCGTGCCCGTTAAGGTATGCCAGAATGCTGGACGGTGGCAACTGCTGCCGGATGGGAGGTTAGGGGTTTTTTGCCTAAGGAAGAAGGAATGGAGCACTGCCTGGCATGCCCTATTCTTGTGTGATCCTGATATGTCATGCGTCAGTTGCGTGCCCAAAATTAGTGTGTAGGCATCACGCAAGCCAAAGTGGTGAGTAAAGGATTGTATTTGTTAATGGTTAATGTTCTGCAAAGTATGTCTTGCACTGTAGGCATGCAACCAGTTGTGGTTTTTGGGGGATGGGACTTAGCATCAAAAGACACAAGAGGTCAAGACATTTTAAAGAACCTTGCTACAGCATGCCCTGCCGGGGAGGGAGCCCCGATCAAAAGCAACCAAACAATAACCCCCAACCCAGAAAAACCGCCCCCACGGATCCCCCTACCCTTTGGAAGTGGCAAGCTCTTACAGGGACTTACCTGTGTGTCCACACTGGCTGACACCTATATCCATCACATGGGGGGCGACAGGGAGGAGCTGCTGACCACAGGAGGAGTACAAGATCCAAGTACGGGAACATTAGCCAACAGTATAAATTTGTCCCGTGGGATCAGAGACCTTGGGATCGGGGGAAAAAAAAGCCACATTTTTTCCTTAAAGTTTGGGGGTTCTAGACTCACGACCCACCAGGGCCCCAAAAGGGGCACCACTTTCATGTTCCAGCCCTCAGCTTGCCATCCAGAGGGTAAATGCTTGCTGCATCTTGGCTCGGGGCCCCCCCCAAATTTCAAGCGGGGAAATTCGATCTTTGATAATTTGCCATTGTATTCATGTTTTTTTTTTTGTAAAAAATATTATATATATATATATTTTTATATTTTTATTTTAATTTAAATATATTAAAATTTAGATAAAAATTATAAAATATATATATTTTATAAAAATTTGCACACACACAACTGGGTTTTTACACTGAGATATCCCTCTCGGGCGGTCATTGAGACATTAACGAAATAAAGGCCGCACTTACCTGTAGTGCTGACAGTCCACACTGTTTTATACAGTGTCTCCTTATGTGTATTGCATAGTGAATCATCTGACCCAGCAATATGTGACAAACAATGATGTCTAAACTATCCGGTTCATGTAGCAGTCTCTCTCTCTTCTCTTTCTCTCTCTCTCTCCTTCTCTTCCTTCTCTCTTCTCTCTCTCTCTCCCCTCTCTTTTCTCTCTTAAACACGGGTTTTTTCCCAAGGTTAGGTTAAGGTTTTGCCTATATTTAAAACTAGGGCTGTTCCCTTTACATCGATTTTTGGGGAAAACCTTTCCAAATTGTTGTAAAACCTAAAAACAGGATATATGGTAATTTGGAGCCTTTTTTGTGAGTCGGGCTGTTTCATTTTTTGGGTCGGCGGTTTCATTTGGGGTCAGGGGTTTCATTTGGGGGGTCAGCGGTTTATTTGTGATCAGGGGTTTTTCGTTTTGGGGTAAAACTGATTTAGCAAAAAAATTTTAATTTATATTAGAAACAATATTTTTTTCTAATATTTTTTTTATTTATTTTCCAGGCTTTAAAAATTTTTTCCATGAAACCCATGACTAAAAATCATTAATGTAGAGCAATGATTCCAAAAAGGGGGGGGGTAAAAACCCCCCCGGGGGCAAATGGAAAGATCCAGGGAAAGGGGGGTGTTGGGGAAAAAAAAGGGGCTTTTAAGGGGGGGGGCAGGGTGACATCAGAACCAGGGTGGTGTTTTTTTTTGGGCAAAACCCTCAATGAGAAAACCCAAAAAGTTACAAACAAAAAAACCCCCCAAAAAAAAAACATGAGTGGTCGACTTCACAAATCTTTAAATTTAATAATAAAAAGGGGGGGTTGGGAGAGTGTGGCATGCAAAGATACGAAACCCCTTTATTGGGCGCATGCAAACCCTCATTTACGGGCAAACCCCCCCAAACCCAGCAAAACCAGGTTGCAAGATTTTATGAGGGGGCCCCCCCCCGTTCAACTAGTGCCCGGGTTTCAACCCAAATAAAAAGATGGGTTTGGCAACCCAAAGAGGTTATGTGAGGTACCGCTCTCCTGTTGCCTTGTCTTTCCCCATTCTAAAAGGGGTTTTAAAGGCACGGTCTGCTATCTTGTGGCTTCTATTTCGGCCTTTTTTCCCCGTGGAGTGCACTATAATTTTTAAAAATTTTGACATATTTAAAATAGGCTTTTTCAAAATTGGTGAAGGAAAATTAAAAAGTCAAATTTTTCCCGATGGTTTTATTTTGCCCCCCAAAAACCCCCGGGGAAAAAGGCCTTTTGGGAATCCGGGGTTTGTAATTGGGTAGCCTGTCCGAGACCCGGAAGCTGGGCTTAGAAAAATTCGTTGAGCTTAGGGTAAGCTCGTAGCGGGAAAACTTTGTGAAAGCTTGCTTTTGGGCCCCAATTTGGCTTTACAAATTTTGGGTTTTAAAGTTGGCCTTTTGGTCCCCCTTTGCAATTGTGTGATCTTTTCAAACTCGCTCCCAAACTTGTTGGGTTTGTGCTCGCTTCGCTACAGTAAAATTTTCTAGAAAAAGGTTGTAGCTTTTCGGGCTTTGGGTTTTCCCAAATTTTTGCGTTTTTCAGTTGTTACTACCTTTCGGTGTGGAGAATTTTGAAAGTCGGTTTTGCTTTTTATGCGTTTTCTGCAATTGTACGTCCCATAGCAAGGCGTGTTCTGCCAAATTTAATGGTTAGGGTTGGGGGTTTATTCTGCAATCATACTGTCCCTTTAGCAAAAAATTTAAATGCCACCTAGACATCAGACTTTCCTGGTGTCGGCATATACTTTGCATAACCTACCTAAATTGCCCCCTAAAAGCTTTTGTTGGCAAAATTGCCTTTCCTTTTGGCTTTCAAATAAAAAAGCACTCTCACAGCTGCCAACTGCATTCACTGATTGCTGAAAAAACTTTTTGAAAAAGAATGGCCATCACCCCTTTCCCTCAAACCGGGAGCTAGGGCAAAAACCCCTTTTTTTCCCCCGGCAGGGGGAAGATGAACACCACGGAGCAAAAGGTAAATTTATAGTGCAGCTGGGTTGTCTAAAGGGGTGAATCAGCGTCGTTGGCACTTGATGGAAAAAAATAAATTTTTGAGCAAACTGGGGGAACAGGCATTCAAAGGGGAAGAATATGAGGGGGAAAAAGAAAAAGGAGGCAGTTTTCCCATTCGTAAAATAAATTTTAGTTTAAAAAAAACCCAGTACAGCTTTTCCCCGCTTCAATGAGCCGAACCAAAAGAAATTTTTTTTCGAAAACCTTCGAAAAATTCGGGCTCAACCCCTTGAGGGGGCCCGGAACAGCATTGGGCATCGTTTGGTTCTTTACAGCTTTAAATTGGGGAAAAGGCACAGAATTTACGCCCAGTTTTAAAATGACGCTAAATTTTTTTGATTATCGGTAGTGAAGACCAAAGTGTTGGAGAAATTTTACTTGTACCCCACCAAAAAAAAAAAAAAAAATTTTAAAGGGAGGGCGGGACGACAGCTTGGTCAACCCAATTTGGACTTTGTGAGCCCAAGCAAACCAAAGCTTTTACCAGCTGGTTTTAAAGTGGTCTGGCCTTATTCGATTGATAACCTGCGGGGAGTCTGGGGGAAAACCAATTCGAGTCTTTCTGTAGGATCGGAAAAAAAACCACTGCATTGGAGGCACCCAGGTTTGGCTGTTCCCTTTCAAAACTAACCCCCTTCCTTTTTCCAAAAGGCCCATCCTCTTTTCAACAGCCTGGCATGGCAGAGATCTAAACCTTGGGGGAATGAAGTGTCAGCCGGGGGGGGAAAAAGGGTCTACGTCAGCCAACTAACCCAAACCCTGGTGAGCCACGTTTTCTCAACCTTTGGTCCCCCGGGGAAAGTGGAAAACTACTCATGGTGATCTCGACAACATTTTCCCCCAGAGAGACGAAAGCCAGAACAAACACCATTTGCAACGTCAGCGGGGATTTAAAAGGGGGGCAACCCTTTTCGTCTGCTTCCCCCTGCGAACCCAAAGTGGGTTTCACCCTCCCCCAACTGCCCCCAAAAAACCCCCAAACCCCTTTGGGTAAAAATCTCAAATTTCCCCTTTGTAACTTTCCCCCTAGAAAAAAGTAGAAAAAGGTAGGCCCCTTTTATTATTGAAAGGGTTCAAATTTTCCCCTTCAGGAAAACTCAAAACAATAAAGAAAAAGCCCCTTTGGGAGATCTGGGCATATTCCCTCACTTTGTAAGAAAAGGAATTTTTCCCCCCCTTTTTAGAGAACCTTCTTTAATTTCCTCGTTTTTATTGGAATCATTTGGGGGAGCTATAATTCTGTTCCTTTGCTTTAAAAATTTCCCGTACATTGGCAAATTTACACGGGGTTTCCCTTGACTGTAGGGTGCCCTAAAAAGGGAAATTCCCCCCAGGAAAGTTTGCCATGTTATTAGGGGTTAAAAAAATTATACTGTTTTGTGTCCGAACCTATAATGATTAATTCTTTTTCCGGTGTTGCCCATAACTCGGGGCAACACCCCAAGGGTTGTCTGGAGGGAATTTTGCCCCTATCCGGGGACGACTTCCGATTCGGAATGGCCACTTTGTTTTACGGGGAAAAAAAAAGGGGGCCAGAGCCTGGGTAGAAAATGTGAACAGCCCCCGATCAACCCTTTCCCTTTCCAAGGTTGCAGGTTTGGGCCCAGAGGGTCTTTTTTTTTCCACCCCAAGGGGACGGGTTCCTTCGGGGAGGAACAAAAAAGGGAAAACCCTTCAAAAAAATTCGCTTTTGAGGCCCATGGAAAAGTTCTTAGGGCCCATCCGGTCAGTATAAAGGTTAAAAACGTTTTATTTTGATCGACTGAGAGGGAAAGGGAGAAAGGGGGCCGGCAATTGTATGACAGGTTAGTGGGTTCCAAAAAAAGTAAGCCCCTCAAATATTAAATATAGCCCCTAATACGTCTTAGGAGGTCACTTAGGAATTACAAAAACCTTGTATAAATCACAAAATTTTTTTGGGTTTAAAATTAAAGTTTGGAAGAATATATTAGGTGTTCCCGGGAGAAGTCAGCAAGTTGGGAAAAACCTGGACATTCCTTTAAAAACCTGCACCTCCCCAAACCCTTTTTTTTTTACGTCTGATGGAAAAACCTTTTTTGGATTTAATTAAGATTGGGGTAGGTCCCCTACCTAGGTCAAAGTCTGGAAATCAATATTTACCCATTATGGATAAAGTAACCAGATTTCCCCGAAGCAATTCCCATGCGCATTTAATACTAAAAACCCATTCCAAAGGCCCTTTAAAAAAAATTCCTTTCTTGTTTTGGGATTCCTAAAAAATTTTTCAAAGTGATAAGGTACTAAATTTTCTGCCAAAGCATTTAGGGAAGTTAAATAACTAGGTTTTTGGGATAATTCCCAAAAAACTTTTTCCACTGCCTGTTTCCCCCAGTCCCAAGGCCCCCTTTTGGGAAAAATTCCATCAGACATTAAAAAAAAAATGAAAGAAAAACCCTTTTTTCATGCACTTTTCCCACAGACTGGGGATGAAATCACTACCTTTGGTTTCTGTTCTCATACGAGAGACGGGTGCAAGAGTTCCCACAGGGTATAAATCCGGGGTTTTAGCTGATCTTTTGGGACAATGTTTCGAGGTCCCCCTTCGGGGGGCTCAAAGAAGGGGTGGTAAAGGGAGAAGACTTACCTTTGAGACCCCTACAACCTGTCTTTTAAGGTTTTCAGGTGGCACGTCAGTTAGGGCCCAAAGGGTTTAAACCCAAAGACAGCTTTCCCCCGTAAAAGAGGGAAAAAGAAAGGTTTGACAGAAGTGCACAATTCCGGGTCCTTCCCCCTCCAGGAGAAAGGTGTTGGGGGCAGGAACCATACCTGGCCACATCTTGAAAACAGAATTTAAAAGGGACCTATGGGAGATTGATAAAGTAAAATTATCTGATGTTTAAATTTTGTGGTAGCTTCCCCTTGATTTAAAACCTCAAAAAATAAAACCCTTTCCACATTAATCAATTAAAGTATTTTCCATACCCAGATAAAGTCCCCGTAAAAGACTCTGTCCTCTACCCCTGGGGGAAAGACTCCGACTTTTTTTGGGACTCTATCTCTGAAAATTAAATATTAAACTTTTTAAAATTTTGTCCTCCCCGAGGATCCAAACCCTTAAAAGGAGGGATTATCTGAAACGCAAAGCAAAAAAATTTTAAATGAGCTTCTACAGTCAATTAATCCTAATATTTTTTCGGATGTGCCAAAAATGTAAGTTTTGGTTATCATGAGTAGATGTGGGGAAAAACTAAACCAAAATTAAAAATCTCCCCCTACAAGCTAATCCTGGAAAGCAAAGGGGTACTTCAGCAGGGAATTTGAATTTTTGTTAAAACATGGTTTTTGTGGAGGGGGAGTCCCAGTTTCCCTGGGCTTCCCCCCGTGATCCTTGTAAAAAAGGCTGATTTTGGAGGGTTTCGTAGTGTACAACTACCGTAAAAGGTTTAAAAAGAGGTTCCCCCAATTACAGAATTTCTTTTCCCCTTCCTTTGTCTGGGTGACGTTAAATTGACTTTTTTTTGGGGGAAGGCTACTTTTGTGTCCAAGTTAGATTTTCCTTAAAGGTTTTCAATTTAGGGACCTTTTACAATAAAGGGGAAGGAAATTCCCCCCCCTTGTAATTCCGGGGGGTCATTATCAAACAGTTCCCCTTCGAAAAGAAAAATTTCCCCCTCTTCCCCTTCCAGAAAATTATCCCCTCCGGCTAAATTTAAAAGGGTTTAAAGGCACGGCAGCGTACCTTTGATATATTGTTGTGGGGGTTTTATAAATTGGGATCAACACCTACTTTTTAAATTAAAGGGTCTTTTAGACCTTTAAGAGTTTCCCCAAATTTAAAAAGGGTTAATTTTATCTAAAAACTTCCTTTTTCCCGGGCCACTGTCCCCTTTCTAGGGCCTTGAAATAGGTATTGGTAAAGTTGCACCTAAACTTGCTAAAAATTCTTTTATTAAAGATTTTCCAGTTTCCTCATTACAGGAAATCTCCCTTTAAAAGTTTTCAAAAGGGATGATAGGAATTTTTCAGAAAATTCTGTAAAAAAAATTTCCCAGTATTGTGCCCCTCTTACCTCTCTTTTCCAGTCACAAAATTCCCTTAATTGGCCCAAATTAACACTGCTTTTAATAAAGCAAAAAAATTTTGTGTACTGCACCCATTTTTTTGTCTCCAACTTCTCCAAAAAACCCTTTTTTTTACAGGGTTTATGCTTTTTGAGTCTGGGGTTGGGGCCCGTATATTCAAATCGGGGAATAGGGTTGCAAACCCGTACATACTTTTAGCCAAAATTTCCAGCCACATCAGAGGGGTTACTCTACCAAATTAAAAAAAAAGCCCCCGCGCCCGGTACTGGGTTTGGGGGCATTTCGATTTTTATGTGGGGCCCGACATCGGCCCGGTGGTCAGTCTCGTGATCCCAATCCCCATAGTATATCTCCAAGCCATGAAGAACCCCCAACCCCAAGGCTTTGCATGGACGCTAAAGGCCCGCAGCCCTATAATATTTCCATTACAAAAAAATTGCCCGGCAAAGGAAAAAAATGTTGGGAGACTCCCTTTTTCTAGAGTCTAATATTTTTATTTATTTTGGTTAGGATGGGTTTTTTGTTTGGGAAACCCCCTTTTCAAGCTTTTTTTTTTTTCCCTGGTGTTGGGGTTTTTTTTTTTAGTGAGGGGATGCGGGGTTTCCGTTTGGGCCCGTTTTCTTGGGCCCTATGTAGCCTGTCTGACGCTGGGCTCACTCAATTTAGGGGTTTTGGGTTTTGGTCAAAGAAGAAAAGCTAGCTCTATTAAGAGTTGGAAAGGGGGAGAGGGAAAAGGGGGTTTCCCCTTAATTTTTGGGCCCCTGGCGGGGACGGTTTTCCCCCGGGGGGGGCAGGCCCAATCCTGAGCCTTCTCGGGGGGGGGGGTTTTGGGGATACAAAAGTACGTTAAAAACCCTTTTTTCGGGCGGGATGTACACACCCTCATTTACGGGTATCTCCCCCAACCAGCGAACCAGGTTGCTAAGATTTATGATGGGGCCCCGTTGTTCAACTAGTGACCAGGGTTCCCAGCCAATAAGATGGGTTTGGCAATCGAAAAGGTTATTGGGGACCGCTCTACTGCTGCCCTTTCATTCCCATTTTTAAAAGGGTGGTTGAAACACGGTTTTTGCTATCTTGTGGTTTTATTTTTTGGGCCCTTTCTTACCGGGGTGGGACTATACTTATCATTTACAAAAGTGTACATAATTTCCCGTTTTTAAATTGGGTGAAGGGTAATATAAAATAAAATTTTTCTGCTGTTTTATTTTTTCTCCCCTTTCACCCCGGGGAAAAAAGGGCCCTTTGGGAATCCTGGGTTTAAAAGATATCAGGAAATGGGGGGGCCGGGGGGGGTGCAGAGGGTGAGGGGGAGGGAAAATGGGCAGTATTTCGGGCGCTTTAGTTTAATGTGGAGGGGGGGAAGAGGGTGCAGCACGGGGGCTAGCATGTGATGGTTTGGGAAAAATACATATCCCCCCGGTGCAATGGGAAAGGGAATTTGGATGCGTGGAAAGTAAGGTAAGCGTGTGGCTTGGGGGGGACGGTATTCCCAAATATGTGTAAAGGGTTAGGGATCTAATGGGACTCGGGGGGGAAGTTTTTTCCCGAGGGTTTATCCCCCCACCCTCACGGGAAGTTTAAATTTCCTTTGTATGTAGGGGGTTGGGGGGATTTATTCAGGGGATTTGACGTTTTGGGGGGTTGCCGTCCAGGGGGCGAGGGGGAATCTGGTTTTGGGACTCTTTCTTGGGCAGTCAAACGCTCCAGGGGGGGGAGGGTTTTCATGTCACGTTTGGTGGGATGTTTTTGGTACGATGGTTTTTCCTGGGTTTATTTTACGGCGGAGTGGAGGTGGGCGAATAATTTTAAAATGGTGGCCTTTCAAACGCCCCGGGGTGCGTTAAGGTATGCCGGGGCTGGACTTGGCAAAATGCTTTTCCCCGGGGGGGAGGTTTTTGGGGTATTTTTTCCCACAGGAAGAAGGCTTTTTGGGGCGGGAAACCCCTCAGTGTGATCCCTGATAGTCAGTCGTTGGCCAAATTTTGTGTAGGCACCGCAAGCCAAGTGTGGAGTAAAGTATTTTATTTGTAATGGTTTATGTTCTGCAAGTATGTCTTGCACTGTAGGCATGCAACCAGTGAGGTTTTGGGGATGGGACTCTAGCCATCGGGCGGGGCCATAGGTGAGGGACCTTGTAATATATTTTTGTATATATTATAATCATTGATGTCATGTGGAATGGCCGTCCATACAGATAGTGGGGGATGGATCTAGCATTGTGGCGGCAGGTGACAGCCTTTTGTTCTTAAGTAGAACGTTGTACCAGATTTTATTGAGTGGTACACACCAAGGGTATCTTTTAGGGTAGGGGAGGGTAATGTTTTGTTATTGTCTCCCTGCTGTTCTGTAATCAGTGGCGAGAGTAGGTAGTGGATAGGTTGCAATAAATCTCATGTTGTTGAGATTATTGAATATTTATTATGATTTTACTGAATTGGGTTTTAAATAAATAAAATAATAATAATAATAATAATAATAAATAATAATATTTTATTTCTAAAAGTACTTTGTACAAGGTATACAGACCAAAGCTGAATCAATGACATACTACTATATAGAAAGCCGCTTGTTATGTGAACATTTCCCGCAAATTAGGTCAGTTTTGTCCCAGGATGCGACCCCACCAGTCAAACAAAACACCCAGGTACCTATTTTACTGATGGGTGAACGGGGAACAGCAGGTCCCTGTTATCACAGCAGAAAATTTAAAATCAAGACACATGCTCTTGATTCCCGGGACTGTTTCGACAACTCGGGCACTCAAAAATGATGAAAATTGTGAACGTTTGCTATTGTACACATGATAACGACATATAAAATACTGAGAGGAATCGACAAGGTGTAGGGGAACAGGATTTTTTCGAAGATGGACACCCCAACAAGGGGTCATAGTTGGAAGCTGAAGACTCGGATGAGTCACAGGGATGTTAGGAAGTATTTCTTCAGTCAAAGAGTTGTCAGGAAGTGGACTAGTCTGGAAAGGAAGTTGGTGGAGGCAGGATCCATGCATAGCTTTAAGAAGAGGTATGATAACGCACATGGAGCAGGGAGTGACCTAGTAGCGACCAGTGAAAGGCGGGGCCAGGAGCTGTGAATCGACCCCTGCAACTACAATTAGGTGAGTACAGAAGTTGAAGGGTGGTCAAAGGGATACTTCCTGGGACGCTTATATTCACTTTTTAAAATAGTTGTTGACGTCTTCCAGGACTCCAGTTGTGTTCTGTGATGAACTGAGAGACATCAGGCATGATACTTCTTAGTTGTCAGACTTATTCACACAGTTCAGTGAAGTTAATTTGCTATTGTAATGAAATGAGCTTGATCTTATTGAAGCCAAATCAGTCCTTTCCACTTTTCTGTCCAGGTTCCAGGTATTCAAAAATAACACAGCCCGTCGTGAGCTTCTCCAGTTTCCCAGCCTCTCTGAACTGGAGAAGAACATACCAGACGATGACCTTCAGGTGTATTGTGCACACCTGAATGACCTGCAATACAGACATGTCTGAAAGATTTCAAGATTTTTTTTTTTGCTTAAAATACCAGATTGGTTGATCATTCCAGTCCTAGATATCAACAATGAGGAAACAGGAATGATGGAGGAAGAACTGACTTCATTCCAAAATGATATCGAACTGAAGACAAAGCTGAAAAAAATCATACTAAGATTTCTGACCACTCCCTGCATTGTGACCACTACCCTGCACTTGTGACCACTACCCTGCACTGTGACCACTACCCTGCACTGTGACCACTACCCTGCACTGTGACCACTACCCTGCATTGTGACCACTACCCTGCACTGTGACCACTACCCTGCATTGTGACCACTACCCTGCACTGTGACCACTACCCTGCACTGTGACCACTACCCTGGCACTGTGACCCACTACCCTGCACTGTGACCACTACCCTGCACTGTGACCACTACCCTGCACTGTGACCACTACCCTGCACTGTGACCACTACCCTGCACTGTGACCACTACCCTGCACTGTGACCCACTACCTGCACTGTGACCACTACCCTGCACTGTGACCACTACCCTGCACTGTGGAACCAATAACCATGACGTGACCCACTACCCGCGACTTAGTACAGTACCCTCTGTGAAAAAAGAACCTGCACTTGTGACCAATGGACTGTACATTACTCTTGCGTCTTCAAACTATTTTCTGCACTGTGACCACTACCTAAAACTGTGAAGAAATAACGAGATGACTGTGCCCTTTTCCTACTTTTGAAATACATTGCTATGTGAATTTATGACTGTGAAAACTACCCTGCTATAGTGTTAAATAGCTGATTGTGACCATTTGGCTAATGCATGTGAGACTGCGTGTGTTTTATACTACCCTGCACTGTGACCACTACCCTGCCTGTGACAGTCCCTTGAGCAGTGGCGTACCTCCTGATTTTAATACCTCTGCAGTGACCATACCTTTTGCACATGTGAGACCCCACCCATCTGTGACCATACCTAACGTTCAGTGGACCACTCCTGCAAGCTGTGACCAAAACCACTGCACTTTTGACACACCGCACTGTGCCACCACCTGCACTGTGGAACGTCCAATAACTTCATTACCTGCCCCAAAATACTCAGGAAAACCCAGGCTTCAGTACACACCAAGCTTCTGTACAAAAAAAAGAAACAACTGAAATTAGTGATCGCGGGGAGAAGTTTTCTCGTAGCGTTTCAAGACTGATGTTGCTGCCCAGGGGAAAATTTTCTTATTAAAAAATGTGAAGAAAATGTTTAAAAAAAGGAGTAAATTTGCCCTTTTATATTGTTAAATAAATTGGCTATGTTAATTTTTATTTGTGAAATACGCTTGTTTATAGTGTTAGAATAGTTGTTTTGAATTTATGAAGCTAATAGCAAGGGAGAGGTGTGTTTATATATGTGTAGGGGATGGGGCGCTGGGGGTGTGGCCTTGGAGCCAAAGGGGCGTCAACCTCCTTGATTTTAATGACCTCGTCTATTTTCATGACCTTTTTCGTTATAATTCAGTGGAATGAAGGGACTCGAACTCTCCATTTTGATATACTTAAACTGTTAGTTCAGTGGTCAACCACTGCAGCAGAGGTCAAGGTCACTCAACCAATATAATTACTTTCGTTTCTTAGGAATATCCAGCAGGATGATGCTGTGTGATGGTCAGGGATCAGCTCTATGATGCGGTATCTCCATCTTAAGATCACGCACGAGATGAACTGAAGAGTCCAGGTTGTGGTTCCTATTATGGTGATTGTTGTTGCTATTGTTGTGGTTATTGTGGTTGTTACTGTGGTGGTAGGGTTTGTTGTTGTGGTTATTATTATTATACGTCACACAAGCAGTTTTGCTGCGACTGAGGAAACACACACACACACCATAATTCGCACAGGAGCTATGACTCGACCCCTGCAACTACAAATATGCGAGTACACACTTGACCGGCAGTATGGCGGACGCTCACCCTTCATCACCACATTCCATCTCAGGCATTTTTCTTTACAACTATACGCCTGAGAAGCTTCACGAAACAGGTACGGGAATTTAATCTGTAAGAAGTGGGTGGATGTGTATATATCTACTTGTGGCTGTAGTGGTCGAGTCTTAGCTCCTGGCCCCGCCTCTTCGTGTGTAGGAAGCGAAGATTGCAGCGCTTCAGACGATATGACCAATAATTATCTTACTATCTTAAGTAAGCGTTCAGAAAACATGATAGTTCTTACATTAGGGAATGATGAAAAGATAGAGATTAGTGTTCCGAGAGAGAGAGAGAGAGAGAGAGAGAGAGAGAGAGAGAGAGAGAGAGAGAGAGAGAGAATTCTCTATCTACTTTACTAATTCTTGGAAGGTTAGAAATAAAATAGACAAGCTACACGAGTACACTTAGAGACAACATAATGAGTGTCAGGGGCCCAAGACTGTTCAACTGCCTCCTAGCATACATAAGGGGGATTACCAATAGACCCCTGGCTGTCTTCAAGAAGGCGCTGAACAGATACCTAAAGTCAATACCTGACCAGCCGGGCTGTGGTTCGTCCGTCAGTTTGAGTGCTGCCAGCAGTAACAGCCTAGTTGATCAGACCCTAATCCACCACGAGGCCTGGTCTCAGACCGGACCACGGGGGCGTTGACCCCCGAAACCCTCTCCAGGTATACTCCAGATAAGACTTCAATCCGCAGGAAATATAGATACCATTGCAATAACTGAGACCTGGTTCAGTCTGAGAACCAGGGAGGTTCTTACTGAGTGCTATCCTCGAGGGAATACACTATACCACACTGACACTTAACACGGATGGAGGCGGAATGACTATGTAAGTTAGAGAAAATATAAACTGTAGTTTCAGAAATTATGTAGGTGAGTACAAATAGGAAGTGCATGTGTCTGGCGACAGCAGACGGAGGATCGAGCTTCCACCACATCTTGCACTCAATGACTCACATGGGTTTAGCACTTAACATTAAATAAAAGGCAGGAGGGACGCAAGCGGTATAATATGGCACGCAGTTTTGCTGAAGGCCGTAAAAAGCTAATTGGCAGTGATGTACACCCTGACAGACCTAGCTACTAGCCAGGATATACGTTTTTGGGACGAAATTACCCTGACTTCTTGGTACGAAAATGTTTCAGTTTGAGCCAAATTGCACATGAGTGGTATATAATGCTGACAAGATGGAGAATTAGACACACGTGCAACATCTGGGTGTCTTCATGTGTCTGTTGAAGACCACGGTGTTCTTCACACCAACTCTAAGCCTGAGGGACTGATTACCTCATCCTCTTGTGTATAGTTCTACAGTCTTCATATCATGTCCTTGTATTGATAAAGCCACTGGATGGCGAAACGTCCACAAATAAAGATATCCAGATGTTGCATATGGGTCTATATCTTCAGTCAAATTGACTGGAATAATCTGACGGGAAACACTGAGTCTTGTAGCAGCGTCAAGCACAGGAAGCAATTTGCTGGACTTGGTTCTGGCAAATAAGAAATCTCTGATAAACAATTTTGAGATTGGGGGTAAGACACATGTGCAACATCTGGGTATCTTTATTGTAGACGTTTCGCCATCCAGTGGCTTTATCAATACAAATTCTAGGACATAACTTGAAGACAGTAGAACTATGTACAGAAGATGAGGTAATCAGTCCCTCAACCTAGGAGTAGGTGCGAACAGCACCATAGTCGTGGAGATTCTGAAACTCAGAATCTCCACGACTATGGTGCTGTTCGCACCTACTCCTAGGTTGAGGGACTGATTACCTCATCTTCTGTACATAGTTCTACTGTCTTCAAGTTATGTCCTAGAATTTGTATTGATAAAGCCACTGGATGGCGAAACGTCTACAATAAAGATACCCAGATGTTGCACATGTGTCTTACTCTCATCTTGTCGGTATTATATACCATTCGTACACAATTTTGAGATTAATGAGGAGCTTGGAGCAAGATATCAAAAATCACTACGGTTAATATTTCATGGAACTAAATCAATAACAGAGATAAAGTTAAGAGGCGCATAAGTTCCCCTGTCTTTTAATATGTGTATTTTTTTCCTATAATCTACCTTATCCATAATTATTATCGCATTTGCTTTCTCTGCTTTCGTAAGGTGAAATCTAAAATCTTTCCTTAATTCATGGTGTAATCTAACAATTTTTTCAGGGAAATTATGATGGATTAATTCTGACGTGGACGCTAGAGAACTATAGACAACCTGGATAAGTTGATGTTGTGGTCCGTGAAATGGCACATTTGGTATAAATTTTGGTATTAGGTACCGAGAAATTGTTTACAAAGGCACTTAAGCAAACCCTAGGACATATTTATTAGAAAACATTTCGGTCCTGGGACCTTGATTACGTTTCACATAGAGAGGTTCATGTTTATGTAGGTTTGGCAGAACGGGTCCTGACCCGGGTCTTCTCCATGTGGTGACCCCGGCAGTGGCTCCTGAAGGTGTGTCGGAGTTGGTATAAGTGGTGGACCATTTACTGCCCTATGGCGGGAGTAGCCCTACCTGAAGCATACCTGGAGCATACCTGGAGCACACCTGAAGCATACCTGGAGCATACCTGGAGCACACCTGGAGCATACCTGGAGCATACCTGGAGAGGGTTTCGGGGGTCAACGCCGCCGCGCCCCGGTCTGAGATCAGGCCTCGTGGTGGATCAGTGCCTGATGAACCAGGCTGTTACTGCTGGCCGCACGCAAACTGATGTGTGACCCACAGCCCGGCTGGTCAGGTACTGATTTTAATTGCCCGTCTAGTGTATTCTTGAAGACAGGGGTCTATTGGTAATCCCCCTTATGTATGCTGGGAGGCAGTTGAACGGTTTTGGGCCCCTGACACTCAGTGTTCTCTCAGTGTACTCGTGGCTCCCCTGCTTTTCACTGGGGAAATGCGCATTTCCTGCCGAGATTTTTGCTTTCATAAGGAAGTGATTTCGTGTGTAAGTTTGGTACTCTTCCCTCTAGGATTTTCTAAGTGTATATTATCATGTATATATCTCGCCTTCGTTCCAGGAAATACAAATCAAGGGACTTCAACCGTTCCCAGTAATTTAGGTGCCTTATTGTACTTACGTGTACCGCGAAAGTTCTTTGTACACTCTCCAGGTCAGCAATTTCGCCTGCTTTGAAGAGGACAGTTAGCGTATAGCAGTATTCCAGCCTAGAGGGAACAAGCGATCTGAAGAGAATCGTCATGGGCTTGGCGTCCCTAGTTTTGAAGGTTTTCATTATCCATCCTCTCATTTTTCTAGCAGATGAGGTAGATACAGTGTTGTGGTATTTGAAGGTGAGATCCTCTGACATTATCACTCCCAGGTCCTTCACATTACTCTTTCGCTCTATTGTATGGTTAGAACTTGTTGTATACCCTGATACAATTTTAATTTCCTCAAGTTTTCTGAGTAGTTGAGACT
>NC_069463.1:18482010-18531982 GCF_026875155.1 Cherax quadricarinatus | reverse complement strand
GGGACCAAAAACATGTAGGTCAGGATGAATTACAGCATTTGGGAAATATGCTGAAGTTGAAGACAAGTAAAACAAAAGCAAATTTTTTTTTAAAAAAATTGCTCACAAACAGTGCCCAGAAAATTTTTTTCTGCAATTTTGTCAAGGTTGGGAACCAAAGCAATCATATTACTAGGGGGAGAGAGCACAACTTTTAGTACCCACAGCCCATTGGCCAGGCTTCAAACACCTTTTATTGTACAGCAATAAACGAATGGAACAGACTACCCGCACATGTCAAAGCCAGTCATAGCATGAACCAGTTCAAGAAGAGTGCCAAAAGGGGGTCTGATGAATGTAGCTACAGAAAGGGAGGGGAATGATTTTCTATTTTTTAGCAAACATACGTGTAAATTTTACCTTATTCCTAGTAATGACCCTCGAAATTGTAGATAGTCTTTTTAGTATGATAATAAGATGTTATCTTCATTATAGAAAAATAAGAAAATATTAAAACCCCTTTATATTATAATAATAAGGTAAAAGGACCCCAAGGGAAAATAAGTCACTCTGTCTGACTTTTTTGGGTTATCCTAGGTTCTCTACACACATGCTGCAATGTATGATAATTCTAATGTAACTGTATTTGTGTATACCTGAATAAACTTACTTACTTAACTTACTTACTAATTAGGGTAATTCGGGTCCCCAGGATGCAACCCACACCAGTCGACTAACACCCAGGGCCTTGTACATGTACTTGTAGAAATAATAATAATAATAAAATAATAATAATAATAATAAAAAATAATAATAAAAATAATAATAATAAAATAATAAAAATAATAATAAATTATTATTTTTATTATTATTATTTTTTATCCTATAAAGGGTTTCATCATAATAGTGAAGTTAAGCCCCAAATTGTCATAACATAATTTCAATTAAAGGTCATAATTAAACCAGTATTTCTTGAGTATTAATACCGCTCTTATAAACATCAAAATAAAATAAAACATTAAATTTTATATTTCTAATGAAAGCGGTAAACCTGTAGGCGTTAAAAAGCTTCTGGAAAGTGAGAGGTAATCAGTTCTGATCCGAGGAAGATGACAGGGGTACAGCCAACTCCTTGGATCAAAAGCCCTTCCCAATCCCTCTAGTATCACAATTACAATCATAACTAAGCGCTAAACCCACAAGACCACACAGCATCATCCCCCCCCCCCCAAGAGCCGAACATATAAAAGGCGTCCTCAGAACCTGCTTTAAAAAACCTCCATTTTTATCGCAGCAATAACTTAAAAATATACCCACCAACGTTTCAAAAAAGCCCTTTAATACCTCACCTAACAAAGGAAGGCTTTAAATAAAGCCATCCTGGTCTCTCAAGGGCCACAATGGTGCAAAATTCTTGTGATGATGCCACCCACTTGTTTTTGTTGCTGTTGTTGGGGTTGTTAAGGTTACTACAATGTATACCTCAGAGTCCTACTTCCCTAGACCCAGGGATTAAGTTGGGAAGTAGGTAGGTAGGTAGTTGGGAGGGAGGGAAGTAAAATAGATAAGTAAGTAGGTAGGTAAAGTAGGTAGATAAGTAGTAGGAAGGTAAGTAGGCAGGAAAATAGGTAGATAAGTAGGTGGGTAATTAGGTAGATAAGTGGGGTTTAGATAATAGGAAAGCTAGGTGGGGTAAGTAGGTAATAATAGGTAGGTAAAAAGTGGGGAGGTAAGTAGGTAGAAAAGTAGGTGGGTGGGTAAGTAGGTAATAAGTAGGTAAGAAAGGTGGGAAAATAGGTAATAAGTGGGTAGGTAAGTAGGTATAAAGTGGGTTTGGTAGTAGGAAATGTAAGTGGGTTTTTTAAGAAGGTACGTAAGGGGGTAAGAAAGTAGGAAAGGGAAAGTAAGTAGGAAAGGGAAAGAAAGTAAGGGGGTAAGTAAGAAATTTAAATTTAGGTCCCAGGAACACATAAGTACAATTATCATCCCATTTTCCCAATTTCAATTCAAAGTTTATTCTCTTAAGGATTACAATGCTGATTTCCCAAAAATTTTGGTTTTAGGTAAGACACATATGAAAACAGTTGCCAACTTTATCCGAAACGTTTCGCCTACACATTAGGCTTTTTCATCGAATACAGAAAGTAGGCGGGAACAGTAAGATTTGAAGACAAAGTAATCAGTCCATCCCCCTTTAAATCGTAAAATTTTGGGGTTTCAGTCCCTCGGCCGGAGAATTTTCAGTTCCTGCTAGGGAACTGAAACTTCCCCAGGCCGGGGGGACTGAAAACCCTTTCAAATTCTACGATTTTTTAAGGGGTGATGGCCTGATTACATGGGTCTTCACATCTCTACTTTTTCCTGCCTATTTTTTCGTATTCGACTGAAGAACCTACTGGTAGGGGGAAAGGGTTGGGAATAAATTTTGTCAAACTGTTGCATAGTGTCTTCCTAACAACCTGTGGGTATTGTATCCCAAATTTGATGTTCAGAAATTTGGTTATTTTTTTGGTTTACATGTAGAAAAATTGTGTTTTACAGAGTGTACCCCTAAAAACGCTTAGCATGGCTAGGCATTTCGGGAAAAACTTATTTTATTTTTAAATTTGGGTAAAATATTACAAATTATGAGGAATTTGGGTCAAAATGGCTAAGTGACTAAATACAGTTTTTGAGTTTAGCAAGGGAAAATGCTTTTGTTTTGGCACATTTTAAAAATTTTTTCATTTTGGGAGAAATCACGGGTTTAAATTTTTTTAAAAGACTGAGATTAATTTTTCTTTTTTATGGTAAAAGATGAGCGAGTGTAAGGGGGAACCCCCAAGGGGGTTTTCGTGTATTAGTTGAGGGGGTGTATCAGGGAGATAAGATGTTTTCTAAGGGAAAGTTTTAAAGGTGATAAATGTTCTGCATTCTAGAGTTCCGGGTGGGGTTTTTCCAGATTTTGGGGGCCTTTGACATACATTAAATTTTTGAAAAGGGTTTAGTCGGACACGGGGAATGCCCGTAAAAATTTTGGGGGGGGTTTTAATCCGGGGGTTCTGTCACAATTTATCAAGAAAGGGGGTTTTGGGTAAAGGGGTTGAAAAATTAGGTTTAAGGCCCTGTAATATAGATTGCACGAAAGTAAGTGTGGATGAACTGAACTGGGATTTAATTTTAGACCCTTTGAAGAGGGGGGGGGGTGTGCGCCAGGGAGGGGATTTAGTGATTATTCTTATTTGCAGCTTTTTTTTTGGTTTTTTTTTTTGGCTTTAGGTGTTTTTTGCTGCAGTTGTTTCCCCCAAGCAAAATAGCATGGGTGAGGTAGATAAATAAGTGAGTGGTAAAAGGTGAGAAGGGCTTTTTTGGGGCACGTAGTATCGTATTTTGGAGGGGACCCAAAACCTTTTTTGGATTTTTTTTTTTGGGCTATATGTTTGATATGGGTGCGAAATTCAGGTTGTTGTCAAGGAATAAGCCTGGGAAATTTTCCCCCATTATTTCTGGTAATTAAGTGTTTTTCAATCTTTAAAGTTTAAAATTTTTGGGATCTCCTTTCTCTGCTACCAAAAATAATATAGTAAGTTTTGTCATGTTAAGCCGTAAGTTTATTGGCTGCCATCCAAGTCCCAATTTTAAAACAGCTCCTCATTCACAAAGGGGTTTTAGGGGGGCAAATTAGGGGGGAGATGACAAAAGTCGTGTCAACCGCAAAGAGAAAGGGTTTTTTAGGTGTTTGGGGTACGTTTTTGGGAAGGGCATTTTATGTAAATGAGGGAAAACAAAGGGGCCCAAAGGGCCCCTTCCCCGCGGAACTTCCCCGTACAAAAAAAATGGCCGTGTTGCTGAAAGCGTGTCCCTTTTAAAGGTGGGCGTCTTATACCTAAATTAAATAATTAAGATTTGAAATAAAAAGCGCATGGCCCTTATACCGTAGTGGTCAAGTTTGTGGAGTAAAGGGTTTCGTGGTTTTTAAATGTTCCCAAAAACTTTTTTTTTAGGTTTAATAAAAATTTCCCATGGATTTTTCCTTATTTTCCCCGTGCGTGTAAAGCAGAACAGCATTTTTTAATTGCATCAAATTTGTGCTTTTTTTTTTTCCCGAAAAACCAAACTGGCCCGGGGGTTTTTTATGTTTTTGGGGCCGTTATAAATGAAAAAAGTTTTCCCTTTTACACGATTTCCCCAAAAATTTGGATAGCAATGGTAATTTTGATATTGGCCTATATTTTTTTAATCTGTAGGGGGCACCCCCTTTATGTATTGGGGGGTAAACCCCTTGGCCCCTCTTGGTAGTTTTTCGGGAAGGTGCTAGTCCCTATTGACTTGTTAAAAAGTAATGAAATAGCATGCGAAAGGACATGGGGGCCCCTCGCTTGTAAAGTAATGGTGGGGCTTAACCCGGTTTTTCCCCAGTTTTTTTTTAATTTACTTTATGATCCCAATGACTTCCGTGGGCCATTGGTGCAAGATAAAAAGGGAATTTTGGGGAAATTCCCCTCTAGGTAGTCCCCGGAAAGGGGATTGGTAAAGGGGGTTTTAACTGCGAGATTAGATCCTATTTTTTGGAAAAAAGTCGTTTATCCCTTTTTTACTGGTCAGTGGGAAAGTAGTGGTTTTTTTAATTTGGGTTTTGTTAGGACAATATTCTTGGGTTTTTTTTTCAGTTGTGGGGGCCCCTAGAACTGAGAAAAGTTTTCCAGGGCTTTTTTTTTTTCTCCTCTAGTTTTCTGTTGAATCTACTGGAGTAAAAATAGTTGTTTTTGGGTTTTTTTTTTACTTTGGGGGAGGGGCTTATGAATTTGGTTTTTAAAAGTATCTTTGTGTATTAAGCCCCGTCCCAAATTGCTTTTATATTGGTGTTTCTTGTCTAAAGATTTTTAGAATGGTGCTGGTTAGCCCGGGGGAACCAAACCCTTTTTTGGGGATCTTTTTTTTTTTGTAGGGACAATGTTTTGTTGTAAAATTCCCAATTTAAATTTTTTAAGAAAGATGTTTTGTCCCTTTATCAATACCATTGGGCCCTTTGGGGAATTCTGAGGGCCCAAACAAAAAGTCTGACCCCCAAACTCCCTCCAGGGAAAAATCCAGGGAAACAGGCCCCTTGGCAGCTGTTAACTTCCCTTTCTGAGGCCCCCCCCTCAAAGGGGTCTAAATGAACTTTTTTTGTATTCAAGTGGGGTTTTTCTTTAAAGTTTGCAGGGGGGAAGGGAAAGGGGAGGGTCCTGTAGTGCTATCTGTGATTATCCCCGATTTAAGGGGGCTAGTATATTTGGGCCATATGTGGGGTTTTTTATGGGTTTCACGGGCCGTGACCTGGTTGGTTTAGTTTTTTGTTGGTTTTGGGGATGTGTTTTTCATTTGTTGATGAAATCATTACAGGGTGATCATCTAGTAAGCCAAGGGTTGGGGTTGAAGGGCTCCAGCTAAGAGAATGGTGGGTTATTTCCCTTTTTCTGTTTGTTAAAATTTTTGTAAGTCCCCCCCTAGCAAGACCCAATAAAGGTTTATTTTAAAGGGGACCAAATTTAAAACTGGGGCCCTAACTTTTTCTTCTGTTTTGGTCCCCCGAAATTAATTTTCCCCGGGGGCCCCATTTTGGGGCCCAAAAAAAAATGGGGGAGAATCGTGAAGAAAAAAAAGGTTTTTTTTCCGGAAAGAGAAATAACATTTCGTTTGGATTTTTAATCCCAAGGGTTAGCCCCCAGGGGTAACTCAAGAAAGGCAGTGCAACAACAAGGACTTTTCCCAAAATTATTTCCCCTTAGAGTCCTTAATCTTGTCCCCCAGGATGCGACCCACACCATTTGACTAACACTCAGGTACCTACTTCTGCTAAGGGGAACAGGGCAACAGTTTAAGGAAACGGCCCGGGGTTTTTTGAAAAATTTTCCCCAAACCCCCGGAATCGAACCCGGGGCCCTCCCTGTGTGAATTTGGGGGCTATAGCCACCCCGGCCACCGAAAAGTTTTCCCCAAATTTTCCCCCATTAATTTCAGAATAAGGGAAAGAAAGGGGTCAAGCAGCCAGGGGAAAAATAGACACTTGGCATAAAAAGGGGACTTTACTGAGGAAACGTTTTGCCAACCGGTGGGCTTCTTCCCGCCAATACAGACCGGGGGAAGATAAGGAAGTGTTTGAGGAATCAGTCCCTCAGCCTTGAATCGGGGTGGGTTTATTCACCAAAACCCTTTGAGAAAATTACAGCATATGACTGGAGAAGTGACTTGTATACTGATATACTGTTCAACTGCCTCCCAGCATACATAAGGGGGATTACCAATAGACCCCTGGCTGTCTTCAAGCTGGCACTGGACAAGCACCTAAAGTCGGTACCTGACCAGCCGGGCTGTGGTTCGTACGTTGGATTGTGTGCAGCCAGCAGTAACAGCCTGGTTGATCAGGCTCTGATCCACCAGGAGCCCTGGTCACAGACCGGGCCACGGGGGCGTTGACCCCCAGAACTCTCTCCAGGTAAACTCCAGGTCAGGTGAGTAGAAGCAGAAATAGGCGGAGTCACCATTGGACAAATCTCCTAGTGCTTAGTAGGTCATGACTGTAGGTTAGGCAAGAGTAGATTTCCCTGTATCAAGATCCCAAGATGCTGCAATGTCTGACAGATGTGTGAGACATTCCAACATCTAGTTGATCCTGATACAAGGAAATCTTCTATTCTAGCCTAAACTACAGTCATGACCTACTTAGCACTAGGAGATTTGTCCAATGGTGACTCCGCCTCTTTCTGCTTCCACTCACCGGACCGATTGACCTGACACGTCGGTCTAGAGTTTTATGACTCTCTGATCGCGGGTTCTAACCCCGTCTGCGGTATGGTTTAGTAGTAGATATGACACTTCTCCGAGTATATGCCCCATCCTCCCCCTTCCGTCTCAGCTAGCCATGCATTTTTTTAAATCCATCCATGCCATTTTTCCAGTTAGCTACGTATTTTTCCCAGCTAGCGATTACCTAAAGTCAGTGTCTGACCAACTGGGCTGTGGTTTGTACGTTGGATTTCATGTGGCAAGCAGTAACAGCCTGGCTGAGCAGGTCGTGATTCACTATGAGTCCTGGTCATGGACTGGGCAGCGGGGGCGTTGGCCCCCAAAACACCCTCCAGGTAGACAGGAATGTTGGGAACTCGTACTGCTGGAGTGCTGGGACCATGTACCACTGGAGTGCTGGGACCTTGTACCATGGAGTGCTGGGACCGGTCGTACCACTGGAGTGCTGGGACCTCGTACCACTGGAGTAAATGGGGACCTCGTACCACTGTAGTACGGAGACCTCGTACCACTGGAGTGCTGGGACCTCGTACCACTGAAGTATGGGGACCTCGTACCACTGGAGTCTTGGGACCTCGTACCACTGGAGTGCTGGGACCTCGTACAACTGGAGTCTTGGGACCTCGTACCACTGGAGTCTTGGGACCTCATACCACTGGAGTATGGGGACCTCGTACCACTGTAGTATGGGGACCTCGTACCACTGGAGTCTTGGGACCTCGTATCACTATAGTACGGGGACCTCGTACCACTGTAGTACGGGAACCTCATACCACTGTAGTATGGGGACCTCGTACCAGACACCCAGGGCCCCAGGGCTCAGGGGTCATGACCCTGATCCTGAGATGACCGAGTGGCCTGGTGGCTAAAGCTCCCGCTTCACACACGGAGGGCCCGGGTTCGATTCCCGGCGGGTGGAAACATTTCGACACGTTTCCTTACACCTGTTGTCCTGTTCACCTAGCAGCAAATAGGTACCTGGGTGTTAGTCGACTGGTGTGGGTCGCATCCTGGGGGACAAGATTAAGGACCCCAATGGAAATAAGTTAGACAGTCCTCGATGACGCACTGACTTTCATGGGTTATCCTGGGTGGCTAACCCTCCGGGGTTAAAAATCCGAACGAAATCTTATCTTATCTTATCTTACCATGCTTCAAGGTGTCACATCATTTTATTTAAGCTACAACATCAAAGTCGTAACAATATTTTTGAAAGCGTATAAGAGAAAATTTTAGAAAGGGCTTAATTTTAAATGAGTTCTTGCTAATAACACTGTGTGTATTATCCTGATACAAGGCATCCGCGGTCATGAGCCTCAAAGACTACTTTCAACCTCATCCTGGTTGGTGTACCAGTCTTCACGAGCATCTATAGACTGCTAAGGGACTGACCACCTTTTATCAAGCTGAGGACTGATCACGTCTTCAGTCCTCTTAGCAGTCTATAGACTGCTAAGGGACTGACCACCTTTTATCAGAGCTGAGGACTGATCACGTCTTCAGTCCCTTAGCAGTCTATAGACTGCTAAGGGACTGACCACCTTTTATCAGAGCTGAGGACTGATCACGTCTTCAGTCTCTTAGTAGTCTATAGACTGCTAAGGGACTGACCACCTTTTATCAGAGCTGAGGACTGATCACGTCTTAATAATCTTTCAAGTTCTTCTACTGTCTGCAGTTATAATCGCCTGTATTCGACTGAAGAAGGCTATTGAGAAGGCGAAACGTTCATACAATAAAGATATCCAAGCGTTGAACGTGTGTCTAACGAGCAGCTTGTTGGTGCTGTATACTAACACATACACTCTAAGATATATACAACTGTCGATGTATATACAGAGATCCATACACCATCGGTGTAATATGCAGAGATGTATACCTCTCGATAAAGATATTCTGAGGTATACTGAGGTACGGGGTTCGATCCCCGATACGGGTAGAAACATTAGGACGTGTTTCCTTAAGACATCTATTGTCCCTGTTCACCTAGCAGTAAAATAGGTACTTGGGTGTTAGTGGACTGGTGTGGGTCGCATTCCGGGGACAACATTGACCTAATTTGCACGAAATGCTCTTCATATTAAGCGGCTTTCTATATAGTAGTATATCACTGATGTCAGCTATGGTCTGTATAGCTTGTACATGTACTTGTAGAAGTAAAGATTATTATTATTATTATTATTATTATATACCTCAATTACAGAACGAGTGGGGTTCGAACCCATGACAGGCGAGTCCTAAAAATCACAGGCCAGTGCGTTAACCACATAACCAAAACACCCTGAGATAATTCACCCAACTATTTCTATATACCTACGAATGCTAGCATGGTCCCACCACTGTGACTCCACATGTAGGTGTTCTACACAGACGAGTCCCGCCCCAGCGTGACTATGTCGGATTCTAGCTCAAGTCCCCTCACAACCCACCATCATGAAAAAGGAGGAAGTCAGCCAGACAATGTAACAAGACCGTCACAGATACAACTCTCACTTACCACACAACATCTCACTTGCATCATTCTCTTCCCACAGGCAATTTCCAACGCAATTTTTGTATAAAAATATATATATGAACATCTGTTTCCAAGCAAATGCGAGTGACGTAAAGGAAAACACTTTCACCATCATTCACTCCCTAGCTGTTTTGTTTTCTCCAGAGATCAAAAAGGCACAATACCGTGACTGGAACAATATACAATAACCCGCACATAAGAGAGAAGATTACTACGACGTTTTGGTCTGTCTTGGACCATTTACAGTCACACTGTGACTTTGTAAATAGTTACAAGTCAGACCGTAACTCTCCTATTTGCGGGCTATTTTATGTATTGTTCCAGTCACAGTATTGTGCACTTTTATTTCTTGATACTCAGCCAAAATTGTCAGGTTACTTAAAGTTTCTTATCTCTCCCTTCCTGTTTATCCACAATCTTTCTTGTCTATCTATGGGGTTAATATGCTCAGGCAAGCTCATTCAAACCCCTGCACAGAAGCCCTCCAAACTTTCCTCAGCACTGGTGAACACTCCTCCAGATGGATCGAAAAGACTGGAACCGACCTCCGCATGAATCAGATACATGATCTATGTCAAGTAAGGCAACAGCGGTCACTTCTCCGCTCCATGAATATTTACCACCCCATTCCAACTACCATTCGGGGGCCTCCTTCCATTTCCCACCTAACAACTTCTTAAATCACAACCAAACCTTCGTTTCGCCTAGAGCCAAACATGAGGCCTTAAGCTGTATTGATAACTTGGTCTCACCGCACACACTCTCGCAAATTATTTACGTTTTTTGATGGTTCTGTTCACCAATCCACAGGTGCAGCAGGTAGTGCTGCTGTTGTCATACAAGTGATGGCTCTCTTAAAGAAATTGGAGCATGCACAAATAATTGGGCCTCTACCCTTCCAGACAGAACTGGTTTCCATACTCCGTGCACTGAAATGCATCTATGTTTCAAAGATTTGGACAGTTATAATAGAACAGATTTCTCTGTCATCCATAAATGCTATCAACCATTAAGCATAAATTGTGCATGCTTGTTGTCCAGAACCAGACACAGGAATGGTAGATTGTGGACAGGGGATCAGAGTGCACATGCTGTGGATCCATCACACATTGGTCATCAGATGCATGAATAGAACTGATAAATTGCTAAGCTGTATGCTACAAAGAGGGAGTAGATAACAATCTTGGCTTGTCAGGTAGTAGTGTTGAGTAACAATAATACGAAAAGAACTCAGCTGAATTTTTATGGACATAAGGCCACCATGAGATTGACACCATGAGTCCATCTATGCATCATCTATCAGGCAGGAGGAGCCACATGTCCATGGTGCATCCAACAAAATAAGCAACTCTTGGATGTCACTACCGCCCGGCTCCGGCAGGGTAACCAGTATCTTTGGCAAGGTAAATCACCCACCACCATATGTAGACCGAACGAAATGTAAACTTTGCAGATGGATAATGTCACATCCCTGTCGTCATTATGTACTGGAGTGCGATAAATAAATGAATTTAGAAACAACTCACTTCAGAAGCGTTCAGTGAAAGAAAAAGCTAATTATTTATCCACATTGGTATATTCAGACCATTTCTGGAGAAATACCCTGCCCAGGTAGCTTGTAAATAAAGCATTAACCATCATATGTGCATGTGTTTGTGTGAGTGTGTGTGTGTGTGTGTGTGTGAGTGTGTGTGTGTGTGTGTTGTGTGGGTGGTGTTGTTTGTTGTGGTATGTGTATTAGTGTGTGATGTGTGAGTGTGTGTGTGTTTGTGTGATTGTGTGTGTGTGTGTGTGTGTGTGTGTGTGCGAGTAATGGTGTGTGTGTGTGGTATGTGTGTGTACTCCACCTAGTTGTAACTCACACTATGTTGAGGTTGCAGGGGTACGAGTCCAAGGCTCCAGGCCCCCCTCTTCAATGGTCCGCATACTAGGTCACTTCTCCCAGAACCAAGGAGCTTTTTTTTTTAAAAAAAATCGTACCTCTGCTTGAAGTATGTATGGATCCTGACTCCACTACATCGCTTCCCAACTATTCCAATTTCCTGACTACTCTGTGGCTAGAAGAAATACTTCCTACCATCACCCTTTGATTCATCTGTGTCTTCAGCTTCCAACTGTGTCCCCTGTTACTGTGTCCAGTCTCTGGAACATTCCTGTCTTTGCCACCTTGTCAATTCCCTCTCAGTAATTTGTTAAGTCGTTATCATGTCCCCCCTATCTCACCTGTTCCTCCAGTGTCGTCCAGGTTGATTTCCCTTAACCTCTCCTCATAGGACAAAACCTCTTAGCTCTGGGACTAGTCTTTTTGCAAACCTTTGCACTTCCTTCAAGTTTCATTACATGCATGGCTAGTGTGTGTTCCAAACTGGTTCCTCATATCTCCAATATGGGCCCTAACGTACACGGTGATAGGGTCCATGAACGATTCCTTAAAATATTCGGAATGCTGTTCTGAGGTTTGCAGGCGCCCATAAGCTGCAGCAGTTAATTGGTTGATAGTGCGCTTCAGGAGATGTGGCCTGGTGTATACGTACCCCCAAGATCTATTTCCTTGAGTGATGTTTGAAGTCTCAGACCCCCTAGACTGAACTCCATCTGCGGTCTCTTTGCCCTTTCCCCAATCCACATTACTTTGCCACTTGGTGTGATTGAACTCCAGGAGCCAATTGCTGGACCAGGTCTGCAGCCTGTCCAGATCCCTTTTGTATTTCTTCCTGGTCTTCGATCCGAAATGAGCTCTTGTCATCAACTTCACGTCATCTGCAAACCAGTGACACCTCGAGTGTTAATTATTCCTTCCGTCATGTCGTTTCACAAATCCCATAAACATCACTGGTCCTAGGACTGACCCCTGTGGGACCCACTGGTCACAGGTGCCCACACTGACACCTCGCCTCGCCGTCGTACATTACTCGCTGCTGTCCTTCTGACAAGTATCCCTGATCCATTGCAGTGCCTTCCCTGTTATTCCTGCTTGGTCCTCCAGTTTTTTGCACTAGATCTCTTGTGTGGTACTGTGTCAAACGCTCTTCTTCAGTCTAAGAAAATGCAATCCACCCACCATCTCTCTCTTGTCCTACCTGCTGTCCCCAGACATAGAACTCCAGTAGTTTGGACACAGATTTCCCGTCTCGAAACCATGTTTGTCTGCTGTGATAGATCATTTCTTTCTAAATGTTCCCACCATTACTCTCCCTTACAATCATTTCCAAGAATTTGCATGCTATACATGTCAGTGACACTGGTCCTGTATTTATGCTTCATGTCTGTCTCCTTTTTTAAATATAGGTAAACACATTTTGCTGTCATCCATGCCTCAGGCAATCACCCTTTTCGATAGAGTATTGTTGTGTATGAGTGTGTGGGCGTGTGTGTGTATGAGTATGTGTATGTGTGTGTGTGGTGTGTGTGTGTGTGTGTGGTGTACTCACCTAATAAGTACTCACCTATTTGTGGTTGCAAGGGGGTCGGTCTAGCTCCTGGGGCCCCGCCCTCTTCACCGTTTGCTACTAGGGCCCTCTCATCTCCCCCGCTCCATGAGCTTTATCAAACCACGACTTAAAACTTGTATGGTTCCTCCTGCCCCATACGTCATTCTAGGCCTAATCCACTGCCTTAACACCTCTATGACTGAAGAAATACTTCCCTACTATCACTCTTTGACTCATTTGGTGTCTCACTTCCGATTGTGGCCTCTTGTTTCTGTGTCCCTCCCTGGAACATCCTGTCTTTGTCCACCATGTCTATTCCACCGCAGTATTTTATATATGTCGTTATCATGATCTCCCACTGACACCTCCTGACATCCAGTGACGTTCATGGCCTATTTCCCTAATCATTCTTCATAAACATTCCCCATACTCTGGAACTAACCTTGTCGCAAACCTTTGTACTTTCTCTAGTTACTTGAACTGCGTTATCAAGTGCTGTTTCCAAACAGTGCTGCATCACTCAGTATGGGCCTGACATACACGTTACATTACATTTGAATGATTCCTTACTAAGGTATCGGAATGTGTTCTCAGGTTTGGCCAGGCGCCCATATGCTGCAAAGCAGTTATCTGATTGATGTGTGCTTCCGGAGACATGCCCGGTGTTATATCTCAACCCAAAGATCTTCTCCTTGAGTGAGGTTTGCAGTCTTTTGCCACCTAGCCTATACTCTGTCAGTGGTCTTCTGTGCCCTTTCCCCTACTTTCATGACTTTGCATTTGGAGGATTAAATTCGAGAAAGCCCATTTGCTGGACCAGTGGTCCAGTCTGTCCAGGTCTCTTTGAAGTCCGCCTGGTCCTCATCCAGATTTAATTCTCCTCATTAACTTCACACATCTGCAAACAGGGACACATCTGAGTCTAACCCGTCCAGTCATGTTCCGTTCACATAAACCAAAAATAGCACTGGCCCTAGGACCGACCCCTGTGGGACCCCCGCTCGTCACAGGTGCCCACTGTGATAACATCATTACGTACCATGACTCGTTTTTTGCCGTCCACCTGTCAGGTATTCTCTGATCCATTGCAGTGCCCCTTCCTGTTATATGCGCCCTGATGCTCAAGCTTCCTGCACTAATCTCTTGTGAGGAACTGTGACCCCACCCCTCAAAGCCTTCTTGCAGTCCCAAGAAGATGCAATCAACCACACCCATTCCTCTCTTGTTCTACTTAAGATATTTTACATAAAAACTCCAGAAGGTTTTTGTGACAACAGGATTGCCTTCCGTGAATCCGTGCTGGTTGGCATTTATACTCCTGTTCCGTTCCAGGTGCTCCACACTCTCCTCTCCTGATAATCTTCACCATAATTTTGCATACTATACAACGTCAATGACACAGGTCTATAGTTTAGTGCCTCTTTTCTGTCCTCCTTTATTTAAAAATGGCAACTACATTTGCCGTCTTCCATACTCAGGTAGTTGCCCAGTTTCCCAGGGATGGTGTTAAGATTGGTGGTAAGTGGCACCACAACATATCTGCTCCCTCTCAAAGGACCCACGGGGAGATGTTTGGTACCGGTCCCATTTCCTTTGAGTATCGATGTCCCTTAGCAGTTTTCTTCTCCACCCTTTTTCCACCTCATCTGTAGTATGGTCGTGTCCACCACTTGTTTGGTGTATTCCTTGCTGGTGTCCCCATCTGGTCTGTTCCCCCAGAGTCCTTCCTGTCTCTACTGTAAATACTTCTAAATCTCGGTTGAGCTCCTCGCATACCCCTCTGATCGTTTCTAATGGTGAGTTTCTCCACCTTCTTTCCCTCACCTTATTCACCTGGTCCTTGACTGTTGTCTTCCACCAAAAGTGACTATACAGCAGTTTCCGGGTCAGATATTGACTTTCGATGCTTATGTCGTTTTCATACTGTCGTTGGGGGGCCTCCCTCCTTATCTGTGTCTACTCGTTTTCGGCTCCATGTTTTCCTGGGTCCTATGCCTCCTGTACCTTTTCCATTCTCTGTTCACTAGTTTTTGCCTCGCCTACACCTTCGGGTAAACCAAGGACTCGTTTGTCTTTCCTATTATTTCTGTTCCCTTGGGAACAAAACTTTCCTCCTGCCTCCTTGCACTTTGTTGCCACATATTCCATCACTCTCGTTTACGATTTTCCTACCATTTCTCTGTCCCACACTGAACCTCCTGCAGGAAGTTATTCTACTATATATCAAAACTCAGAACCAGCATGATCGCTAGCTCCAAGGGCCTCTCGTAAGTGATGTCCTCAATCAGAACTGCTCAGGGTGAACACAAGATCCAGTCTGCAGGGCTCATCCTCCCCTCTCTCACTGGTTGTTGTCCCTGACATGTTGATGCATGAGGTTTTCAAGTACCACATCCATCATCTTGGCACTCCACGTTCGGGACCCCATGTGGCTTCAGGTTTTCCCAGTCCGATCTCCCCTGTGGTTTGAAATCGCCCATTACCATAACTTTGCTCAGCACGAGTGAGCTCTTCTTGCCACCTCAGCCAGTGTGTCCACGATCACCCTGTTGTTTTCCTTCCCGTACACCTCTCTTGGCCTCCTGAGTTTCAGTGGTGGTTATACAAAAACACACCAATGACTACTTTAATGTCTCCATGGACTGAAATGTACCTAACAACGTATTCCTCTTCTCCAATCGATGTCCATGCCTACCATTTCCTCAAATCCCCATCGGTGTTTTTATGAGCAGTGCAACCCCGCTCCCCCTCTACCCTTCTAACTTTCCTCATGATCTGATATCCTGTTTGGGAAGATGTGTCTGCTATTGTCTCAGCGAGTTTTTGTATCTGTGACTGCTATGATGTCTGGGATTCATCACTGATCCTTTCATTCCACTCCTCATGTTTAATTCGATATTCCATCCGCGTTTGTGTACCAAACTTTAGTTTCTTTTCTATCATTGTGGTCATGCAAGTATATTTGGTGTTGGGGAGCGAGAGCTTTGTGGGGGCCTAATATGGGGCTGTGATAAGTGGGGTTTTTGTTGATGGGTGGGTCAGAAATGCCCATAAGTGACAGGCTGTCGGGTGAGGTGTTGTGATAGGGGTTGGTGGCAGAGGAACAGTGAGGAAGGTTGAGTATAGGTGCTCAGTGCGTTCGGGGAGTCGCGGGTGGAGTCTTTGGTGGGAGATTCTGTGGGGTGGTTTTGCCCTTCCACCTGTGTCTGGGGTCCTGCTCCATTTTCCATTGCTCTCGTTCCTCCTTGCGTCTCTGTACCCTCTCCTTCAGGTAGTCCTATCTTCTTGTGTTCTGTCCGGTCGAGGTATACCTCTGGTACCCCTTTGTCCCTCAGTCCTTGCTTTCTCTTGCAGAATCCTGATTCGAAATGATTTCTTCCTTGAAAGTTACTCTGACATGCCTTATCCTTCCACTCGCAAACCACCCCAATTCTCTGAAAATTTGTCACCTGGGTCATATTGCCCTCCCCTATGTTTTCATGAGCCTTCAATCATTTTTTTCTCCTCCTGTATTTATTTCTTCAAATTGGCCCCCTTGGCTTCTTGGAGCCCGTACACAAAAACTGACCTCGCCCTTTCCTCTCCAACTGAAGTCTCCATCTGCTCCTCTGAGGCATTTTATTCTTTCCATTGACATTGTTCATGCCCTTCAGTCCTCATATCTGAAACATTCTATTCTCATGAACTGTCTTTCCTGACCACTTTCCCTTGCTTACTGCAGTGGCTGATAGAATCTCTGCATAAGCATACCTTCCTTGTCTTCAGACATGTCGTTTGATCTTAGTGTGCTCATCGTCTTTTCCCTGGCCCACGTGGGTCTGATGGGGCCTTCGTGTACGGCATGTCTCCTTGTTGCTTACCAACACCCTGTCTGTGCTGACTTTGAATTTCCTGGGGGATTGTCACATCTGAATTGTCATTTGTTCATCTCTAATCTTTTCAGCTTTGCAGTTTCTTCTTCTAAGCACTGTATCCTAGCTTCTGCTGCTAAGACCTGTACTTCCCACTTCCTGCACTCTTCAGCTATCCGCTCCTCCATTTTCTTACCAAGCTCTACATCTTCCTTCCCCACTCTTTCCTCCTTTTTTGGAGCTCTAACTCCCAGTCTTTCCTCCCTGGTTCGTCTTCCAGATCGCTGGTTTGTGTGTGTTGAGTTTTTATGTGTGTGTGTGTATGAATTTGTATTGTGTTGTTTGTGGGTGAGAGAGAGGAGAGATACAAGCCCCAAAAAATCAACAATTGCACCAATAACTTCACTACAGTTGTGACCGGTATGGAAAGTGTGTAATTGCTCATTACTCTAAAATTTGTTCATGATTGCAGCCATGTATAAAACGAAAGTAAGATAAGATAGATAAGATTTCGTTCGGATTTTTAACCCCAGAGGGTAGCCACCCAGGATAACCCAAGAAAGTCAGTGTGTCATCGAGGACTGTCTAACTTATTTCCCATTGGGTCCTTAATCTGTCCCCCAGGAAGCGACCCACACCAGTCGATAACACCCAGGTACCTATTTGATGCCTAGGTGAACAGGACAACAGGTGTAAGAACGTGTTCGAAAATGGTATACCCACCCGCCTGAATCGAACCCGGGCTCTCCGTGTGTGAAGCGGGAGCTTTAGCCACCAGGCCACCGGGCCACCATTCTTACAGTATTCATTACCTTTGTAACTTGTGAGTTCATTACCTTGTAACATGTGAGTTCAATACCTTGTACCTAGATCAGTCTAAAAATCAAAACATTGGAGCCCGGTCCCAGGACCCCAAATGTGTACCTCTGTAATCAGCAAATCACCTTAGATAAACTTGTCATGATTGAGACTAACCCCCTGGATTTCATTACCTTTGTAAATGTGAGTTCATTACCTTTGTAAATTGTGAAATTCATTACCTCAGTAACTTGCTCACATCAAAATTTGAGCCCAGTCCGCTGACCCATTATGGTACCTCTGTAATCTTTTGACTACCGCCCACAGACGGGTATGAGGTTCATAATAAACACATTAACTAACTATCTTCCTGTTTACTCACAACCTCTTCTCACCTCTCCCATCCTGTCTGCCAACAGACTTTCTAATAAAACTTCTCATTTGTCTACCAGTAACCACTCTCTCTCTCTCTCTCTCTGCTCTCTCTCTCTTCTCTCTCTCCTCTCTCCCTTTACACAGGTTTGACATAGGTTAAGAATCCCTAGCTTTTACTGACAAGCTATTACAGGTAAAGAATTCCTAACTTTATTGGAAAGCTAAGAGCGTTTACCTACCTCAGTCTCATTTAAAGCATTTTTAATGATATGAGACATACAAGTAGGGAACAGTATGAAGCTGTAGCCATCTGTGGGCCACATTTTCATGTGATCAACTGACTTTATCTCGATGACATCAATATGCTGTACTAATGTGTTCCATACTCGATTCATCCTGGTATGTATGATCTCAGATGGTGATGTCTGGAAAGAGTACAGCCATAGTGAAGTTGCTGCTTTTTCCCCGTCTTGTGGCATAAAAGCTTGTTTCAAACTTGTTCCTCGAAGTGGATCCAAGATGTGGTACTTTGACAATATTGCCTTGTACATAACAGTAAGGCCCGCACCCACATCCCTCTCTATGGTGAAGGCTCTGCTGAAATGAACGATCTATCCATGATGGGTCCAGGCGAGAGAGAGACGTCTTGCTCTGTTCTCTTACTCTGTCATTCATTCGCAAAGAGGAGGGATGGCAGGCAACCACGAAAGTGGAGCATACTCAAGTGTGAGCGTAACGTGTGCCTCGTACAGAATCTTGCAACCCCTACTGTCATGCAGATGCGAGATACGCGAAGTCTTGAAACATCCCTGGCTGCCTTGTTTGCAAGATCTACAACATGGTCTCTTCATGGTAAAGTTTGGAGTCAAATTTCACCCCAAGGATATCACAACCTTCTCCAGGTGACCAACACTCTCCATACAACCTTACTACTGCACAGCATTACCATCATGGTGCTAAGACGTACACATCCATTTGCATTTTTCTCAGGTGCAAAATGTAACTTGCCATCTATTTCCCCAATGCAGAAATACTCTCAGCTGGTGATTGATGTAGCTTATAGCAGCTGGCATTTTCTTCTCTTGGATAAGTGAATGTCAAGAACAGTCGTCTTGCATATGCGTGGGATTCTTTTTTATTTACCCCCACGTTCTTACTTCACTTTTCCTGTCCATATTACCTTTCAAAATTTCCTAACATCTGCCCTTCCATTCAATTCGGTCAGCCATACCCAATATATTACCTCAGTCATCCTCTGACTACCACCCACAGGATGGGTATGGTGGTTGACTAACACCCACAGGATGGGTAAGGTGGTGAACTACCACCCACGGATGGTATGGGTGGTGACTACCACCCACAGTATGGGTAGGTGGTGACTACCACCCATAGGATGGGAAGGGGTGACTACCACCCACCGGATGGGATAAAGGGGAGACTACCACCCACAGGATTGTATGGGGTGACTACCACCCACAGGATGGGTAAGGGGGGTCCATAATTTATTTATTATTTTATTTATTTATTAACAATTTTAGCATACATACAAGTACAAAAAAATACAGGTAAGAGCCGCATGCCAAGCCACTTATATGCATAGCATTTACGGGCAGGCTTAAAATTAACTTAAGAATACACTAAGCAATGAATGAAATCAGTGATAAGACATTATTGTAAACAGATAACTAAAGAGCACAAATGATATTACAAAGACAGGACATATGGTTGCATGCATTGTGTACATTCAGTCGAATGGAGTATTCTGTTCGGTAGTGTATTAAAAAATAAATAAAGTTAGATTGGGTTTAGGTTTAACATATATGTGATTAATTGTGAGGGAGAACATTTAAGATATACAATTAATAAAGTTTCAGTTATTCAGTAATTTATTTAGTTTAGGGTGAGTAAGAGATCGTTTGAGAAGAGACTTGAATTTATAAACAGGTAGTGTTTCTTTTATATTTACAGGTAATGAATTCCAGATTTAAGGGCCTATTATGTGGCAATGAGTTTTTGCTAGCGTGAGATGGACACCGGAACATCAAAGAGTGATCTGTGCCTTGTGTTATGGTCATGTGTTTCATGTTGAGGTTGCAAGGAAAGTAAGAGGGGAGGGTTAAATAACAAGTTAATTGTCTATGTATGTAATCGGTGCAGTAATAATATGATTTATGTCTGGTGAGTAGGTTTAGTTATAGTATATTGGGTGGAGTGTGCTGCCTGTAGTGAGAATTTGTTTTAATCATATCTAACTGCAAGCCTTTTGTTGGTAATAAGTGGTCAGGATGGTTAATGTTGTTGAGCCCCATGCACAAATTCCATAGGTGAGATAGGGTAAATAAGGCGAGTGATATAGGGCAGGAGGGCTGACTGTGGAACATAGTACCGTATCTTACGATAGTATGCCTACAGTCTTGGAAATTTTCTTTAGAAATTTGTTTTATATTTGTATGAAAATTGAGTCAAATATCAAGGTGTAATCCTAAGAATTTTCCCTCTGTTATCTTTGTGATAGGTATCCGTATATCATTATGTTAAGAGGGACATCTTAGCTTCTGTTAACCAAACGAATGAAGTAGGTTTTTTGTCAATGTTTAGTGGTAAGTTTGATAGTCCTCAACCAGGTAGATATTTTCTGTAATTCGGTGTTTACAGTATTGGATAGCGTGACATGGGCTCGGGTGAGAGAAGACGTATGTAGTGTCAACTGCAAAATAGAGTGGTTTGAGTAATTGCGAAGCATTTGGAGTCATTTAAGTATAGGAGAAAAGAAGAGGGCCAAGGACCCTTCCCAAAGGGACACCAACTGTATTGGTTGTGCGGAAGTGCTTGCCCCAAATGCGTACACATATAGGCTTCAGTTGCTGAGGAATGACTGTGAGTTAGTTGAGGGGAGGCCCTCTTATACCATAGTGTGACCAATTTTACGTGGAGCAATCCATGGTCAACTGCATCAAAGGCATTTACGTAAGTCATGAAGATCGCCCGGGGGGGGGGCCCCAGTGGGACTTCTTTTTTCTCTATTGCAGTGGTAAATATGTTCTAGCATGTGTAAATAATAGCATCATTAAGTATTTTTTATTAGGCTGAATCCAAATTGGCAGGGGTTGAGTAATGTTAGGGGAGATAAGGTAGGAGTAGATTTAGTTTTATGAATTAATTTTTCGAAGATTTTTGAGAGAGGGCTTAAGTTGGATATTGGCCTATAAGTTATTCAACTCTGTTTGGTCTCCTCCTTTATGGATCGGGTGACCCTTGCTATTTTGAGAACTGTAGGGAAGGTGGAGGATTCTATGGATTGTTAAAGAGTGTTGGCAAATAGATTGATGATGGCACTTGTGACACTTATTGTATTAAAGGGTTGTAGTATTAAATCTCCTGCCTTGTTTTGTAGTGCTGATAATAAGGAGACTTTCGATTGTTAGTCGGAGCTAGAACAGTGTGTTCGGTAGTTGCCGGTGATGTAGTCAATTGGTGGGTATCAGGAGCTTGGGATTTTATAGCAAGGTTTTTGTCCAATAGTGGAGAAGAAAAACATTTGATCTTGTTTGCTGTTGTCTGTTGGGGGAGTTTGGGTTCCATCTGATTTGCTAATTTTATTTCGCTATTTCGTGATATCTTTTTTGTTCCCAGAATTTCTGATAGGTTTTCCAGGTCTTTTTTTATATCAACCGTCGTAAGTTGGATTAATCAGTTACTCATAATACAATTTTTTTTAGCCCTTCTTATCAGGCTGGTTTAGATATTAGGGTATTAACCGAACTGCCTTCTATCCTACCCATAATATTATTATGGTGTTATAGAACTACCTCCTCCTCCTCTTCCTCCTTTTCCTCCTACTCCACTTCTCCTCCTCCTCCTCCTCCTCTTCCTCCTCCTCCACCTCCTCTACTTCCTCCTTCTCCCAATGTTTATCATCCTTCTTACGGCCTAGTAATAAATCATAATATATCATGCATGCCTAAATTTGCTGACAACTATGTATACTCAGCCCCACACAGTGTTGATGGCCCACACGGTTTATACCGCATCAATAAAGTGTTAATAGGACACAAGAAGGCCAAGCTTAATTTTAGAACATAAGAACAGTAAGAACGAAGGAACACCTGCATAAGGCCTACTGGCCCATGCGAGGCAGGTCCAAGTCTCCTACCCCGGCTATAAGCCAATGCAACCCAACCTAGTCGGTCAGTTCCACAATGACGTAAAGAGAACACGGCAACCGTACCTGGTAGCACAAGCTATCATGTCCTAACTCACACTGAGTTAGGTTAATTTTTTTTTTTATTATCAACACAGGCCGATTCCCACCAAGGCCAGGTGGCCCGAAAAAGAAAAACTTCACCACCATCACTCCATCCCTGTCTTGCCAGAAGGGTGCTTTACACTACAGTTTTTAAACATGGCCAACATTAACAACCCTCCTTCAAGGTGCAGCACTGTACAGCCCCATCTCCAGGACTCAAGTCCAGCCTGCCGGTTTCCCTAACCCCATCAAAAATGATACTTTGCTCACACTCCAACATGCACGTCAATTATTAAAAACCATTTTTGTCTCCACTCAATTCTATCAAAAACGCTCATGCATGCCGCTGAAGTCCAAGCCCTACGCACACAAAACCTCCTTTACCCCCTCCCTCCAACCTATCCTAGGCCGAACCCTACCCCGCCATCCTTCCACTACAGACTGATACACTCCTTGAATTATTCGAGTTTCTCTCCAGTCTCTCCACATGTCCGAACCACCTCAACAACCCTTTCCTCAGCCCTCTGCACAACAGTTATGGTAATCCCGCACCTCCTCCTAACTTCCAAACTACGAATCACTGCATTATATTCCACACCCACACCATTGCCCTCAACATGACAATCTCCCTGCCTCCAGCCTCTCCTCGCTGCAACATTCATCACCCATGCTTAACATCCATACAGGAGCGTTGGTAAAACTATACTCTCATACATTCCCCTCTTGCTTCCAATGACAAAGTTCTTTGTCTCCACAGACTCCAAGTGAACCGCTTCACCCTTTCCCTACATCAGTTCTATGATTCCACCTCATCTTTCATAGACCCATCTGCTGACACGCCCACTCCCAAATATCTTGATACATCACCTCCTCCATACTCTCTCCTCTAATCTGATATCCTATTCTTTCATCACCAAATCTTTTTGTTATCCTCATAACCTTACTCTTTCCTGTATTCACTTTCAATTTTCTTTTTTTACATACCCTACCAAATTCATCCCCAACCTCTGAAAACTTCTCTTCGAATCACCCAAGAGCACAGTGTCATCAGCAAAGAGCACTGTGACAACTCCCACTTTATGTGCGATTCTTTATCTTTTAACTCCACACCTCTAGCCAAGACCCTCGCATTTACTTCTCTTAAACCCATCTATAAATATATTGAACAACCATGGTGACATCACAAAATCCTTGTGTAAGGCCTACTTTTACTGGGAATTAATCTCCCTCTTTCCTACTTTACTCTAACTTGAGCCTCACTATCCTCGTAAAAACTCTTTACTGCTTTCAGTAACCTACCTCCTATACCATACATCTGCAACATCTCCCAAACATTGTCCCCCTATCCCCCCAGTCATACCCCTTTTTCCCAAATCCATAAATGCCACAAAAACCTCTTTAGCCTTATCTAAATCTGTTCACTTATATGTTTCACTGTAAACACCTGTCCACACGCCCCCTCCTTTCCTAAAGCCTCCTTGTTCATCTGCTATCCTATTTCTCCGTCTTACTCTAATTTCTTTCAATAATAACTCTACCATACTTTTACCAGGTATACTCAACAGACTTATCCCCCTATAATTTTTGCACTCTCTTTTGTCCCTTTGCCTTTATACAAAAGGAACTATGCATGCTCTGCTAATCCTGGGTACCTTACCCTTTTCCATACATTTATTAAATAATAGCCCCCAACCACTCCAAAACAAAATCCCCACTGCTTTTAACATTTCTATCTTTATCCCACCAATCCCAGCTGCCTTACCCCCTTTTATTTTTACCTACTGCCTCACGAACTTCCCCCACATTCACAACTGGATCTTCCTCATCCTGCAAGATGTTATTCCTCCTTGCCCTATACACGAAATCACAGCTTCCCTATCTTCATCAACATTCAACAATTCCTCAAAATATTCCCTCCCCTCCATTTTCCCAATACCTCTAATTATCCATTTAATAACTCTCTTCTCCTATTTTTAACTGACAAATCCATTTGTTCTCTATGCTTCCTTAACTTGTTAATCTCACTCCAAAACTTTTTCTTATTTTCAACAAAATTTGTTGATAACATCTCACCCACTCTCTCATTTGCTCGCTTTTTACATTGCTTCACCACTCTCTTAACCTCTCTGTTTTTCTCCATGTACTCTTCCCTCCTTGCATCACTTCTACTTTGTAAAAACTTCTCATATGCTAACTTTTTCTCCCTTACTACTCTCTTTACATCATCATTCCACCAATCGCTCCTCTTCCCGCCCGCACCCACTGTCCTGTAACCACAAACTTCTGCTGAACACTCTAACACTATATTTTTAAACCTACCCCATACCTCTTCGACCCCATTGCCTATGCTCTCATTAGCCCATCTATCCTCCAGTAGTTGTTCATATCTTACCTTAACTGCCTCCTCTTTTAGTTTATAAACCTTCACCTCTCTCTTCCCTGATGCTTCTATTCTCCTTGTTTCCCATCTACCTTTTACTCTCAGTGTAGCTACAACTAAAAAGTGATCTGATATATCTGTGGCCCCTCTATAAACATGCACATCCTGAAGTCTACTCAACAGTCTTTTATCTACCAATACATAATCCAACAAACTACTGTCATTTCGCCCTGCATCATATCTTGTATACTTATCCTCTTTTTTCTTAAAATATGTATTACCTATAACTAAACCCCTTTCTATACAAAGTTCAATCATTTATCATTTATACCTGGCACCCCAAACTTACCTACCACACCCTCTCTAAAAGTTTCTCCTACTTTAGCATTCAGGTCCCCTACCACAATTACTCTCTCACTTGGTTCAAAGGTTCCTATACATTCACTTAATATCTCCCAAAATCTCTCTCTCTCCTCTACATTTCTCTCTTCTCCAGGTGCATACACGCTTATTATGACCCACTTTTCGCATCCAACCTTTACTTTAATCCACATAATCCTTGAATTTATATATTCATATTCTCTTTTCTCCTTCCATAACTGATCCTTCAACATTATTGCTACCCCTTCCTTTGCTCTAACTCTCTCAGATACTCCAGATTTAATCTCATTTATTTCCCCCCACCGAAACTTCCCTGCCCCGTCAGCCATCAAAACTTTGGGGCCCAGTCCCTGGACCCATTGTGTACCTCTATAATCTGTTAATACCTTTGTAACTTGTCATGATTGTGACTAGACCTACCTGGAGTTCATTACCTTTGTAAATTGTGAATTCATTACCTTTGTAACTTGCTCAGCCATCAAAACTTTGAGGCCCAGTCCCTGGACCCATTATGTACCTCTGTAATCTTTTGATTACCGCCCACAGGATGGGTATGGGGTGCATAATAAACATATTAAACTAACTAACAATTAACCCCGTCAGCTTTGTTTTGCTTAGGGCCAAGACATCCAGCTTCTTTTCATTCATAACATCAACAATCATCTGTTTCTTGTCATCCGCACTACATCCACGCACATTTAAGCATCCCAGTTTTATAAGGTTTTTCTTCTTCTCTTTTTTAGTAAATGTCTACAGGAGAAGGGGTTACTAGCCCATTGCTCCCGGCATTTTAGTCGCCTCTTACGACACGCATGGCTTACGGAGGAAAGATTCTTTTCCACTTCCCTATGGACAATAGAAGAAATAAAGAAGAACAAGAGATATTTAGAAAAAGGAGAAAAACCTAGATGTATGTATATATATATGCATGTGCGTGTCTGTGAAGTGTGACCAAAGTGTAAGTGAGAGTAGCAAGATATCCCTGTTATCTAGCGTGTTTATGAGACAGAAAAAGACACCAGCAATCCTACCATTATGCAAAACAGTTACAGGTTTCTGTTTCACAGTCATCTGGCAGGACGGTAGTGCTTCCCTGGGTGGTTGCTGTCTACCAACCTAGGTTATCAGTCAATTATTGTCCAGTGGTAATTATTTCTGGTATGGCGTAGAGGCAATTATTATTATTATTATTATTATTATTATTATTATTATTATTATTATTATTATTATTATTATTATTATTATTATTATTATTATTATTATTATTATATTTGGTTCTGGTCTATATATATTATCTTTCCCTGTGTTATATATACATTACCGTTACAACAGTGTCTACAATGCTGTTGGAGTGTGAGCAAAGTAACATTTATGAAGGGATTCAAGGAAACCGGCAGGCCGGACTTGAGTCCTGGAGATGGGAAGTACAGTGTCTGCACTCTGAAGGACGGGTGTTAATGTTGCAGTTTTATAACTGTAGTGTAAAGCATCCCTCTGGCAAGACAGTGATGGAGTGAATGATGGTGAAAGTTTTTTTTCTTTTCCAGGTCACCCTGCCTTGGTGGGAGACGACCGATGTGTTAAATGCCGATAAGCTGATGCATCACTGAGTGTCTATATTGATGAATAAGACACCTGTACAACACTCAGGTATCATCAATGATGAATAAGACACCTGTACAACACTCAGGTATCATCAATGATGAATAAGACACCTGTACAACACTCAGGTATCATCAATGATGAATAAGACACCTGTACAACACTCAGGTATCATCAATGATGAATAAGACACCTGTACAACACTCAGGTATCATCAATGATGAATAAGACACCTGTACAACACTCAAGTATAATCAGTGATGAATAAGACACCTGTACAACACTCAGGTATCATCAATGATGAATAAGACACCTGTACAACACTCAGGTATCATCAATGATGAATAAGACACCTGTACAACACTTAGGTATCATCAATGATGAATAAGACACCTGTACAACACTAGGTATCATCAATGATGAATAAGACCCCTGTACAACACTCAGGTATCATCAATGATGAATAAGACACCTGTACAACACTCAGGTATCATCAATGATGAATAAGACACCTGTACAACACTCAGGTATCATCAATGATGAATAAGACACCTGTACAACACTCAGGTATCATCAATGATGAATAAGACACCTGTACAACACTCAAGTATCTTCGCCTGAGGACGTCACACCAACCAGTTGCTATCTTCAACTCGACACAACGATGGTATACCAAGACAGAGGAACAGTAACATCACCTTTACAACAATAATTCCCACACATAGAACAAACTGTTGACGACGTTTCGGTACGACTTAGACCACTAACTAGTTACACACTATTGTTTGGTAAGACACATATGCAACAGTTAGGTATCTTTATTTCGAAACGTTTCGCCTACACAGTAGGCTTCTTCAGTCGAGTACAGAAAAGTTGTTAGAAGCAGAAGATACTTGAAGACGATGTAATCAGTCCATCACCCTTAAAGTTTTGAGGTGGTCAGTCCCTCAGTCTGGAGAAGAGCATTGTTCCGTTGTCTGAAACAATATGAAGTTGAAGTGACAGGATGGAGCCTTTATATAGTGCCAGGAGGTGAGACGTAGGTTGCTTTGGGAGGGCAGTCCCTCTCAAACCCAGCCGTTCTCACTAGTAGAGGTCGAAGTTGATGGTCTGTACCAAGATACCCTTGTGTTGCAGTGTCTGACAGAATGAACATAGTTACACACTATGTTATGGTCTTCCTGTTCTCGAGGTGAAAAGAAGAGGTGAGAGTAACATCAGCTGTCGCTGTCACGGTACAGTGATCACGGAGACATCAGCTGTCACTGTCATTCAGGGACGCCCGACTAGTGATCAAAGAAACTAATTTCCGCAGACGCAAGTGCCTTGAATCAGCACTAACTGCTGTTTCTGATACAACTAAACAAAACAAAGGCAGCTTCACCATCTCTGAAGTCTTAGCAAGAATCCTCCTGAAAACAGTAAACCCTGCCATCACATAGTCTCTCCTGCTAATACTACACAAAGCACATTACCGAGGATGAACACTGAAACAGACCTTCTCTAATTCAACCTCCAATAGAAATATTTGTCTAACCTATTTTTATGTACCCAAGTAATAGCTTTTATATCCTTTTACTCATGTTCAAGTTAATTGTTCCACCATATTGTATTATTACTACTACAACTTATATCACTAATACTACCACTACTACTACCACTACTACTACCACTACTACTACCACTACTACTACCACTACTACTACCACTACTACTACTACTATCACTAGTATTGCACCTCACTCTGAGCCTATATATACCCTCTGTGTCCATGTATTGTTTGGATCGGCTTGACAAAGCTCCTGGAGAGCGAAACGTTGCCACAATAAAATGTCACATTAGTTGCACTTGTGTCCTTTTACTTTACATATTGTCGGTAATTCTACCAACATATATACAAGAATCGTAGTCTTGACATTGTCCCTGTAGATGCCTTCCTGTCTCATAACATTGTTAAATGCTCCAAACTTCACAACACTTGTCATTTGACCTGAGTTTTTCCTCTTCTCCTCCTCCTCCTCCTCCTCTCCCTGCCTCTTCTCCGTTCCTATATTTTCTTTGTCTTCCTTTCTTCTGCCTAGGTGTCTTCTGCCCTTCAGTGTTTTTCTTCCGTGTTTCTGGTCCCACCCTTCGGGGCCAGTAGCTCTCCGGCAGTGCTGCTTCTTCTTAGACTTAACCTACTTCTACAACTACTTCTACCGCTACTTCACCGCTTCCCTCTTTCTTCCTCTTTGTCCCGTCTCTGTCCTATATATATTGGCTCCCTCACCTTCGTTTTCTTAGTGTGACTAGTCAATCGTCCAAGTCGTCCTATGTGCGGATTATTTGTGTATTGTTCTAGTCACGGTATTGTGAGTGTTTTCTTTAGAAAGTAACATTCTTGGACAGAATATCAGAGTTATGAACATGGCAAAACAAATTTGTTTTTGGGGAGGGGGGCAGTTCAGATAGAGAGAAGACATCTGTGAGATGAACTAAAACAGATGAATAGGAAGTGTAACAGCAGGACGAGTGAAGGAAGAAGTGTGAGCACAGTGGAAGGACGAGCGAAGGAAGAGGTGTGAGCACAGTGGAAGGACGAGCGAAGGAAGAGGTGTGAACACAGTGGAAGGACGAGCGAAGGAAGAGGTGCTAGCACAGTGGAAGAACGAGTGACGGAAGAGGTGTGAGCACAGATGCAGGACGAGTTAATGAATAGATGTGAGCACAGTGGAAGGACGAGTTTACCTGGAGAGAGTTCCGGGGGTCAACACCCCCGCGGCCCGGTCTCCGACCAGGCCGAGTAAAGAAAGAGGTGTGAGCGAAGTGAAAGGACGAGTGAAGAAAGAGGTGTGAGCAAAGAAAGTTAGTTTAAGTCAGTAAAGACCAGGTTGAGTGACCGTGTGCTGCAGCCTCGCCCACTACACACCCGTGGAAACTAAACATATATATACAAAACACATTATGAAACACTTGGGAAATGCCAATACGGAGTGAATGTTAACCACAGAACGCTGACAGGAATAAATAATAAAAGGCGCAATGTCCAACACAGTCTCCTGAATACGTTTCACTTGGGGGGTTGAACTCTACCACGTCAGGACTTAATAGAGTTCAACCCTAAGAGTTGTAACTTTCTGCCAATAAGAACATGTTCTCAATACTGTCCAAGTTGTATCGTCAGAAGTTTCTCTCTCCTTATGTGTGCGTTATGTGTGTGTTGTTCCAGTCGTGGTAATGGGATTTTTTATTTTGTGTCCGGGAAAAAATCACAGGGGAAAAAAGATCACAGGGAAAAAAGGTCACAATTTTGGCTAGGAAAAAAGTCATTGAAAAAGTCACATTTTATTTAAATACCATAGGTTCTGTTGTGACTTTTTTCTGGATTATTTTATTCTTAACCTAATATGCCAGAAATAAGATATTATTATTATTTTTATATTATTATTATTATTATTATTATTATTATTATTATTATTATTATTATTATTATTATTAGTAGTAGTAGTAGTAGTAGTAGTAGTAGTAGTATTAATATTATTATTATTATTATTTATTATTATTATTATTATTATTATTATTATTATTATTATTATTATTATTATTATTATTATTATTATATAAGGTGCCGACATAAGAAAGAATAAACACTGCGGCAGGCCTACTGGCCCATGCGAGGCAAGTCCAAGTCTCCTACCAGTTTAAGTCAATGACTCAACCTAGTCAGGTCAGGTCACATTCACAAGACGGTATTAAAGATCAGAGATTAAAGAGTTATTTTTTCAATATAATATAATGTTTGTACAGAGAGTCGTGCACCCAGACCCTCCCAGTAACCTCTCCCAGTAACCTCTCTCAGTAACCTCTCCCAGTAACCTCTCCCAGTAACCTCTCCCAGTAACCTCTCCCAGTAACCTCTCCCAGTAACCTCTCCAGTAACCTCTCCCAGTAACCTCTCCCAGTAACCTCTCCCAGTAACCCCTCCCAGTAACCTCTCCCAGTAACCTCTTCCAGTAACCTCTCCAGTAACCTCTCCAGTAACCTCTCCCAGTAACCTCTCCCAGTAACCTCTCCCAGTAACCTCTCCAGTAACCCCTCCCAGTAACCTCTCCCAGTAACCTCTCCCAGTAACCTCTCCCAGTAACCTCTCCCAGTAACCTCTCCCAGTAACCTCTCCCAGTAACCTCTCCAGTAACCCCCCCCAGTAACCTCTCCCAGTAACCTCTCCCAGTAACCTCTCCCAGTAACCTCTCCCAGTAACCTCTCCCAGTAACCTCTCCCAGTAACCTCTCCCAGTAACCTCTCCCAGTAACCCCTCCCAGTAACCTCTCCCAGTAACCTCTCCCAGTAACCTCTCCCAGTAACCTCTCCCAGTAACCTCTCCCAGTAACCTCTCCCAGTAACCTCTCCCAGTAACCTCTCCCAGTAACCTCTCCCAGTAACCTCTCCCAGTAACCTCTCCCAGTAACCTCTCCCAGTAACCTCTCCCAGTAACCTCTCCCAGTAACCTCTCCCAGTAACCTCTCTCAGTAACCTCTCCCAGTAACCTCTCCCAGTAACCTCTCCCAGTAACCTCTCCCAGTAACCTCTCCCAGTAACCTCTCCCAGTAACCTCTCCAGTAACCTCCCCCAGTAACCTCTCCCAGTAACCTCTCCCAGTAACCCCTCCCAGTAACCTCTCCCAGTAACCTCTCCCAGTAACCTCCTCCAGTAACCTCTCCAGTAACCCCTCCCAGTAACCTCTCCCAGTAACCTCTCCCAGTAACCTCTCCCAGTAACCTCTCCCAGTAACCTCTCCCAGTAACCTCTCCCAGTAACCTCTCCCAGTAACCTCTCCCAGTAACCCCTCCCAGTAACCTCTCCCAGTAACCTCTCCCAGTAACCTCTCCCAGTAACCTCTCCCAGTAACCCCTCCCAGTAACCTCTCCCAGTAACCTCTCCCAGTAACCTCTCTCAACACTAATAACGCAATAATTACTCTAAATTGTTGTCTCAATAAATTTAGGAATCACAATGAATACTTTCATCGAGTTTGTTTTATAATAATAATAATAATAATAATAATAATAATAATAATAATAATAATAATAATAATAATAATAATAATAACAATAATAATAATAATAATAATAACAATAATAATAATAATAATAATAATAATAATAGCATTATTTCTACCAGTACATGTACAAGGTATACAGACCATAGCTGACATCAGTGACATACTACTATATACAAAGCCGCTTGTTATGCTGAGAATTTCCCGCAAATTAAGTCAGTTTTGTCCCAGGATGCGACCCACACCAGTCTACTAACACACAGGTATCTATTTTACTGATGGGTGAACAGGGACAACCGGTGTAAGGAAACACGCCCAAACTTTCTACCCTTGCCGGGAATCGAACCATGGACCCTCATGTGTATGAAGTGAGAGCTTCGCCTACCAGGCCACGAGCCACCTAATTACACGTAATGAGGATTCTAGTATACGAGCATATTCTCATATGTCTAAAGACAGACATTGTCTCTACGTCCACAGCAGGACTCACGAAATCGTAATGACACGATTGCAAACAAACCATACCCCGGCCGGGATTGAACCCGCGGTCAGAGAGTCTCAAAACTCCAGACCGTCGCGTTAGCCACTAGACCAGCTAGCCACAATAAGATTCGTCCAACTAGATATATTTCTACACCATAGGAAGGTTAGCACAGTCACGGCCACGCTAGCTGGAGATTCGTCTGTAAAAACTTGCATTTGTGGTCACAGTGGTGCCTGTGTTAACCTTCCTATGGTGTAGAAATATACCTAGTTGGATGAATCTTATTGTGGCTAGCTGGTCTAGTGGCTAACGCGACGGTCTGGAGTTTTGAGACTCTATGACCGCGGGTTCAATCCCGGCCGGGGTATGGTCCACAGCAGGATTCGAACCTGCTAACTCTGGGGTCTGGCTCCATGGTAAAGTACTACAGACTCTGATACAGAGTTTGCAGGTTCGAGTCCTGCTGTGGATGTAGAGACAATGTAAATAATTTCGCCTGTTTGCGAATTGTTAAGCATGTCTAAGAAAGTGTAAAAAATGGGTGGCCCTTTACCATACAGTGGACAACGAGTCTACTACAAAACACACAATGGAGTCAGCGGTGCTTTGTAACTTGCGAGTTCGTTACCTTTGTACCTAGTTCAGCTATCTAAACTTTGGGAGCCCAGTCCCTGGACCCATTACGTACCTCTGTAATCTGTAAATACCTTTGTAACTTGTCATGATTGTGACCAGACCTACCTGGAGTTCATTACCTTTGTAAATTGTGAGTTCATTACCTCTGTAACTTGCTCAGCTATCAAAACTTTGGAGTCCAGTCCCTGGACCAATTATGTACCTCTGTAATCTTTTGACTACCACCAACAGGATGGGTATGGGGTGCATAATAAACATTAAACTAAAACTGGCTGGAGAAAGACAGAGAGAAAGCGGGGTGGGCAATACATCTCAGCCATGTTCATCTCTCAGATATTATCACCGTCCTGATGGAGCCACTGGAAACCTGCAACTTGTTGCACACTTGTGTCCTGTCATCCAACTCTCTCTGCAAGTTATTTACAGTTGCACTCGTGGCTTGGTTGGCAACAATCTTGTCTCACATACTGGGTGTCCGTGGGAATACTGGGCATGTTTCCTTAATCCTGCTGTCACTGTTCACCTAGCAATAAGTAGGTACCTGGGTGTTAGTGGACTGGTGTGGGTGGCATCCTGGGGGACAAGATTGAAGGATCACAATGGAAATTAGACACAATCCTCGATGATGCACTGACTTTCTTGGGTTATCCTGGGTGACTAACCCTCCCTAACCCTCCCCCGGATTGTCCTGGGTGGCTAACCCTTCCCCCGAGGTTATCCTGGGTGGCTAACTTATACAGACCATAGCTGACATCAATGACATACTACTATATAGAAAGCCCCTTGTTATGCTGAGCATTTCCCGCAAATTAGCTCAGTGTTGTCCCAGGGTGCGACCCACACCAGTTGACTAACACCCAGGTATCTATTTACTGCTAGGTAAACAGGGACAGCAGGTGTTCTAAAGAAACATGTCCTAATGTTTCTACCCATACCGGGGATCGAACCATAAACCTCAGTATATTAGCTGAGTGCGCTACCAACCGAGCTACGGGACATTGAAGGTCTCGCACCACCATCTTTCCCCCGTTACCTAACAGTAAACAGATGATTAGGAGATAATTGACTGTCTGGGACGCATCCTGGCAAAGGACTTTGAAAATATCCCAATGGAACTATGCCACACTGACGTCCTTCTTCAGTTATCCTGGAAACACTGGACATGTTGTCTTAAGACACCTGCTGTCCATGTTCATCTAGCAGCAACCAGGTAACTGGGCGTCACCTGACAGGTGTGGGTCGCATCCTGGGGGACAAAAATTGGCCCGACATGTTCTGCATATCCAAGGGGCTTTCTATATAGTATGTCATTGATGTCAGCTATGGTCTGTATAAGTTTTATCGTGTACTTGTAGAAATAAAGATTATTATTATTATTATTATTATATTATTATTATTATTATTATTATTATTATTATTATTATTATTATTATTATTATTATTATTATTATTATTATTATCCCGGGTTGCTAACCCTCTGAAGCAACTAGTCTCAACACTACATGGACGTCTTCCGAGGTGTTGAGCTCCTGCTTATTGGGGGTTTAAAGACTATCGACTGCACGGGTTGATAGGATTGCCTCACACCTCTTTACCACCAGTCCAGAATTGTTTAATCCATCAAATGGGGAATAAAGTAAACTTTAAGAAGGTGTTTCGTAGCTCGATTGGTAGCGCATTCAGCTCACACACCGAGGTCCGTGGTTCGAGCCCCGGTGCGGGTGGAAACATTCATCTATCTTGATACATGTATCAGACAGTGCAACACCTTGTTGACCTTGATATAGGGAATTCTTCTAGTCTGACCTAACCTACAGTCATGACCTACTTAACACTAGATTTGTCCCATGGTGACTCCGCCTCCTCCTGCTTCTACTCACCTGGAGTTTACCTGGAGAAGGTTTCGGGGGTCAACGCCCCCGCGGCTCGGTCTGAGACCAGGCCTCGTGGTGGATCAGGGGTCTGATCAACTAGGCTGTTACTGCTGGCAGCACGTAAATTGACGTACGAACCACAACCTGGCTGGTCAGGTACTGACTTTAGGTGCCTGTCCAGTGCCTTCTTGAAGACAGCCAGGGGTCTATTGGTAATCCCCCTTATGTATGCTGGGAGGCAGTTGAACAGTCTTGGGCCCCTGACACTTACTGTCTTGTCTCAGTGTACTCGTGGCCTGGTTGCAGTATATAAGTCACTTCTCCGAGTATATGCTGTATATGATACAGTGGTTATAATTATATCCTTAATTTTTAATGGGGTGGACTGGTATGCCAGCGGAAGGCCTCAGTTAGATTACCAAAAGCTTCATTTACGAGTCATCACATGACTAAGACTCGCATCAGAAACACTTGTCCTGTTTCCTGACAAACTTTACCTAACCATATGCTGTACTTCTCTCAAGACTGATGGACTGAGCACTTCGACTCCAGGCTGAGGGACTGATTACCTTTCCTCTCTGTATTAGACTGAAGAAGCTACTGGCTGGCGAAGCGAATTAAAACGTGGGATCGGTAGTCCCAGGTAGTGAACACAAATCCTGAATCAACCACTCCACTTAAGTGTTACGTTCTTTAATAGCTAATTTTAGCTCACCTCGGGCAAGGCAGCTATTGAATGAATAACGGTGAATATGTTTTTTTTTCTAACCGCTGATCCCTGGTGGGAGACGGCCACTATGGCTCCTTCCTTCCCCCTGAATTTATTTTCCAACAATTAAATTTATATCTACACGAGACAGGTTGAGAAAGTATTTATATTACTGAAATTTCACCCGTCTGGGCGGTCCAATTGTGTTCGTTCACTATTTCCGGCCTCGATTTATCCGTTGATAAGAGGAACTTGCAGTGTGTGGGATTCCCCAGGTTGAAGCCCGGGTTAAACACCAAATACCGGAACATATTGTGGGATGAGAGAGTGTGTGTTTAACTTTGAGGAAATTGCCTAATCTCTTCCCGTTAAGGGGATTCGATGCTACTGAAACCCTGTCGTAAAGAATTTAATCTACATTCATCAGATGAAAACCTCTTTACCGTCCATTCCTTCCCATCCCCCAGGGCGCTGTTGTAATCCCCACGGGTTTAGAGCTACCCCCTGACAATAATAATAATATAATATCTTTATTTACTACAAGTACATGTACAAGGTGTACAGACCATAGCTGACATCAATGACATACTACTATATACAAAGCATGTCAGTGTCCCAGGATGCGACCCACACCAGTCCACTAACACCCAGGTACCTATTTACCTGGAGTTTACCTGGAGAGAGTTTCGGGGGTCAACGCCCCCGCGGCCCGGTCTGTGACCAGGCCTCCTGGTGGATCAGCCCCTGATCAACCAGGCTGTTGCTGCTGGCTGCACGCAAACCAACGTACGAGCCACAGCCCGGCTGATCAGGAACTGACTTTAGGTGCTTGTCCAGTGCCAGCTTGAAGACTGCCAGGGGTCTGTTGGTAATCCCCCTTATGTGTGCTGGGAGGCAGTTGAACATCTCGGGCCCCTGACACTTATTGTATGGTCTCTTAACGTGCTAGTGACACCCCTGCTTTTCATTGGGGGGATGGTGCATCGTCTGCCAAGTTTTTTTGCTTTCGTAGTGAGTGATTTTCGTGTGCAAGTTCGGTACAGTCCCTCTAGGATTTTCCAGGTGTATATAATCATGTATCTCTCCCTCCTGCGTTCCAGGGAATACAGGTTTAGAAACCTCAAGCGCTCCCAGTAATTGAGGTGTTTTATCTCCGTTATGCGCGCCGTGAAAGTTCTCTGTACATTTTCTAGGTCAGCAATTTCACCTGCCTTGAAAGGTGCTGTTAGAGTGCAGCAATATTCCAGCCTAGATAGAACAAGTGACCTGAAGAGTGTCATCATGGGCTTGGCCTCCCTAGTTTTGAAGGTTCTCATTATCCATCCTGTCATTTTTCTAGCAGATGCGATTGATTCACTGATGGACGAATATAGACAACAGGTGTAAACACGCCCAATGTTTCTACCCTGGCTGGGGATCGAACCCGGATCCTCACCGTGTGAAGCGAGAGCTTTAGCCACCAGGCCACCAGAATGAAAGCCTTTTAAAATTTACACTGATAAACCTAACTGTGTTTGATGGTAATCATAATAGGAAGAGCTATGTATTGTTTTAAACAGCCGGAATGGACAGTGACATTACAGCTTTTGCCAGAGGGAGGATCGAGCCTTCACGGGGTTTATAGCGTCGTAATAATAATAGTATACAGTACAGCCGGGCTGTGATTCGTACGTTGGTTTGCCTGCGGCAGGCACTAACAGTCTGGTTGATCAGACCATGATAAACTGCGAGGCCTGATCATGGACCGGGCCGCGGGGGTTTTGACCCCCGCAACACCCTCCAGGTAGACTGAGAAGTAAACGACTAAGACGCCAATAATACAGAGAGGTGGAGAGCACGTTTTTATTGTGGCAACGTTTCGCTCTAAGTAGAAACGTGGTCGTGATGTACCCAGCAATGGTGGAAGGTTGTAAGGAGGTGACTCTGGGCATGCTGGGCAGGGTGATGCCCACACACCATCATTCATACCCTCGCTGGCTGCCCGGAGTAAGGTAGGAAGGCTTTCTGCCTCCCATCTTTGTTTACTCTCAGCTGGTGTTTAATATACCACCTTTCTGACTAGTGCCAGAAAGGCACACCATCTTAGTCCCTTTCTTTTGGGGACTAACACTGTTTTATTATATATAAAATATATTACCTGTATACTGCAGAAAAGAATAAGTTATTTTTATTTGTTTTTTTGTAAAAGTTAGGGTCACACACACACACACACACACACACAAAACACACACACACACCACACACACAAAACACACACACACAAAACACACACACACACACACACACACACACACACCAGTGAAGAGGCGAGTCAGGAGCTGTGAATCGCCCCAACCTAGTTGATCAGGTCCTGATCCACCAAAAGGGCCCTGGACATGGACGGGCCCGGAAGGGGAGTTGACCCCCGAGAGCCTCCTTCATGTATTAAAATTTTAAAATTTCAAAGTTTATTCTCTATAAGGATTACAATGCTGAGTTTAAAAGAAATTTGGTTATTTTTTTGGTTTACATGTAGTAAAATTGTGTTTTACAGAGTGTACCACTAGAACGCTTAGCATGGCTAGGCATTCGGGCATACTTAGTTTTATTCTTAATTGTAAAAATATTACAATTATGAGGTAAGTTGGTATTATGGCTAAGTGACTAAATACTAGTTTATGAGTTTTAGCATTGAATGCTTTTGTTTTGGCACAGTACATAGTTTCAGTATTGGAGTATCACAGGATTCATTATTTTAAGACTGAGTTTAATATTTCTGTTTATGGTCAAATGAGTGAGCGAGTGTAAGTGTGAACTACCAAAGGTGTATTCTTTGTAGTTAGTTGACGGGGGTATTAGGGAGATAAGAATGTTTTCTAATGGTAGTTTTGAAGGTGATGAATGTGTCTGCAGTTCTAGATTTCTCAGGTAGGGTTATTCCAGATTTTAGGGCCTTTGACATACATTGAATTTTTGAAAAGGGTTTAGTCGGACAGGGGGAATGTCGTAGAGATGTTTGTGTCTGGTGTTATGCCTGTGGGTTCTGTCACAACTATCAAGAAAGCGTTTAGGTCAAGGTTGATATTAGAGTTTAAGGCCCTGTAGAATAGATTGCAAAAGTAGTAAGTGGGGATGTACTGAACTGGGAGTAAGTTTAGATCTATGAAGAGTGGGGGGGTGTGTTGCCAGGGATGGGTTTTAGTGATTATTCTTACTGCAGCTTTTTGTTGGGTTTATTATTGGCTTTAGTGTGTTGCTGCAGTTGATCCCCAAGCACAAATAGCATAGGTGAGGTATGGATAAATAAGTGAGTGGTATAGTGTGAGAAGGGCATTTTGCGGCACGTAGTATGTATCTTGGAGAGGATCCCAACCGTTTTTGGATACTTTTTTGGCTATATGCTGGATATGGGTGCTGAAATTCAGGTTGTTGTCAAGGTATAAGCCTAGGAATTTTCCCCCAATTTTGGTAATTAGAGTGTTGTCAATTTTAAAATGTTAATTTGTGCATCTCCTGCTCTGCTTACCAAACATAATATAGTAGGTTTTGTCATTTGTGAAGCGTAAGTTTTTTGGGGCTGTAAATCCAAGTCGATATTTAATCAGCTCCTCATTCACAATGGTGTTGAGGGTGGCAAGATTAGGGTGAGAGTTTGACATAAGTCGTGTCATCAGCAAAGAGAATGGGTTTCAGGTTTTTGGATACGTTTGGAAGGTCATTGATGTATATGAGGAAGAGCAGGGCCCAAAAGGACACTTCCCTGCGGAGCTCCAGTATCAAGTGGCCGTGTTGCTGATGCGTGTCTTTAATGGTGACGTACTGATACCTATTAGTAATGTAAAAATTTGAAATAAGCAAGCGCATGGCCTCTTATACCGTAGTGATCAAGTTTTGTGGAGTAGGATTTCGGGGTTTACTTTTGTCAAAAGCTTTTCTTAGGTCAATAAAAATTCCTAGTGGATTTCCTTATTTTCCAATGCTGTGTAAAGCAGATCTAGCATTTATGATTGCATCATTAGTGGTTTTTATTTTTCCCTGAATCCAAACTGGCAGGGGTTGAGTATGTTTTGAGCCTTTTAAAAATGAATACAGTCTCCTGTGCACGAGTTTCTCAAAGATTTTGGATAGCAATGGTAAGTTAGATATTGGCCTATAGTTGTTTAAGTCTGTAGGTCACCACCTTTATGTATTGGTGAAAACCCTTGCCATCTTGAGTAGTTTCGGGAAGGTGCTAGTCTCTATTGACTTGTTAAAAAGTAATGAAATAGCATGCGAAAGGGACATGGGCCGCTCGCTTGTACAGTAATGGTGGGACATGAGACAGATTCCCCAAGTTTTTTAAGTGACTTTATGATCTCAATGACTTCCGTGGGCTCAGTTGGTGCAAGATAGAAGGAATTAGGGAAATTTCCATCAGGTAGTCCCCGGCATGGGCATTGGTATGTGGGATTTTACTGGCGAGATTAGATCCTATGTTTGAGAAAGTTGTTTATCTTGTTAGCTGTGTCAGTGGGATGTAGTGGTGTTTCATTAGGTTTAGTTAGGACAATATTCTTGGTTTTTCTCATTGTGGGTCCCTAGAATTGAGAGAGTGTTTTCCAGGCCCTTTTTTATATATCCTCTAGTGTCTGTGAATCTACTGGAGTAGTATAGTTTGTTTGGCTTTTTTTTTTACTTTGGTGAGAGCTGATGAATAGTGTTTAAGAGTAATCTTTGTGTATTAAGCCCTGTCTATATTGTTTTTCATATTGGTGTTTCTTGTCAGGGGGATTTCAGAATGGTGCTGGTTAGCCAAAGGGGCAACCAACCCGTTTTGTTTGTGATCTGTTTTTTTTTTAATAGGACAAGTATGTATACCACGTATAGGTGAGTACACACACACACACACACACACACACACACACACACACACACACTGGAACAGTCTGTAGAGTGAAGTAGTGGAGGCAGGATCCACAGCTTCAAGAAGAGTTACGATAAAGGTCTTAGAGCAGGAAGAGTGGGGACGTAGTGGCTACCAGTGAAGAGGCGGGGCCGGGAGCAGTCAACACGCAACCACAATTGATTACACACATTCATTCGTGCGCACACACACACACACACACACACACACACACACACACACACACTCACTCGACCCCCGCAACCTCAACTAGGTGAGTACACACACACAAGGAGGAAGATCTTGGGGTGAGCATAACACCGAGCATGTCTCTGGAAGCACACATCAACCAGATAACTGCTGCAGCATAGGGGGCCCCTGGCAAACCTGAGAATAGCGTTCCGATACCTTAATAAGGAATCGTTCACGACACTGTACACTGTGTACTTTCAGGCCCATACTGGAGTATGCAGCAACCAGTTTGGAACCCACACCTGGTCAATCACGCAAGAAGTAAGAGAAGGAACAAAGGTTTGCAACAAGGGCAGTTCCAGAGCTCAGGGGAATGTCCTTCAAATGAAAGGTTGAAGGATATCGGACTGACGACACTGGAGGACAAAAGGGGTCAGGGAGACATGATAAGTACATACAAGATACTGCGTGGAATAGATAAGGTGGACAGAGACAGGGTGTTCCAGAGAGGGGACACAGAAACAAGGGGTCACAATTGGAAGCTGAAGATTCAGATGAGTCACAGGGAATTAGGAAGTATTTCTTCAGTCATAGTCGTCAGGAAGTGGAATAGCCTAGAAAGGGGACGTAGTGGAGGCAGAAACATACAGAGCTTTAAGACGAGGTATGACAATGCTCAGGGAGCAGAGAGAGAGAGAGAGGATCTAGTAGCGATCAGTGAGGAGGCGGGGCCAAGAGCTGAGTCTCGACCCTTGCAACCACAATTAGGTGAGCACAATTAGGTGGGTGAGTAAAACACACACTCGCCTTATGCCCTATTGTACTTAGTGGTTAGGAAAGTCACTGAGACTGACTAGTGAACTAAACATTTGCGTCTTAGATGATGGCACACTGGCAGGCACCAACAAGTGCCTTTTTATTACATCTTGAGGCAGGTGATGACACGGGGACGGGCCATGGCACACTCATCAGCCCAATACTCGTGGAGTATGTACATGTCAAGTGAAATTAAGGGAGGTTCTCTGGCCAAAACCTTAGACACGTGAACCCCCGTTTGAACCTTGTACATAGGCCGTGCCTCATAAGGGACAGGAAGAGTGGTAAGCCTGGGCTCGCACGAATGTCAATACATCGCCTCCAATAACAATTCATCAGTTCGTTCTTGATACCTCACTTTCCTAAACACCAATCTGAAAAACAATCCTTAATTCACCCACATGCGAAATCATCCCAGCAAGTAAATCTATAGATTAACATTCTTACTACGAGGTAGGTTAACCACTACCCACCTTACGTACAGCATCGTGCCTTGAGCCCTTTTCTAGATAGCATTACTTGGACGCAGTGCTCGAGGACAAGCTGAAGAAATGAGGAGAATGAAAAAAACGAATGGCCAATCCAGACTTCCATTTTATCTCGTATCTTCTCACAGAGTGCTTGATCTTGGCCAGATTAACAAAATTTAAAAAGATGTTCACCCTTGTATGACAACCCGAAATTAGTAATAAAGGTAGAGAATTACCGACATATATGCATTTTTACCTAACAACCAGGGGCGTTGCCCCCTAAATACCCTCCAAGTGGATTCCAGGGAGACAGAGGAACCAGGACCCCCCGAAACTAAATGATCACAACACATTCCTGAATTCGATATTCACGAAAATACTCGCAAGTTGGTCTAGATGGGCAGTGGGACCCGGGCTACAACTCCCAGCAAGCCCCCTCGTTGACAACCACTGTAGAATACTGAATTACGGTAACCTCGTCTTAAAAATAATTCCTGCATATGGAAAGCTACAAAATTACCTTCTCTAACTTAGAGCTAATATTTAGTCTTGAGTTAGAACGTTGCAGAAATTACCGCAGTGCAACATGTCTGGGAGAAACTTATCATTGGTAGGATGGTTGAGCATTGTCGTATGGCGTGTGAAAACCCGCCATTACCACTAAAGGAAGTATCAATTTGACTGTCGTGTCAAATTTGTGAGAAACAAGTTAGACGGCGTGACGGTACACACATTCTTATAATCAGAGTTTTTTGAGAAATGAAGCAACTGTCTGGGATGAACATGTGTATTAAGAAATACACATTTTTTGATCATCAGGTTACGATAATTGCGTCTACCCAGAATGGTTAAAACATCTCTTCCGGCTGTTTATGAAACGTGTTTGGCCAGGCTGTGTTCTAATGACGGAGACAATGGTAATATGACAGTAATTTGCCCAAACCCCGTGGCTCGGTTGGCAACGCTATCGCCTCACACAATGAGTTGTCCGTGGTTCAATCCCCAGCATGGGTGGAAATATTTTGGGTATTTTTTCCCTTTCACCTGCGGCCCCTGTTTACTTAGCAGTAGGTACCTGGGTGTTAGCAACCTTAAACCTGCTGTCCCCGTTCACCTAGCAGTAAGTAGGTACCTGGATGTTAATCGATTATGGTGTGAGTGGCATCCTGGTGCAAGATTGAAGGATTCACAATGGAAATAAGACAGACGGTCCCCCGAGACGCAATAACTCTCTTGGTTTAACCTGGGTGGCTAACCCTCCCTACGCCGGATTATCTTGGGTTGTTAACCCTTCTTACCCCGGATTATCTTGGGTTGTTAACCCTTCTTACCCCGGATTATCTTGGGTTGTTAACCCTTCTTACCCCGGATTATCTTGGGTGGCTAACGTTCCCTACCCCGGGTACAAATATCCCAACAAATCTTGTCTTGATAAAGACCAGTAATGGGGTGAGACGTGGAAATAAAGGCGTCTCTGTTCCTCGTTTCCTGGCAACCCCCGCATGGGCGTAGCATCATTCATTATGCAATAAGTTTCACAGTAAACAGGTGATTCACAATTTTACAGAACACCCACTGTGAACTTCCAATGCTTTCGTGAATTCTGACATTATCAAGGACCTGTAAAATTAAAGGATCACCAAAAAGCATATAAGGACGAGATTACACCCCGCGGTCACCAAAAAACACAAGGTCAAGTGGTGTTTTATGTTGACCGCGAGGTGTAATCTCGCCCTTATATTTCCTTCTGCTGATTTTTTACAGTTCCTTGATAATGTGAAAAATCACGAAAGCACTTGTAAGTTCACTATTTTTTCACAGTGGTTGTTCTGCTTCCTTCATTATATAAATAGTTTAGAAAACACGTCGTGGGGGTCGCTGGAGGAACGATGGTAGCAAGGAAACTGGTAGCTCCCTCAGCTCTACACTGAGGTCCGGGGTTCGATCCCCCGTAATGGTGACAACATTAGGACGTGGGCTCCCTAAGACACCTGCTAACCCTGTTCACCCTACTAGTAAAATAGTAACTGGGTGTTAGTGGACTGGTGCTGGTTGCATCCTGGGGGCAAGATTAACCTAATTTTTCCAAAATGCTTTAGGGATAACAGGGACTTTCTATTAGTATTGTCAGTGATGTCAACTATGGTCAGTATGAGATTATATTTATTTTTCGTGCAGAAATAAAGATTATTAATCATTTATAATGGTGTCTGCTAGGATCCATTATGGCAGGTGTCTGCTAGGATTCCAGTTTTTGGCAGGTGTCTGCTAGGATCCAGTTATGGCAGGTGTCTGCTAGTATCCAGTTTTGGAAATGTCTGCTAGGATCCAGTTATGGCGGTGTCTGCTAGGATCCCGTTATGGCAGGTGTCGCTAGGATCCCGTTATGGCAGGGGTCTGCTAGGATCCAGTTATGGCAGGTTTTCTGCTAGTATCCAGTTATGGCAGGTGTCTGCTAGTTTCCAGTTATGGCAAGTGTCTGCTAGGATCCAGTTATGGCAGGTGTCTGCTAGTATCCAGTTATGGCAGGTGTCTGCTAGTTTCCAGTTATGGCAAGTGTCTGCTAGGATCCAGTTATGGCAAGTGTCCCGCTAGGATCCAGTTATGGCAAGTGTCTGCTAGGATCCAGTTTTGGCAGGTGTCTGCTAGGATCCAGTATGCAGGTGTCTGCTAGGATCCAGTTATGACAAGTGTCTGCTAGGATCCAGTTTTTGGCAGGTGTCTGCTAGGATCCAGTTATGGCAGGTGTCTGCTAGTTTCCAGTTATGGCAGGTGTCTGCTGGATCCAGTTATGGCAGGTGTCTGCTAGTATCCAGTTATGGCAGGTGTCTGCTAGGATCCAGTTATGGCAGGTGTCCCGCTAGTATTTCCCGTTATGGGGAGGTGTCTGCTAGGATCCATTTTTGGCAGGTGTTGCTAGTATCCAGTTATGGCAGGTGTCTGCTAGGATCCAGTTATGGCAAGTGTCTGCTTTGGATCCGTTAGGCAGGTGTCTGCTAGGATCCAGTATGGCAAGTGCTGCTAGGGTCCAGTTATGACAGGTGTCCCGCTAGGGTCCAGTTATGACAGGTGTTTTGCTAGGATCCAGTTATGGGAGGTGTCTGCTAGGATCCAGTTATGGCAGGTGTCTGCTAGGATCCAGTTATGGCAGGTGTCTTTCTAGGATCCGGTAATGGCAAGTGTCTGCTAGGATCCAGTTATGGCGGTGTCTGCTAGGGTCCAGTTATGGCAGGTGTCTGCTAGGATCCAGTTATGGCAGGTGTCTGCTAGTATCCAGTTATGGCAGGTGTCTGCTAGGATCCAGTTATGGCAGGTTGTCTGCTAGTATCCAGTTTATGGCAGGTGTCTGCTAGGATCCAGTTATGGCAGGTGTCTGCCAGTATCCGTTATGGCAGGTTGTCTGCTAGGATCCAGTTATGGCAGGTGTCTGCTAGTATCCAGTTATGGCAGGTGTCTGCTAGGGTCCAGTTATGGCAAGTGTCTGCTAGGATCCAGTTATGGCAGGTGTCTGCTAGTATCCAGTTATGGCAGGTGTCTGCTAGGGTCCAGTTATGGCAAGTGTCTGCTAGGATCCAGTTATGGCAGGTGTCTGCTAGGATCCAGTTATGGCAAGTGTCTGCTAGGATCCAGTTATGGCAAGTGTTCCCGCTAGGATCCAGTTATGGCAGGTGTCTGCTAGGATCCAGTTTTGGCAGGTGTCTGCTAGTATCCAGTTATGGCAGGTGTCTGCTAGGATCCAGTTATGGCAGGTGTCTGCTAGTATCCAGTTATGGCAGGTGTTCTGCTAGGATCCAGTTATGGGGAAGTGTCTGCTAGGATCCAGTTATGGCAGGGGGTCTGCTAGGATCCCGTTATGGCAAGTGTCTGCTAGGATCCAGTTATGACAGGTGTCTGCTAGGATCCAGTTATGAAGGTGTCTGCTAGGATCCAGTTTTTGGCATGTGTCTGCTAGGATCAGTTATGGCAGGTGTCTGCTAGGATCCAGTTATGGCAGGTGTCTGCTAGGATCCATTTAAGGAAAATGTCTGCTAGGATCCAGTTATGGCAGGTGTCTGCTAGGAAACCAGTTTTGGCAGGTGTCTGCAGGATCCAGTTATAGCAGGTGTCTGCTAGTATCCGTTATGGCAGGTGTCTGCTAGGAATCCAGTTATGGCAGGTGTCTGCTAGTATCCAGTTATGGCAGGTGTCTGCTAGGATCCCAGTTTTTGGCAGGTGTCTGCTAGTATCCCCGTTATGGCAGGTGTCTGCTAGGATCCAGTTATGGCAGGTGTCTGCTAGTATCCAGTTATGGCAGGTGTTGCTAGGATCCAGTTATGGCAAGTGTCTGCTAGGGTCCAGTTATGGCAGGTGTCTGCTAGTATCCAGTTATGGCAGGTGTCTGCTAGGATCCGTTATGGCAAGTGTCTGCTAGGATCCAGTTTTGGCAGGTGTCTGCTAGGATCCAGTTATGGCAAGTGTCTGCCCAGGATCCAGTTTATGGCAAGTGTCTGCTAGGATCCAGTTATGGCAGGTGTCTGCTAGGATCCAGTATGGCAGGTGTCTGCTAGGATCCAGTTAGGCAGGTGTCTGCTAGGATCCAGTTATGGCAGGTTGTCTGCTAGGATCCAGTTATGGCAGGTGTCTGCTAGGATCCAGTTATGACAGGTGTCTGCTAGGTCCAGTTATGGCAAGTGTCTGCTAGGATCCAGTTATGGCAGGTGTCTGCTAGGATCCAGTTATGGCAGGTGTCTGCTAGGATCCAGTTATGGCCCGGTGTCTGCTGTATCCAGTTATGGCAGGTGTCTGCTAGGATCCAGTTATGGCAGGTGTCTGCTAAATATCCAGTTATGGCAGGTGTCTGCTAGGATCCAGTTATGGCAGGTGTCTGCTAGTATCCAGTTTAGGCAGGTGTCTGCTAGGATCCCGTTATGGCAGGTGTCTGCTAGTATCCAGTTTATGGCAAAGGGGTCTGCTAGGATCCAGTTATGGCAAGTGTCTGCTAGGATCCAGTTATGGCAGGTGTCTGCTAGGATCCAGTTATGGCAAGTGTCTGCTAGGATCCAGTTATGGCAAGTGTCTGCTAGGATCCAGTTATGGCAAAGGGGTCTGCTAGGATCCAGTTATGACAGGTGTCTGCTAGGATCCAGTTATGGCAGTGTCTGCTAGGATCCGTTTTGGCAGGTGTCTGCTAGGATCCAGTTATGGCAGGTGTTTTGTAGGATCCAGTTTTTGGCAGGTGTCTTCTAGGATCCAGTTATGGCAGGTGTCTGCTAGGATCCAGTTATGGCAGGTGTCTGCTAGGATCCAGTTTTGGTAGGTGTCTGCTAGTATCCAGTATGGCAGGTGTCTGCTAGGATCCGTTATGGCAGGTGTCTGCTAGGATTTCCCGTTATGGCAGGTGTCTGCTAGGATCCAGTTATGGCAGGTGTCTGCTAGTATCCAGTTATGCAGGGTCTGCTAGGATCCAGTTTTTGGCAGGTGTCTGCTAGGATCCAGCTATGGCAGGTGTCCCGCTGTACCCAGGGGATGGCAGATGTCTGCTAGGATCCAGTTATGGCAAATGTCTGTTAGTACCCAGTTATGGCAGGTGTCTGCTAGTACCCCAGTTATGGCAATTGTCTGCTAGTACCCAGGGATTGGCAGGTGGGCTGCTAGGATCCAGTTATGGCAGGTGTCTGCTAGTACCCCGGGATGGCCGGTCTACTAGGATCCAGTTTATGCAGGTTTTCGCTAGGATCCAGTTATGGGGAGGTGTCTGCTAGTACCCAGGCATGGCAGATGTCTACTAGGATCCAGTTATGGCAGGTGTCTGCTAGATCCAGTTATGGCAGGTGTCTGCTGTACCCCGGCATGGCAGGTGTCTACTAGGATACAGTTATGGCAGGTGTCTGCTGGGATCCAGTTATGGCAGGTGTCTGCTATGATCCAGTTATGGCAGGTGTCTGCTAGTACCCAGGCATGGGAGGTGTCTACTAGGGTCCATTATGGGGAGGTGTCTGCTAGGATCCAGTTATGGCAGGTGTCTGCTAGGATCCAGTTTTTGGCAGGTTCTGCTAGTACCCAGGCATGGCAGGTGTTCTACTAGGATCCAGTTATGGCAGGTGTCTGCTGGGATCCAGTTTTGGCAGTGTCTGCTAGGATCCAGTTATGGCAGGTTCTGCTAGTACCCAGGCATGGCAGGGGTCTACTAGGATCCAGTTATGGCAGTGTCTGCTAGGATCCATTATGGCAGGTGTCTGCTAGTACCAGCATGGCAGGTTGTCTACTAGGATCCGTTATGGCAGGTGTCTGCTAGGATCCAGTTATGGCAGGTGTTGCTGTACCCAGGCATGGCAGGTGTCTAAATAGGATCCATTATGGCAGTGTCTGCTAGGATCCAGTTATGGCAGGTGTTGCTAGTACCCAGGCATGGCAGGTGTCTACTAGGATCCCAAATTATGGCAAATGTCTGCTGGGGGTCCAGTTATGGTAGGTGTCTGCTAGGGTCCAGTTATGGCAGGTGTCTGCTAGTACCCAGGCATGGCAGGTGTCTCTAGGATCCAGTTATGGCAGGTGTCTGCTAGGATCCAGTTATGGCAGGTGTTGCTAGGAATCCAGTTATGCAGGTGTCTGCTAGTCCCAGGCATGGCAGGTGTCTACTAGGATCCAGTTATGGCAGGTGTCTGCTAGGATCCAGTTATGGCAGGTGTCTGCTAGTACCCAGGCATGGCAGGTGTCTACTAGGATCCAGTTATGGCAGGTGTCTGCTGGGATCCAGTTATGGCAGGTGTCTGCTAGGATCCAGTTATGGCAGGTGTCTGCTAGTACCCAGGCATGGCAGGTGTCTACTAGGATCCAGTTAAAGGCAGGGGTCTGCTAGGATCCAGTTAAGGCAGGTGTCTGCTAGGATCCAGTTATGGGGGTGTCTGCTAGTACCCAGGCATGGCAGGTGTCTACTAGGATCCAGTTAAAGGCAGGTGTCTGCTAGGATCCAGTTATGGCAGGTTCTGCTAGTACCAGGCATGGCAGGTGTCTACTAGGATCCAGTTATGGCAGGTGTCTGCTAGTACCCAGGCATGGCAGGTGGGTTTCTAGGATCCAGTTATGGCAGGTGTCTGCTAGTACCCAAGGCATGGCAGGTGTCTACTAGGATCCAGTTATGGCAGGTGTCTGCTAGGATCCAGTTATGGCAGGTGTCTGCTAGGATCCAGTTATGGCAGGTGTCTGCTAGTACCCAGGCATGGCAGGTGTCTACTAGGATCCAGTTATGGCAGGTGTCTGCTAGGATCCAGTTATGGCAGGTGTCTGCTAGTACCCAGGCATGGCAGGTGGTCTACTAGGATCCATTATGGCAGGTGTCTGCTAGGATCCAGTTATGGCAGGTGTCTGCCATCTTAAGATTCCACTCCACCAGCTTCACCCATAACATTTGTAAACACAGCCCGCATCCGGTGCTCTCCCAGTCATCTTACCAGACTTACAGTTATCCTTTGGTTTGACTTGACTTAAGAAATCGTAATGACACGATTGCAAATAAACCATACCCCCGGCCGGGATTGAACCCGCGGTCATAGTCTCAAAACTCCAGCCCGTTTGTTCAGTGAGGCTTCACACCTACGGATGTTAAAACAGTTTATGGGTCATCAGTTGACAAACATTCGCGTTAGGTGACACCCATTCATACACTTGTTTCATGACGACGAATCACCACTATGTTCTATCCGCTGAAGAGGGCCTCAATTGGATACCGAAGTACAAAACTCCCATCTCTGGAGGGGGGCTTCAGGGTCAATGCCCCAGCGGCCCGGTCCGTGACCAGGCCTCGTGGTTGATCAGGGCCTGATCACTCAGGCTGTTACTGCCGGCTGGTCAGGTATTGACTTTGGTAGACTTTTGGTAGACTTTGGTGGGTAGTTGTGGAGGGGTAGTGGATAGTTGTGATGGAGGGGTGGTGGGTAGTTGTGGTGGGGGGGTCATGGGTGATGTAGGGTGGTGGGTGATGTGTGGTGGGTAGTTGTGGTGGAGGGGTGGTGGGTGATGTATTGTGGGGGTAGTTGTAGAGGGGGTGGTGGGTGATGTAGTGTGGTGGGTGTTGTGGAGGGGTCGTGGGTGATGTGTGGTGGTAGTTGTGATGAATGGGGGGTGGGTGATGTAGTTGTGTAAGTAGTTGTGATGAGGGGGTGGTGGGGGTTTTTGATGGGGGGGTGGTGGGTGATGTTGTGTGGGTTTGTTGTGGTGGAGGGTGGTGGGTGATGTAGTGTGGTGGGTAGTTGTGGAGGGGTCGTGGTGATGTGTGGTGGGTAGTTGTGATGAATGGGTGGTGGGTGATGTAGTGTAGTAGGTAGTTGTGATGAAGGGGTGGTGGGTGTTTGTGATGGAGGGGGGTGGGGGTGATGTAGTGTGGTGGGTAGTTGTGGTGGAGGGGGTCGTGGGTGATGTTGTGGGGTGGTAGTTTTTTATGGAGGGGGGGTGATGATGTACTTTGGTGGGGAGTTGTGGAGGGGTGGTTTGGGGGATGTAGTTTGGTGGGTAATTGTGGTGGAGGGGTGGTGGGTGATGTGGTGGGGAGTTGTGATGGAGGGGTGGTGGGTATTTGTGGTGGAGGGGG
>NC_069463.1:18360117-18481510 GCF_026875155.1 Cherax quadricarinatus | reverse complement strand
GCAAAAAATTTTTTAAGAAAATTGGGAAACAATATTTTTTCTAATATTTTTTTTAGTATTTTCAGGCATTAAATTTTTTCCACTGAAATCATGACTAAAAATCATTAATGTAGAGCAATGATTCCTAAAGTGGGGGGTACAGCCCCCGGGGGCGATGGAAAGATCCAGGGAAGGGGGTCGTTGAGGAAAAAGGGGCTGTAAGGGGGCGGCAGGGTGACATCAGAACCATGGGTGGTGTTTGTTTTGCAAAATCTCTATGAGAAAATCTAAGTTACAAACACTTAAGTAACAAACGCAGAAAAACATGAGTGGTCGACTTCACAAATCATTAATAATAATAATAAGGGGTTGGAGAGTGTGGCATGCAAAGAGTACGTAACCTTTATTGGGCGCATGTACACACCCTCATTTACAGGCTATCTCCCCCAACCAGCGAACCAGGTTGCTAAGAGTTGATGATGGGGCCCCGTCGTTCAACTAGTGACCAGGTTCTAGCCAATAAGAAGATGGGTTTGGCAATCGCAGAGGTTATGTGGGTACCGCTCTCCTGTCTGCCCTTGTCATTCCCATTCTAGAGCTGGTTGAAGCACGGTCTGCTATCTTGTGGCTTCTATTTCTGCCTTGCTTACCGTGGAGTGCACTATAATTATCACTGTACATAGTGTACATATTGCGGTTCTAAATTGGTGAAGGGATAAATATAGTCTAAACTTTTTCCTGCTGTGTTTATTTTGCTCCCATTACACCCGGGATAACAGGCCATTTGGAATCCGGGGTTGTAATATGGTAGCCTGTCCGAGAGCTGAGCTGGGCTTAGAAAAACGTTGAGCTTAGGGTGAAGCTCGTAGCAGGAACATTGGGGCAGCTTGCTGTCTGGCTTTCCCTTACAAATTTTGCGTGTCATTGCTTTATGGTCACCTTGCTATTGTGTGATCGTTCAACACTCGCTACTAGCTTGTTCGGTGTGCTCGCTTCGCTACAGTCAATCTTCTAGAACAGTGTACGTCTGGCATTGCTTTAAAATTTTGCTGTCAGTTGTTACTAGCCTGTTCGGTGGGAGAATTTTGCAGTGGGCTTGCTTGTATGCGTATTCTGCAATTGTACTGGCATACTAAGCGGGTTCTGCAATTAATGTGTTACTTTGGGGTATTCTGCAATCATACTGTGCATAGCAAAATAACAAATGCCACCTAGACGAGTCAACGTCTGGTGTCGGCATATACTTTGCATAACCTACCTAAATTGTCCCTACAGCGTTGTTGGCAAATTGCTCGTTCCATTGGCATCAAATACAAACGCACTCTCACAGCTGCGCAACTGCATTCACTGATTGCTGACAAACTTATAGAAGAAGAGATGGCACATCAACTCCTCCCTCTAGGGGAGCTAGGCAAAAACTCGTATGTTCTCGCAGGAGGAAGATGATACACCTACGGACAAAATGGCCCATATAGTGCAGCGGGGTTGTCTCAGGTGAATCAGCGTCGTTGGCACTTGAGCGGCAAAAATCAATTTTGAGCAAACTAGGAACAAGCATTCACAAGGGAAGAATATGATAGGGAAAGAGAAAGGAGGCAGTTTTCCCATTCTGTAAATGATTTTAGTTTACAAAAAGCAGTACAGCTTGTTCCCCGCTTCAATGAGGCCGAACCAGAGCAATTTTTCGAAACCTTCGAAAATCAGGCTCAAGCCTTGAGGTGGCCGGAACAGCATTGGGCATCGTTGGTTCATACAGCATTATTGGGTAAGGCACAGGAATTTACGTCAGTATTAAATGACGCTGAATTTTCTGATTATCAGGTAGTGAAGACCAAAGTGTTGGGAGCATATACGTGTATCCCAGCCAAATATAAAAAAAAATTTTAAGCTGGGCAGACGACAGCTTGGTCAATCCCTAGTGGACTTTGTGAGACAGCAAACCAAAGCTTTTACCAGCTGGTATAAAGCTGGTGCAGCTTATTCTGATTGATAACCTGCTGGAGTCTGTGGGACCAGAGGTTCGAGTCTTTCTGGGGATCGTGATTTAACCACTGCATTGGAGGGCAGCCAGGTTGGCTAAAACCTTCGAAACTAACCGCTCCTTGTCCGAACGGTCCCATCTCTCTTTTCAACAGCCTGGCATGAGCAGAGATCGTCAACCTTGGAGAATGAAGTGCCAGCCGGAGGGACAACGTCTACGTCAGCCAACAAGCCACCGGGTGAGCCACGTTTCTCAACCTATGGTCCACCTCGGAAGGCAAACTACTCATGGTGCATCTCGACAACAGTATCCAGAGAGACCCAGCCAGAACGACACCATTTGCAACGTCACCCAGGGAGTAAAGGGCAAGCCTGTCGTCTGCTTCCTCTGCAACAAAGTAGGTCCCCATCCGTCCCAACTGCCCCCATAAACCCCAACCCCCATTGTGAAAATCTCTAATATCCCTAGTAACATGTCCCCCTAGAGAAGTAGAAAAAGGTAGGGCCCCTTATTTTGCAAGAGTCTAATTTCCCTTCAGGAAAACTCAAACAACAAAAGTAAAGACCTTTAGAGATACTGGAGCAATTGCTCACTTGTAAAAAGGGAATTTTACCCCCTTTCAGAGAATACTTCTTTAAATTTCCCTTTTTTAAATTGGGAAGCTTTTGAGGAGCTATATATTGTTCCTTTGCAAAAATTTACGTACAGTGCAAATATTACACTGGTACTTGACGGTAGGTGTCTCAAAAGGGATTTCCCCATGAAAGATCCATGTTTAAACTGGTAATAACATTACTACGGGTTAGTTCGTGTCCTGAACCTATAATGATTAATTCTTCCCCGGGTGTTGGACCATAACTCGGGCAACATCCCAAGGGTTGTCTGGAGGGAATTTTTGACCTATCCTTGGACGACTCCGATCTCGGAATAGCCACATTTTTTTTACGAGGAAAAACTGGCCAGAGCCTCGTAGATCAAGTGAACAGACCCCGATCAAGCCTTTCCTATTCCAAGGTTGCAGGATTGCCAATGTCTTTGTTTCCATGCCCGAGGGACTGTCCTTCGGGGAGGAACAACGAAAGGCCCCTTTCCCTTAAAATTCCTTTAAAGGCACCCCATGGAAAAGTCCCTTTGGGTCATCCGGTCAAGTATGAAAGTTAAAAACGATTATTGATCGCACTGAGACTGGTAAGGAGATAGGGGGCCGGCAATTGTATGACAGGTTAGTGGTTCCAACAAAGTACGACCCTAAATATTAAATATAGCCCTAATACGTCCATTGGGAGTCACTTAGGAATTACAAAAACCTTGTATAGAATCACAAATTTTATTGGCTAAAATTAAAGATGTGAAGAATCATATTAGGTGTTGCCGAGAATTAAAGCAAGTTGGGAAACCGGGGACATTCCATTAACCTGCACCTCTCCAACCTATACGTGCTGATGGAGAAACTTTTGCAGATTAAATTTATAGATTGTGTAGGTCCACTACCTAGGTCAAAGTCTGGAAATCAATATTTACGATTATGGATAAAGTAACCAGATACCCTGAAGCAATTCCCATGCGCATTTATTAATACTAAAGCTATTCTCAAAGCTTTAACAAAATTCATTTCTTTTTTTGGGCATTCCTAAAACTATTCAAAGTGACAAGGTACTAACTTTTACGCCAAAGCATTTAGGGAAGTATTTAACTAGGTTGGGGATAATCCACAACTTATCCACTGCCTGTCTCCTCAGTCCCAAGGCGCCTTGAAAGATTCCTCAGACATTAAAAAACAATGATAGAACTTTTTGCATGCACTTTCCTACAGACTGGGATGAATCACTACCTTTGTTGCTGTTCTCAGTACGAGAGACGGTGCAAGAGTCTACAGGGTATAGTCCTTTTGAGCTGATCTTTGGCACAATGTACGAGGTCCACTTCGGGTGCTCAAAGAAGGATGATGGGAAAGACATTACCTCGAACTCTACAACCTGTCTTCAAGGTTGCAGGTGGCACGTCAGTTTTGCCAAGGGGTAACCTAAAGACAGCTCCAAGAAGAGAAACAGAGGTATGACAAAGTGCACAATTCCGCTCCTTTCCCTCCAGGAGACAAGGTGTTGGTGCAGGAACCTATACCTGGCCACATCTTGAAACTAGATTTACGGACCTATGCAGATTGTAATAGATTATCTGATGTAAATTATGTGGTAGCTCCCATTGATAAACCTCAAAAACCAAAACTTACCACATTAATCAATTAAAGTATTTCCATACACCAATAAAGTCCCGTAATGACCCGTCCTCTACCTCTGAGGGCGACTCTGACTCTTTGCACTCTATCTCTGAAATTAATATTAAACTTTCAAATTTTGTCCTCCTCGAGGACCTAGCCCTTTAACGGAGGGGTTATCTGAAACGCAAGCAACAAATTTAACTGGCTTCTACAGTCCATATCCAATATTTTTTCGGATGTGCCGAAAAATGTAAGTTTAAAGGGTTTTCAGATGTAGATGTGGGAAAAAACTAAACCAATTAAACTCTCCCCCTACAGAGCTAATCCTGAAAGCAAAGGCAAATTCAGCAGGGAAGTGAATTTTTGTTAAAGCATGGTTTTAGTGGGGGAGGAGTCTAGTCCATGGGCTTCACCGTGCATCCTTGTAAAAAGGCTGATGGAGGGGTTTCCCTATGTGTACAACTACCGAAAGTGAACGAGGCACAATTACAGATGCTTACCCTCTTCCTCTCGGCTGACGTAATTGACTTTGTGGGTAAAGGGTATTTTTTTGCCAAGTTAGATCTCCTTTAAAAGGCTACTATCCCGGTACCTTTGACAGATAAGGCGAAGGAAACTCCGCCTTCGTAATTCCAGGAGGTCATATCAATACAGTTACCCCCTTCGAAATGAAAAATTCCCCTCTTCATTCCAGAAACTTATCCATCAGCTATTAAAGGACTTGAAGGCACGGGAGCGTACCTAGATGATATTGTTGTGGGGGTCTGATACTTGGGATCAACACCTACTTAGACTTAAGGCTCTTTGAACCTTTAAGAGTTCCCATTTAACAGTTAATTTATCTAAATCTTCCTTGGCCAGCCACTGTCACTTTTTTTAGGCCATGAAGTAGGTAGTGGTAAAGTTGCACCTAAACTTGCTAAAGTTCTTCTAATTAAAGATTATCCAGTTCCTCATTACAGGAAATCTCTTCAACGTTTCATAGGGATGATAAAGGGTTTTACAGAAGATTCTTAAAATTTCTCAGATATTGTAGCCCCTCTTACCTCTCTTACCAGTCACAAAGTTCCCTTTAATTGGACCTCAGACTCTAACACTGCTTTTTTAAAAAAAGCAAAAAGATTATTGGGGTACTGCAAACCCCTTCTCTTGTCTCCAGACTTCCCCCAAACCTTTTTTCATTACAGGTTGATGCTTGTGAGTCTGGGGTTGGGGGGAGTACTATTACAAATCGAGAACTAGGAGTTGCAGGGCCCGTAGCATACTTTTCAGCCAAGTTCCCCGCCACATCAGAGGCTTACTCTACCATTGAAAAAGAAGCCCTCGCGCTTGGGACTGGCTTTTGGAGCATTTCGATGTTTATGTGGGCCAACATCGCAGGTGGGCAGTCTACAGTGATCACAATCCTATAGTAAAATCTCCAAGCCATGAAGAACCACAACACAAGGCTTATGCACTGACGCTAAGGCCCGCAGCCCTAAAATATTTCCATTAAATATATTGCCGGCAAAGAAAAAATGTTGGCAGACTCTTTATCTAGAGTCTAATATTTTTATTTATTTTGGTTAGGATGTTATTTGTGGTAACCCCTTTTCCCCGCTTTTTTTTTCCCCTGGTGTGGGTTTTTTTTTAGTGAGGGGATGCGGGGTACCGTCCGCCTGTATCTTGGACCTATCTAGCCGTCTGACTGCTGTCCCCACTCTAAGTTTAGGGTTTGGCTTTTTTGGGCACGAGAAAAGCTGAGCTCTATCTAAGAGTTGGATGGGGGAGAGGGAAAAGGGGGTCCCATTATTTTGTGCCATGGCGGCACGGTTACCACTGGAGGTGGGAGCCTAATCCTGACCTTCTCGGGGTGGGGTGTGGCATCAAAGAGTACGTAACCTTATATTCGCGCATGTACACACCCTCATTTACAGGCTATCTCCCCCAACCACGAACCAGGTGCTAAGAGTTGATGAGGGGCCCCGTTTTCAACATGACCAGGTTCTAGCCAATAAGATGGTTTGGCAATCGCAGAGGTTTTTGTGGGTACCGCTCTCCTGTCCGCCCTTGTCATTCCCATTTTAGAGCTGGTTGAAGCACCCGGGCTGCTATCTTGTGGTTCTATTTCTGCCTTGCTTACCGTGAGTGCACTATAAATTATCACTGTACATAGTGTACATATTCTGTTCTAAATTGGTGAGGATAATATAAGTAAACTTTTTCTGCTGTTTTTTTGCCCCATTACACCCGGGATAACAGGCCATTGGAATCCTGGGTGTAAAGAGTATCAGGAAATGGTGGGCAGGTGGTGCAGAGGGTGAGGGGAGGGGTATGTCAGAAATTTGGGGGGCCTGATTTTTGATGTGGAGGGGTGGAAGAGGGGGCAGCACGGGGGCTAGCATTGATGGTGGACTACGTATACATATCCGGTGCATGAGGGAATCGGATGCGTGAAAGTAAGGAAGCGTGTGCTGGGGCGACGGTTCCCAACTATGTGTAGGATTAGGGATCAAAATGGACTCGGTGGGGGATGTTTTTCTGAGGGTTTTCCGTACCTCACGGTAATGAAATTCTTAGTATGTAGGGGGGATTAATCAGGATAGACGTCGGGCTTGCCGTCCATGGCGAGGTGAATCTGTTGGCACTCTTCATTGTCATCCCGCGCTCCAGGGTGGAGTGTGTCACTGTCACGTTTGGTGCATGTTCTGGTACGAATGGTTGTCCTGGTTCTATTCACGGCGTGAGTGGAGGTGTCTGAATATTATACATGGTGGCTACAAACGCCTGCGTGCGTTAAGGTATGCCAGAATGCTGGACGGTGGCAACTGCTGCCGGAGGGGAGGTTAGGGGTTTTTTTGCCTACAGGAAGAAGGCTTTGGGATCTGCAATCCCATCATGTGTGATCCTGATATGTCAGTCAGTTGCGGCCACTTAGTGTGTAGGCATCACGCAAGCCAAGTGTGAGTAAAGTATTTTATTTGTAATGGTTTATGTTCTGCAAGTATGTCTTGCACTGTAGGCATGCAACCAGTGAGGTTTTGGGGATGGGACTCTAGCCATCGGGCCGGGCCATAGGTGAGGGACCTTGTAATATATTTTTGTATATATTATAATCATTGATGTCATGTGGAATGGCCGTCCATACAGATAGTGGGGGATGGATCTAGCATTGTGGCGGCAGGTGACAGCCTTTTGTTCTTAAGTAGAACGTTGTACCAGATTTTATTGAGTGGTACACACCAAGGGTATCTTTTAGGGTAGGGGAGGGTAATGTTTTGTTATTGTCTCCCTGCTGTTCTGTAATCAGTGGCGAGAGTAGGTAGTGGATAGGTTGCAATAAATCTCATGTTGTTGAGATTATATGAATATTTATTATGATGTACTGAATTGTTTTTAAATAAAAGTATAAAATAATAATAATAATAATAATAATAATAATATCTTTATTTCTAAAAGTACATGTACAAGGTATACAGACCATAGCTGACATCAATGACATACTACTATATAGAAAGCCGCTTGTTATGCTGAACATTTCCCGCAAATTAGGTCAGTTTTGTCCCAGGATGCGACCCACACCAGTCGACTAACACCCAGGTACCTATTTTACTGATGGGTGAACGTGGACAGCAGGTCCCTGTTATCACAGCAGTAAATAAAATCAAGACACATGCTCTTGATTCCCGACTGTTTCGACAACTCTGCACTCAGAATGATGAAAATTGTGAACGTTTGCTATTGTACACATGATAACGACATATAAAATACTGAGAGGAATCGACAAGGTGTACGGGAACAGGATATTTCGAAGATGGGACACACCAACAAGGGGTCATAGTTGGAAGCTGAAGACTCGGATGAGTCACAGGGATGTTAGGAAGTATTTCTTCAGTCAAAGAGTTGTCAGGAAGTGGACTAGTCTGGAAAGGAAGTTGGTGGAGGCATGATCCATGCATAGCTTTAAGAAGAGGTATGATAACGCACATGGAGCAGGGTAGTGACCTAGTAGCGACCAGTGAAGAGGCGGGGCCAGGAGCTGTGAATCGACCCCTGCAACTACAATTAGGTGAGTACAGAAGTTGAAGGGTGGTCAAAGGGAAGTTTCGATTTTTTCCCTTTTTTTTAAAATAATTGTTGATCTTCCAGTCCCTGTATAACTGAGGAAACAGGAATGATTGAGGGCGACTTCATTCCAAAATGTTCGTGAAGAAAGCTAGAAAAAAATTTATTTGATTTTGACCAAAACCCCTCCTTACCATTTTCCCTGCCATGTCCAGTACCCAAAATTCCCACACCCGCCGTGACCACTCCGCATTTCCCACCTGCTTTAAACTGGGGAAAACCCCAGGACCATACCTCGTGCATGTGCCCCACACCTGAATGTACCCTGCATCCCATGCCCCTGCCTGACCAATTCAGGAAATTTTTTCCCTTAAAATACCCAGAGGGTTGATCAACACCCTGATTCCCAAACCCCCTAGGAAACCCCCAGGAATTTGTGGGAGAAGCCCTGACTCATCCAAAATGATGTGAACTAAGACAAAGCCTGACAAAATCCATCCCCTACTGAATTTCCATGACAACCCACTACCCCCTTGCATTGTGACCACTACCCTGCATTGTGACCACAAACCCTGCACTGTGACCACTACCCTGCACTGTGACCACTACCCTGCACTGTGACCACTACCCTGCACTGTGACCACTACCCTGCACTGTGACCACTTCCCTGCACTGTGACCACTACCCTGCACTGTGCCCCACCCTCGTACCCCCGCACTGTGACATACCCTGCACTGTGACCAATACCCTGCACTGTGACCACTACCCTGCACTGTGACCACTACCCTGCACTGTGACCACTACCCTGCACTGTGACCACTACCCCTGCACTTGTGACCACTACCCTGCACTGTGACCACTACCCTGCACTGTGACCACCACCCTGCACTGTGACCACCACCCTGCACTGTGGAACAGTCCAAATATACTTCATTACCTGCCCAACATACTCAGTAGAACGAGGCTTCAGTACAGTCACCAAGCTTCTGTACAAACAAAGAAACAGACTGAACATTAGTGATCGCGGGGATGTAAGTTTTCTCGTTAGCGTCTTCAAGACTGATGTTGCTGCCCCAGGAACATTATTCTTATTAAAACTGTGAAGAAAATGTTAAAAACGAGATGTAAATTTGCCCTTTTATATTGTTAAATAAATTGGCTATGTTAATTTTTATTTGTGAAATACGCTTGTTTATAGTGTTAGAATAGTTGTTTTGAATTTATGAAGCTAATAGCAAGGGAGAGGTGTGTTTATATATGTGTAGGGGATGGGGGCGGGGGGTGGGGCCCTTTGGAGCCAAAGGGGGGCGTCAACCTCCTTAAATTTTAATGACCTCGTCTATTTTCATGACCTTTTTCGTTATAATTCAGTGGAATGAAGGGACTCGAACTCTCCATTTTGATATACTTAAACTGTTAGTTCATGGTCAACCACTGCAGCAAGGTCAAGGTCACTCAACCAATATAATTATTTTCGTTCTTAGGAATATCCACAGGATGATGCTGTGTGATGGTCAGGGATCAGCTCTATGATGCGGTATCTCCATTTAAGATCACGCACGAGATGAACTGAAGAGTCCGGGTTTGTGGTTCCTATTATGGTGATTGTTGTTGCATTGTTGTGGTTATTGTGGTTGTTACTGGGGGTGGTAGGGGTTTGTTGTTGTGGTTATTATTATTATACGTCACACAAGCAGTTTTGCTGCGACTAAGGAAACACACACACACACCATAATTCGCACGGAGCTATGACTCGACCCCTGCAACTACAAATATGCGAGTACACACTTGACCGGCAGTATGGCGGACGCTCCCCCCCTTCATCACCACATTCCATCTCAGGCATTTTCTTTACAACTATACGCCTGAGAAGCTTCACGAAACAGTACGGGAATTTAATCTGTAAGAAGTGGGTGGATGTGTATATATCTACTTGTGGCTGTAGTGGGGCCCAGTCTTAGCTCCTGGCCCCGCCTCTTCGTGTGTAGGGAAACGAAAAATTGCAGCGCTTCAGACATTATGACCAATAATTATCTTACTAAACTTAATAAGCGTTCAGAAAACATGATAGTTCTTACATTAGGGAATGATGAAAAGATAGAGATTAGTGTTCCGGAAAAGAGAGAAGAGAGAGAGAGAGAAGAGAGAGAGAGAGAGAGAGAGAGAGAATTCTCTAATCTACTTTACTAATTCTTGGAAGGTTAAAATAAAAAGACAAGCTACACGAGTACACTTAGAGACAAAAATAATGAGTGTCAGGGGCCCAAACTGTTCAACTGCCTCCTAGCAACATAAGGGGATTACCAATAGACCCCTGGGGTGTCTTCAAGAAGGGGCTGAAAGATACCTAAAGTCAATACCTGACCAGCCGGCTGTGGTTCGTCCGTCAGTTTGAGTGCTGCCAGCAGTAACAGCCTAGTTGATCAGACCCTAATCCACCACGAGGCCTGTCTCAGACCGGACCACGGGGGCGTTGAACCCCCGAAACCCCTCCAGGTATACTCCAATAAGACTTCAATCCGCAGGAAATATAGATACCATTGCAATAACTGAGACCTGGTTCAGTCTGAGAACCAGGGAGGTTCTTTCTGAGTGCTATCCTCGAGGGAATACACTATACCACACTGACACTTAACACGGATGGAGGCGGAATGACTATGTAAAATTAGAGAAAATATAAACTGTAGTTAAAATTATGTGGTGAGTACAAATAGGAAGTGCATGTGTCTGGCGACAGCAACGGAGGATCGAGCTTCCACCACATCTTGCACTCAATGACTCACATGGGTTTAGCACTTAACATTAAATAAAAAGGGAGGAGGGACGCAAGCGGTATAATATGGCCGCAGTTTTGCTGAAGGCCGTAAAAAGTAATTGGCAGTGATGTACACCCGACAGACCAGCTACTAGCCAGGATATACGTTTTTGGACAAATACCCTGACTTCTTTGGGACGAAAATGTTTCAGTTTGAGCCCAAATTGCAATGAGTGGTATATAATGCTGACAAAATGGAGAATTAGACACACGTGCAACATCTGGGTGTCTTCATGTGTCGTTGAAGACCACGGTGTTCTTCACACCAACTCCCAAAAACCTGAGGGACTGATTACCTCATCCTCTTGTGTATAGTTTTTACAGTCTTCATATCATGTCCTTGTATTGATAAAGCCACTGGATGCGAAACGTCCACAAATAAAGATATCCAGATGTTGCATATGGGTCTATATCTTCAGTCAAATTGACTGGAATAATCTGACGGGAAACACTGAGTCTTGTAGCAGCGTCAAGCACAGGAAGCAATTTGCTGACTTGGTTCTGGCAAATAAGAAATCTCTGATAAACAATTTTGAGATTGGGGTAAGACACATGTGCAACATCTGGGTATCTTTATTGTAGACGTTTCGCCATCCAGTGGCTTTATCAATACAAATTCTAGGACATAACTTGAAGACAGTAGAACTATGTACAGAAGATGAGGTAATCAGTCCCTCAACCTAGAGTAGGTGCGAACAGCACCATAGTCGTGGAGATTCTGAAACTCAGAATCTCCACGACTATGGTGCTGTTCGCACCTACTCCTAGGTTGAGGACTGATTACCTCATCTTCTGTACATAGTTCTACTGTCTTCAAGTTATGTCCTAGAATTTGTATTGATAAAGCCACTGGATGGCGAAACGTCTACAATAAAGATACCCAGATGTTGCACATGTGTCTTACTCTCATCTTGTCGGTATTAAATACCATTCGTACACAATTTTGAGATTAATGAGGAGCTTGGAGCAAGATATCAAAATCACTACGGTTAAATATTTCATGGAACTAAATCAATAACAGAGATAAAGTTAAGAGGCGCATAAGTTCCCCTGTCTTTTAATATGTGTATTTTTTTTCCTATAATCTACCTTATCCATAATTATTATCGCATTTGCTTTCTCTGCTTTCGTAAGGTGAAATCTAAAATCTTTCCTTAATTCATGGTGTAATCTAACAATTTTTTTCAGGGAAATTATGATGGATTAATTCTGACGTGGACGCTAGAGAACTATAGACAACCTGGATAAGTTGATGTTGTGGTCCGTGAAATGGCACATTTGGTATAAATTTTGGTATTAGGTACCGAGAAATTGTTTACAAAGGCACTTAAGCAAACCTAGGACATATTTATTAGAAAACATTTCGGTCCTGGGACCTTGATTACGTTTAACATAGAGAGGTTCATGTTTATGTAGGTTTGGGCAGAACGGGTCCTGACCCGGTCTTCTCCATGTGGTGACCCCGGCAGTGGCTCCTGAAGGTGTGTCGAGTTGGTATAAGTGGTGGACCATTTACTGCCCTATGGCGGGAGTAGCCCTACCTGAAGCATACCTGGAGCATACCTGGAGCATACCTGGAGCATACCTGGAGCATACCTGGAGCACACCTGGAAGGCATACCTGGAGCATACCTGGAGAGGTTTCGGGGTCAACGCCGCCGCTCCCCGGTCTGAGATCAGGCCTCGTGGTGGATCAGTGCCTGATGAACCAGGCTGTTACTGCTGGCCGCACGCAAACTGATGTGTGGACCCACAGCCCGGCTGGTCAGGTACTGATTTTTAATTGCCCGTCTAGTGTATTCTTGAAGACAGGGGTCCTATTGGTAATCCCCCTTATGTATGCTGGGAGGCAGTTGAACGGTTTTTGGGCCCCTGACACTCAGTGTTCTCTCAGTGTACTCGTGCTCCCCTGCTTTTCACTGGGAAATGGCGCATTTCCTGCCGAGATTTTTGCTTTCATAAGGAAGTGATTTCGTGTGTAAGTTTGGTACTCTCCCTCTAGGATTTTCTAAGTGTATATTATCATGTATATATCTCGCCTTCGTTCCAGGAAATACAAATCAAGGACTTCAACCGTTCCCAGTAATTTAGGTGCCTTATTGTACTTACGTGTACCGCGAAAGTTCTTTTGTACACTCTCCAGGTCAGCAATTTCGCCTGCTTTGAAGAGGACAGTTAGCGTATAGCAGTATTCCAGCCTAGAGGGAACAAGCGATCTGAAGAGAATCGTCATGGGCTTGGCGTCCCTAGTTTTGAAGGTTTTCATTATCCATCCTCTCATTTTTCTAGCAGATGAGGTAGATACAGTGTTGTGGTATTTGAAGGTGAGATCCTCTGACATTATCACTCCCAGGTCCTTCACATTACTCTTTCGCTCTATTGTATGGTTAGAACTTGTTGTATACCCTGATACAATTTTAATTTCCTCAAGTTTTCTGAGTAGTTGAGACTACTCATCGGACTCTTGAGAGAGCGGAGCACGGAAACCGGCCGGGCCAGTGAGAGGGATGGATCATCAATCCCGGCCGGGGGTGTGGTTTGGATCATCAAACCTTCATCCCCAGATATACTGGATGAAGAAGGTTGGCAGGTAGCAGGAGCCCCAAAATCCCAAAGAAGACAGTTTCCCTGCCTCAGATCGGGCAAGACAAGCCCTCTGCAGGCAACAAATTAAGGTTAAGAAAAGTGCACCTCGACACCCCTTATTCTGCTATAATTTACCTAGAGAGGAAATACGGCCTGAAGATATCAGTGTTTCCAAATCGGAAAGGTGAGTTTGTTCTCAGTCCCCGAGACACAGAGTCCTATCAGGTACTGCAGAAGATGAGCAACCTCAAGTCACTGTCGAAGGGGCTCGTGAGGAGATACTGAAGTAAGAAATACACACGTTGGAAGTCTTGGAGGTGTATAATTAAGAGAGTTGAGAAGCCCAGGGACCTTGCCCTGTCCAGTCTAACCTAGCGGGAACTGAGAGTGGGACCTGTGGCCTACGGCTCACATGTAACGGGTTTCATGACGTCATAGCTAATAAGAGAGCCTATCGATAAAGTAGCCGGATTATCTAAGTATATTACACAAGTACACAGTAACACTACTAACATCACCACTTGTTCTAACAGAACTAAAATCCATAGAGCGGCTAACAAAAAGCGTACTAATGCGCTGTCTAATAGACATGCCTTTCAGTGTAATCCATAGGCAAGTCATGATCCAACATAGAGGATCTTTCCCAACTCAACTGGTTTTCGGTTGCAGGGGAAAATACCAGGTTAGGACGTACTTTGAGGTGGTTCAGGTGCCAGAGGTACAACCATCTCAGCGCCTGATGTCAGTTTAAGGAAATATATAGCATCTGTGACGGGTATCGCCCGACCAAGGACTGCTTGAGTAAACTGAAGAGAGGCGAAGCTACGGGACCTCGATGTCCGAACTGCGACAAGAAGTATCATGTGGAAAAAGACACTTATGTACAGTTCAGGACATTTTTTTAAGGAAACGTTTGCCACGAGTGGCTTCATCAGTCCTAATACAGAGATAACTAAGAAAATGTATATATAGTGACAGGAGTCAGGTGATGTGTCGCGTGGGTGGTAGTAGTAGTAGTAGTGGTAGTAGTAGTAGTAGTAATAGTAGTAGTGGTATTAATTGTGGAGAGACGGGTTGGGTTAGAGAAGTACTTGTAGACATCATGTTACGGAAGTCTCCAGAATGGGTAATATCCTTCTGATTAGCAATTTTAAGATAATGTAACTACCGGACTTTTGACGGATAGTTCTTTGTATTAGGACTGAAGAAGTCACTCGTGGCGAAACGTTTCCTTTAATAAATGTCCTGAACTGTACATAAGTGTCTTTTTGGCACATCTTGCCAGTATCACCAGACCATTTTTCAAGAAGCATCATGCCTAGAACCTGCACTGCCCGGAGAGGCTGCGCCGTGACAAGGCAGCATGGAAAAACCCCGGTTCTTCTTGATTCGCCGGTACTCTCCCGGCCCGGGTCTTTTTCAGATAGTGACTCGGCCTTGGCTCCCTGTCTTGGGAGTGTCTGAGACCTATGTCTGCTATGGGAGGACGTATAGGTACCTTATCTTCTGGGACCAACTGTCCCCAGGCCTAGCCACATTCCCCTCCCTCATGGGGCTCGTAGGGAAAAGCTATGTAGGCCTCTGGTCTGCCATCTTCCCCGCCCCAGAGGGGGCTCGTGGGAAGGGTAGTCTAGTGAGCTGCAGGTGGTAGCAAGCTCTGGCTTTGGCACCTTCCCCGCCCTACGAGGGATCGTGGAAATGGTGCCTCCAAACCCTGGTTGTCCAGCCTCCAACATCAAGTAGATCCATCACTACCGAGCAACAGCCTCCTCCAAAGTAACACGTGAGTCATTCTCAATAAAGTTAATAGATTTTTTGTCTTCATATCAAGGAATATAATTAATAGGAGATCTCGGGTTATGCTTCAAGTTTATGTATCATTGTTAAGACCTTATTATGATAAATTAGACACATGTGCAACTCTTGGGTATCTTTATTGAGGAAACGTTTCGCCACACAGTGGCTTCATCAGTTCATACAAAGGAGAATCTTGAAGAACAGGAGGAGAATGAGGTAATCAGTCCCTCAACCTTGAGTCGATGTGGTCAGTCCATCAATCTTGAATAGAATACGGCATACGTGCTGAGAAGGAGCTTATAAACCGTTGGCAGGAGAGGTGCAGCAGTCACACCTATGACTGCTGCACCTCTCCTGCCAACGGTTTATAAGCTCCTTCTCAGCACGTATGCCGTATTCTATTCAAGATTGATGGACTGACCACATCGACTCAAGGTTGAGGGACTGATTACCTCATTCTCCTCCTGTTCTTCAAGATTCTCCTTTGTATGGACTGATGAAGCCACTGTGTGGCGAAACGTTTCCTCAATAAAGATACCCAAGAGTTGCACATGTGTCTAATTTATCAACGTGTCGGTTCTCTGAATTATTCATCTACACTTCACTTAATCTCTGGAGGCCCTCCAGCTGGCGGAGGCCCCTGGGCTACAGCCCCTAAATTCCAAGCCTTAATCCAGCCTTGATTCTGTGTTGGACACGTGTTTTATAGTCGTCACGGCTGCAGGCGTTCTGGTGCTCCCGGATCCTATTATCAAGAGATCTTGCTGTTTTTCCTACTTACATCTTGTCACATCCTTCACATAGCATTATTTCTACTCCTGTGCTAGTGACGGTCGCTTTTGTGCTATTGATACCAAGTTAAACGGCAGTCGAAGAGTTGATGGCTATTTCCACATTTTTATTTTGTTATTTGTGATGGAAAAGTGAGATGCCAAGTCGCTGACCGGCAGAACGAGTCAGTGACATAGCAACTAGCTCCCAGAATGCGCGCCGCACGATTCCGGCAATCACGCACGAAATGTTGGGGGCGCATGGAATGAGCTAAACGAGTGATGCATGTGCATTTTTACTGGAGGAACTTCAGACTGGAAATTCTACTGTAAGCTCTTAAGGGGAAGGCAATTGTATGTCTGGTGTCATTTCCTCTGTATTTCTTCTCCCACTATGAAACCAGGACTGAAAGAGGAGTACTTACAGACTTCTTTCTAAGAACTTGTAGAATAATTTCCTTGAGTCCCCTTCACAAATGTTACGCTGCTCACACTCCAACAGTACGTCAAAGTATAAAACCTATTTGTCTCCACTCACTCGTGTGTGTGTGTGTTGTGTGTGTGTATACACACACACACACACACACACACACACACACAGTTACAAAAAACGCGATTTCTAATAAGCATAGAGATCTCCAGTGAATACTAGAAAGCACTGCCCTTCTAGCATCCAGCCTGTTACTGGGTTTTCGTGACAAGCAGTCAGTATCCTGGTCCAATTATCCATTAGAATTCAATAATAATTATTAGTGCTTCAGTATTACAACTGGTAGGCTACTAACTAAAGAAATATAATTTAATAAATTTATTAACAATCAAGATGTCTAGGAGTATATTATCAAATTAAAATTAATAAATCAATTTAAACAAATTAATAATAATCACTTCTCTCGTGTACAGTAGTATTGTGCTGATGGCACATATCACATTTATACGTCTTAAGTACCGTCTGGTACATTAACATTTAATAAGATATTACAATTATGTACAAGTAAGTTTGTGTGTGTGTGTGTGTGTGTATAAGTGCTCTAAGTAGTTCGCTATGTCTCACGACTCGACTAGACTTAAACAAGTGACTGACAAAGTCCTCACACTAACTAACTTCTTGACCACCTGGCAATCAGAACAGCTTGCTTGAACAATAAAACGAATGCTAAGCCGAATAGCAATATAACAAGCAACTGCGACACAGAATCAGGATCAAGGAGATAATATAACACTAAGTAGGGACCATCAGCAGATCCTCCACAAAGTCACAAAACTCCCATACTACTGAATCTAAGTTCAGCATAAAAAAATCCCCGACTGTGACAGTACACAGATACCAGTACAAATTAGGTCAGAAGCTACAGTTCAGGACCTGAGTTGTTCAGAGTGTCTATGCGACACACAACCTCAGTACAACGTCGAAAATCACTAAGTCTAGACAATTTTCTGTGAACAGAGTTCCACAGAACCTACAACAATAAAGCGACAGAGACGATCTTCCAACAAGGGTCAATAAGGGAGAGTTAGGCACGTCTTGTCTGGATTACGTCCAACCACCAAGAGAGTCTAGCCCAGACTGACTACTCCAGGCGAGGTGTGAACACCCCCCCTCCTTCGATCACGTGATAGCTCCGTGGACAGCTGTTGCCCAGCAACACAGAAGCCGTCAGAGTAACGAGCAACGTGCGATAATTACAGTAGACAATCAAGACTTGAACTATGAGCACTGAATAATATATATAAATGTTACATCCTACCTAACAATATAACAAAGTCAAATAATAATATAAAGCAATATATTTATGATTTAGCTATTATCGCAGATATAAGCAATATAAAATTATATGAAAATGTAATATACATTGTGACCCATTCAGGGGTCGCAACACAACACACACACACACACACACACACAATATATATATATATATATATATATATATATATATATATATATATATATATATATATATATATATAATATATTATATTGTAAACACTGGTTGATTCTAAGCAATAACCTAGAATAAGACAGAAACACCTTAAACTGAGATTATCTTCACCTCTATTGGAGGTTCAGATACATAGAACTTACGCTATGTAGCTTAGAAATGTTAGATAAAAGGACGCAAGTGTAACTAATGCGACATTTTATTTCGGCAATGTTTCGCCCTTACCTAGCATTGTCTGTAATCCTACCAACATTATTGCAAGTTAGATATGCAAAATGCACTGAGTGACCTTAAGTTTTGTGACATGCAAGTCAGACGACTTAAGTAGGGTGTGTAAATGGCACTAAGTTAACTCTCTCTCTCTCTCCAGTTCATATTAAGCGCCTGTCCTGGTCAAGATCAATGTTACGAGATCACTTACCTGTGCTGGCTACGTGAGAGATGCTCACTGCCGGGAGATGAGGAGATGAAGTCTCCCGTCCACCGTGGATGCTGGCCTCACCCTCACTACCCACCTTCCTTCAACTTTAAGTGACTCTCACCCCCCCTCACACCCCTCCCCCCAAAAAAAAACCCTCCTCTCCCCTCCACACACACACCTCACGCACCCCTTCCACTTCAACTTTTTAACCCTCACCCTCACAACTTGATTATAACTCACCCGAAATTCCCACCTCAAGTTTCTTCCCCTTTTTTTACATTTTTATCATCGTTTCTTTCTCTCTCCCTTCTCTATTCTTACTATACACTGCAGGCAATGTAGTTATCTTCACGCCGAGTCATCCAGGAATGTGTTTTTATTGCCCTTAGCCACCTGATCCAGGGGCAGGTATTGCGAAAGGGCAACTCCTGCTGGCTGAGAAATGCAATCTTGTCTATAAATATATATTTGATAGGGAGTTGTATTGTCACGTTGACTTGAAACTTTGAGACAGAGAAGGTAGGTCACGAGAGGTCAAGTATATAATGATGATAGTGTAAATAACAAGAGTACTAACAGCAGCGGTAGTAGTAATAGTAATAAGTAGCAGTAGTAGTAATAGTAGTAGTAGTATTAGTAGTAGGAGTAGTAGTATTAGTAATAGTAGTAGTAATAGCAGTAGTAAGAGTAGTAGCGGTAATAGCAGTAGTAATAGTATTAGTAACAGTAGTAGTAGCAGTAATATCAGTAGTGGTGGTAGTAATAGTGTAAGAATTAGAAGTAATAGTAGTAGCAATAGTATTAGTAGTAAGAATAGCAGTAGTAATAATAGCAATATAGTAGTAGTAGTAATAACAGTACTAGCAGCAAAAGTAGTAATCAAATAATTAAAATATATCTCCAAAATCTAATATAAAATCTACTAATTAACACTGAAATACAGTATAGAGTCGTAAGACACCAACACAGTGTTGCGAGAAACACCACAGAATGTATTATACACCGCCAGAGATGTATTTCTCTCAAGGAACTGACTTTAAAACCCCCTCCTTTATGGATCAAAATATCCTTGACTGCTGGTGAGAAGGTAACATAAAGCCTTAAAGGTCAGGTCAGGTAAGACTGGTCAGCGAAAAGGACAGGTGTGTCCTGGCACAGCTTTTGGTCATCTGTCAGAGGCTTTCAGCTGGCTTACCATTCCACCCCTTAAATTTTGTAATAGGCTTAATGACCCTAGTGTGGTCAAATAGGCTTTACAACCCCATTAAGCAAACGCAATTAATAATCATTTTGCGACGTGCTTACCTCTCATGTATGTGGTTATCTAAGTACATATGTATTTTTTTATTGTGGATAAAGTGTTTTTTTACAGATTACAAAACTATATTTGATTACTTACAGAGTGAGCTCGGTTATTAAGCTCCTCTGTACAGAGTTTTGGATAACGTGATTGAAAAAGTGTATCCGAAAATTGTCTGCTGGTTACATGACCATCACAAAGTCTGCAGCACAGTGTCTGCTGGTTGCCTGACCATCACATAGCCTCCAACACAGTGTCTGCTGGTTACCTGACCATCACACAGCCTCCAACACAGTGTCTGCTGGTTACCTGACCATCACACAGCCTCCAACACAGTGTCTGCTGGTTACCTGACCATCACACAGCCTCCAACACAGTGTCTACTGGCTACCTGACCATCACACAGCCTCCAACACAGTGTCTGCTGGTTACCTGACCATCACACAGCCTCCAACACAGTGTCTGCTGGTTACCTGACCATCACACAGCCTCCAACACAGTGTCTACTGGTTACCTGACCATCACACAGCCTCCAACACAGTGTCTGCTGGTTACCTGACCATCACACAGCCTCCAACACAGTGTCTACTGGTTACCTGACCATCACACAGCCTCCAACACAGTGTCTGCTGGTTACCTGACCATCACACAGCCTCCAACACAGTGTCTGCTGGTTACCTGACCATCACACAGCCTCCAACAGTGTCTACTGGTTACCTGACCATCACACAGCCTCCAACACAGTGTCTGCTGGTTACCTGACCATCACACAGCCTCCAACACAGTGTCTGCTGGTTACCTGACCATCACAGTCTACACTAGTGTCTGCTGGTTACCTGAACATTACATAGCCTCCAACACAGTGTCTGCTGGTTACCTGACCATCACACAGCCTCCAACACAGTGTCTGCTGGTTACCTGACCATCACACAGCCTCCAACACAGTGTCTGCTGGTTACCTGACCATCACACAGCCTCCAACACAGTGTCCTGCTGGTTACCTGACCATCACACAGCCTCCAACACAGTGTCTGCTGGTTACCTGACCATCACACAGCCTCCAACACAGTGTCTGCTGGTTACCTGACCATCACACAGCCTCCAACACAGTGTCTGCTGGTTACCTGACCATCACACAGCCTCCAACCAGTGCTACTGGTTACCTGACCATCACACAGCCTCCAACACAGTGTCTGCTGGTTACCTGACCATCACACAGCCTCCAACACAGTGTCTGCTGGTTACCTGACCATCACACAGCCTCCAACACAGTGTCTGCTGGTTACCTGACCATCACACAGTCTGCCTAGAGTGCCAACACAAAACAATTCATATCTAGGTTAAGGTGAAGTCTATAAGTGCCACCTGAAGTGCCTTCAGGAGGCACTGGGAGGGAGGTGACCAGGCCAATCTAGGTCAGTCTCCCCCACCTCTCTGAAGAGCGTCCACAGTACGAGGGTCATTCAGATAGTATTTCTGACTTGAAACTCCGGGCAAATGAATGGGTTTAGCGCTTACTTTTGATTATAATAATAATCATGGCAAGTGAGCAGTAAAACCTCACGCTTTTATGATTTCGTGAATCGTGAGAGGTCATTAAACCGAACTTAACCTGCTGACCCACCGAACAAGGTCACTCTGATGCCTTAAATGGGTTTCAAAGTTCATTTTCATGTATATACACTGATATACACTTCTCGGTGTATATACACTGAGAGACATACACTTCTCGGTGTATATACACTGAGAGACATACACTTCTCGGTGTATATACACTGAGAGACATACACTTCTCGGTGTATATACACTGAGAGACATACACTTCTCGGTGTATATACACTGAGAGACATACACTTCTCGGTGTATATACACTGAGAGACATACACTTCTCGGTGTATATACACTGAGAGACATACACTTCTCGGTGTATATACACTGAGAGACATACACTTCTCGGTGTATATACACTGAGAGACATACACTTCTCGGTGTATATACACTGAGAGACATACACATCTCGGTGTAGTAGTAGTAGTAGTACCAGTAGTAGTAGTAGTAGTAGTACCAGTAGTAGTAGTAGCACCAGTAGTAGCACCAGTAGTAGTAGTAGTAGCACCAGTAGTAGTAGTAGCAGCACCAGTAGTAGTAGTAGTAGTAGCACCAGTAGTAGCACCAGTAGTAGTAGCACCAGTAGTAGTAATAGCACTTGTAGTAGCAGCACCAGTAGTAGTAGTAGTAGCACCAGTAGTAGCACCAGTAGTGGTAGTAGTAGCACCAGTAGTAGTAATAGCACTTGTAGTAGCAGCACCAGTAGTAGTAGTAGTAGTAGTACCAGTAGTAGCACCAGTAGTAGTAGTAGTAGCACCAGTAGTAGAAGTAGTAGCACCAGTAGTCGTAATAGCACTTGTAGTAGCAGCACCAGTAGTAGTAGTACCAGTAGTAGCACCAGTAGTAGTAATAGCACTTGTAGTAGTAGCACCAGTAGTAGTAGCACCAGTAGTAGTAGCACCAGTAGTAGTAGTAGTAGCACCAGTAGTAGTAGTAGTAGCACCAGTACTAGTAGTAGTAGCGCCAGTAGTAGTAGAGTAGTAGTAGTAGCTTCAGTAGTAGTAGTAGTAGCACCAGTAGTAGAAGTAGTAGCACCAGTAGTAGCACCAATAGTAGTAACAGCACTTGTAGTAGTAGCACCAGTAGTAGTAGCACCAGTAGTAGTAGTAGCACCAGTAGTAGTAGTAGTAGTAGCACCAGTGGTAGTAGTAGTAGTAGCACCAGTGGTAGTAGTAGTAGCACCAGTAGTAGTAGTAGTAGCACCAGTAGTAGTAGTAGTAGCACCAGCAGTAGTAGTAGTACCAGAAGTAGCACCAGTAGTAGTAGTAGTAGCATCAGTAGTAGTAGTAGTAGTAGTAGTAATAGTACCACCAGTAGTAGCACCAGTAGTAGTACCAGTAGTAGTAATAGCATTAGTAGTAGTAGCACCAGTAGTAGTAGTAGTACCAACAGTAGTAGTAGTAGCACCAGTAGTAGTAGTAGTAGTAGTAGCAGCAGTAGTAGCACCAGTAGTAGTACCAGTAGTAGTAATAGCACTAGTAGTAGTAGCACCAGTAGTAGTAGTAGCAGCACCAGTAGTAGTAGTAGTAGTAAAAGTAGTAGCACCAGTAGTAGTACCAGTAGTAGTAATAGCATTTGTAGTAGTAGCACCAGTAGTAGTAGTAGTAGCACCAGTAGTAGTACTAGTAGCACCAGTAGTAGTAGTAGTAGCAGCACCAGTAGTAGTACCAGTAGTAGTAATAGCATTTGTAGTAGTAGCACCAGTAGTAGTAGTAGTAGTAGCACCAGTAGTAGTAGTAGTAGTAGTAGTAGTAGTAGCAGTAGTAGTAGTAGTAGTAGTAGTAGTAGTAGTAGCAGTAGTAGCACCAGTAGTAGTAGTAGCACCAGTAGTAGTAGTAGTAGCACCAGTAGTAGTAATAGCACTAGTAGTAGTAGCACTAGTAGTAGTAGCACTAGTAGTAGTAGTAGCAGCACCAGTAGTAGCACCAGTAGTAGTAGTAGTAGCACTAGTATTAGTAGTAGTAGAACCAGTAGTAGCACCAGTAGTAACACCAGTAGTAGTAATAGCACTAGTAGTAGTAGCACTAGTAGTAGTAGTAGTAGCAGCACCAGTAGTAGTAACAGCACTAGTAGTAGTAGCACTAGTAGTAGTAGCACTAGTAGTAGTAGTAGTAGCACCAGTAGTAGTAGTAGTAGCAGCACCAGTAGTAGCACTAGTAGTAGTAGCACCAGTAGTAGTAGTAGTAGCACTAGTATTAGTAGCACTAGTATTAGTAGTAGTAGCACCAGTAGTAGTAATAGCACTTGTAGTAGCAGCACCAGTAGTAGTAGTACCAGTAGTAGCACCAGTAGTAGTAATAGCACTTGTAGTAGTAGCACCAGTAGTAGTAGCACCAGTAGTAGTAGTAGTAGCACCAGTACTAGTAGTAGTAGCGCCAGTAGTAGTAGAGTAGTAGTAGTAGCATCAGTAGTAGTAGTAGTAGCACCAGTAGTAGAAGTAGTAGCACCAGTAGTAGCACCAATAGTAGTAATAGCACTTGTAGTAGTAGCACCAGTAGTAGTAGCACCAGTAGTAGTAGTAGTAGCACCAGTAGTAGTAGTAGCACCAGTAGTAGTAGTAGTAGCACCAGTAGTAGTAGTAGTAGCACCAGCAGTAGTAGTAGCACCAGTAGTAGAAGTAGTAGCACCAGTAGTAGTAGTAGTACCAGAAGTAGCACCAGTAGTAGTAGTAGTAGCACCAGTAGTAGAAATAGTAGCACTAGTAGTAGTAGTAGTACCAGAAGTAGCACCAGTAGTAGTAGTAGTAGTAGCACCAGTAGTAGTACCAGTAGTAGTAATAGCACTAGTAGTAGAAGCACCAGTAGTAGTAGTAGTAGTAGTAGTAGCAGCAGTAGTAGCACCAGTATTAGTACCAGTAGTAGTAATAGCACTAGTAGTAGTAGCAGCAGTAGTAGTAGTAGTAGCAGCACCAGTAGTAGTAGTAATACCAGTAGTAGCACCAGTAGTAGTACCAGTAGTAGTAATAGCATTTGTAGTAGTAGCACCAGTAGTACTAGTAGTAGCACCAGTAGTAGTACCAGTAGTAGTAATAGCACTAGTAGTAGTAGCACCAGTAGTAGTAGTAGTAGTAGTAGTAGCAGCAGTAGTAGCACCAGTATTAGTACCAGTAGTAGTAATAGCACTAGTAGTAGTAGCAGCAGTAGTAGTAGTAGCAGCAGCACCAGTAGTAGTAGTAATACCAGTAGTAGCACCAGTAGTAGTACCAGTAGTAGTAATAGCATTTGTAGTAGTAGCACCAGTAGTACTAGTAGTAGCACCAGTAGTAGTACCAGTAGTAGTAATAGCATTTGTAGTAGTAGCACCAGTAGTAGTAGTAGTAGCACCAGTAGTAGTAGTAGTAGTAGTAGCAGTAGTAGTAGTAGTAGTAGTAGTAGCACCAGTAGTAGTAGTAGCACCAGTAGTAGTAGTAGTAGCACCAGTAGTAGTAATAGCACTAGTAGTAGTAGCACTAGTTGTAGTAGCACTAGTAGTAGTAGTAGCAGCACCAGTAGTAGCACTAGTAGTAGTAGCACCGGTAGTAGTAGTAGTAGTAGCACTAGTATTAGTAGTAGTAGCACCAGTAGTAGCACCAGTAGTAACACCAGTAGTAGTAATAGCACTAGTAGTAGTAGCACTAGTAGTAGTAGTAGCACCAGTAGTAGTAGTAGTAGTAGTAGTAGTAGTAGTAGTAGTAGTAGTAGCACCAGTAGTAGTAATAGCACTAGTAGTAGTAGCACTAGTAGTAGTAGTAGTAGCACCAGCAGTAGTAACAGCACTAGTAGTAGTAGCACTAGTAGTAGTAGCACTAGTAGTAGTAGTAGTAGCACCAGTAGTAGTAGTAGTAGCAGCACCAGTAGTAGCACTAGTAGTAGTAGCACCAGTAGTAGTAGTAGTAGTAGCACTAGTATTAGTAGTAGTAGCACCAGTAGTAGCACCAGTAGTAGTAGTAGCACCAGTAGTAGTAATAGCACTAGTAGTAGTAGCACTAGTAGTAGTAGTAGTAGCACCAGTAGTAGCAATAGCACTAGTAGTAGTAGCACTAGTAGTAGTAGTAGTAGCACCAGTAGTAGTAGTAGCACTAGTAGTAGTAGTAGTAGTAGCACCAGTAGTAGTAGTAGTAATAGCACTAGTAGTAGTAGCACTAGTAGTAGTAGTAGTAGCACCAGTAGTAGTAATAGCACTAGTAGTAGTAGCACTAGTAGTAGTAGTAGTAGCACCAGTAGTAGCAATAGCACTAGTAGTAGTAGCACTAGTAGTAGTAGTAGTAGCACCAGTAGTAGTAGTAGCACTAGTAGTAGTAGTAGTAGTAGCACCAGTAGTAGTAGTAGTAATAGCACTAGTAGTAGTAGCACTAGTAGTAGTAGTAGTAGCACCAGTAGTAGTAATAGCACTAGTAGTAGTAGCACTAGTAGTAGTAGTAGTAGCACCAGTAGTAGTAGTAGCACTAGTAGTAGTAGTAGCACCAGTAGTAGTAGCACCAGTAGTAAAACCAGTAGTAGCACCAGCAGTAGCACCAGTAGTAGTAATAGCACTAGTAGTAGTAGCACTAGTAGTAGTAGTATCACCAGTAGTAGTAATAGCACTAGTAGTAGTAGCACCAGTAGTAGTAGTAGTAGCAGCAGTAGTAGCACCAGTATTAGTACCAGTAGTAGTAATAGCACTAGTAGTAGTAGCACCAGTACTAGTAGTATCATCACCAGTAGTAGTAGTAGTACCAGTAGTAGCACCAGTAGTAGTACCAGTAGTAGTAATAGCATTTGTAGTAGTAGCACCAGTAGTAGTAGTAGTAGCACCAGTAGTAATACCAGTAGTAGTAATAGCATTTGTAGTAGTAGCACCAGTAGTAGTAGTAGTAGCACCAGTAGTAGTAGTAGTAGTAGCAGTAGAAGTAGTAGTAGTAGTAGCACCAGTAGTAGTAGTAGCACCAGTAGTAGTAGTAGTAGCACCAGTAGTAGTAACAGCACTAGTAGTAGTAGCACTAGTAGTAGTAGCACTAGTAGTAGTAGTAGCAGCATCAGTAGTAGCACTAGTAGTAGTAGCACCAGTAGTAGTAGTAGTAGCACTAGTATTAGTAGTAGTAGCACCAGTAGTAGCACCAGTAGTAGCACCAGTAGTAACACCAGTAGTAGTAATAGCACTAGTAGTAGTAGCACTAGTAGTAGTAGTAGCACCAGTAGTAGTAGTAGTAGCACCAGTAGTAGTAATAGCATTTGTAGTAGTAGCACCAGTAGTAGTAGTAGTAGTAGTAGCAGTAGTAGCAGTAGCACCAGTAGTAGTAGTAGCACCAGTAGTGGTAGTAGCACCAGTAGTAGTAGTAGTAGTAGCACCAGTAGTAGTAGTAGTAGTAGCACTAGTAGTAGTAGCACTAGCAGTAGTAGTAGCAGCACCAGTAGTAGCACTAGTAGTAGTAGCACCGGTAGTAGTAGTAGTAGCAGTAGTATTAGTAGTAGTAGCACCAGTAGTAGCAACAGTAGTAACACCAGTAGTAGTAATAGCACTAGTAGTAGTAGCACTAGTAGTAGTAGTAGCACCAGTAGTAGTAGTAGTAGTAGTAGTAGTAGTAGCACCAGTAGTAGTAATAGCACTAGTAGTAGTAGCACTAGTAGTAGTAGTAGTAGTAGCACCAGCAGTAGTAACAGCACTAGTAGTAGTAGCACTAGTAGTAGTAGCACTAGTAGTAGTAGTAGTAGTAGCACCAGTAGTAGTAGTAGTAGCAGCACCAGTAGTAGCACTAGTAGTAGTAGCACCAGTAGTAGTAGTAGTAGCACTAGTATTAGTAGTAGTAGCACCAGTAGTAGCACCAGTAGTAGTAATAGCACTAGTAGTAGCAGCACCAGTAGTAGTAGTAGCACCAGTAGTAGTAATAGCACTAGTAGTAGTAGCACTAGTAGTAGTAGTAGTAGCACCAGTAGTAGCAATAGCACTAGTAGTAGTAGCACTAGTAGTAGTAGTAGTAGCACCAGTAGTAGTAGTAGCACTAGTAGTAGTAGTAGTAGCACCAGTAGTAGTAGTAGTAATAGCACTAGTAGTAGTAGCACTAGTAGTAGTAGTAGTAGCACCAGTAGTAGTAATAGCACTAGTAGTAGTAGCACTAGTAGTAGTAGTAGTAGCACCAGTAATAGTAGTAGCACTAGTAGTAGTAGTAGCACCAGTAGTAGTAGCACCAGTAGTAGCACCAGTAGTAGCACCAGCAGTAGCACCAGTAGTAGTAATAGCACTAGTAGTAGTAGCACTAGTAGTAGTAGTATCACCAGTAGTAGTAATAGCACTAGTAGTAGTAGCACCAGTAGTAGTAGTAGTAGCAGCAGTAGTAGCACCAGTATTAGTACCAGTAGTAGTAATAGCACTAGTAGTAGAAGCACCAGTACTAGTAGTAGCATCACCAGTAGTAGTAGTAGTACCAGTAGTAGCACCAGTAGTAGTACCAGTAGTAGTAATAGCATTTGTAGTAGTAGCACCAGTAGTAGTAGTAGTAGCACCAGTAGTAATACCAGTAGTAGTAATAGCATTTGTAGTAGTAGCACCAGTAGTAGTAGTAGTAGCACCAGTAGTAGTAGTAGTAGTAGCAGTAGAAGTAGTAGTAGTAGTAGTAGTAGTAGTAGCACCAGTAGTAGTAGTAGTAGCACCAGTAATAGTAACAGCACTAGTAGTAGTAGCACTAGTAGTAGTAGCACTAGTAGTAGTAGTAGCAGCATCAGTAGTAGCACTAGTAGTAGTAGCACCAGTAGTAGTAGTAGTAGCACTAGTATTAGTAGTAGTAGCACCAGTAGTAGCACCAGTAGTAACACCAGTAGTAGTAATAGCACTAGTAGTAGTAGCACTAGTAGTAGTAGTAGCACCAGTAGTAGTAGTAGTAGTACTAGCACCAGTAGTAGTAGTAGCACCAGTAGTAGTAGTAGTAGTAGTATTAGCACCAGTAGTAGTAACAGCACTAGTAGTAGTAGCACTAGTAGTAGTAGCACTAGTAGTAGTAGTAGTAGTAGCACCAGTAGTAGTAGTAGTAGCAGCACCAGTAGTAGCACTAGTAGTAGTAGCACCAGTAGTAGTAGTAGCACTAGTATTAGTAGTAGTAGCACCATTAGTAGCACCAGTAGTAGTAATAGCACTAGTAGTAGCAGCACCAGTAGTAGTAGTAGTAGCACCAGTAGTAGTAATAGCACTAGTAGTAGTAGCACTAGTAGTAGTAGTAGTAACACCAGTAGTAGCAATAGCACTAGTAGTAGTAGCACTAGTAGTAGTAGTAGTAGCACCAGTAGTAGTAGTAGCACTAGTAGTAGTAGTAGTAGTAGCACCAGTAGTAGTAGTAGTAATAGCACTAGTAGTAGTAGCACTAGTAGTAGTAGTAGCACCAGTAGTAGTAATAGCACTAGTAGTAGTAGCACTAGTAGTAGTAGTAGCACCAGTAGTAGTAATAGCACTAGTAGTAGTAGCACTAGTAGTAGTAGTAGTAGCACCAGTAGTAGTAGTAGCACCAGTAGTAGCACCAGTAGTAGTAATAGCACTAGTAGTAGTAGCACTAGTAGTAGTAGTATCACCAGTAGTAGTAATAGCACTAGTAGTAGTAGCACTAGTAGTAGTAGTTGCACTAGTAGTAGCACCAGTAGTAATAATACTAGTAGTAGTAGCACCAGTATTAGTAGTAGAACTAGTAGTAGTAGCACCAGTAGTAATGATAGCACTAGTAGTAGTAGCACTAGTAGTAGTAGAAGTAGCACTAGTAGTAGCACCAGTAGTAGTAATACTAGTAGTAGTAGTAGTAGTAGCACCAGTAGTAGTAATAGCACCAGTAGTGGTAGCACTAGTAGTAGTAGTAGTAGTAGCACCAGTAGTAGTAGTAGTAGTGCTAGTAGTAAGATGAAAGGTAAATCTTACAACTTTTGAGAGGGACCTGCCTTATATGGGCCAGTAGGCCTCCTGCAGTGCTCCTCCATATTCAGTGTTCTTGTGATAACATTCAATATACACATATCTACTTACTGCGTGTTTCTTAATTATTCTTATCCCTGTAATATTGTAGTATCCGGTTAAAGAGGACTACTTTAAGACCTCCTTAACCGGAATACCGATATACTAAGCTTTGGGAACTATCAGAGTATTAGGGGTATATGATAAATTAGACACATGTGGAGTTTTTGGGTACCTTCAATCCATTGGTTATGACTTTATAGCCGTAATTTTTAAAGGGGTGGAAGGGTAAGCCAGCGGAAGGCCTCGGTCAGGTGATCAAAAATTCCCGCTGCGGGCCATTATATGACTAAGACCCGCGTCAGGAAACACTTGTCCTGTTTCCTGACGAACTTTACCTAGGGTATCTTAATTGACGAAGGAAATGACAAGAGATAGATGAACAAGCAGTGTATGAAACACTGTTCTAGAAGACGCTGGACATATACCTAAAGTCACTACCTGACCAGCCGGCAGTAACAGCCTGAGTGATCAGGCCCTGATCAACCACGAGGCCTGGTCACGGACCGGGCCGCTGGGGCATTGACCCTGAAGCCCCCCTCCAGAGATAAGAGTTTTGTACTTCGGTCTCCAATTGAGGCCCTCTTCAGCGGATAGAACATAGTGGTGATTCGTCGTCATGAAACAAGTGTATGAATGGGTGTCACCTAACGCGAATGTTTGTCAACTGATGACCCATAAACTGTTTTAACATCCGTAGGTGTGAAGCCTCACTGAACAAACGGGCTGGAGTTTTGAGACTCTATGACCGCGGGTTCAATCCCGGCCGGGGGTATGGTTTATTTGCAATCGTGTCATTACGATTTCTTAAGTCAAGTCAAACCAAAGGATAACTGTAAGTGTGGTAAGATGACTGGGAGAGCACCGGATGCGGGCTGTTTACAAATGTTATGGGTGAAGCTGGTGGAGTGGAATCTTAAGAGGGCAGACACCTGCCATAACTGGATCCTAGCAGACACCTGCCATAACTGGATCCTAGTAGACACCTGCCATGCCTGGGTACTAGCAGACACCTGCCATAACTGGATCCTAGCAGACACCTGCCATAACTGGATCCTAGTAGACACCTGCCATGCCTGGATACTAGCAGACACCTGCCATAACTGGATCCTAGCAGACACCTGCCATAACTGGATCCTAGTAGACACCTGCCATGCCTGGGTACTAGCAGACACCTGCCATAACTGGATCCTAGCAGACACCTGCCATGCCTGGGTACTAGCAGACACCTGCCATAACTGGGTACTAGCAGACACCTGCCATAACTGGGTACTAACAGACATTTGCCATAACTGGATCCTAGCAGACATCTGCCATGCCTGGGTACTACCAGACACCTGCCATAGCTGGATCCCAGCAGACACCTGCCATAACTAGATCCTAGCAGACACCTGCCATAACTGGATACTAGCAGACACCTGCCATAACTGGATCCTAGCAGACACCTGCCATAACTGGATCCTAGCAGACACCTGCCATAACTGGATCCTAGCAGACACCTGCCATAACTGGATACTAGCAGACACCTACCATAACTGGATCCTAGCAGACACCTGCCATAACTGGATCCTAGCAGACACCTGCCATAACTGGATCCTAGCAGACACCTGCCATAACTGGATCCTAGCAGACACCTGCCATAACTGGATTCTAGCAGACACCTGCCATAACTGGATCCTAGCAGACACCTGCCATAACTGGATCCTAGCAGACACCTGCCATAACTGGATACTAGCAGACACTTGCCATAACTGGATCCTAGCAGACACCTGCCATAACTGGATCCTAGCAGACACCTGCCATAACTGGATCCTAGCAGACACCTGCCATAACTGGATCCTAGCAGACACTTGCCATAACTGGATACTAGCAGACACCTGCCATAACTGGATCCTAGCAGACACTTGCCATAACTGGATACTAGCAGACACTTGCCATAACTGGATACTAGCAGACACTTGCCATAACTGGATCCTAGCAGACACTTGCCATAACTGGATCCTAGCAGACACCTGCCGTAACTGGATCCTAGCAGACACTTGCCATAACTGGATCCTAGCAAACACTTGCCATAACTGGATCCTAGCAGACACTTGCCATAACTGATACTAGCAGACACCTGCCATAACTGGATCCTAGCAGACACTTGCCATAACTGGATCCTAGCAGACACCTGCCATAACTGGATCCTAGCAGACACTTGCCATAACTGGATCCTAGCAGACACTTGCCATAACTGGATCCTAGCAAACACTTGCAATAACTGGATCCTAGCAGACACTTGCCATAACTGGATACTAGCAGACACCTGCCATAACTGGATCCTAGCAGACACTTGCCATAACTGGATCCTAGAAGACACCTGCCATAACTGGATCCTAGCAGACACTTGCCATAACTGGATACTAGCAGACACTTGCCATAACTGGATCCTAGCAGACACTTGCCATAACTGGATACTAGCAGACACCTGCCAAAACTGGATCCTAGCAGACACCTGCCATAACTGGATCCTAGCAGACACTTGCCATAACTGGATCCTAGCAGACACTTGCCATAACTGGATCCTAGCAGACACTTGCCATAACTGGATACTAGCAGATACCTGCCATAACTGGATCCTAGCAGACACTTGCCATAACTGGATACTAGCAGACACCTGCCATAACTGGATCCTAGCAGACACCTGCCATAACTGGATCCTAGCAGACACCTGCCATAACTGGATCCTAGCAGACACTTGCCATAACTGGATCCTAGCAGATACCTGCCATAACTGGATACTAGCAGACACCTGCCATAACTGGATCCTAGCAGACACCTGCCATAACTGGATCCTAGCAGACACCTGTCATAACTGGATACTAGCAGACACCTGCCATAACTGGATCCTAGCAGACACCTGCCATAACTGGATCCTAGCAGACACCTGCCATAACTGGATCCTAGCAGACACCTGCCATAACTGGATACTAGCAGACACCTGCCATAACTGGATCCTAGCAGACACTTGCCATAACTGGATCCTATCAGACACCTGCCATAACTGGATCCTAGCAGACACCCTGCCAAACTGTATCCTAGCAGACACCTGCCATAACTGGATCCTAGCAGACACCTGCCATAACTGGATCCTAGCAGACACCTGCCATAACTGGATCCTAGCAGACACCTGCCATAACTGGATACTAGCAGACACTTGCCATAACTGGATACTAGCAGACACCTGCCATAACTGGATCCTAGCAGACACCTGCCATAACTGGATCCTAGCAGACACCTGCCATAACTGGATCCTAGCAGACACCTGCCATAACTGGATACTAGCAGACACCTGCCATAACTGGATCCTAGCAGACACCTGCCATAACTGGATACTAGCAGACACCTGCCATAACTGGATCCTAGCAGACACCTGCCATAACTGGATACTAGCAGACACCTGCCATAACTGGATCCTAGCAGACACCTGCCATAACTGGATCCTAGCAGACACTTGCCATAACTGGATCCTAGCAGACACTTGCCATAACTGGATACTAGCAGACACTTGCCATAACTGGATAGTAGCAGACACCTGCCATAACTGGATACTAGCAGACACGTGCCATAACTGGATACTAGCAGACACCTGCCATAACTGGATAGTAGCAGACACCTGCCATAACTGGATACTAGCAGACACTTGCCATAACTGGATCCTAGCAGACACCTGCCATAACTGGATACTAGCAGACACTTGCCATAACTTTATCCTAGCAGACACTTGCCATAACTGGATCCTAGCAGACACCTGCCATAACTGGATCCTAGCAGACACCTGCCATAACTGAATCCTAGCAGACACCTGCCATAACTGGATACTAGCAGACACTTGCCATAACTGGATCCTAGCAGACACCTGCCATAACTGGATCCTAGCAGACACCTGCCATAACTGGATACTAGCAGACACCTGCCATAACTGGATCCTAGCAGACACCTGCCATAACTGGATCCTAGCAGACACTTGCCATAACTGGATACTAGCAGACACCTGCCATAACTGGATCCTAGCAGACACCTGCCATAACTGGATCCTAGCAGACACCTGCCATAACTGGATCTAGCAGACACCTGCCATAACTGGATACTAGCAGACACCTGCCATAACTGGATCCTAGCAGACACCTGCCATAACTGGATCCTAGCAGACACCTGCCATAACTGGATCCTAGCAGACACCTGCCATAACTGGATACTAGCAGACACCTGCCATAACTGGATCCTAGCAGACACCTGCCATAACTGGATCCTAGCAGACACCTGCCATAACTGGATCCTAGCAGACACCTGCCATAACTGGATACTAGCAGACACCTGCCATAACTGGATCCTAGCAGACACCTGCCATAACTGGATCCTAGCAGACACCTGCCATAACTGGATACTAGCAGACACCTGCCATAACTGGATCCTAGCAGACACTTGCCATAACTGGATCCTAGCAGACACCTGCCATAACTGGATACTAGCAGACACCTGCCATAACTGGATCCTAGCAGACACTTGCCATAACTGGACCTAGCAGACACCTGCCATAACTGGATCCTAGCAGACACCTGCCATAACTGGATCCTAGCAGACACCTGCCATAAACTGGATACTAGCAGACACCTGCCATAACTGGATCCTAGCAGACACTTGCCATAACTGGATCCTAGCAGACACCTGCCATAACTGGATCCTAGCAGACACCTGCCATAACTGGATCCTAGCAGACACTTGCCATAACTGGATCCTAGCAGATACCTGCCATAACTGGATACTAGCAGACACCTGCCATAACTGGATCGCATGGGCCAGTAGGCCTTCTGCAGTGTTCCTTCGTTCTTATGTTCTTATGTTCGTTCTTATGTTCTTAACTGGATCCTAGCAGACACTTGCCATAACTGGATACTAGCAGACACTTGCCATAACTGGATACTAGCAGACACCTGCCATAACTGGATCCTAGCAGACACCTGCCATAACTGGATCCTAGCAGACACCTGCCATAACTGGATACTAGCAGACACCTGCCATAACTGGATCCTAGCAGACACTTGCCATAACTGGATCCTAGCAGACACCTGCCATAACTGGATCCTAGCAGACACCTGTCATAACTGGATCCTAGCAGACACCTGCCATAACTGGATCCTAGCAGACACCTGCCATAACTGGATCCTAGCAAGACACCTGCCATAACTGGATCCTAGCAGACACCTGCCATAACTGGATCCTAGCAGACACCTGCCATAACTGGATCCTAGCAGACACCTGCCATAACTGGATCCTAGCAGACACCTGCCATAACTGGATACTAGCAGACACCTGCCATAACTGGATCCTAGCAGACACCTGCCATAACTGGATACTAGCAGACACCTGCCATAACTGATCCTAGCAGACACCTGCCATAACTGGATCCTAGCAGACACCTGCCATAACTGGATCCTAGCAGACACCTGCCATAACTGGATACTAGCAGGCACCTGCCATAACTGGATCCTAGCAGACACTTGCCATTAACTGGATCCTAGCAGACACCTGCCATAACTGGATACTAGCAGACACCTGCCATAACTGGATCCTAGCAGACACTTGCCATAACTTGATCCTAGCAGACACCTGCCATAACTGGATCCTAGCAGACACCTGCCTAAACTGGATCCTAGCAGACACCTGCCATAACTGATACTAGCAGACACCTGCCATAACTGGATCCTAGCAGACACTTGCCATAACTGGATCCTAGCAGACAACCTGCCATAACTGGATCCTAGCAGACACTTGCCATAACTGATACTAGCAGACACTTGCCATAACTGGATACTAGCAGACACCTGCCATAACTGGATCCTAGCAGACACCTGCCATAACTGGATCCTAGCAGACACCTGCCATAACTGGATACTAGCAGACACCTGCCATAACTGGATCCTAGCAGACACTTGCCATAACTGGATCCTAGCAGACACCTGCCATAACTGGATCCTAGCAGAGACCTGCCATAACTGGATCCTAGCAGACACCTGCCATAACTGGATCCTAGCAGACACCTGCCATAACTGATCCTAGCAGACACCTGCCATAACTGGATCCTAGCAGACACCTGCCATAACTGGATCCTAGCAGACACCTGCCATAACTGGATCCTAGCAGACACCTGCCATAACTGGATACTAGCAGACACCTGCCATAACTGGATCCTAGCAGACACCTGCCATAACTGGATACTAGCAGACACCTGCCATAACTGGATCCTAGCAGACACCTGCCATAACTGGATACTAGCAACACCTGCCATAACTGGATCCTAGCAGACACTTGCCATAACTGGATCCTAGCAGACACCTGCCATAACTGATCCTAGCAGACAACCTGCCATAACTGGATACTAGCAGACACCTGCCATAACTGGATCCTAGCAGACACCTGCCATAACTGGATCCTAGCAGACACCTGCCATAACTGGATCCTAGCAGACACCTGCCATAACTGGATCCTAGCAGACACCTGCCATAACTGGATCCTAGCAGACACCTGCCATAACTGGATCCTAGCAGACACCTGCCATAACTGGATCCTAGCAGACACCTGCCATAACTGGATCCTAGCAGACACCTGCCATAACTGGATACTAGCAGACACCTGCCATAACTGGATCCTAGCAGACACCTGCCATAATTGGATCCTAGCAGACACCTGCCATAACTGGATCCTAGCAGACACCTGCCATAACTGGATCCTAGCAGACACCTGCCATAACTGGATCCTAGCAGACACCTGCCATAACTGGATCCTAGCAGACACCTGCCATAAACTGGATCCTAGCAGATACCTGCCATAACTGGATCCTAGCAGACACCTGCCATAACTGGATCCTAGCAGACACCTGCCATAACTGGATCCTAGCAGACACCTGCCATAACTGGATCCTAGCAGACACCTGCCATAACTGGATCCTAGCAGACACCTGCCATAAACTGGATCCTAGCAGACACCTGCCATAACTGGATCCTAGCAGACACCTGCCATAACTGGATCCTAGCAGACACCTGCCATAACTGGATCCTAGCAGACACCTGCCATAACTGGATCCTAGCAGACACCTGCCATAACTGGATCCTAGCAGACACCTGCCATAACTGGATCCTAGCAGACACCTGCCATAACTGGATCCTAGCAGACACCTGCCATAACTGGATCCTAGCAGACACCTGCCATAACTGGATCCTAGCAGACACCTGCCATAACTGGATCCTAGCAGACACCTGCCATAACTGGATCCTAGCAGACACCTGCCATAACTGGATCCTAGCAGACACCTGCCATAACTGGATCCTAGCAGACACCTGCCATAACTGGATCCTAGCAGACACTTGCCATAACTGGATGCTAGCAGACACCTGCCATAACTGGATCCTAGCAGACACCTGCCATAACTGGATACTAGCAGACACCTGCCATAACTGGATCCTAGCAGACACCTGCCATAACTGGATACTAGCAGATACCTGCCATAACTGGATACTAGCAGACACCTGCCATAACTGGATCCTAGCAGACACCTGCCATAACTGGATCCTAGCAGATACCATTATAATGATTAATAATCTTTATTTCTGCACGTATATGATATATCTTAAACTGACCATAGTTGACATCAGTGACATACTATATAGAAAGTCCCTTGTTATGCTAAGCATTTTGGGCAAATTAGGTTAATCTTGTCCCCAGGATGCAACCAGCACCAGCCCACTAACACCCAGTTACCTATTTTACTAGTAGGTGAACAGGGTTAGCAGGTGTCTTAGGGAGACACGTCCTAATGTTGTCACCATTACAGGGGATCGAACCCCGGACCTCAGTGTGAGAGCTGAGGGAGCTACCAGTTTCCTTGCTACCATCGTTCCTCCAGCGACCCCCACGACGTGTTTTCTAAACTATTTATATAATGAAGGAAGCAGAACAACCACTGTGAAAAAATAGTGAACTTACAAGTGCTTTCGTGATTTTTCACATTATCAAGGAACTGTAAAAAATCAGCAGAAGGCATATAAGGGCGAGATTACACCTCGGGTCAACATACAACACCACTTGACCCTTGTGTTGTTTGGTGACCGCGAGGTGTAATCTCGTCCTTATATGCTTTTTGGTGATCCTTTAATTTTACAGGTCCTTGATAATGTCAGAATTCACGAAAGTACTTGGAAGTTCACAGTGGGTGTTCTGTATATTGTGATATCACCTGTTTACTGTGAACTTATTGCATAATGAATGATGCTACGCCATGGCGGGAGTTGCCAGGAAAACGAGGAACAGAGACGACCTTTATTTCCACGTCTCACCCATTACTGGTCTTTATCAAGACAAGATTTGTTGGGATATTTGTACCCGGGGTAGGGAACGTTAGCCACCCAAGATAATCCGGGGTAAGAAGGGTTAACAACCCAAGATAATCCGGGGTAAGAAGGGTTAACAACCCAAGATAATCCGGCGTAGGGAGGGTTAGCCACCCAGATTAAACCAAGAGAGTTATTGCGTCATCGAGGACCGTCTGTCTTATTTCCATTGTGATCCTTCAATCTTGCACCAGGATGCCACTCACACCATAATCGATTAACATCCAGGTACCTACTTACTGCTAGGTGAACGGGGACAGCAGGTTTAAGGTTGCTAACACCCAGGTACCTACTGCTAAGTAAACAGGGGCCGCAGGTGTAAGGAAAAATACCCAATATTTCCACCCATGCTGGGGATTGAACCACGGACACTCATTGTGTGAGGCGATAGCGTTGCCAACCGAGCCACGGGGTTTAGCAAATTACTGTCATATTACCATTGTCTCCGTCATTAGAACACAGCCGTGGCCAAACACGTTCATAAACAGCCGGAAGAGATGTGTTACCATCTGGGTAGACGCAATTATTCGTAACCTGATGATCATAATGTGTATTTCTTAATACACATGATCATGCAAGACAGTTGCTTCATTTCTCAACAAACTCTGATTATAAGAATGCGTGTACCGTCACGCCCTCTAACTTGTGTTCTCACAAATTTGACACGACAGTCAAATTGATACTTTCCTTTAGTGGTAATGGCGTTTACACACGCCAGTACGACAATGCTCAACCATCCTACCAATGATAAGTTCTCCCAGACATGTTGCACTGCGGTAATTTCTGCAACGTTCTAACTCAAGACTAAAGTATTAGCTCTAAGTTAGAGAAGGTAATTTTGTAGCTTTCCATATGCAGGAATTATTTTAAGACGAGGTTACCGTAATTCAGTATTCTACAGTGGTTGTCAACGAGGTCTTGCTGGGAGTGTAGCTGGGTCCCACTGCCCATCTAGACCAACTTGCGAGTATTTTCGTGAATATCGAATTCAGGAATGTGTTGTGATCATTTAGTTTCGGGGTCCTGGTTCCTCTGTCTCCTGGAATCCACTTGGAGGGTATTCCAGGGGGCAACGCCCCTGGTTGTTGGGTAAAAAGGCATATATGTCGGTAATTCTACCTTTATTACTAATTTCGGGTTGTCATACAAGGGTGTACATCTTATAAAATATGTTAATCTGGCCAAGATCAAGCACTCTGTGAGAAGATACGAGATAAAATGGAAGTCTGGATTGGCCATTCGTTGTTTCATCCTCCTCATATCATTCAGCTTGTCCTCGAGCACTGCGTCCAAGTAATGCTATCTAGAAGGTCTCAAGGCACGATGCTGTACGTAAGGTGGGTAGTGGTTAAGCTACCTCGTAGTAAGAATGTTAATCTATAGATTACTTGCTGGGATGATTTCGCATGTGGGTGAATTAAGGATGTGTTTTCAGAGTTGGTGTTTAGGAAGTGATGGTATCAAGAACGCAACTGATGAATTGTTATTGGAGGCGATGTATTGACATTCGTGGCGAGCCCAGGCTTTCCACATCTTCCTGTCCCTTATGAGGCACGGCCTATGTACAAGGTTCAAACGGGGTTCACGTGTCTAAGGTTTGGCCAGAGAACCTCCCTATAATTTCACTTGACATGTACATACTCCACGAGTATTGGACTGATGAGTGTGCCATGGCCTGTCCCCGTGTCATCACCTGCTCAAGATGTAATAGAAGGCACTAGTTGGTGCCTGCCAGTGTGCCATCATCTAAGACGCAAATGTTTAGTTCACTAGTCAGTCTCGGTGACTTTCCTAACCACTAAGTACAATAGACATAAGGCGAGTGTGTGTGTACTCACCCACCTAATTGTGCTCACCTAATTGTGGTTGCAAGGGTCGAGACTCAGCTCTTGGCTCCGCCTCCTCACTGATCGCTACTAGATCCTCTCTCTCTCTCTCTCTGCTCCCTGAGCATTGTCATACCTCGTCTTAAAGCTCTGTATGGTTTCTGCCTCCACTACGTCACTTTCTAGGCTATTCCACTTCCTGACGACTATGACTGAAGAAATACTTCCTAACTTCCCTGTGACTCATCTGAATCTTCAGCTTCCAATTGTGACCCCTTGTTTCTGTGTCCCCTCTCTGGAACACCCTGTCTCTGTCCACCTTATCTATTCCACGCAGTATCTTGTATGTACTTATCATGTCTCCCCTGACCCATCTGTCCTCCAGTGTCGTCAGTCCGATTTCCTTCAACCTTTCATCGAAGGACATTCCCCTGAGCTCTGGAACTGCCCTTGTTGCAAACCTTTGTACCTTCTCTTACTTCTTGACGTGATTGACCAGGTGTGGGTTCCAAACTGGTGCTGCATACTCCAGTATGGGCCTGACGTACACAGTGTACAGTGTCGTGAACGATTCCTTATTAAGGTATCGGAACGCTATTCTCAGGTTTGCCAGGCGCCCATATGCTGCAGCAGTTATCTGGTTGATGTGTGCTTCCAGAGACATGCTCAGTGTTATGCTCACCCCAAGATCTTCCTCCTTGTGTGTGTGTGTGTGTGTGTGTGTGTGTGTGTGTGTGTGTGTGTGTGTGTGTGTGTGTGTGTGTGTGTGCGCGCATGAATGTGTGTAATCACTTGTGGTTGCGTGGTTGACTGCTCCCGGCCCCGCCTCTTCACTGGTAGCCACTACGTCCCCACTCTTCCTGCTTTAAGACCTTTATCGTACCTCTTCTTGAAGCTATTGATCCTGCCTCCACTACTTCACTCTACAGACTGTTCCAGTGTGTGTGTGTGTACTCACCTATACGTGGTATACATACATTGTCCTATAAAAACAAAACAGATCACAAACAAACGGCTTGGTTGCCCATGGCTAACCAGCACCATTCTGAAATCCACTGACAAGAAACACCAATATGAAAAGCAATATAGACAGGGTTTAATACACAAAGATACTCTTAAACACTATTCATCAGCTCTCACCAAAGTAATAAAAAAAGCCAAACAACTATACTACTCCAGTAGATTCACAGACACTAGAGGAGATATAAAAAAGACCTGGAAAACACTCTCTCAGATTCTAGGGACCCACAAACTGAGAAAAACCAAGAATATTGTCCTAACTAAACCTAATGAAACACCACTACATCCCACTGACACAGCTAACAAGATAAACGACTTCTTCTCAACCATAGGATCTAATCTCGCCAGTAAAATCCCACATACAAATGCCCATGCCGGGGACTACCTAGATGGGAATTTCCCTAATTCCTTCTATCTTGCACCAACTGAGCCCACGGAAGTCACCGAGATTATAAAGTCACTTAAAAATAACTCGGGGAATCTGTCTCATGTCCCACCATTACTGTACAAGCGAGCAGCCCATGTCCTTTCGCATGCTATTTCATTACTTTTTAACAAGTCAATAGAGACTAGCACCTTCCCGAAACTACTCAAGATGGCAAGGGTTACACCAATACATAAAGGTGGTGACCCTACAGACTTAAACAACTATAGGCCAATATCTAACTTACCATTGCTTTATTCATTTATAACGGCTCAAAACATACTCAACCCCTGCCAGTTTGGATTCAGGAAAAATAAAAGCACTAATGATGCAATCATAAAAATGCTAGATCTGCTTTACACAGCATTGGAAAATAAGGAATATCCACTAGGAATTTTTATTGACCTAAGAAAAGCTTTTGACACAGTAAACCACGATATCCTACTCCACAAACTTGATCACTACGGTATAAGAGGCCATGTGCTTGCTTATTTCAAATCTTACATTACTAATAGGTATCAGTATGTCACCATTAAAGACACAGCATCAGCAACACGGCCACTTGATACTGGAGTTCCGCAGGGAAGTGTCCTTGGTCCCCTGCTCTTCCTCATATACATCAATGACCTTCCAAACGTATCCCAACACCTGAAACCCATTCTCTTTGCTGATGACACGACTTATGTCATCTCTCACCCTAATCTTGCCACCCTCAACACCATTGTGAATGACGAGCTGATTAAAATATCGACTTGGATGACAGCCAATAAACTTACGCTTAACACTGACAAAACCTACTATATTATGTTTGGTAGCAGAGCAGGAGATGCACAAATTAACATTAAGATTGACAACACTCTAATTACCAGAAATAATGGGGGAAAATTCCTAGGCTTATACCTTGACAACAACCTGAATTTCAGCACCCATATCCAGCATATAACCAAAAAAGTATCCAAAACGGTTGTGATCCTCTCCAAGATACGATACTACGTGCCGCAAAATGCCCTTCTCACACTATACCACTCACTTATTTATCCATACCTCACCTATGCTATTTGTGCTTGGGGATCAACTGCAGCAACACACCTAAAGCCAATAATAACCCAACAAAAAGCTGCAGTAAGAATAATCACTAAATCCCATCCCTGGCAACACACCCCCCCACTCTTCATAGATCTAAACTTACTCCCAGTTCAGTAAATCCACACTTACTACTGTGCAATCTATATCTACAGGGCCTTAAACTCTAATATCAACCTTGACCTAAAACGCTTTCTTGATAGTTGTGACAGAACCCACAGGCATAACACCAGACACAAACATCTCTACGACATTCCCCGTGTCCGACTAAACCTTTACAAAAATTCAATGTATGTCAAAGGCCCTAAAATCTGGAATACCCTACCTGAGAACTCTAGAACTGCAGACACATTCATCACCTTCAAAACTACCATTAGAAAACATCTTATCTCCCTGATACACCCCGTCAACTAACTACACGAATACCACCTGGTGGTTCACACTTACACTCGCTCACTCATTTGACCTTAAACAGAAATATTAATCTCAGTCTTAAAATAATGAATCCTGTGATACTCCAATACTGAAACTATGTACTGTGCCAAAACAAAAGCATTCACATTGCTAAACTCACAAACTAGTATTTAGTCACTTAGCCATAATACCAACTTACCTCATAATTTGTAATATTTTAAAATAAAGAATTAAACTAAGTCTGCCCGAAATGCCTAGCCATGCTAGGCGTTCTAGTGGTACACTCTGTAATGCCTAGCCATGCTGAGCGTTCTAGTGGTACACTCTGTAATCACAATTTTACTACATGTAAACCAAACAATAACCAAATTTCTGTAAACTCAGCATTGTAATCCTTATAGAGAATAAACTTTGAATTTGAATTTGAATTTGAATACATGAAGGAGGCTCTCGGGGGTCAACTCCCCTTCCGGCCGGTCCATGTCCAGGCCTTGTGGTGGATCAGGACCTGATCAACTAGGTTGGGTCGATTCACAGCTCCTGACTCCGCCTCTTCACTGGTGTGTGTGTGTGTGTGTGTGTGTGTGTGTGTGTGTGTGTGTGATCCCTAACTTTTACAAACACAAATAAAAATAACTTATATCTTTTCTGCAGTATACAGGTAATATATTTTATATATAATAAAACAGTGTTAGTCACAAAAGAAAGGTACTAAGATGGTGTGCCTTTCTGGCACTAGTCAGACAGGTGGCATATTAAACACCAGCTGAGAGTAAACAAAGATGGCAGGCAGAAGCCTTCCTACCTTACTCCGGGGCAGCCAGCGAGGGTATGAATGATGGTGTGTGGGCATCACCCTGCCCAGCATGCCCAGAGTCACCTCCTTACAACCTTCCACCATTGCTGGGTACATCACGACCACGTTTCTACTTAGAGCGAAACGTTGCCACAATAAAAACGTACTCTCCACCTCTCTGTATTATTGGCGTCTTAGTCGTTTACTTCTCAGTCTACCTGGAGGGTGTTGCGGGGGTCAAAACCCCCGCGGCCCGGTCCATGATCAGGCCTCGCAGTTTATCATGGTCTGATCAACCAGACTGTTAGTGCCTGCCGCAGGCAAACCAACGTACGAATCACAGCCGGCTGTTGATATTTTTTATTACGCGTATAAACCCGTGAAGGCTCGATCCTCCCCTGGCAAAAGCTTAATGCCCTGTCCATTCCGGTGTTTAAAACAATACAAGGTTTCCTATTATGATTACACAAACACGTTGGTTTATCGTGAAAATTTTAAAAAAGGCTTTCTTCTGGTGGCCTGGGGTAAAGCTCTCGCTTTCACAGGGTGGGGATCCGGGTTCGACCCCCAGCCGGGTGGGAAACATTGGGCGGTTTACACTTTGTCTTTTTTCGTCCATAGTGAAATAGGTCCCGGGGGTTTATGGACTGGTGGGGGGTCGCATCTGGGACACTGACTGCTTTCTTATAGTAGTATATTTTGAGTCAGTTGGGTTGTAACCTTGTACTGTATTTGTTTTTACCTGGAGTTTCCCTGGAGAGATTTCCCGGGGGTCAACGCCCCGGGGCCCCGGGGTCTGTGACCAGGCCTCCTGGGGGGACAGACCCTGATCAACGGTGTTGCTGCTGGCTGCAGAAAAACCAAGTACGAGCCACACCCCGGTGGCGGGAAACCGATTTGGTGCTTGTCCGTCCCAGCTTGAAGATGCCAGGGGTCTTTTGGTAATCCCCCTTATGTTGGGGGAGGCAGTTGGAAAGTTGGGCCCCCTGACACTTATTGTAGGGTCTTTTAAAAGTGCTAGTGAAAACCCCGTTTTTTGGGGGGATGGTGATCGTCTCCCAAGTCTTTTGCTTTTTTTTTTATAGTGATTTTTTCGTGTGCAAGTTCGGTATAGTCCCTCTATTATATTATTATTATTGTCAGGGGGAGCTCTAAAACCGTGGGGATTACAACAGCCCTGGGGGATGGGAAGGAATGACGGTAAAGAGGTTTTCATCTGATAAATGAGATTAAATTTTTACGACGGGTTTTTCTTAGCATCAAACCCCCTTAAGGGAAGAGATTAGGAAATTTTCCCTCAAATTTAAAACACACTCTTACCCCAAATATGTTGGTATTTGGTGTTTTAACCCCGGGCTTCAACCTGGGAACCCCACCACGCAAGTTCCTTTTAAAACGGATAAATCGAGGCGGAAATAGTGAACAAACAAAATTGGACCCCCCAGACGGGTGAAATTTTAGAAATATAAATATTCCTCAACTGTTCGTGTAGTTTAAAATTTAATTGTTGGAAAATAAATTCGGGGGGAAAGGGAAAGGGGCCCATAGGGGCCCGTCTCCCCCCAAAGGATCAGCGGTTAAAAAAAAAAAAACATATTCCCCGTTTTCATTCAATAGCTGCCTTGCCGGGGGTGAGCTAAAATTAGCTATTAAAGAACGTAACATTAAGTGGAGTGATTGATTCGGATTTGTGTTCACACTTGGGACTACCGATCCCACTTTTTTAAATTCGTTCGCCACCAGTAGCTTCTTCAGTCTAATAAGAGAAAAAAGGAAATCGTCCCTCACCCTGGAGTCGAAGTGCTCAGCCCTCGTTTTGAGAGAAGTAAGATTAGGTTAGGTAAAGTTTGTCAGGAAACGGACCAAGTGTTTCTGATGCGAGTCTTAGTCATGGTGCTCGAAAATGGAGTTTTGGTAATCTAAATGGGCCCTTCCGGGCATACAGTCCACCCCATTAAAAATTAAGGTTTAAAATTATAACCCTGTATCTATACAGCTTTTTCCGCGAGAGTTTGGGGCATCCCCCCGCGGCCCGGTCTGGACCAGGCCCCCTGGGGGGATCAGCGCCTGTCAACCGGGTTTTGTGTGGCTCACGCAAAAACTAGAGCAACCCCCCGGGACTGTCGGAACTGATTTTAGGTGCTTGTCCAGTGCCAGCTTGAAGACTGCCAGGGGTGTTGGACCCCCCTTATGTGTGCTGGGAGGCGTTAAACAGTCTCGGGCCCCCTGCATTTATTGTATGGTCTTTTAAACGTGCTAGTGACACCCCTGCTTTTCTTTGGGGGGGAGGGTGCATCGTCTTCCAAAGTCTTTTGCTTTCGTGTGAGTGTTTTGTGTGAAGTTCGGCTAGTCCCTCTGGATTTTTCCAGGTGTAATAATATGTATCCCCCCTCCTGCTTTCCCGGGATACGGGTTTTAGAAACCTCAAGCGCCCCCCAGTAATTGAGGTGTTTTATCTCCGTTATGCGGCCGTGAAATTTCTCGTACATTTTCAGGTCGGCAATTTACCTGCTTGAAAGGTGCTGTTAGAGTGCAGCAATTTCCCAGCCAGATAGAACAAGTGACCTGAAAGTGTCTCTGGGCTTGGCCTCCCTATTTTTGAAGGTTCTCATTTCCATCCTGTCTTTTTTAGCAGATGCGTTGATACAATGTTTGGTCCTTTTTGGGTGGACCTCGAAAAATCACTCCAGGTCTTTGACGTTTTGTTTCGCTTATTTTGTGGCCGAATTTGTTTTGTACTCTGATGAAGATTAATTTCCCCATGTTTACCATATCTGAGTAATTGAAAAATTTTTATGTTGAACTTTATATTGTTTTCGCAGCCCCTGAAAGATTTGGTTGATGTCGCCGGAGCCCTTTCAGTGTCTGCAAGGAAGACATGTATGCGTTGGGTGTCATCTGCAAAAGGGAAAAAAAAAACGGTTTGTGGTGAATCCTTGTCTAGTCGGATTGAGGATGGGAACAAGATGGGGCTAGTACTTGCCTTGTGGAACGAGCTTTTCACCGTGCGCCTCGGACTTTACTCTGTTGACGATACTCTCTTGTTTTGTTAGTGGGAAAAGGGAAAATTTTAGATCTCGACCGATTTTCCCCGTTATTCCTTTAGCGCGTTTTTGTGCGCTATTACGCATGGTCACATTGTCGAAAGGGTTTTTCAAAGTCTGTAATTTTTACATCTGCTTTTTTTTTTCTTCTAGTGTATTTAGGACCCTTTTCGTATGATCCAGTGTTGAGACAGACGGGAGGACCCGTTCTAAACCATGTTGCCTGGGGTTTTGTAATGATGGGTTTCTAGTGGGTGGTGATCTTGCTTCTTGGGGCCCCTTTTAAAGATTTTTATATTGGGGTGTTAGTCTATTTGGGTTTTGTTCTTTGCGTTGCTTTCTGCCCCCTTTGTGGAGTGGGGTATGTCTGTTGTTTTAGTAACTGAGGGGGGACCCCCCTGTCATGCTCCCTCCCATAGGATGGAAAAAGGCTGTGTTGGGGCTTTTTGCAGTTTTGAGAACACAGAGTTCATGGCTGGCCTTTGGGAGAGTGCATGGGCATGTCATTTTATCGCCTGTTTGAAGTCTTTGGCGTCGGTAAATCGGATAGGCTTTGTTAATCAAAAATTTTTTGGGGTCTCTCATAAAAAAATTTATTTTTTTTTGACTTCAGTCTGGTTTGCGGCTTTCTAAAAAATGGTTATTGGGGCTTTTATAGCTACTCTTTCTTGCTTTCATTGTGTAGGACCATCTTTTTTAAGTAGGGGCCCCAAAAGGGCGTTGTTCTCGTTTTTATTTGGATAGGAGAAGAAAATTTTTGGGGGGGCTTTTGATTTCATTTTTAAACTTTTTTCTTCCCGCGATTCCTGACTCCTAAAGGATTCTTTTAGCTTAAGTTCGATGCTTGCATTTCTCTGACCCGGTTTTCCCGCGATTTCAGTATTTGACCTCTTTTTTTCCGCCCTTGTTTTCTTTTCCGTCGCCCGTAAAGGGAGGGCCCGTCTCTTTCTATTTTACATTACTCCCCCTTTTTTTTAAAGGGAAAAAGCCTTGTGATACATCGAGGCCCCCCGAGTTAAATTTTTCTAGGCATAAGTTTGGGTTGTTGCTTAGTATATTTCCAGCTTATATCGGTTGGACTTGGTTTACTTGGTCCCCCTTTTATGTTTTTGTTATTTAAATTGAATTTGGGAATGCTCCCTCGTGACTAGTCTCATTTGTCGGTCTGGGCTCCTGCATAAGTCTGAACCTCAATTTGTTGTGATCTGAGTATATTTTTTTTGATTTTTGGTGCTTTCTTATAGATCATCTTGTTTGTGATTGGGTTATGTTTCTCCGTTAGTAGGCTTTTTATTTGCTGGTTTAAAAAGAATTTTTTGGGAGAGATTTAAAAACTGTGTGAGTGTGAGTTTTCATCGGCTCCTCCTGGTTATTACTGCAAAAAATATTTTTTGCTAATTCCTCCTTTTATATTTCTGAACCCGGCCCGAGTACCGAGACAAGCAATAAGTGTCAGGGTCCCCAAAATGTTCAACTGCCCCCACTACATAAGGGGGTTACCCAAAAGCCCCCCGGCTGTCTTCAAGAAGGGACTGGACAGGCACCCAAAAGCAGTATGACCCGCCAGGTTGTGGTTCTTACGTCAATTTACGTGCTGCCAGAGAACAGCCTAGGTTTATGACCCCCCGATCCACCCCGGGCCCGGTCTCAGACCGAGCCGCGGGGCGTTGACCCCGAAACCCTTTTCCCGGTAAATCCGGTGAGTAGAAGCAGGAGGAGGCGGAGTCACCATGGGACAAATCTAGTGTTAAGTAGGTCATGACTGTAGGTTTTGGGCGACTAGAAGAATTCCCTATATCAAGGTCAACAAGGTGTTGCATGTTGTAAGTTCAAAATAGTGAAAGTTTCCCCCGCACGGGGTCGAACCCCGGACCTCGGTGTTTTGTGAGCTGAAAGGCTACCATCGAGCTACGAAACACCTTCTTAAAGTTTACTTTATTCCCCCTTTGATGGATTAAACAATTTTGGACTGGTGGTAAAGAGGTGTGAGGCAATCCTATCAACCCGTGCAGTCGATAGTCTTTAAACCCCCAATAAGCAGGAGCTCAACACCTCGGAAGACGACCATGTAGTGTTGAGACTAGTTGCTTCAGAGGGTTAGCAACCCGGGATAATAATAATAATAATAATAATAATAATAATAATAATAATAATAATAATAATAATAATAATAATAATAATAATAATAATTATAATTAATAATAATAATAATAATAATAATAATAATAATAATTAATAATAATAATAATTAATAATAATAATAATCTTTATTTCTACAAGTACACGATATAACTTATACTGACCATAACTGACATCAATGACATACTATATAGAAAGCCCCTTGGATATGCAGAACATGTCGGGCCAACTTTTGTCCCCCAGGATGCGACCCACACCGGTCAGGTGACGCCCAGTTACCTGGTTGCTGCTAGGTGAACATGGACAGCAGGTGTCTTAAGGCAACAGGTCCAGTGTTTCCAGGATAACTGAAGAAGGACGTCAGTGTGGCATAGTTCCATTGGGATATTTTCAAAGTCCTTTGCCAGGATGCGTCCCAGACAGTCAATTATCTCCTAATCATCTGTTTACTGTTAGGTAACGGGGGAAAGATGGTGGTGCGAGACCTTCAATATGTCCCGTAGCTCGGTTGGTAGCGCACTCAGCTAATATACTGAGGTTTATGGTTCGATCCCCGGTGTGGGTGGAAACATTAGGACATGTTTCTTTAGAACACCTGCTGTCCCTGTTTACCTAGCAGTAAATAGATACCTGGGTGTTAGTCAACTGGTGTGGGTCGCACCCTGGGACAACACTGAGCTAATTTGCGGGAAATGCTCAGCATAACAAGGGGCTTTCTATATAGTAGTATGTCATTGATGTCAGCTATGGTCTGTATAAGTTAGCCACCCAGGATAACCTCGGGGAAAGGGTTAGCCAACCAGGATAACCCGGGGGAGGGTTAACCACCCAGGATAACCCGGGGGAGAGTTAGCCACCCAGGACAATCCGGGGGAGGGTTAGGGAGGGTTAGTCACCCAGGATAACCCAAGAAAGTCAGTGCATCATCGAGGATTGTGTCTAAATTCCATTGCGATCCTTCAATCTTGTCCCCCAGGATGCCACCCACACCAGTCCACTAACACCCAGGTACCTACTTATTGCTAGGTGAACAGTGACAGCAGGATTAAGGAAACATGCCCAGTATTCCCACCCGTGTCGGGGATCGACCCACGGACACCCAGTATGTGAGACAAGAGTGTTGCCAACCAAGCCACGAGTGCAACTGTAAATAACTTGCAGAGAGAGTTGGATGACAGGACACAAGTGTGCAACAAGTTGCAGGTTTCCAGTGGCTCCATCAGGACGGTGATAATATCTCACAGATGAACATGGCTGAGATGTATTGCCACCCCGCTTTCTCTCTGTCTTTCTCCAGCCAGTTTTAGTTTAATATGTTTATTATGGACCCCATACCCATCCTGTTGGTGGTAGTCAAAAGATTACAGAGGTACATAATTGGTCCAGGGACTGGAACTCCAAAGTTTTGATAGCTGAGCAAGTTCAGAGGTAATGAACTCACAATTTACAAAGGTAATGAACTCCATGTAGGGCTGGTCACAAAAAGACAAGTTACAAAGGTATTTACGATTACAGAGGGTACGTAATGGGGCCAGGGAAATGGGCTCCCAAAGTTTAGGATAGCTGAAAATAGGTACAAAGGTAACGAACATCGCAAGTTACAAAGCACCGCTGACTCCATTGTGTGTTTTGTAGTAGACTCGTTGTCCACTGTATGGTAAAGGGCCACCCATTTTTTTTTCACTTTCTTAGACATTGCTTAACAATTCGCAAACAGGCGAAATTATTTACATTGTCTCTACATCCACAGCAGGACTCGAACCTGCAAACTCTGTATCAGATTTCCCTAGACTTTACCATGGAGCCAGACCCCAGAGTTAGCAGGGTTTGAATCCTGCTGTGGACCATACCCCGGCCGGGATTGAACCCGCGATCAGAGAGTCCTCAAAACTCCAGACCGTCGCGTTAGCCACTGGACCAGCTAGCCACAATAAGATTCGTCCCAACTAGGTATATTTCTACAAAAATAGGAAGGTGCACAGGCACCACTGTGACCACAAATGCAAGTTTTTACAGACGAATCTCCCGCTAGCGTGGCCCGTGACTGTGCTAAACCTTCCTATGGTGTAGAAATATACCTAGTTGGACGAATCTTATTGTGGCTAGCTGGTCTAGTGGCTAACGTGACGGTCTGGAGTTTTGAGACTCTCTGACCCGCGGGTTCAATCCCGGCCGGGGTTATGGTTTGTTTTCAATCGTTGTCATTACGATTTCGTGAGTCCTGCTGTGGACGTAGAGACAATGTCTGTCTTTAGAATATGAGAATATGCTCGTATACTAGAATCCCCATTACGTGTAATTAGGTGGCTCGTGGCCTGGTAGGCGAAGCTCTCACTTCATACCATGAGGTCCATGGTTCGATTCCCGGCAAGGGTAGAAAGTTTGGGCGTGTTTCCTTACACCGGTTTGTCCCTGTTCACCCATCAGTAAAATAGATACCTGTGTGTTAGTAGACTGGTGTGGGTCGCATCCTGGACAAAACTGACTTAATTTGCGGAAATTCTCAGCATAACAAGCGGCTTTGTATATAGTAGTATGTCGTTGATGTCAGCTATGGGTTTTATACCTTGTACATGTTACTGGTAGAAATAATGCTATTATTATTATTATTATTATTATTATTATTATTTTTTATTATTATTATTTATTATTATTAAAACAAACTCGATGAAAGTATTCATTGTGATTCCTAAATTTATTGAGACAACAATTTAGAGTAATTATTGCGTTATTAGTGTTGAGAGAGGTTACTGGGAGAGGTTACTGGGAGAGGTACTGGGAGAGGTTACTGGGAGAGGTTTCTGGGAAGGTTAAATGGGGGGAGTTTACTGAGAGAGGTTACTGGGAGAGGTTACTGAGAGAGGTTACTGGGAGAGGTTACTGAGAGAGGTTACTGGGAGAGGTTACTGGGAGAGGTTACTGGGAGAGGTTACTGGGAGAGGTTACTGGGAGAGGTTTACTGAAGAGAGGTTACTGAGAGAGGTTTACTGGGAGGTTACTGGGAGAGGTTACTGGGGGAGGTTACTGGGAGAGGTTACTGGGAGAGGTTACTGGGAGAGGTTACTGAGAGGTTTCTGGAGAGGTTCTGGGAGAGGTTACTGGAGAGGTTACTGAAAGAGGTTACTGGGAGAGGTTACTGAGAGAGGTTACTGGGAGAGGTTACTGAGAGAGGTTACTGGAGAGAGGTTACTGGGAGAGGTTACTGGGAGAGGTTACTGGGAGAGGTTTACTGGGAGAGGTTACTGGGAGAGGTTTCTGGGAGGTTACTGGGAGAGGTTACGGGAGGGTTACTGGTAGAGGTTACTGGGAGAGGTTACTGGGAGAGGTTACTGAGAGAGGTTTCGAGAGAGGTACTGAAGAGGTTACTGGGAGAGGTTACTGGGAGAGGTTTTCTGAGTAGAGGGTTTCTGGGAGAGGTTACTGGGAGAGGTTACTGGGAGAGGTTACTGGGAGAGGTTACTGGGAGAGGTTACTGAGAGAGGTTACTGGGAGAGGTTACTGGGAGAGGTTACTGAGAGAGGTTATGAGAGAGGGGTTTCGAAGAGGTTACTGGGAAAAGGTTACTGGGAGAGGTTACTGGGAGAAAGGGTTTCTGGGAGAGGCTACTGGAGAGGTTTCTGGGAGGGGTTACTGGGAGAGGTTACTGGGAGAGGTTATTGGGAGAGGTTACTGGGAGAGGTTACTGGAGAGGTTACTGGGAGAGGCTACTGGGAGAGGGTTTCTGAGAGAGGTTTACTGGGGGAGGTTACTGGGAGAGGTTACTGGGAGAGGTTACTGGGAGAGGTTACTGGGAGAGGTTATGGGAGAGGTTACTGGGAGAGGTTACTGGGAGGGTTACTGGGAGGGTTACTGGAGAGGTTACTGGGGAGGTTACTGGGAGAGGTTACTGGGAGAGGTTTTCTGGGGGAGGTTTACTGGGAGAGGTTACTGGGGGAGGTTTACGGGAAAGGTTTCAGGGAGAGGTTACTGAGAGAGGTTACTGGGAGAGGTTACTGGGAGAGGTTACTGGGGGGAGGTTACTGAGAGGAGGGTTTCTGGGAGAGGTTTTCTGGGAGAGGTTACTGAGAGAGGTTTTCTGGGAGAGGTTACTGGGAGAGGTTACTGGGAGAGGTTACTGAGAGAGGTTACTGGGAGAGGTTACTGGGAAAAGGTTACTGGGAGAGGTTACTGGGAGAGGTTAAATGAGAGAGGTTACTGGAGAGGGTTACTGGGGAAAGGTTACTGGGAGAGGTTACTGAGAGAGTTTACTGGGAAGGGTTAAATGGGGGAGGTTTTGGGAGAGGTTACTGGGGGAGGTTACTAAGAGGGTTACTGGGAGAGGTTACTGGGAGAGTTACTGGGAGAGGTTACTGAGAGAGGTTACTGGGAGAGGTTACTGGGAGAGTTTACTGGGAGAGGTTACTGAGAGAGGTTACTGGGAGAGGTTACTGGGAGAGGTTACTGGGAGAGGTTACTGGGAGAGGTTACTGAGAGAGGTTACTGGGAGAGGTTATGGGGGGAGGTTACTGGGAGAGGTTGCTGGGGGAGGTACTGGGAGGGGTTTTCTGAGAGAGGTTACTGGGGGAGGTTACGGGAGAGGTTACTGGGAGAGGTTACTGGGAGAGGTTACTGGGAGAGGTTACTGAGAGAGGTTACTGGGAGAGGTTACTGGGAGAGGTTACTGGGAGAGGTTACTGGGGGAGGTTACTGGGAGGGGTTACGAGAGAGGTTACTGGGAGAGGTTACTGGGAGAGGTTACTGGGAGAGGTTACTGGGAGAGGTTACTGGGAGAGGTTACTGAGAGAGGTTACTGGGAGAGGATACTGGAGATGTTTACTGGGAGAGGTTACTGGGAGGGTTACTGGGAGAGGTACTGGGAGGAGGTTACTGGGAGAGGTTACTGGGAGAGGTTCTGAGAGAGGTTACTGGGGGAGGTTACTGAGAGAGGTTACTGGGGGAGGTTACTGGGAGAGGTTTTCTGGGGGAGGTTACTGGGAGAGGTTACTGGGGGAGGTTCTGGGAGAGGTTACTGGAGAGGTTACTGGGAGAGGTTACTGGGAGAGGTTACTGGGAGAGGTTACTGGGAGAGGTTACTGGGAGATGTTACAGGAGAGGTTACTGGGAGAGGTTACTGGGAGAGGTTACTGGGAGAGGTTACTGGAGAGGTTACTGGGAGAGGTTACTGGGAGAGGTTACTGAGAGAGGTTTCTGGGAGGGTTTCGGAGATGTTAAATGGGAGAGGTTACTGGGAGAGGTTACTGGAGAGGTTACTGGGAGAGGTTACTGGGAGAGGTTACTGGGAGAGGTTACTGGGGGGAGGTACTGAGAGAGGTTACTGGAGAGGTTACTGAGAGAGGTTACTGGGAGAGGTTACTGGGAGAGGTTACTGGGAGAGGTTACTGGGAGAGGTTACTGAGAGAGGTTACTGGGAGAGGTTACTGAGAGAGGTTACTGGGGGGGTTACTGGGAGAGGTTTTCTGGGAGAGGTTACTGGGAGAGGTTACTGGGGGAGGTTACTGGGAGATGTACTGGGAGAGGTTACTGGGGGAGGTTATGGGAGAGGTTACTGAAGAGGTTACTGGAGAGGTTACTGGGAGAGGTTACTGAGAGAGGTTACTGGGGGGAGGTTACTGGGAGAGGTTACTGAGAGAGGTTACTGAGAGAGGTTTTCTGGGAGAGGTTACTGGGAGAGGTTACTTTGGGAGAGGTTACTGAGAGAGGTTACTGAGAGAGGTTTTCTGAGAGAGGGGTTTCTGAGAGAGGTTACTGGGAGAGGGTTACTGAGAGAGGTTACTGAGAGAGGTACTGGGGAAGAGGTTACTGGGAGAGGTTACTGGGAGAGGTTACTGGGAGAGGTTACTGGAGAGGTTACTGGGAGAGGTTACTGGGAGAGGTTACTGGGAGAAGTTACTGGGGAAAAGGTTACTGGGAGAGGTTACTGGGAGAGGTTACTGGGAGAGGTTACTGGGAGAGGTTACTGGGAGAGGTTACTGGGAGAGGTTACTGGGAGAGGTTACTGGAGAGTTTTCTGGGGAGGTTACTGAGAGAGGTTACTGGGAGAGGTTATGGGGAGGATAGAGGGTTACTGGGAGAGGGTTTCTGGGAGAGGTTACTGGGAGAGGTTACTGGGAGAGGTTACTGGGGGCTGGAGAGGTTACTGGGAGAGGTTACTGGGAGAGGTTACTGGGAAAAGGTTTTCTGGGGGAGGTTACTGAGAGGAGGGGTTACTGGGAGAGGTTACTGGGAGAGGTTACTGGGGAGAGGTTACTGGGAGAAGGTTACTGGGAGAGGTTACTGGGAGATGATTACTGGGAGAGGTTACTTGGAGAGGTTACTGGGAGAGGTTATGGGAGAGGTTACTGGAGAGGTTACGGGAGAGGTTACTGGGAGAGGTTTCCCGGGGGGAGGTTACTGGGAGAGGTTACTGGGGAGAGGTTATGGGAGAGGTTACTGGGAAGGTTACTGAGAGAGGTTACTGGGAGAGGGTTACTGGGAGAGGTTACTGGGAGAGGTTTTCTGGGAGAGGTTATGGGAGAGGTTACTGGAGAGGTTACTGGAGAGGTTACTGGGGAGAGTTACTGGGAGAGGTTACTGGGGAGGTTTTCTGGAGAGGTACTGGGAGAGGTTACTGGGAGAGGTTACTGGGAAGGTTAATGGGAGAGGTTACTGGGAGAGGTTTACTGGAAGGTTACTGAGAGAGGTTACTGGGGGAGGTTACTGGGAGAGGTTTTACTGGGAAAGGTTACCGGAGAGGTTACTGGGAGAGGTTACTGAGAGAGGGTTACTGGAGAGGTTACCCGGAGAGGTTACTGGGGGAGGTTTTGGGGGAGGTTACTGGGAGAGGTTCTGGGAGAAGGGTTTCTGGGAGAGGTTTACTGGAGAGGTTAATGGGAGAGGTTACTGAGGGGAGGTTACTGGGAGAGGTTACTGGAGAGGGTTTTCTGGGAGAGGTTACTGGGAGAGGTTACTGGGAGAGGTTACTGGAGGGGAGGGTTACTGGGAGAGGTTACTGGGAGAGGTTAAATGGAGAGGTTACTGGAGAGGGTTACTGGGAGAGGTTACTGGGAAGGTTACTGGAGAGGTTACTGGGAGAGGTTGGGGGCTGGGAGGAGGTTAAATGGGAGAGGTTACTGAGAGAGGTTACTGGAGAGGTTACTGGGAGAGTTACTGGAGAGGTACTGGGAGAGGTTACTGGAGAGGTTACTGGGAGAGGTTACTGGGGGAGGTTACTGGGAGAGGTTACTGGGAGAGGTTACTGGGAGAGGTTACTGGGAGAGGTTACTGGGAGAAGTTTCTGGGAGAGGTTACTGGAGAGGTACTGGGAGAGGGTTAATGGGAGAGGTTACTGGGAGAGGGTTTCTGGAGAGGTTACTGGGAGAGGTTACTGGGAGAGGTTACTGTGAGAGGTTACTGGGAGGAGGTTCTGGGAGATTTTCGGAGAATTACTGGGAGAGGGTTTCTGGGAGAGGTTACTGGGGAGGTTACTGGGAGAGGTTACTGGGAGAGGTTTTCTGGGAGAGGTTACTGGGAGAGGTTACTGGGAGAGGTTACTGGGAGAGTTACAGGGAGAGATTACTGGGAAGGTTACTGGAGAGGTTACTGGGAGAGGTTTATGGGAGAGGTTACGGGAGAGGTTACTGGGAGGGGTTACTGGGAAAGGGTTTCTGGGAGAGGTTACTTGGGGGAGTTACTGGGAGATGTACTGGGAGAGGTTACTGGAGAGGTTACTGGGAGAGGGTTACTGGGAGAGGTTACTGGAGAGGTTACTGGGAGAGGTTACTGGGAGAGGTACTGGGAGAGGTTACTTGGAGAGGTTACTGGGAGAGGTTACTGGAGAGGTTACTGGGGAGGTTACTGGGGGGAGAGGTTCTGGGAGAGGGTTTCTGGGAGAGGTTTCTGGGAGAGTTACTGGAGAGGTTCCCGGAGAAGGTTACTGGGAGAGGTTTTCTGGAGAGGTTACTGGAGAGGTTACTGGGAGGGTTTACTGGGAGAGGTTTCTGGGGGAGGTTACTGGGAAAAGGTACTGGGAGAGGTTACTGGGAGAGGTTACTGGGAGAGGTTACTGGGAGATGGTTACTGGAAGGTTACTGGAGAGGTTACTGGGAGAGGTTACTGGGAGAGGTTACTGGGAGGTTACTGGGAGAGGTTTTCTGGGGAGGTTACTGGGGGAGGTTACTGAGGAGAGGTTTCTGGGAGAGGGTTACTGGGAGAGGTTACTGGAAGGTTACTGGGAGAGGTTACTGGGAGAGGTTACTGGAGAGGTTACTGGGAGAGGTTACTGGGGAGGTTATGGGAGGGTTACTGGGGGAGGTTACTGGGAGGGTTACTGAGAGAGGGTTTCTGGGAAGGTTTCTGGGAGAGGTTACTGAGAGAGGTTACTGGGAGAGGGTTTCTGGGAGAGGTTACTGGAGGGTTACTGGGAAGGTTACTAGGAGAGGTTACTGGGAGAGGGTTTCTGGGAGAGGTTACTGGAGAGGTTACTGGGAGAGGTTACTGGGGAGAGGTTACTGGAGGGTTACTGGGAGAGGTTACTGGGAGAGGTTATGGGAGAGGTTACTGGGAGGTTACTGGAGAGGTTACTGGAGAGGTTACTGGGAGAGGTTACTGGGAGAGGTTACTGGGAGAGGTTACTGGGGGAGGTTACTGGGGGAGGTTACTGGGAGAGGGTTACTGGGAGAGGTTACTGGAGAGGTTCTGGGAGAGGTTACTGGGAGGGTTACCCCGACAAATTTATAGAAAATTACTAAATTTACTAAAGTTTGGGAAGTTACCCGGGGGAAGGTTACTGTGATTAAAATGAGAGAGGTTCCCCGTGGGAGAGGTTCTGAGGTTTACTTTGGAGGGTTTAATATAAAAATATTATTCTGGGTCACGAAAAACCCCTTAAAAAAAACATTAATTTTTATTAAAAAATAACTTTTAATCTCGATCTTTAATTTAAACCTGTACTGTGAATGGGCCTTTTTACTGACTTTTTTTTATTATTATTTTTTTAAATTAAGAGATTGTACCCCTTTCCTCCTCCAAGTGGTGTGCCGGTTTTTCTTTCTTAGTGTCGGCCAACCTTATTAAAAAATCCCATTTTAAACTGTGGGCCCAGCACAATACCCCTCTCTACTAATAAAATAATAATCTTATAATAAAATTTAATATACCTCTAACTAAAGGGGACATGATTAACTATACAGACCCTCTGCAAGGTTGAAAAAATAACCCGAAAAAGGGAACAAAGCATATTATTTTAAAAATTATTTTTTAAATTTTTTTTTAAAAATTGGCCTTTTTTCCCGGGCCTTTTCCGTGTGTTTTTTCCCGGCCTTCCTCCCCATGGAACAACCCTAAGCCCTCATGGGAGAGGAAACCAGACCCCTCACTTTGGGAAACTGTTCCAGGTAGACAACCTTTGGTACTCTTGGGCCTGCATCCCCCCCCAAGGGCAAATGGGAATGGGCATGGTCTTTTTTAGTAAGGCCGGCTTGGGTATACCATACCCTAGGGGAATTTCCCCTGTTGATCATAATGTTCTGTTCATATTTTGGGTTAGATTTATTCCATGAAAAAAGTCACCCAACCGACCTTTTTGGATTAAATAAAATGTAACCCTTTTTCAATACTTTTTCCTGCCAAAATTTCCTTTTTTCCTGGTCTTTTTCCCGGTTTTTTTCCCCCCGGACACAAAAAAAAAAAATCCCCATTCCACCTGGAACAACACAACATAACCACATAAGGAAGAAAACTTCGACGATCCAAACTTGGAACATTGGAAACATGTTTTATTGGCAGAAATTAAAAAATCTTGGGGTTTAACTCTATTAAGTCCTGACGTGATAGGTTAAACCCCCCCAAGTGAAAGTTTTCGGGAGACTGTGTTGGACATGCGCCTTTATTATTTTTTCCCTGTCAGTTCTGGGTTAACATTATCCTTTTGGCTTTTCCCCAAGTGTTTCATAATGTGCCCTTGTATATACTTTTTTATTTTTCCAGGGGTGTGTAGTGGGCGGGGCTGAGCACCGGTCCTAAAACTGGTCTTTACTGATTAAACTAACTTTTTTTGCTCACACCTCTTTCTTACTCGTCTTTCACTTCGCTCACCCCCTTTTTCTTTACTCGGCCTGGTCGGAGCCCGGGCCGCGGGGGGGTTGACCCCCGGAACTCTTCCGGTAAACTCGTCCTTCCACTGTGCTCCATCTATTTCATTAACTCGTCCTGAACTTGAAAAACCTTTCCGTCACTCGTTTTCCATGTGCTCGCACCCTTCCTTTGCTCGTCCTTCCCGTTTTCACACCTCTTCCTTCGTCGCCTTCCACGGCTCACACCCCCCTTCCTTCCTGTCCTTTCCCACTGTGCTAAACCCCCTTTTCCTTCGCTCGTCCTTCCCACTGTGCTCACACCTCCCCCTTCACTCGCCCTTCCACTGTGCTCACCCCCTTCTTCCTTCACTCTCCTGCTGTTTCCTTCCTATTCATTTTTTAGTTCATCTCACGATGTCTTCTTCTATTGAACTGCCCCCCTCCCCCCAAAAAAAATTTTTTTTGCCATGTTCATAACTCTGATTTCGTCCAAGAATGTTTTTTCTAAAGAAAAACACTCACAATACCGTGTGAACAAAACCAAATAATCCGCACTGGAGACTTGGACATTGAAATATCACACTAAAAACGAAGTGAGGGAGCCAAATTTTTAAAAGGGCAGAGACGGGACAAAGAGGAAAAAAGAGGGAAGCGGAAAGTAGCGGGAAAGTAGTTGTGAAGTAGGTTTTGTTTTAAGAAAAAGCAGCACTGCCGGAGAGCTACTGGCCCCCAAGGGTGGGACCAGAAAAACGGAAGAAAAACACTGAAGGGCAGAAGACACCTAGGCAGAGAAAGGAAGACAAAGAAAATATAGGAACGGAGAAGAGGCAGGGAGAGGGGAGGAGGAGGAGGAGAAGAGGAAAAACTCAGGTCAAATGACAAGTGTTGTGAAGTTTGGAGCATTTAACAATGTTATGAGACAGGAAGGCATCTACAGGGACAATGTCAAGACTAAGATTCTTGTATATATGTTGGTAGAATTACCGACAATATGTAAAGTAAAAGGACACAAGTGCAACTAATGTGACATTTTATTGTGGCAACGTTTCGCTCTCCAGGAGCTTTGTCAAGCCGTTACAAACAATACATGGACACAGAGGGTATATATAGGCTCAGAGTGAGGTGCAATACTAGTGATAGTAGTAGTAGTAGTGGTAGTAGTAGTGATATAAGTTGTAGTAGTAATAATACAATATGGTGGAACAATTAACTTGAACATGAGTAAAAGGATATAAAGGCTATTACTTGGGTACATAAAAATAGGTTAGACAAATATTTCTATTGGAGGTTGAATTAGAGAAGGTCTGTTTCAGTGTTCATCCTCGGTAATGTGCTTTGTGTAGTATTAGCAGGAGAGACTATGTGATGGCAGGGGGTGGCCCGGTGGCCTGGTGGCTAAAGCTCCCGCTTCGCTCCCGCTTCACACACGGAGGGCCCGGGTTCGATTCCCGGCGGGTGGAAACATTTGACACGTTTCCTTACACCTGTTGTCCTGTTCACCTAGCAGCAAATAGGTACCTGGGTGTTAGTCGACTGGTGTGGGTCGCATCCTGGGGGACAAGATTAAGGACCCCAATGGAAATAAGTTAGACAGTCCTCGAAATCTCTCTTTACTGTTTTCAGGAGGATTCTTGCTAAGACTTCAGAGATGGTGAAGCTGCCTTTGTTTTGTTTAGTTGTATCAGAAACAGCAGTTAGTGCTGATTCAAGGCACTTGCGTCTGCGGAAATTAGTTTCTTTGATCACTAGTCGGGCGTCCCTGAATGACAGTGACAGCTGATGTCTCCGTGATCACTGTACCGTGACAGCGACAGCTGATGTTACTCTCACCTCTTCTTTTCACCTCGAGAACAGGAAGACCATAACATAGTGTGTAACTATGTTCATTCTGTCAGACACTGCAACACAAGGGTATCTTGGTACAGACCATCAACTTCGACCTCTACTAGTGAGAACGGCTGGGTTTGAGAGGGACCTGCCCTCCCAAAGCAACCTACGTCTCACCTCCTGGCACTATATAAAGGCTCCATCCTGTCACTTCAACTTCATATTGTTTCAGACAACGGAACAATGCTCTTCTCCAGACTGAGGGACTGACCACCTCAAAACTTTAAGGGTGATAGACTGATTACATCGTCTTCAAGTATCTTCTGCTTCTAACAACTTTTCTGTACTCGACTGAAGAAGCCTACTGTGTAGGCGAAACGTTTCGAAATAAAGATACCTAATGTTGTAGTGTCTTACCAAAAAAATTGTGAAACTATTTTTGTGGTCTAATCGACCGAAACGTGTCAAACATTTGCTATGTGTGGGTTATTTTTGTAAAGGTGTTGTACGTTCCCTTTCGGGGTATACCATGTTGTGTCATTTAAGATGAACGGGTTTGGTTGTACGGTCCTCACAAGATACTGAGTTTGTACAGGTGTCTTTTTTAACATGATAACCCGAGTGTTGACAGGTGCTTATTCTCATGATGTACTTGATGTTGTACAGGTGTCTTATCATCATTGTATACCTGAGTGTTGTACAGGGTCTTATTCATCATTGAGATACCGGTGTTGTCAGGTTTTATTCATCTGATGATACCTGAGTGTTTTACATGTCTTTTTCACTTGATGTTTCGAGTGTTGTACAGGTGTTTATTCATCAAATAGAACTCAGTGATGCATCAGCTTTGGGGCATTTAACCATCGGCGTTCCCCCAAGGCAGGGTGCCGGAAAAAAAAAAAAAACTTTCCCCATCTTTCATCCATCCCTTCTTGCCAGAGGGATGTTTTTACACAAACAGTTATAAAACTGAAACATTAACACCCCCCCTTCAAGTGCAGACACTGTACTTCCCATCTCCAGGACTCAAGTCCGGCCTCCCGGGTTTTCCTTGAATCCCTTCATAAATTTTACTTTGCCAACCCCAACAGCATTGTAACAAAGGGAAATTTATATAACACAGGGAAAGATAATTATATAGACCAAACCAAATATAATAAAAAATTATAATAATAAAAAAATTAATAAAAAATAATAAATAAAATAATAATTGCCTCACCCAAAAAACAAAATAATTACCCCTGGACAATAATTGACTGAAAACCCTAGTTGGTAACAGAAACCACCCAGGGAAGCACTACCGTCCTGCCAATGACTGTAAAAACAAAAACCCTGTAATGTTTGCATAAGGGTGGATTGCGGGTGTCTTTTTCTGTCTCTAAACACGCTAATAACAGGGATATTTTGCACTTTTACTTACACTTTGGTCACACTTCACAGACACGCACTGAAATATATAAAAACATACATCTGGGTTTTTCTCCTTTTTTCTAAATATTCTTGTTTTTCTTTATTTCTTCTATTTCCATGGGGAAGGGGAAAAGAATCTTTCCTCCGTAAGCCATGCGTGTGTAAGAGGCATAAAATCCCGGGGAGCAAGGGCTGTAACCCTTCCCTGTAACATTTACAAAAAAAGAGGAAAAAAAAAACCTAAAAAACGGGATGTTTTAAATGTGCGTGGATGTATGCGGAACAAGAAACAGATAAATTGTTGATGTTATGATGAAAAAAGCTGATGTGGGGGGCCTAAGCAAAACAAAGCTGACGGGTTAATGTTATTGTTAATATGTTTATTATCACCCCATACCCTCCTGGGGCGGTATCAAAAGTTTTACGAGGTACATAAGGGGGTCCGGGGACGGGGGCCTCAAAGTTTGAGGGGCTGGCAAGTTACAAAGGTAATAAAATTTCACAATTTACAAAGGTAAAACCCCAGGTAGGTCTAGTCCAATATGACAATTAAAAAGGGTTTTAACAGATTATAGAGGTACCAAGGGGTCCAGGGACGGGCCCCCCAAATTTTTAAAATGGCTGAGGGGGGCAGGGAAGTTTCGGGGGGGGGAAATAAATGAGTTAAATCGGGGGGAGCTGAAGAGTTAGAAAAAGGGGGGGGTAGCAAAAAGTTGAAGATCAGTTATGGAAGGAAAAAGAGAATATGAATTTTAAAATTTAAAGGATTTTTGGTTTAAAAAGTAAAGGGGGGGATGGGAAAAGGGGGCCCTAATAAGCTTTATCCCCTGGGAAGAGAGAAATTTAGAGGGGGAAGAGAGTTTTTGGGGAATTTTAAATTAAAATGATGGGAACCCTTTTGAACCAATGAGAGAGTAATTTTTGGTGGGGCCTGAAAAGCTAAAGTAGGAGAACTTTTAGAGAGGGTGTGGAAGGGGAAGTTTGGGGGGCCAGGGGATAAATGATAAATGATTAACTTTTATAGAAAAGGGGTTTAGTTATAGGTAAACATATTTTAAGAAAAAAAAGGAAATTATAAAGATATGATGCAGGGGAAATGCGTATTTTTGGATTATGTTATTGGAATTAAAAAAACTGTTGAGTAGACTTCAGGTTTTGCATGTTTATAGAGGGGCCACAGATATTCAGATCCTTTTTAGTTGTAGCACATGGATAAAGGAGATGGGGAAAAAGGGGAAAGAACATCAGGGAAAAGAAGGTGGGTTTTAAAAATAAAAGAGGAGCATTAAAGGGAAAATATGAACAACTAGGGGGAAGAGGGCAATAACATAGAATGGGGGCGAAGGGAAAGGGGGGGGTTTTTTTAAAAATTGTGTTAGAGTTTCAGCAGAAATTTGTGGGTTTCAGGACGTGGGTGCGGGCGGGAAAAGGGGCGATTGGTGAAGATGATGAAAGAGATGTAAGGAGAAAAAGTTAGCATTGAGAAGTTTTTACAAAGTAGAAGTGATGCAAAAGGAGGGAAGAGTCCCTGGAAAAACAGAGAGGTTAAGAGAGGGGTGAAGCAAAGTAAAAAAACGAGCAAATGAGGAGTGGGTAATTTTCAAAAATTTTTTTTGAAAAAAAAGAAAAAGTTTGGAGTGAATTAACAAATTAAGGGGGCATAGAGAACAAATGGATTTTTCAGTTAAAAATAGGAGAAAGAGTTATTAAAAGGATAATTAGAGGGATGGGGGAAAATGGAGGGGGGGGAATATTTGAGGAAAGTTTTTAAAATTGATGAAAATAGGGGAAGCTTTGGGGTTTTTGGTAAAGGGCAAGGGGGATAACACTTGAGGAGTGAGGAAGAAACCCGTTTGAAGTGGGGGGAAATTCGTGAGGCAGTAGGTAAAATAAACGGGTAAGGCGCTGGGATTGGTGGGGTAAAGATAAAATGTTAAAAGCGGGGGGGAATAGTTTTTGGAGTGGTTTGGGGCTATTATTTAATAAATGTTGGAAAAGGGAAGGTACCTAGGGTTAGCAGAGAGCATGCATGTTCCTTTTTATAAAGGAAAGGGGACAAAAGAGAGTGCAAAAATTAGGGGGAAAGTTTTGAGTATACCTGGTAAAATTAGGGGAGAGTTATTATTGAAAAAATTAAGAGTAAGACGGGGAATAGGATAGCAGATAACAAGGAGGGTTTGGAAAGGTAGGGGGGGTGTGGACCCGGGGTTTTTCAGTAAACATATAAGTGAACAATTTAATAAGGGAAAAAAGGTTTTTGTGGCATTTAGGATTTGGAAAAGGCGTTGAAGGGTGGTAGGGGGACAATGTGGGAGATTTGCAGATGTTGGAAAGGAGGTAGGTTCGAAAGCTAAAGAGTTTTTACAGGTAGTGAGGCTCAAGTTTTAAAATAGGGAAAAAGGGAGATTATTTCCCATAAAATAGGCCCTTTCCAAATTGTGATGCACATGGTTTTTTTCAAATTTATAGATGGGGGTTTTAAGAGAAGTAAATGCGGGGGTCTTGGCTAGAGGTGTGGAGTTAAAAGATAAAGAATCACACATAAAGTGGGAGTTGTCACAGTTGCTCTTTGCTGATGACACTGTGCTCTTGGGTGATTCTGAAGAGAAGTTACAGAGGTTGTGGATGAATTTGGTAGGGTATGTAAAGAAAGAAAATTGAAAGTGAATACAGGAAAGAGTAAGGTTATGAGGATAACAAAAAGATTAGGTGATGAAAGATTGGATATCAGATTAGAGGGAGAGAGTATGAGGAGGTGAATGTATTCAGATATTTGGGAGTGGGCGTGTCAGCGATGGGTCTATGAAAGATGAGGTGAATCATAGAACTGATGAGGGGAAAAGGGTGAGCGGTGCACTTAGGAGTCTGTGGAGACAAAGAACTTTGTCCTTGGAAGCAAAGAGGGGAATGTATGAGAGTATAGTTTTTACCAACGCTCCTGTATGGATGTGAAGCATGGTGATGAATGTTGCAGCGAGGAGAAGGCTGGAGGCAGTGGAGATGTCATGTCTGAGGGCAATGTGTGGTGTGAATATAATGCAGAGAATTCGTAGTTTGGAAGTTAGGAGGAGGTGCGGGATTACCAAACTGTTGTCCAGAGGGCTGAGGAAGGGTTGTTGAGGTGGTTCGGACATGTGGAGAGAATGGAGCGAAACAGAATAACTTCAAGAGTGTATCAGTCTGTAGTGGAAGGAAGGCGGGGTAGGGGTCGGCCTAGGAAAGGTTGGAGGGAGGGGGTAAAGGAGGTTTTTGTGTGCGAGGGGCTTGGACTTCCAGCGGGCATGCATGAGCGTTTTGATAGAAGTGAGTGAGACAAATGGTTTTTAATACTTGACGTGCTGTTGGAGTGTGAGCAAAGTAACATTTATGAAGGGGTTCAGGGAAACCGGCAGGCCGGACTTGAGTCCTGGAGATGGGAAGTACAGTGCCTGCACTCTGAAGGAGGGGTGTTAATGTTGCAGTTTAAAAACTGTAGTGTAAAGCACCCTTCTGGCAAGACAGTGATGGAGTGAATGATGGTGAAAGTTTTTCTTTTTCGGGCCACCCTGCCTTGGTGGGAATCGGCCAGTGTGATAATAAAAAAAAAAAACTTAACCTAACTCAGGTGTGAGTTAGACCTGATAGCTTGTGCTACCAGGTCGGTTGCCGTGTTCCTCCCTTAAGTCAATGTGACCTGACCTGACTAGGTTGGGTGCATTGGCTTAAGCCGGTAGGAGACTTGGACCTGCCTCGCATGGGCCAGTAGGCCTTTTGCAGTGTTCCTTCGTTCTTATGTTCTTATGTTCTAAAAATATGCTTGGCCTACTGTGTCCTAATTAACACTTTATATGAAGCGGTAAACCCGTGTGGGTCCAATCAACACAGTGTGGGGCTGAGTATACAAAGTTGACAGCAAATTATAGCATGCATGATATATATGATTTATTACTAGGCCGTAAGAAGGATGATAAACATTGGGAGAAGGAGGAGGAAGAGGAGGAGAGGAGGAGGAAGAGGAGGAGGAGGAGGAGGAGGAAGAGGAGGAGGAGGAAGAAGGGGGAAGAGGAGGAGGAGGATATCATAAAACACCATAAAAATATTATGGGTAGGATAGAAGGCAGTTCGGTTAATACCCTAATATCCTAACCAGCCTGATAAGAAGGGCAAAAAAATTGTATTATGAGAACAGATTATCCAACTTACGAGGTGATATAAAAAAGACCTGGAAAACCCTATCAGAAATTCTGGGAACAAAAAAGATATCACGAAATAGCGAAATAAAATGAGCAAAATCAGATGAACCCCAACTCCCACCAACAGAAACAGCAAACAGACTCAATGATTTCTTCTCCACTATAGGACAAAACCTTGCCAATAAAATCCCAAGCTCAGATACCCCACCAAATGACTACCTCACCGGCAACTACCCGAACACACTGTTCCTAGCTCCGACTAACCATACGAAGTCTCCCTTATTATCAACACACTAAAAAACAAGGCAGGAGATTTAAATACCTTACCCACCCTTTATATACAAAAAAGTGTCCAAAGTACTATCACCAATCATTGCAACACTCTTTAACAAATCCATTGAATCCCTCCACCTTCCCTACAGTCTCAAAACAGCAAAGGGTCACCCCGATCCACAAAGGAAGGAGACCAAACAGAGTTGAATAACTATAGGCCAATATCCAACTTACACCCTCTCTCAAAAATCTTCGAAAAATTAATTCATAAACGAATCTACTCCTACCTTATCTCCCAAAACATACTCAACCCCCTGCCAATTTGGATTCAGGCCTAATAAAAAATACTAATGATGCTATTATACACATGCTAGAACATATATACACTGCAATAGAGAAAAAAGAAGTCCCACTGGGGATCTTCATTGACTTACGTAAAGCTTTTGATGCAGTTGACCATGACTTGCTCCACGTAAAATTGTCACACTATGGTATAAGAGGGCACTCCCTCAACTACCTCAAGTCATACCTCAGCAACAGAAGCCAATATATGTACGCAAATGGGGCAAGCACTTCCGCACAACCAATTACAGTTGGTGTCCCACAGGGAAGTGTCCTTGGCCCTCTTCTCTTTCTCCTATACATAAATGACCTTCCAAATGCTTCGCAATTACTCAAACCCACACTATTTGCAGATGACACTACATACGTCTTCTCTCACCCGAGCCCAGTCACGCTAGCCAATACTGTAAATACCGAATTACAGAAAATATCTACCTGGATGAGGACTAACAAACTTACACTAAACATTGACAAAACCTACTTCATTCAGTTTGGTAACAGAGCTACAGATGTCCCTCTTAACATAATGATAAACGGATCACCTATCACAAAGCTAACAGAGGGAAAATTCTTAGGAATCCACCTTGATAATAGACTCAAATTTCATACACATATACAACAAATTTCTAAGAAAATTTCAAGACTGTAGGCATACTATCGAAGATACGGTACTATGTTCCACAGTCAGCCCTCCTGGCCCTATATCACTCTCTTATTTACCCCTATCTCACCTATGGAATTTGTGCATGGGGCTCAACAACAATTAACCATCTCAGACCACTAATTACCCAACAAAAGGCTGCAGTTAGAATGATAACAAATTCTCACTACAGGCAGCACACTCCACCAATATTCAATACACTAAACCTACTCACCATACAAAGCATCCATACTTATTATTGCACCTATACATACATAGAACACTTAACTCTGATATTAACCCTCCCCTCAAACATCTCCTTGCCAACCTCAACAGAACACATGACCATAACACAAGGCACAGATCACTCTTTGATGTTCCTCGTGTCCATCTCACACTATGCAAAAACTCAATGCACATAAAAGGCCCTAAAATCTGGAATTCATTACCTGTAAATATAAAAGAAACACTACCTGTTTATAAATTCAAGTCTCTTCTCAAAGATCACTTACTCACCCAAAACCAAATAAATACTGAATAACTGAACCTTATAAATTGTATATCTTAAATGTTTCTCACAATTATATCACATAAATGTTAAACCTAAAACCCAATCTAACTTTATTATTTTTTAAATACACTACCTGACAGAATACTCCATACGACTGAATGTACAACAATGCATGCAACCATATGACCTGTCTTTGTAATACTCCTTTGTGCTTTATAGTTATCTGTTTACATTAATGTCTTATCACTGATTTCATCATTGCTTAGTTAATTTTAAGCCAGCCCGTAATGCTATGCATAGTATAAGTGGCTTTGGCATGCTGCTCTTATCTGTATTTTTTTGTACCTCTGTATGTGTGCTCAAATTGTTAATAAATAAATAAATAAATAAATAAATAAATTATGTACCCCCCATACCCATCCTGTGGGTGGTAGTCACCACAATACCCATCTTGTGGGTGGTAGTCACAACAATACCCATCCTGTGGGTGGTAGTCACCACCATACCCATCCTGTGGGTGGTAGTCACCACAATACCCATCTTGTGGGTGGTAGTCACCCCATACCCATCCTGTGGGTGGTAGTCACCACCATACCCATCCTGTGGGTGGTAGTCACCCCATACCCATCCTGTGGGTGGTAGTCACCACCATACCCATCCTGTGGGTGGTAGTCAGAGGATGACAGAGGTATATAATGGGTCCAGGGACTGGACCCGAATGGAATGGAAGGCAGAAGTTAGAAATTTTGAAGGTAAATAGACAGGAAAAGAGATGTAAGAACAGTGGGTAAATAAAAGAATCACATGCATATGCAGACGACTGTACACTGACATTCACTTATCCAAGAGAAGAAATGCCAGCTGCTCTAAGCTACATCAATCACCAGCTGAGAGCTATATCAGCTTGGGGAAATAGATGGCAAGTAACATTTGCACCTGAGAAAATGCAAATGATGGTCGTCTCTAGGCACCATGATGGTAATGCTGGTGCAGTAGTAAGGATGAATGGGAGAGTGTTGGCACCTGGAGAAGGTGTTGATATCCTTGGGGTGAAATTTGACTCCAAACTTACCATGAAGAACCATGTTGTAGATCTTGCAAACAAGGCAGCCAGGAAGCTAACAGCACTTCGCCGTATCTGTATCTCGCATCTGCTTGACAGTAGGGGTTGCAAGATTCTGTAAGAGGCACAAGTACGCTCACACCTTGAGTATGCTCCACTTTCTTGGTTTGCTTGCCCATCCCTCCTCTCATCTGCGACTGCTTGACAGAGTAGAGAACAGAGCAAGACGTCTCATCTCTCGCCTGGACCCATCCTGGATAGATCTGTCATTTCAGCAGAGCTTTCAACCTAGGAGGGATGTGGGTGGCCTTACTGTTATGTACAAGGCCAATATTGTCAAAGTACCACACTTGGATCCACTTCGAGGACAGTTTGAAACAAGCTTTTATGCCACAAGACGGGGAAAAAGCAACAACTTCACTCTGGCTGTACTCTTCTCCAGAACATCACTCCATCTGAGATCATATATACCCAGGATGACTCGAGTATGGAACACATTCGTACAGCATAATGATGTCAACGAGATAAAGTCAGTTGATCAAAATAAAAATGCGGGCCCCACAGAGGGCTCCAACTTCATCCTGTTCCCTACTTGTGTGTCTCATAACAATAAAAATGCTTTCAAATGAGCTGATGTAGGTAACAGCTCTTAGCTTGCCAATAAAGTTAGGAATTCTTAACCTGTAAATAGCTTGTCAGTAAAGCTAGGGATCCTTAACCTTGTCAAACCCTGTGTAAAGGAGAGAAAGAGAGAGAGGAGAGAAGAGAGAGAGAGAGAGAGAGAGGAGAGAGAGAGAGGAGAGAGAGAGAGAAAAGAGAGAGAGAGAGAGAGAGAGAGAGAGAGAGAGAGAAAGAGAGAAAGGTTACTGGTAGACAAAAGAGAAGTACTATTAAGAAAGTCTGTTGGCAGACAGGATGGGAGAGGTGAGAGAGGTTGTGAGTAAACAGGAAGATAGTTAGTTTAATATGTTTATTATGCACCCCATACCCATCCTGTGGGCGGTAGTCAAAAGATTACAGAGGTACATAATGGGTCCAGGGACTGGGCCTCAAAGTTTTGATAGCTGAGCAAGTTACAGAGGTAATGAATTCACAATTTACAAAGGTAATGAACTCACAATTTACAAAGGTAATGAACTCCAGGTAGGTCTAGTCACAATCATGACAAGTTACAAAGGTATTTACAGATTACAGAGGTACACAATGGGTCCAGGGACCGGGCTCCAAAGTTTTGATGGCTGAACTAGGTACAAGGTAATGAACTCACAAGTTACAAAGGTAATAATACTGTAAGAATGATTACTTACGTTTATACATGGCTGAATCATGAACAAATTTTAGAGTAATGAGCAATTCCACTTCCACACCCGGTCACAATGTAGTGAGTTATTGGTGCAAATGTTGATTGCTGAGTCTCTCTCTCTCTCACAATACAAATTCATACACACCACACATAAACACACACACACACACACCCCACACACACACCCCCACACACAACACACACACACACACAACACACACACACACACACACACACATACACAAAATCATACTACACACGCACACACACTCATACCCCACACACACATTACACACACACACACTCATACTCACACCACACACACACACACACACACACACACACACACACACACACACACACACACACACACACACAACACACCCACACTCACACACTCATACACATACACAAAAAACACACACACACACAAAACATGCACATATGTGGTAATGCTTTATTTACAGCTAGCAAAGTCAGGGTATTTCTCCAGAATGGCTGTAATATACCACTGTGGTTTAAAATACTTAGCCATTTCTGGAACACTTCTGAGTGAGTTGTTTCTAAATTCATTAATTTTATCGAAACTCCAGTACATAATGAGGGCAAGGTGTGACAATAATCCATCTGGCAAATTTTAAACATTTCGTTTGGTCTACATCTGGTGGTGGTGATTTAACCTGCCAAAGATACTTGTAACCCAGCCGGACCGGGCGGTAGTGACATCCAAGAGTGCTTATTTTGTTGGATGCACCATAGACTTTGTGGCTCCTCCTGCATGATAGAATGATGATAGATGGACTCATGGTGTCAATCTCCTGACCCTTAAGTCCTAAAATTCAGCTGAAGTTCTTTTCGTATTATTGTTCCCCAAACTACTACCTGACAAGCCAGATTGTAATCTCCCTCCCTCTTTGAAAGCATACAGCTTAGCCAATTTATCAGTTCTATCATGCATCTGAAGACCAATGTGAGGAGGAATCCACAGCATGTGCACTCTGACTCCACTGTCCACAATCCTACCATACCTGTGTCTGGCTTCTGACACAAGCATGCCACAATTTATGCTTAATGTTTTGAGGCATTTATGGATGACAGAGAATCAGTTACAATTAAACCTGTCAATCTTTGATACATAGATGCATTTCAGTGCAAGGAGTATGGCAAACAGTTCTGTTTGAAGGGTAGAGGCCCAATTATTGATGCGTGCTCCAATTTCTTAAGAAGAGCCATCACTCTGTACGAAAACCCAGCAGCACTACCAGCTGCACCAGTAGATTGGTGAACAGAACCATCAACGTAACTAATTTGCGGAGTGTTTTGCTGTGTGACTAAGTTATCAATACAGCTTAAGGCCTCATGTCTGGCTTCAAGGCGAAGTTTTGGTTTTGTGATTTAAGAAGTAGTTTGGGGGAAATGGAGGAATGGTAGTTTGGAATGGGGTAATATTCCATGGAGCGGAGAAGTGCCGCTGTTGCCTTACTTGACATAGATCATGTATCTGATTTCATGCGGAGGTCGGTTCCAGTCCTTTTCGATCCATCTGGAGGAGTGTTCCCCCAGTGCTGAGGAAAGTTTGGAGGGCTTCTGTGCAGGGGTTTGAATGAGCTTGCCTGAGCATATTAACCCCATAGATAGACAAGAAAGATTGTGGATAAACAGGAAGGGAGAGATAAGAAACTTTAAGTAACCTGACAATTTTGGCTGAGTATCAAGAAATAAAAGTGCACAATACTGTGACTGGAACAATACATAAAATAGCCCGCAAATAGGAGAGTTACGGTCTGACTTGTAACTATTTACAAAGTCACAGTGTGACTGTAAATGGTCCAAGACAGACCAAAACGTCGTAGTAATCTTCTCTCTTATGTGCGGGTTATTGTGTGTTGTTCCAGTCAGGGTTTATTGTGCCTTTTTGATCTCTGGAGAAAACAAAACAGCTAGGGAGTGAATGATGGTGAAAGTGTTTTCCCTTTACGTCCACTCGCATTTGCTTGGAAACAGATGTTCATTATATATTTTTATACAAAAATTGCGTTGGAAATTGCCTGTGGGAAGAGAATGATGCAAGTGAGATGTTGTGTGGTAAGTGAAGTTGTATCTGTGACGGTCTTGTTACATTGTCTGGCTGACTTCCCCCTTTTTTTCATGATGGGGGTTGTGAGGGATTTGAGCTAGAATCCGACATAGTCACGCTGGGGCGGGACTCGTCTGTGTAGAACACCTACATGTGGAGTCACAGTGGTGGGACCATGCTAGCATTCGTAGGTATAAGAAATAGTTGGGTGAATTATCTCAGGGTTTTTTGGTTATGTGGTTAACGCATGGCCTGTGATTTTTAGGACTCGCCTGTCATGGGTTCGAACCCCACTCGTTCTGTAATTGAGGTATATAATAATAATAATAATAATAATAATTTTTACTTCTACAAGTACATGTACAAGCTATACAGACCATAGCTGACATCAGTGTATACAAACTATATAGAAAGCCGTTTTAATATGAAGAGCATTTCGTGCAAATTAGGTCAATGTTGTCCCCGGAATGCGACCCACAACCAGTCCACTAACACCCAAAGTACCTATTTTACTGCTGGTGAACAGGGACAATAGATGTCTTAAGGAAACACGTCCTAATGTTTTCTACCCGTATCGGGGATCGAACCCCGTACCTCGTATACCTCAGAATATCTTTTATCGAGAGGTATAAAATCTCTGCATAATTACACCGATGGTGTATGGATCTCTGTATATACATCGACAGTTGTATAAAATCTTAGAGTGTATGTGTTAGTATACAGCACCAACAAGCTGCTCGTTAGACACACGTTTTAACGCTTGGATATCTTTATTGTATGAACGTTTCGCCCTTCTCAATAGCCTTCTTCAGTCGAATACAGGCGATTATAACTGCAGACAGTAGAAGAACTTGAAAGATTATTAAGACGTGATCAGTCCTCAGCTCTGATAAAAGGTGGTCAGTCCCTTAGCAGTCTATAGACTGCTAAGAGACTGAAGACGTGATCAGTCCTCAGCTCTGATAAAAGGTGGTCAGTCCCTTAGCAGTCTATAGACTGCTAAGGGACTGAAGACGTGATCAGTCCTCAGCTCTGATAAAAGGTGGTCAGTCCCTTAGCAGTCTATAGACTGCTAAGAGACTGAAGACGTGATCAGTCCTCAGCTCTGATAAAAGGTGGTCAGTCCCTTAGCAGTCTATAGACTGCTCGTGAAGACTGGTACACCAACCAGGATGAGGTTGAAAGTAGTCTTTGAGGCTCCATGACCGCGGATGCCCTTGTATCAGGATAATACACACAGTGTTATTAGCAAGAACTCATTTAAAATTAAGCCCCTTTTTAAAATTTTCTCTTATACGCTTTCAAAAATATTGTTACGACTTTGATGTTGTAGCTTAAATAAAATGATGTGACACCTTGAAGCATGGTAAGATAAGATAAGATAAGATTTCGTTCGGATTTTTAACCCCGGAGGGTTAGCCACCCAGGATAACCCATGAAAGTCAGTGCGTCATCGAGGACTGTCTAACTTATTTCCATTGGGGTCCTTAATCTTGTCCCCCAGGATGCGACCCACACCAGTCGACTAACACCCAGGTAAATATTTGCTGCTAGGGAACAGGACAACAGGTGTAAGGGAAAACGTGTCGAAATGTTTTTCCACCCCGCCGGGAATCGAACCCGGGCCCTCCGTGTGTGAAGCGGGAGCTTTAGCCACCAGGCCACTCGGTCATCTCAGGATCAGGGTCATGACCCCTGAGCCCTGGGGGCCCCGGGTGTCTGGTACGAGGTCCCCATACTACAGTGGTATGAGGTTCCCGTACTACAGTGGTAACGAGGTCCCCGTTTCTATAGTGATACGAGGTCCCAAGACTCCAGTGGTACGAGGTCCCCATACTACAGTGGTACGAGGTCCCCATACTCCAGTGGTATGAGGTCCCAAGACTCCAGTGGTACGAGGTCCCAAGACTCCAGTTGTACGAGGTCCCAGCACTCCAGTGGTACGAGGTCCCAAGACTCCAGTGGTACGAGGTCCCCATACTTCAGTGGTACGAGGTCCCAGCACTCCAGTGGTACGAGGTCTCCGTACTACAGTGGTACGAGGTCCCCATACTCCAGTGGTACGAGGTCCCAGCACTCCAGTGGTACGAGGTCCCAGCACTCCAGTGGTACAAGGTCCCAGCACTCCAGTGGTACATGGTCCCAGCACTCCAGCAGTACGAGTTCCCAACATTCCTGTCTACCTGGAGGGTGTTTTGGGGGCCAACGCCCCCGCTGCCCAGTCCATGACCAGGACTCATAGTGAATCACGACCTGCTCAGCCAGGCTGTTACTGCTTGCCACATGAAATCCAACGTACAAACCACAGCCCAGTTGGTCAGACACTGACTTTAGGTAATCGCTAGCTGGGAAAAATACGTAGCTAACTGGAAAAATGGCATGGATGGATTTAAAAAAATGCATGGCTGCTGAGACGGAAGGGGGAGGATGGGCATATACTCGGGAGAATGCCAAAATCTACTACTAAACCATTTCCGCAGACGGGGTTAGAACCCGCGATCAGAGAGTCATAAAACTCTAGACCCAAAGTGTCAGGTCAACGGTCCGGTGAGTGGAAGCAGAAAGAGGCGGAGTCACCATTGGACAAATCTCCTAGTGCTAAGTAGGTCATGACTGTATGTTAGGCTAGAATAGAAGATTTCCTTGTATCAGGATCAACTAGATGTTGGAATGTCTCACACATCTGTCAGACATTGCAGCATCTTGGGATCTTGATACAGGGAAAACTACTCTTGCCTAACCTACAGTCATGACCTACTAAGCACTAGGAGATTTGTCAATGGTGACCCGCCTATTTCTGCTTCTACTCACCTGACCTGGAGTTTACCTGGAGAGAGTTCTGGGGGTCAACGCCCCCGTGGCCCGGTCTGTGACCAGGGCTCCTGGTGGATCAGAGCCTGATCAACCAGGCTGTTACTGCTGGCTGCACACAATCCAACGTACGAACCACAGCCCGGCTGGTCAGGTACCGACTTTAGGTGCTTGTCCAGTGCCAGCTTGAAGACAGCCAGGGGTCTATTGGTAATCCCCCTTATGTATGCTGGGAGGCAGTTGAACAGTATATCAGTATACAAGTCACTTCTCCAGTCATATGCTGTAATTTTCTCAAGGTTGGTGAACTGAACACATCGATTCAAGGCTGAGGGACTGATTACCTCAAACACTTCCTTATCTTCCACCGGTCTGTATTGGACTGAAGAAGCCACCGGTTGGCGAAACGTTTCCTCAGTAAAGATACCCACATACTGCACAAGTGTCTCATTCTCTCCTGGCTGCATGATCCCTATCATACTTATTCTGAAATTAATGGAGTAATTGGGAACTTTTCGGTGGCCTGGTGGCTATAGCTCCCACTTCACACAGGGAGGGCCCGGGTTCGATTCCCGGCGGTTGGAAATATTTCGACGCGTTTCCTTACACCTGTTGTCCTGTTCACCTAGCAGCAAGTAGGTACCTGAGTGTTAGTCGACTGGTGTGGGTCGCATCCTGGGGGACAAGATTAAGGACTCTAATGGAAATAAGTTAGACAGTCCTTGATGATGCACTGACTTTCTTGAGTTATCCTGGGTGGCTAACCCTCTGGGATTAAAAATCCAAACGAAATGTTATCTTCTCTTTCCGGAGAAAACCTTATTTTCTTCACGATTCTCGCCCAGATTTGGGCAAAATAGGGCCCCAGTGGAAATAAGTCAGGGACCACAACAGAAGTAAGTTAGGGACCCCAGTCTAAATAGGTCACCTTGACTGACCTTTATTGGGTCATGCTAGGTGACTTACACTAATAACAAACAGACAAATGAATAAGCACCACCTTCTCTTAGCTGGAGACTTCAACATCAACCTTGGCTTACTAGATGATCAGCCTGTAACTGATTTCATCAACAATATGAACAACACACTTCTCATACCAACAATAACTAAACCAACCAGGCTCACTGAGACAAGTGCAACCATAATAGACCACATATGGACCAATATACTAGCCCCCCTTAAATCAGGGATAATCACAGATAGCACTACAGACCACTACCCTACCTTCCTCCTGACAAACATTAGTAAACCACCACTTGAATACAACAAAGTCTCATTTAGACTCCATGACGAGGCCTCAGTAAGGAAGTTCACAGCTGACCTAGAGACTGTTTACCTGGAGTTTACCTGGAGAGAGTTTCGGGGGTCAGACTGTTGATTGGCCTACAGAATTCTCCAAGGCCAATGGTATTGATGACTGGACATACATCTTTCTTAACAAATTACTTAGACTATACAACAAACATTGTCCTACAAAAACAAAACAGATCACAAACAAACGGCTTGGTTGCCCATGGCTAACCAGCACCATTCTGAAATCCATAGACAAGAAACACCAATATGAAAAGCAATATAGACAGGGCTTAATACACAAAGATACTCTTAAACACTATTCATCAGCTCTCACCAAAGTAATAAAAAAAGCCAAACAACTATACTACTCCAGTAGATTCACAGACACTAGAGGAGATAAAAAAAAGACCTGGAAAACACTCTCTCAGATTCTAGGGACCCACAAACTGAGAAAAACCAAGAATATTGTCCTAACTAAACCTAATGAAACACCACTACATCCCACTGACACAGCTAACAAGATAAACGACTTCTTCTCAAACATAGGATCTAATCTCCCCAGTAAAATCCCACATACCAATGCCCATGCCGGGGACTACCTAGATGGTAATTTCCCTAATTCCTTCTATCTTGCACCAACTGAGCCCACGGAAGTCATTGGGATCATAAAGTCACTTAAAAATAACTCGGGGAATCTGTCTCAAGTCCCACCATTACTGTACAAGCGAGCGGCCCATGTCCTTTCGCATGCTATTTCATTACTTTTTAACAAGTCAATAGAGACTAGCACCTTCCCGAAACTACTCAAGATGGCAAGGGTTACACCAATACATAAAGGTGGTGACCCTACAGATTTAAAAACAACTATAGGCCAATATCTAACTTACCATTGCTATCCAAAATCTTTGAGAAACTCGTGTACAAGAGACTGTATTCATTTATAACGGCTCAAAACATACTCAACCCCTGCCAGTTTGGATTCAGGAAAAATAAAAGCACTAATGATGCAATCATAAAAATGCTAGATCTGCTTTACACAGCACTGGAAAATAAGGAATATCCACTAGGAATTTTTATTGACCTAAGAAAAGCTTTTGACACAGTAAACCACGAAATCCTACTCCACAAACTTGACCACTACGGTATAAGAGGCCATGCGCTTGCTTATTTCAAATCTTACATTACTAATAGGTATCAGTACGTCACCATTAAAGACACAGCATCAGAAACACGGCACTTGATACTGGAGTTCCGCAGGGAAGTGTCCTTGGTCCCTGCTCTTCCTCATATACATCAATGACCTTCCAAACGTATCCCAACACCTGAAACCCATTCTCTTTGCTGATGACACGACTTATGTCATCTCTCACCCTAATCTTGCCACCCTCAACACCATTGTGAATGAGGAGCTGATTTAAAATATCGACTTGGATGGCAGCCAATAAACTTACGCTTAACACTGACAAAACTTACTATATTATGTTTGGTGCAGAGCAGGAGATGCACAAATTAACATTAAGATTGACAACACTCTAATTACCAGAAATAATGGGGGAAAATTCCTAGGCTTATACCTTGACAACAACCTGAATTTCAGCACCCATATCCCGCATATAGCCAAAAAAGTATCCAAAACGGTTGGGATCCTCTCCAAGATACGATACTACGTGCCGCAAAATGGGCCCTTCTCACACTATACACTCACTTATTCACCATACCTCACCTATGCTATTTGTGCTTGGGGATCAACTGCAGCAACACACCTAAAGCCAATAATAAACCCAACAAAAAGCTGCAGTAAGAATAATCACTAAATCCCATCCCTGGCAGCACACCCCCCCCACTCTTCAAAGATCTAAACTTACTCCCAGTTCAGTACATCCACACTTACTACTGTGCAATCTATATCTACAGGGCCTTAAACTCTAATATCAACCTTGACCTAAAACGCTTTCTTGATAGTTGTGACAGAACCCCAGGCATAACACCAGACACCAAACATCTCTACGACATTCCCCGTGTCCGACTAAACCTTTACAAAAATTCAATGTATGTCAAAGGCCCTAAAATCTGGAATACCCTACCCGAGAACTCTAGAACTGCAGACACATTCATCACCTTCAAAACTACCATTAGAAAACATCTTATCTCCCTGATACACCCCGTCAACTAACTACACGAATACCACCTGGTGGTTCACACTTACACTCGCTCACTCATTTGACCATAAACAGAAATATTAATCTCAGTCTTAAAATAATGAATCTGTGATACTCCAATACTGAAACTATATACTGTGCCAAAACAAAAGCATTCACATTGCTAAACTCATAAACTAGTATTTTTGTCACTTAGCCATAAGACCAACTTACCTCATAATTTGTAATATTTTACAATTAAGAATAAAACTAAGTATGCCCGAAATGCCTAGCCATGCTAAGCGTTCTAGTGGTACACTCTGTAATCACAATTTTACTACATGTAAACCAAACAATAACCAAATTTCTGAACATCAAAATGGTATACAATACCGACAGGTTGTTAGGTAAGACACATATGCAACAGTTAGACAACTTTATTCCCAAACGTTTCGCCTACACAGTAGGCTTCTTCAGTCGAATACAGAAAGTAGGCAGGAACAGTAGAGATGTGAAGACGATGTAATCAGTCCATCACCCTTAAAGTCGTAGAATTTGAGGTTGTCAGTCCCTCGGCCTGGAGAAGTTCAGTTCCATAGTCAGGAACTGAACTTCTCCAGGCCGAGGGACTGACAACCTCAAATTCTACGACTTTAAGGGTGATGGACTGATTACATCGTCTTCACATCTCTACTGTTCCTGCCTACTTTCTGTATTCGACTGAAGAAGCCTACTGTGTAGGCGAAACGTTTCGGAATAAAGTTGTCTAACTGTTGCATATGTGTCTTACCTAACAACCAAATTTCTGTAAACTCAGCATTGTAATCCTTATAGAGAATAAACTTTGAATTGAATTGAATATGTATGATAATTGTACTTATGTGTACCTGTACCTAAATGAACTTTCTTACTTACCCACTTACTTTCTTCCTTACCTACTTACTTTCTTACCTACTTTCTTACCCACTTACGTACCTACTTAAACACCTACTTACATACCTACCTACCTACCTACTTATATACCTACTTACCTACCCACTTATCTACCTACTTACCTACCTACTTACCTACTTATCTACCTACTTACCTACCTACCTACTTATCTACCTACTTACCTACCTACTTATCTACCTACCTACTTATCTACCTACTTACCTACCTAGCTACCTACTTATCTACCTACTTATCTACCTACTTACCTACCTACTTATCTACCTATTTACCTGCCTACTTACCTACCTACCTACTTATCTACCTACTTACCTACCTACTTACTTATCTACTTACTTACCTACATACTTACTTACCTACCTACCTACTTCCCTACTTAATCCCTGGGTCTAGGGAAGTAGGACTCCTGAGGTATACATTGTAGTAACCTTAACAACCCCAACAACAGCAACAACAACAAGTGGGTGGCATCATCACAAGAATTTTGCACATTGTGGCCCTTGAGAGACCAGGATGGCTTTATTTAAAGCCTTCCTTTGTTAGGTGAGGTATTCAAGGCTTTTTTGAAACGTTGGTGGGTATATTTTAAGTTATTGCTGCGATACATGGAGGTTTTATTAAAGCAGGTTCTGAGGACGCCATTATATGTTCGGCTCTTGGGGGGGGGGTGGATGATGCTGTGTGGTCCTTGTGGGTTTAGCGCTTAGTTATGATTGTAATTGTGATACTAGAGGGATTGGGAAGGGCTTTTGATCCAAGGAGTTGGCTGTACCCCTGTCATCTTCCTCGGATCAGAACTGATTACCTCTCACTTTCCAGAAGCTGTTTAACGCCTACAGGTTTACCGCTTTCATTAGAAATATAAAATTTAATGTTTTATTTTATTTTGAGTTTATAAGACGGTATTAATACCAAGAAAAAATGGTTTAATTTTGAACCCTTTTAATTTTTAAAATTTTTTTTATTTACAAATTTTGGGGGTTAACTTCACTATTATGATGAAAACCCTTTTTAGGGTAATAATAATAATAATAATAATAATAATTATTATTATTATTATTTTTTATTATTATTATTTTATTTTTAATTATTATTATTTTTTTATTATTATTATTATTATTATTTTTTTCTACAAGTACATGTACAAGGCACCTGGGGTGTTAGTCCCAAGGGGTGGGTTGCAAACCCCGGGGAAAAGAATTACCCTAATTTTGTAAGTAAGTAAGTAAGTAAGTTTTTTCAGGTATACACAAATCGTTACTAAATTATCATACATTGCCCGCATTGTGTAGGAAACCCAGGATAACCCAAAAAAATTTAGACAGAGTGACTTATTTTTCCCTTGGGGGCCCCTTTTTTCCCTTTTATTAAAAATAAAAAGGGGTTTTAATTTTTTTTCTTATTATTCTTTTTGAAGATAACTTTTTATTATCATACAAAAAAAAACTATCTACAATACGAGGGTTTATTTCTAAAGGGAAAAAAGGTAAAATTTACACGTATTTTTTGCTAAAAAAAAGAAAAACATTCCCCTCCCCCTTTTTGTAGCTACATTTTTTCAGACAACCCCTTTTGGGGACTCTTTTTTTTAAATGGTTTTAGTATGACTGGCTTTGACATGTGCGGGTAGTCCCCGTTCATTCGTTTTTTTGCTGTACAATAAAAGGTGTTTGGCCGGCCAAATGACGTGGGTACTACAAAGTTTGCTCTCTCCCCCTATACTATATTGCTTTGGGTTTCCCCAACCCTTGAAAAAAATTGACAGCAAATATTCGGGGCACTGTTTGGGGAAAATTTTAAAAACATGTTTTAGCTTCATTGTTTTACTCTGTTCAACATTCGATATCCAACTGCTGTAATTCACCTGACCTACATGTTTTTTGGGTCCACCCCAATGAATCTTACGTTTTTGTTCGGGGTGATTTGCAGTCTATCTTTCATTTTTTTTGTAAAGGCAGAGTACCTGAAAGCAAGCGTAATCCATATGGCATTTTAAAAGGGGCTAGACATAGGGCCGGCGAAGCCTCGTGGTAAAACCTTGCTTGTCTTTTACAGAAATTCATCTGGCATTCGCTTTTTTTACTAATGCCCAAATTTCCTACATGCATGTAAAATTCCCCAGTTTTTACGATAAACAAATGAGGGGCTCCCCATAATGAAAAAATTTTAAAATTTTTTTTTTTTTTTTTTCCCCCCCTTTTTATTTTTTTTTTTTTTTTTTTTCTGAAATCCAGTTCCTTGTTAAACATTAGCAATATCTTGGGGTCTTTACCTGACCAACAGGCACTTCATTGCTACAGTAATTTCCCTTGCACTGATAGACGTTTCATTGACATAACAAAAAATAAAAAGGGGACCCAAATAAACCTTGGGGGAACTCCACATGTTATCGGGGGGGTTCTGTTCCTTTTTGTTGTTTTTGACTATTTGTCTCCTTGTTAAGGTGGCTTAAACCGTCTACAGAACTATACCGCTAGCTTGAATTTCTTACATAATATTTGTTACGATCAAAGGGTTTTGCATCAAAGGTTCCCATACCTTGGGGTTCCCCTTTAAATTTTTCTTTTTTCGGGTAATCCATCAATTAATAAGGGAGGTGTCGGTTGATAGGATTTCTAAACCCTATTGATGCATGGAGAATTTTTTGGTCTTAAAGGGTACTTAACTACTTGGAATACCCCGCCTCTCTAGTTTTTTAAAATTTTATATGAGTATACTAACACCTATATTTTTTCATCAACCTACTTTTTTTTTAAGATAGGAGTAACTCTGGCCCCCTTTGACCCCCCTACGTATTAGGGGTGTTGAAAATTTTTTATGTGGCATTGGGTTTGACATTCAAAAGCACCATCTTTTAAAATTTAACGGGATGTTACCCCGGGGCCTGTGCTCTTATTTGGGTTTAACCCCTGCTTATTCTTTTTGAATAAAGTCATGAGAACACTTATATTGACAACTTTTGGGGGTTACCCCTTTTTTGGGTATGTATTTTGAATTATCCGAGTCTGTTTTTAAAGGTTTTGATCACGTAGTTTTACTTCAATTTAGCAACAATGTGTATAGAATTAAAAGGATTTCCCACCTTAGATTTTCGGGCATCCCTCTTATGTAGTGATACTTGTTGACCTATCTACGGGCTTATGGCTATCCCCCAAACTTTTTATTGTTCCCAGGCTTATACTCTAATTTTTAGCAATATGCTTTGCCTTGCCCCTTTTTATAAGTTCTTACTTTTTTCCTCCCCCTTTTGAATTTTTTAGTGCTGCAATACCCTTTTTTTTGTTTTAAATTTTTTTAGCAGCTGTTCCTAAATTTTATATTATCTAAATCTCATTTTCATCCGGTTCATTTTCTTTTAATTAACCTCTTAACTGGTCAATTTTATCAAGGGGGTATGAACTTTTTTTTTAAATTTTTTCCCCGGGATCATTTGCTCCGTGCAACTTTTTATCTCTGCCCATCACAATTGTGTACCCTATTTACCAGTGTTTTTTTATGTATTTAGTTACCTCTTTTTTTATTGTCCTGTGTGGGCCTACCCTACCCAGGGTTTTCGGGTGCGTAAATGTGAAATATCACTAGACCTGTGGTAATGACGCCTACTGACAATGTTTCAGGGGGGGGTTACAAAGTATGGGGTAAATTGGGGTGGCGGGGAAACTGTGTGACCCGGTTGGGGTATAATTAGTTGAGTGTACTTTTTAAATCTAAATTTGCTTATCCCCTTTTGCATACCCCTTATTTTGCTGCGAAAAAATGTTGAAGTCCCCCGTATTATTGTTTTAAATTGTTTTTAACCCCGGAAAAAGACTCTGAAAATTTCTAAACGGGTCCTGGGGGAGGGGGGGTAACTAGTTCCTCTAAGAGGGGGGGTTTGGGGTTTGGGAAGCACACTTCAAACCATAAAATCCCCATTTATTGTTATTTAAACCAGGTCTTGGTTGTAACTAAGTCCATTTTAATGTGGGCACATCCCCACCACCCTTTCTTTTCCCTACAAGCTTTTTATTGTACCTTCTTTTTTGCCCTCGTCGTCGTCACGTATAACCCAAACCCAATTTTCAAAATGGTTATAACTCCCCCCCAATTTTTAGCTAGAACCTAACTTCCCAATATAGGAAGAAGTGATCTTGCGTTGACATGAATAAAGTAAAGGGCCCTTTTTTCATAAAACAATATAACCCTAAATATATGGCAAGGGGTTTTTTGTATTAAAAATGGGTAAATAAAATCATCACGCAAAGGGGTAACTGTCCAAAGTGCATTTGTTACACAAAAAATGTTTTTCTGGCACTTTTGTAAAATTGTACTCCATCCTCATGCCCAAAACCCCTTACACTTTTTACAAATCCTTTTCTGTTTTTCAGCATGCTTTAGTACATGTATGCACCTGTTTGGGGGTGTTTGAGAAATAAGGGCTGTTTTGTCACCATTACCTTTTATCATTCATAGGATTTAAATTTCATTCCTACTACTAGCCTCATTATCCCCGTCATTTATCTGCTTTTTTGCCTTGCACAATTTTTGGGGCCCTGGTTTAATTTTGGGGTATCTCCTTAAGACGCTACAATAAGGGGGTTCCACTTTTTTTGTTTGGGTATGCAGTGTTGCCTCCCTTGCAGCGTACTGACATTTACTTTTCGGGTTTGGGAGGCAATGTTGGTCTTTTATGTCCAGGCCCCGCTGTTACTCCTTTCCCCTTTTTCCAGCCCCCATATGATTTCTTTCTTCATGAATTGAAGAAGAAATAAATAAAATTATGGCAGCCGTCCCCCCCCCCCCTTTAATGCCTGCCATTTTCGCTTTTCGCTCTTTTACTCATATACAATAATATTTATTTCTTTTTCCTAGACCTAGTACTGTTTAGCAATCACCACTGAATTATAGAAAAAATTTCCTCTTAAAAACCCCCTTTCATGATTTTTCCCTTAACTTCAAAAAACCCCCCTTACAGTTAACCCCTATTAACACTCCCTTTTCCCACCTCACTTCACTTTGGGCTTCCCCCAAATACCTTCTAACTCCTTTCCATTCTGGTAACCAAAAAGGTTTAACAATGGTTTTTTCCTTTCCCAAACCCCCCCTCAATTTCCCTTATGGGGGGTTGTGGGGGTTTTTGTTACTCCTGACCTTTTCTGCTGTCTCGCCTTTTTAAAAACACTGGGGGGAGTAACCCACCTACAACCTGATTTTCCTTGAGTTTTTTTTTTTTTTTTTTTTATCAACGGGCGATTCCCACCAAAGGCAGGGTGGCCCGAAAAAAAAATTTTCCCATCTTTCACTCCTCACTGTCTTGCCAGAAGGGTGCTTTACACTACATTTTTTTAAACTGCAACTTTAAACACCCCTCCTTCAAGTGCAGGCACTGTACTTCCATTCGAGGACTAAAACCGGGCTCCCGGGTTTTCCCCCAACCCCCTTCATAAATTTACTTTGCCACACTCCAAAACATAAAAGTATTAAAAACCATTTGTCTCCATTCACTCCTATAAAACACCTCACCATGCCTGCTGAAAGTCCAAGGCCCCTGCACACAAACCCCCTTTCCCCCCTCCCCCCCCTTTTCCTGGGCGCCCCTCCCCCCTTCCCTTTCCACTCGATGATACCCTTGAAGTTATTCTTTTTTCGCCCATTCTCCCCACGCCCAACCCCTCAACAACCTTCCTCAGCCCTCTGGACAACGTTTTGGTAATCCCCCACCTCCTCCCAACTTCCAAACTACGAAATTTCCCGCATTATATTACACCACATTTTCTCTGCATGACACTCCACTGCTCCGCTTCTCCTCGCTGCAACATTCATCACCCATGCCACACCCATAAAGACTTTTGGTAAAACTAACTTTATACATTCCCCTCTTTCCTCCAAGGGACAAAGTTTTTGTCTCAGAGACTCAAGTGCACCCCTCACCTTTTCCCCCCATCAATTCTATGATTCACCCCATCTTTCTGGGACCATCCGTGACTCCCTCCCAAATTTCTGAATACATTTACCTCCCTCCAACTCCTTCCCAACTGATATCAATTTTATCACCTAAACTTTTTGTTATCCTCATAAACCTTACCTTTCTGTATTCACTTTCAATTTTCTTCTTTTGACACCCTACCAAATTTTATCCACCAATCCTGCAAATTCTCTTCAGAATCTCCCAAGAGCACAGTGTCACACAAAAAAACTGTGACAACTCCCCCCTTTTGGGGTTTCTTTATCTTTTACTCAGCCTTTTTCCAAGACCCTCGCATTTACTTTTTACAACCCCCTCTATAAATATTTAAAAAAAACCCGGTGACATCCACATCCCTTTTCTAAAGGCCTACTTTTAGGGAAATAATTTTCCTCTTTCCTACATACTAACTTGGGTCATATCCTCGTAAAAATCTTCCTGCTTTCAGTAACCTACCTCCTACACCATACACCTGCAAATCTGCCACATTGCCCCCCAAACCCCTGTCATACGCCTTTTCCAAATCCCTAAATGCCACAAAGACCTCTTTACCTTACTAAAAAATGTTCACTTATTTTTTTCACTGTAAACACCCCGGACAACCCCCTCCTTTCCTAAAACCTCCTTGTTCATTGTATCCTATTCTCCTCTTTTCCCTTTTTCTTCAATAATAACTTACCATTTCACTTTGAGGTATATCAAAAGACTTATCCCCCCATATTTTTGCACTCTCTTTTATCCCCTTTGCCTTATACAAAGGAATATGCATGCTCTCTGCCAATCCTGGTACCTTCCCCTTCCTACATTTATTAAATAATTGCACCCAACCATCCCAAAAATATACCCCCCCGCTTTTTTAAAATTTTTATTTTTATCCCATCAATCCCGGTGCTTTCCCCCTTTCATTTTACCATGCCTCCAACTTCCCCCCACTCACAAGGCTCTTCCCACTCCTACAAAATTTTTGTTCCTCCTTGCCTAACAGAAATCACAGTTCCCTATCTTTATCAACATTTAACAATTCCCAAAATATTCCCCCTCTTTCCAAAACCTCTAAAAATCTCCATTTAAAAAACTCCCTTCCTATTTTTAACTGACAAAACCCTTTTTTCTCTAGGGTTTCTTAATTGGGTTTAAACCCTCAAAACTTTTCTTTTTTCAACAAAAATTTTTTTGATAAATCTCTCCCACTCTCTCATTTGCTCTCTTTTTACATTGCTTCACACTCTCTTAACCCCTTTTTTTTTTTCCCTATACCTTCCCTCCTTGCATCACTTCTACTTTTTAAAACTTCTTAATCCCACCCTTTTTTTCCCTTTTCTTTTTCTCTTTACATCATAACCCCCAATCGCTCCTCTTCCCCCCCGCACCACTTTCCTGTAACCACAAAATTCTGCGAACCTCTAACACACATTTTTAAAAAACCCCATACCTTTCGACCCCCTTGCCTATCTCTCATTGCCCATCTATCCTTCAATAGCTGTTTTTATCTTCCCTAACTGCCCCCTTTGTTTTTAACCCTTTACCTCTTCTTCCCATCTTCTATTTCCTTGTTCCCCTCACCCTTTTTCTCTCGTGTAGCTAAACTAGAAAGTGATCTATATATCTGTGGGCCCCCCTATAAACATTACATCCGAATCTATCAAAAGTCTTTTTCTACCATTTTAATCCAACAAACTACTGTCATTTTGCCCAATCATATCTTGTATACTTATTTATCCCCTTTTTCTTAAAAAATGTATTACCCATAACAAACCCCTTTTTATACAAAGGGTTCAATCAAAGGGTCCAATTTTATTTACACCCGGTACCCCAAACTTACCCACCACACCCTCTTAAAAGTTTCTCCTACTTTGCATTCAGGGCCCCCACCACAATTTCTCTCTCCTTGGTTCAAAGGGCTCAAAACATTACTTAAAATCTCCCCAAAATCTCTCTCTCTCTTGCATTCCTTCTTTAGGTGCATACACCTTATTATGACCCCCTTCTCGCATCCCCAAACCCTTTCTTTAAACCACATAATTCTTTAAAATTTTCACATTATATTTTCTTTTCTCCTTTATAATGATCATTCAAAAATTACTGCTACCCCTTCCTTTGCTTAACTCTCTGATACTCCGATTTAATCCCATTTATTTCCCCCCACCGAAATTTCCCCCACCCCCTTCAGCGTTGTTTCACTTTTGGCCAGGACATCCAACTTCTTTCATTCATAACATCGCAATCATCTGTTTTTTTGTCTCCCCACTACATCCACGCACATTTAAGCATCCCCTTTTTTAAAGTTTTTTTTTTCTCTTTTTTTGTAATTTGTCTACAGGAGAAGGGGTTACTAGCCCCTTGCTCCCGGCATTTTAGTGCCTATAACACGCATGGGTTATGGGGAAAGATTCTTTTCCACTTCCCCATGGACAATAAAATAAAGAGGAACAAGAGCTTTTAAAAAGGAAAAAAAAAACCTGATGATGTATATTTCAGTGGACCCCCCCCATAACGATTTCCCTTTCCCAATGCGACCAATATGTAAGTGTATTTATGTAAATGCTTTGTATGTGTTTTTTTGGGGGGTTGAATGGCTAACTACTTCACAAAATTCCTTATGGGAAAAAAAATTTGGGCATCTGGGACCTGAACATAATGGGGCAAAAAATATCGTTAACCGGGGGGCCCCGTAATTTTGTGGGTCTGTGAAGTTGACCAAAAGGTAAGTAGGAGTAAAGATATCTTGTTATCTCGTGTTTAGAGACAGAAAAAAAAACCACAATCCTCCCCATGCAAAACAGTTACAGGTTTCGTTTCACGTCTTGGCAGGGCGTAGTTCTTTCCCTGGGTGGGTTTCTGTCTACCCCTACTACCTAAAACCCCCTTGAGTTTATGATATATTTGGCGTTTTTTTCATGATTCTCCACGCATGGTGACTGAATTTAGTCAGTACTAAAACATTACCTTGACTGTTTTAAATATTCCTTTTTCCCCGTGGCACTGAGGATAACCCTCCTATAACCTTGGGTTTTGTATGTTTATTTGACGATGTTCCTGTTTTTCCCCTCGTTGCCTGGTAAGGTGTGGTACGATTTGCCCGAATGCTCAGCACAACAAGTGCCTTTCTATATAGTAGTATGTCATTTATGTCACTATGGTTGTATACCCTTTTTCACGTAAATTGTAGAAAAAAAGATATTATTTTTTATTATTTTTATTATTATTATTATTATTATTATTATTATTTTTTTATTATTATTATTATTATATCAAAAAAAAATTGTCACTAGGTATAAGCTAATGGAAAAAGTCACTTTGTTGCTCTTTTTTTTTTCCTAGGAGTTTACAAATAGGGTTTCTGTTAGTAATTTCCAAAAAAATACAGGAAATATGGGAAAAAAGGTATTTTATTTTTTAAAGAATATACAAAATATTTTTTCAAGCTTCCATATATTTCAATGTTTTGTGTCATGCCATAGTAATCCTCGTAGGGTCTTTAAGCCAAGAGAGACAGAATATCGTCCGGCAAATTCTCCCACCGCCTTTTAAAAAAACACAGAGTGAAGCGCCAGGGGCCAAAGTGTAGATGGAAACAAGTAAGTTTTTTATTTTGTACAGTTAAATGAGAAGAGTTTAAGATTCCGGGAGTAATTTTCAATTTTATAATTTCATATTAAGTTCTTTGGAATGGTAGTTAGTACATTTTTCTAACCTTGGGCTCAGAGGTGGATAAAACAGTGGACCCCCTTTAAATCACTCCCAATGGACCAATTAGTAAGTGTATTTATGTAATGCGTTTTGTGTATGTTTGGGGGGGCTAAAAAGGACTAATCTAATTCACAAAATTTTTTATGGGGAAAAAATTCGGTAGACTGGCACTTAACTACTTCTGGAATGAAAAAATATCGTAAAACCCGGGGGGGCCATGACTTCTTTTCCCCATAGTTTTTTGGCACCTGAGTGACTTTTTTTTTAATTGGTAAAAGATAATTTCATTGCAGATAAAATAATACTAAAGCAAAAATTACAGTAGCAACCCACTTAATTAATGACTGTTTATGTAAAGTAAATTTACTTAGCAAAAATACATATAGAAAGAATTTCACTTAGTGACCTGTTTCCTCCTTACTGACCTCTTGTAGCAGCTCCAACTTCCAGAACATCCAAACAAATTAGCTACGTTTCTTGACCAGTTTTACCCCAACAGAACCATACCACACATGCACCACAATGAGAGGCACACTGCAAAAAAATTCGTTCTATTATAATAATAAAATTATGCAGTTTTATATATTTTTTAGGTATTAAACCATTGTTATGATTCAGTTAATGTGATAAAAATTGCAAATAATATAGAACTTCAGTACTATAGTTATTTGCATAATTGGTGGAACTACTATAGTACTTCCATTATAAGTACTATAGTACTTATTTGCAACCATTTTAAGAAAATATTGAGTTATTCTTAATTTTTTCCTAATATGCTTTGTTGTAACTGGAAATTAATGTAATTCTAACAATTAATGTCATGAAATGTCATAACTTAATAGTGGCCTTTGTAACTTGTCATATTTTAGTTGGATTTTAGTCTGCAAGTGAAAGTACTAACCATTGGTATTCTCAGAGCATCTGTTAATTTTAGTCATAAGCCAAAGAGAGTTCCTTTATTTACCATGAGAATGAATAAAGAAAGGTCAGAAAATATTAAAAAAATCTATTATAGCCTTTTATGCAAAACAACCTTGTGGAGGGGGTTGAATGATAGCTCTAGACCTTTTATGTTGCAATCAACACATCTTCAGGAACTTGCAATGTTGCAGAAATGAGTAGAAAGTCTAGGTAGATTCATTCAAGGGAACAACTCTAGCTAGAGTTCCAGAAGATGTGTTGATTGCAACACAAAAACACCTAGAGCTATCATTCAACTCCCCTGTAGTTGTTGCTTTGCATCTTATATCACTTGCTCACAATTATTGCATAGCCTATTATATTTGCTCTGCATAATTATCAAGAGGATGTGTAGTTAAAATAAATTCAAGTTAGGGGCCTATGCATTCAGTGTTATTCAGTCTCCATCTGCCATCAGTTTACTACCCGGTTCTAACTTTCAGGGGAAGAGTTAAGTAGTACACTGGTGAGATTGGGAGTAGAAGGAAGAGAGGAAGACAAATAACATGGGCGAATAGATTAACGAGTGTGATACTGTGTGGTTTGCATGTGAACAGTGCACCTCTAGTGGCAGTGAGCAGCTGTGATGATTCATGTCGAGCCAAAGAATAAATCACACTACCGTGTCTGTCAAATATTCTAATCTTTAGGACACAGTTGACTTGATTTGACCTTGGCTTTCCATTCACCTCTTCTGTATTTTTTCTTCTTACTACTTCACCTGATCTGTCTTCTGCTTTTTCTTCTTTCACTTCTTCATTTGACCTGTCTTCTACCTTTTTCCCTCACATGACCAGTTTTCTGAATTTCTTGATATTTTCTCTTTTGTTGTGACTTGATAATCTTTCAGGACAAACCAAATAATCATCTAAAGTTTCCTCTCCAAATTGTTATATTAAGCTATTTGCTCAGTGAGCTGATTAAAACAATAATATGGATATTTTACTACAACTTGGCAGTAATGTGCTAGTTTCTACTATTGCATTTGAGTTTGAAAGGATAGGTGTAATCCTAAGCTTCCAACTACGTACTTTTTTATATGTTAATCCAAGACTTGTTAGTTAAGCAAGTTACAGTAGCAATGAACTACTGTCACTCCCTCATAACTCCTCCATATAGAGTGATTTTTTTGTAAATGCGAATGAGAAAGTTCATCCAGAATTGAATAACATACACTGTGAAGGCCTTTCCACATGCTGTTCAATTTTGTATGTACTTTTTAAATTGCATTTTTAAAAAATTACACTATATATAGGAGCTATGTACATCATTCATTGTATGATTCCATTTGCTCAGTTTACCTAATATTGCATAGTTTCAGTAATTTTCATTTTTTTTTCCCAAAAAAATTCTGCATCTTAAGACATGTTTATTTTTAATATGTCTGCCGTTTTCCACTAAGGCAGGTGATATATTGTTGTTGATTTCTTTTGGCAAGTCAGGCACTGTATATTCATATAATTATTAGGGCTGCTTACTGGGGAAAATTTTCTGTGGCACTGTCCATATCTAACTTTCAAGTAAAATGTCTTTTATCTATTGTAATTTTTTGCCTTTTTTTTCTTATAGTTTGTATTTTCTAGATTATCCTTTCTTGAAAGTCATTATTTAATTCCATATAAATGCACTACTAATCCTTATACTGTCTATATTATTAAAAATTCAATCACTATAAACATGGAACTTTTTTAAAGTAATGGTTAGAATTCATAGGTTAATAAATTGCATTTTAGGTGGGTAATTCCTTTCTATCCTAGATCCTTTCTGTTGGGTTAAGGTGAGTTAGCAGCATTGATGCTACAGGATCAAAAGACTCATTGAGTACGAGTAATTGTTAACTTCTCCCCAATGCTGCTCTTGATGACACAGAAGTCACCCTAAGAAGCCTGAGAAGCATGTTTGTGTAAAGGATCGCCAACATCTACTGCAGCAACAGCAACAGTCTCAGAAACAGCTGCAGGTGAAGGTGGGGGTAGTGGCTGGTTTGGGTGAGAGGCACTTGTGCACCTGGCTCCTAGGGTGCCAAGTTATATATGCACTGAGTTCATGCTAAATGTTGACACATGCTTTAAGGGACATTAAGTCATTCCTTTTTGCATGCTTAATCAGCTACATACAGTTCTTGTTGTGTATGAACAGTATGTGTGACTTCTGTCACAAATGCACTGAGAGTATAATTGTTCTTTGATTTTTTGTGGTATTGTGTGTGTTTTGTTTTTATTTATGCATGTGTGTGTGTGTGTGTGTGTGTGTGTGTGTGTGTGTGTGTGTGTGTGTGTGTGTGTGTGTGTGTGTGTGTACTGAATGTATGTATGTATTTATGCATGTGTGTACTGTATGTATGTATGTGTGTAGTGTATATCTATGTATGTATGCATGCATGTGAATACTGTATGTATGTATCATGTATGGAGGTTTTGTGTGCAAGGGGCCTGGACATGCAGCAGGCATGTGTGAATGTGTTAGATAGGAGTGAATTGAGATGAATAGTTTTGGGGACCTGATGAACTGTTGGAGTGTGAGCAGAGTAATATTTTGTGAAGGGATTCTGAGAAACCGGTTATCTGGACTTGAGTCCTGTAGGTGGGACGTACAATGCCTGCTCTTTAATTCGTAAACGGTCCAAACGTATATATGCGTTTTTTTTAACATTTGAAAGTATGTAAAAAAGTAGATCTTTTTTGTTTTTTTACATTTGAAAATGTGTAAAAAAAACTTTGATCTACTTTTTTTTTTGTTATGTTTGAAAATATGTAAAAAAAATGTAGATCTACTTTTGTAGCGCTACACATGTGAACGTAGATCTGCTTGGACCTTTTACGGGTTAAAGGAGGGGGTTTGGGATATTGGCTGTTAGGAGTGACATGTAAACTGTCATATCTGGGCACTTATGCAAAGGCACACCCTGCCTCAGTGGGAGACAGCCAGCTTGTTGAAAAAAAAATGCATGTATATAATGATAAATACTGTATCACTAGCCATATTCACTGAAAACTGTTACATGTACAGTATTTGTAGGTTTCCAGTAGTCACATTTATCCATACCTTGTAAATATGTCAAATATAAAAACCTTAAAGGCATTTCTGGTATGCAAGTACCCGTCAGGTAGTTACACAAATAAACAGGATCATTTTAAAATCCTGGAGGATGCACCCTGGTTGGAATTGAGTATAAAAGTGGGTTTGACTTACAATATTTTGACTTTATGATGATGTGATAGCGACATATCATGTGGTGTCTTTTTTTGTACTTGACCAAATTTTCCCTAGCCCATTACGTCTAACTGTACAACATAACACTAAATGTACTGTACCTGTACCATCCTTGGGTAATCAAGTCAGTGTACTGTTAAAACTTTTTTCTTTATGTATAATACTGAACATTTTTTGATAGGATAAACTCATATTCATTTATTTACTTTGCAATGCTTGTATTTAGTTAATTACAGTAATTATTTATTTATATATTCAGTGACTAGTTATTTACATGGTTATTGATTTATCATATATTCATATTCAACTTATGATATTTTCAACGTCTGGTGAGTTCATCGGAATGTAACCCCATCATAAGTCGAGGATTACCTATATAAAGGTGGGCTGCTCACACAAGCCTCTAGTAAACAGAGATGTCATAGTAGGAAAGGCAGTGTAATTATTCAAGGGTAATTCTTGGTTAACTAGGCTGTACTGCCTATGTTGGACTGAGTGTTGCTAGCACCAACAGAATTATTGATCAGGCCAGCTGCAAGGAGGCCTAGTGTGGGACTACCCCTACAGAACCAGTGATCCCTGAAATCAACTGCAGTCAACCCAAGGGATCTTAACTATGGAACAGGTGGGGAGTGAACCCATGGCAAATAGGTCATGAAACTCCAGGTCAGTGCGTAAGCCACTGGGTGTGGAGTTTTAGGATTCACTTGCATGGGTGTAATTCCCACCCATTCCATGGTTTGTTTGCAATCATGTTATGATTTCGTGAGTCAAAGGATCTTGGTAACATGGCTCTTAATCTTCATAAATCTGGTAATGTTACACAAATATTCATGAGAAGGTGAACATGTCTGTACAGGTGATAGCATCCATCATTAAGAAGTATAAGGCCCGTGAATGGTTGCTACCCTATTTGGAAGAGGACACAAATACATAGTGGAAATTTCAGCACAATAATGATCCAAGGCACGTATTCGAATCCATAACAAAATAATAAGCAGAACACAAAATTAGTTCTCTTGGTTGTCCATTGCACTCTCCATACAGTCAATTTAATGTAATTTTTTATAAAAAAACTATTGAATAAAAACAAGCCATTAATATTTCAGTACTGCAGCTGGAGAGCCTCTTGTAAAAACCACTGAATATGGTCAAGCCATACAAATTGCAATACTGCATCTGGAGAGAGACTGCTTAGGGAAGTTGAAACTATTGAAAGGTTTCAGAGAGCACCTTCATGTTATGAAACTAGAGGAAGCTTCACAAAACTTTACTGGCAGTTGTTGGGACATCAGTAAATAGTAACTAGTTGTATAGAGCAACACGCAACACAAGCTTGCATACTATATCAAATCATGGTAAGATGATATTGTAAAATATAATGGCAACAGATACAGAGCAACACATACACAAACTTATATGCCCTATCATAGGTAAGCAGAGTTGTTGCAAGATGTGGGAGTGATAGTTAGGAAGGGATGCTCGTTATCATTAGGTCAGAGGTCTGTCCATGTTTTCAGAGAATGAGTTGTGCAAAAATGAGTTGTGCAAGAACGAGTTGCATGAGAAGGAGTTGCATGCGAATGAGTTGTGCAAGAATGATTTGAGTGAGAATGAGTTGCACGAGAATGAGTTGTGCTAGAATGAGTTGTGCTAGAATGAGTTGTGCTAGAATGAGTTGTGCTAGAATGAGTTGTGCTAGAATGAGTCATGTGAGAGTGAGTCATGCGAGAGAGTCGTGCGAGGGCGAGTTGTGCGAGGGCAAGTCGTGCGAGGGCAAGTCGTGCGAGGGCGAGTCGTGCGAGGGCGAGTCGTGCGAGGGCGAGTCGTGCGAGAGTGAGTCGTGCGAGAGTGAGTCGTGCGAGTAATGGTGTGATGCTGAGTGCCCCTTAATTCTGCTCAGTTATGTTTTGTGTCTGTGTAATCACTGCTGCTTCTAGGCATCTTATTCTGTCATCCTCCTTAATTGCAGCCTATCCATCTTCTGTGCCATATTCTTAAAAAAAAAATAATGAAATTAAAGAATAACCTTTAAAATACTTGCTTAACTCAAATTCTTGGATCACATAAAGCATCAAATAAACGAATAAAAATTTTGAGACTGTAAACCTTCACTCTCATCTACTGATACTATATTAGTATTAGTAATAGAGTAACCATCCTCTGAAAAAATTTACTAAAAAAAAATAAAGCGCATACTGTACTGTAAAGCTATTCTAAAATACTCTTGATAGTACACAAGCATGTCTATTTTCAACAATGGAAAAGAATTTTCTATAATACTGTGGGTATGATGACTTTCCAGAATGTGCTTAGCTTGCTGCTAACACATGATACAGCTTCAAAAGCTTTGAATCCTGTTTTTCCACACAACCAGTGGCTATTCTGCTACACAAAGGCTTGCAACCTGACTTTTACCAGAACCAAGAGGAACGAACTGTGAAGAGAGGTTGAGGGAACTGAACCTGATGACTTTATCAGGGAGGTTAAAAAGTGGAATGACTTGAATGAGGCATTAGGTGGAGGCAGACTGAACAACAGCTTCAATGGTGGATATGATAAGCCCCAAGAGACCAGAAGTCAGGGATGATGCTCAAAGAGGCATAGTAGGCAGGGCTAGGAATGGGGTCCTGATCTCTCCAGTGATAAATTAGTGAGTAAAAATGGAGAAAAGTTCAATCAGCTTCAAGAAGAACTGGTATTTTTCCTTGAAGCCATTTCACTTACTTATCCAAGGCTATGGGTCCTGTCCCTGCACCTTCACCTAGAGGAGGACATCTTCCATGTATCTATATATATGATAGTTGTGATATATAACATATATACTGTATATGGTATACAGTGGTACCCCGAGTTTCGAACTGCTCCCAACTCTACCATTTATGTAAGTGCGTTTGTAAGTGTATTTTTAGGGGTCTGAAACGGACTAATCTAATTTACATTATTCCTTATGGGAAGAAATTCGTTCGGTATTGGCACTCGAACAGCATTCTGGAATGAAATAAGTTAGAAACTCGAGGTACCACTGTATACATACGTACGTACATACATACATACATACATACATACATACATACATACATACATACATACATACATACATACATACATATACATGCATATACATACATACATATACATACATAACATACATAATATAATATATATAATATATTATATATATATATATATATATATATATATATTATATATATATATATATATATATATATATATAGGAGGGGTGTTAATGTTGCAGTTTAAAAACTGTAGTGTAAAGCACCCTTCTGGCAAGACAGTGATGGAGTGAATGATGGTGAAAGTTTTTCTTTTTCGGGCCACCCTGCCTTGGTGGGAATCGGCCAGTGTGATAATAAAAAATAAAATATATATATATATATATATATATATTTTTTTTTTTCAACAAGTCGGCCGTCTCCCACCGAGGCAGGGTGACCCAAAAAAGAAAGAAAATCCCCAAAAAGAAAATACTTTCATCATCATTCAACACTTTCACCACACTCACACACCACACATACATACATGTATATATACACACACACATATACATACATACATACATACATACATACATACAGTAAACCATCATTTAACACGCTAGTTATGTTCCTGAAAATGCCGTGGTAGTTAAAACCATTAAATACAAGCTGAAGAACTTATGGGAAAAATAGGGTTACGTTCCTGGGAGCCCCCAAAAAGCGAAATAACTTTTTTTAGACCAGATCTTGTAGAAATAAAAGTGAATATGTAATTGTAGTTTATTGTCGTGATGTATTATGTTGTTTTTACTGCTTAAGATTACAAATGCAACATAAATAATAGTATTTCTTACCTTAAATTGTGGGTGGTGGTGTTTGTGGATGATTGTGGAGAGTTATGCTGTGGCCCTACTGGGCTGAAATGGATGGTAGAGGGTCTGGTACTGAAGTTGATGGTTGTACTGGAGTGTGCATAAATCAGTCAAATCAGTAAGTCAGTCAAGTCAGTCAGTAAGTCAGTCAGGTCAGTAAGTCAGTCAGGTTAGTAAGTCAGTCAGGTCAGTAAGTCAGTCAGGTCAGTAAGTCAGTCAGGTCAGTAAGTCAGGTAAGTAAGCCAGTCAGGTCAGGTAGTCAGTCAGTCAGTCACAGTCAGTCAGTCATAGTCAGTCAGTCATAGTCAGTCAGTCATAGTCAGTCAGTCAGTCAGGTCAGTAAGTCAGTCAGGTCAGTCAGTCAGTAAATCAGTCAGGTCAGTAAGTCAGTCAGGTCAGTAAATAAATAAATAAATAACAAAAAGGCACAATACCGTGACTGGAACAATACACAAATAACCCGCACATAAAAGAGAGAAGCTTACGACGACGTTTCGGTCCGACTTGGACCATTGACAAAGTCACACTAACAGAGGTGGAGCAGGACGGCTATATATAGGCAGGAAGAGGTGGTAGTAGTCCGTCCGTCCAGTCAGTCAGTCAGTCAGTCAGTCAGTCAGTCAGTCACAGTCAGTCAGTCAGTCACAGTCAGTCAGTCACATTCAGTCACAGTCAGTCAGTCACAGTCTCAGTCAGTCACAGTCAGTCAGTCACAGTCCATCAGTCACAGTCAGTCAGTCACAGTCAGTCAGTCAGTCAGTCATCAATCACGCAAACTCGCATGTCAACGCAGTTCTGGGAAAACAAGTTAAATGGATGATGCTGAATGTGTTCCCCCTTTCTCCATTTTTTTCTCACCCTACCTTGGTGTCAGCCAATATTTTAAAAATAAAATATACAGGCATACCTGGCTAATATGGTGAGTTACGTTCCCGACCACTGCCATAAATTGCAGCCTATTATTCACTTGCCAGTGTAGATAAAAGTGCATGTTTACACTTTCATTTATTAAGTGCACAATAGTGCTAGTCCTAAAAAAAAAAAGGATGCTAAAGTAAAAATTAAAAAAAAAAAAATGGCGCTGGTCAGCTGTTGTGAGCATCACCACCCAAAATAATAAACTCGAATTGAAAAGCACCGTATTAGTGAAGCGCTCTAAAGCGAAGTGCTGCATTAACGAGGTATGCCTGTACTACCATACAGTACAAGTACCATGGGTTACCAAATGTAATATTGTATTGTGTCAGAGTATCTCTCCTTTTGATTATTCACATGTGAGAGGTTAAGTACTGGAGTATACTGTATTAAAGAAGTTTAGTGAAGCATGTGTGTTAAGAATCAGGAATCCATTCATGCTTTGGAGTCTCGTTTAAAAGCATCTGTTTTGTAGAGTATATGATCCTGATGATGGTACTGTCACTCTTGAATGTAAACTTTAGTACAGTACTACTTACCTATTATATAGGTGAGTACTGTACTAAAATTTAAAGTGTTTCTTCTTCATTGTTGTTGTTGTATTTATGGCTTGTTGTGTTACCATTTGTGAATTTCTTTTAAAAACAGGAGATTAAGAATGACAAAATTCACAAATTATTATTATTATTATTATTATTATTATTATTATTATTATTATTGCAGCTAAAATATCAAACCACTCTGAAATATAAAAGTGAGCAATAAAAACAATATTTTATTTAATATTTCACAATTCTTGAAAAAGAGATTTCTTGATATAAATATTTAATTATTTTTCTGCAGCTTTTAGGATTTTTTTTATTTTCATAATTCTCACTTATTGATGATTGCTTTGCTTCATGCTTGCATGCCTAGTTTGCACCATGCATGATTGTGTATCATAGTAAAAAATGTTTTTGTATGATTTTTATTATTTTTACCCATAACAGCATGCGAAATTGATAAATGCTTCACCATTCCTATGGCTAATGGATTGCTGCTACGGGACCACGGAGGCCTAAGTTGGAATATATATCATGCCTATTTTCACCACTCTGCTTTCCTATCATTCCTGTACTATAATGGTGTTGTTGATACAGTAAACAGTTTTTAGTATAAAAAGTTCGGAGATAAAATAGGCTCATTTAAAACTGTCAGGATGGCTTACTGACATGATCAGGAAATGTGCTCTTTTTTTCTTTTCAACAGTTATTTCCTGTCAGTTGACAAAGAAGACAGTGCTTAGCCAACAGGTGGAGCTCATGTGTGTGACCACTTCCTGTTACAGTATTATTCAAATTTTGATGCCAGTACCTTCCTCCCTGCTTACATTGTACTTATTTTCTACCAATTCCTTATCTGCATTGGACCAGGGCAGCTTTGGAGATAGCTTCTGCCTTAGTTGCCAGAGATATTGTTAAGAGGCTTTCCAACTGCTGCAATTTTTCTGGCTCTGGTTAATTCTGCAGACCCTGCCTTACCCTTGTCTCATTTTGCATTCCTCTCTTAGCATGTGCTCAGTCATACCTCTGGGCCCATGTTTAGAGCCTCACCTGCTCATGTCACTTCTGGAACTGGCAGTTTATAATGCAACTAGTGGACACTTATGCTTTTGCTGGTTCCATTTTTCTATGGTATGTTCAGCGTGAATCCTTGTTTTTTATGGGTCTATTGGGACCATGCTGGGGGTGCAATTCCAATTGGGTCTTCATTCCCTATGGGTTCAGCTGAACCTCACTTCTAGTACAATTTCGACTGGGCATGGGTCACCTTGAACCACTCTGGTGGTATGATTCCAGCTGAGCCCTCGCTCCCTATTGGCCCAGCTAGACCACACTTGGGGTATTTTTGTAACTAGGTCCTGTCAGACTATGCTAATGGTATGATTTCAACTGGGCCCTGTTCCCTATGGGTCTAGATGGACCCTATGGGTCTAGATGGGGCCTATGGGTCCAGCTGAACTGCTGGTGGTAGCATTTCAACTGGGCCTTTGTTCCCTCTGGGTTCAACCTGACATCACTGATGGTACAATTCCAACTAGGCCCCTGTTCTCTGACAGACCAGCTGGACATTGGCAGAAATACAAATCCAACTGAGCCCCATTCCCTATTGAGTCCAGCCGGACCATACTGGTGGTATGATATGAACCGAGCAAGATTTCCTATGGTCTCAGCTGGACCAAACTGTTGGAATAATTCCAACTAGGCCTCCCATGGCCTCAGCAAAAAAATTGCCTTTTGAAAGGTGAGAGCAGCCATTCTATGTCAAGAGACACATGGAAGCCCAGGGTATCCACCACCTTTGGTTGTGATGTTATAGTTAATAACTGGGGTTGGTCAGGCATGCACCCCTCACCTGCGCATTGCAACAATAATATTGTAATGAGTTATTAAATTCTGTTGATTTTTTTTTTTTTTTTGGTACATGTTGCCCGTTAACCACCAAGGCAGGGTGACCTGAAAAAGAAGAAACACTTTCATCATCACCTCACTCCATCATTGTCTTGCAGAACCATGAAGATACTTTTTGTGTCAAGGTTCTCAACACAACAAGACCTGCCAGATCATACAGTGTAGGTAGGAGAGGATGAGGTGGAACTAGGTGTAGGTGTACAGTATTCCAACTGGGACCCTGATACAAGAAAACATCTTTTATTCTTCAAAACACACACGTTTTCTGTGCTTATTTAAGTAATATAAAGTTCCCAGATATTATTAACTATAAAAATGCCTGATATTACTGTTGTTATCCTTGAGTAGGAAAGCAGAATTTCAAGTAATGAAGCTCATGAAGCTGTAAATTTGTGTTCACACTAAAAACAACAGTCTTGATGTCATTTATTAAAATAAGACATATTGTGAGCAAGTTTGTTAAACTCGTCATGTGTGTATTGTGAGCCAGTGAAAGTTTTAAATTAGACACTGCTCAGGAATGGAAGTCAGTACTGTGGCTGGAACAATTCAGTCAATACTGTAGTTGGAACAATTCACTCAATACTGTGGCTGCTGAAACAATTCAGTCAGTACTGTGGCAGGAACTATTCACAGTCAATACTGTGGCTGGAACAGTTCAGTCAATACTCTGGCTGGAACAGTTCAGTCAGTACTGTGGCTGGAACAATTTAGTCAATACTGTGGCTGGAACAATTCACAGTCACTACTGTAGCTGGAACAGTTCACAATCCCACAATATAAAAGGAGAGTTTTAGATGATGTTTTGGGCTGACCTAGGCTATTATCATTCTGTAACTCCACAACTCCAGGATGGACCAACACTCCTCTCTAAATTGTGGGTTGTTTGTGAAATACACATCACTGCATTATAAAGCCTACTGAAGAACTGGGGCAGAGTTGTTAGGTGCAGAAAGGACAGTTATTCTGAAAATAACACATTTGTGAAAGTAAAAGTTTTGAAGTAACGTATTATCTGGCACATAAGGGGCACCTTTTTTCCCACTAAAAGCCTAAAAAAAAAAAATCATCTTGCACCTTATATGCTCAGGGTCAGAGGTCAAGGGTAATTAGCGCTTGAATATGATTAATGATTGATCATTATATGTCTCTTGTGCTCCTTATATGCCAGAATACAGTGGACCCCCGGTTAACGATATTTTTTCACTTCAGAAGTATGTTCAGGTGCCAGTAATGACCGAATTTGTTCCCATAAGGAATATTGTTAAGTAGATTAGTCCATTTCAGACCCCCAAACATACACGTACAAACGCACTTACATAAATACACTTACATAATTGGTCGCATTCGGAGGTGATCGTTATGCGGGGGTCCACTGTATATGGTATGTGTGTGAGTAACATAAATTTTAATGTTGTTGCAGTGTTTGGTATTTATGTATGAATGGATCAGCGAGGGATGAGGCAAAGCCATTCATCACAGGAGGTAAGGTGAGGCTGCTTGCAATGACAGGGGCTTTGATAATTGATATTTTTCCTGATTTAGACGTGATAGCAAGTGTATTCTATAGAAGATATTGGTAAGAACAAGAAGACATCTTTCAAAAAATAATGGAACTGAGAGTTTTAGTTTTTGATATCACTTTTGAGAAAATGTAATAGTGTAAAGAGAAATATAATGGAGAAAATATGATCACTATGACAGTGTAAAGAGAAATATTATGGAGAAAGATGATCTCTGGAAAGGATTATTAAAGGAAATTATGACTAAGAATGCATTTTCCTGACCCTGAGCTATGGAATTTCAGGCTGTTGAATTAAATAAAAACAGTTGTGTCATAGATAAAGACTGAACAGTATATGAGTATGGGAGGTAATTTACACTATTTAGTAACTGTACTTATGTGTACTTGTGCCTAAATAAACTTAATGGTAGGTGGTTTGGTAACTTGGATATGTAGAGTGCATAATGACTATAGAGTTCATGGATAATTTCTAAGAGGGAAGTAGAGTATAAGAGACTAATGGGAGTGTAGTTAGCATTCTGGAAGGAAAAGTTAATGCAGAGAGACATCAGGGAAGGCCTCGTGTAAATCATAATGGAAAATGACCAGGGGAGACTGGTCATAATAAATTAGGACCACCTTAACCCTTAAATGGTCCAAACATATATGTTTTTTCAACATCTGAAAGTATGTAAAAAAATGTAGATCTTTTTTTTCGTTTTACATGTGAAAACGTGTAAAAAAACTTTTATCTACATTTTTTTTTTGTTATATTTGAAAATATGTAAAAAAAAGTAGATCTACTTTTGTAGCACTACGAATTTGAACGTCGATCTGTTTGGACCGTTTAAGGGTTAAATAGGGTTCCGGGTCTTGAGATGATTTTCATTGAGTTGCAAGCAACATGCACGTCCAGTCACGATGTACAAGTCAGTTTTACGCTGATTTGTCAGTATTACTTTTTGTACTTGTAAAATGAATCGAATGAATCTACTTAAACTAATACAATATGACTTTATCCTAATGAGTCAAAAACTTTAAATTAGCTTGTGTGTTATTGTGTTTTAGATTCCTTATCAGATTTTTTTTTTTATTAGACTAAACACTGGGGTAGGGTCATGAGGGTGTGATATTGTACTGAGTTGCAGGAAAGAAGTTTGAAGAATGCTGACATAGATGATTGTCTGTTGACCTCTTACACTTCTGGATGAGTAGGAGAGAAGTACCCTTTCTCATGCCCTTTTTGCACCCTTTCAAAGGGAACCACCTTGATGCTGCTGAAGGGCTGTTGATCCATAGAATTGGAGCTACCCTTCCCTTGATTAAACCTGATTACCTCCCATTCTCCAGGTGTTGTATGATCCTTACAGGTTTAGTGCTTCCCCATGAAAATATTTCCCTGCACCCACACTGCATTACCACATAAATGGCTTGCTTTATTTTCTGCACCTTTGCCATTCTCTTTTAAGTCAATATTAATATTATCTTTTTTGTCCTGCAATTTTCTTACATGCTTTTTCCTGTCTCGTCATCTTAGTCTCACCTACTTTTTGACATATGTATACATATTATGGCAATCTTCACTTATGCCTGTGATCCTTTGTATCAGTAAGTTGTAATCTGCTTTATTTTTGTTATAGATATACGTGTACTGTATATATTATACTATATTTATATATAGATATATATCCAGATGAGCCTGCAGAATGCCTTACCTAATTCTTCAGTTGCTCTTTCAATAACACTCAAAGAATACACACAGCAAAACAAGCAGTTGACATATAGTTTTTTATCACTTTTTACTGACAGGTTGTAAAGAGGGACATACAGCAAAAGGTGTACAGCATGTCCTCTATATATATGACTTGACTTTAAATAATGGGCAGAAGCTGGTGGGTAAACTGTATGTTAAACTCTTAACTTTTAGTGTTTGTTGTAGTATATCTGCACTCTGAAGGAGAGGTGGAGATATGTTGCAGTTTTTGAACTGTAGTATCGGCGCACTTCTGGCAAGACAGTGATGGAGTGATGATGAAAGTGCTGCTTCTTTTTCGGGTCACCCTGCCTCGGTGGGAAACGACTGCTGTATTAAAAAAAGAAAACACTGTTAATTGTGTGTACACTACTGTTGGAGTACTTAAGCTTTTTTTTTTATTGACATTTTGATTTAATGGGTACTCAGAAAATTTTCCCTATCAGTAATTCATTATATCGAAGGTTTAGTCATGTGCCTCATGTAGGTGGAACTTTTTACTGATAAAGGTCTCCTTTTGCAGTATGTTTCTTTTTACCAGCACAAGCAACATTTCACTCTGTGTAGAGCTTTTATCAAGTATACTGTGGAACCTCGGTTTTCATCACTAATTTGTTCCAGAAAGTCTGACGAAAACCAAATCCGACGAAAACTGACGCAATATTTCCCATTAGAAATAATGTAAATCCAATTAATCCATTCCAAACACCCAAAAGTATTAGCAAAAAATACATTTTATAGAGAATAACTATAGTTTTACATACAGAAAACAATGAGAAATAAATATAAAGGACTAATGAAATGGATAAATGACCATTTAACATTTCTTTTACCTTCACTGAAGACTCTTGTTGGTATATGGAAGACGGCGAGGAAGGGAGAGGGAGGAGAGGTTATCTCTACCACCATCACTACCACCCTCTGCCACAATCACAACCACTACCACCCTCTTCCACAATAACTACCACCCTCTACCACCATCACAACCACTATCACCCTCTACCACCATCACAACCACTGCCACCTTCTACCACTATCACAACCACTACCACCCTCTACCACCATCACAACCACTACCACCCTCTACCACCATCACAACCACTACCCCTCTACCACCATCACTACCACCCTCTACCACTATCACTACCACCCTCTACAACAACCACTACCACCCTCTACCACCATCACTACCACCCTCTACCACAATCACTACCACCCTCTACCACAATCACTACCACCATCACAACCACTACCACCCTCTACCACCATTATTACCACCCTTTACCGATGAGAAACAAAGCCAGACTGACTCAGAATGCATGGGCTGCTTTGTGTGGGTGTGGGCAGACATGTTCGGTATGGCGGACCACTGTCAACTTGACGAAAACTGAGGTGATGAGTGAGAACTGGGATAAAATTTTGACGAAAAAGTTGTTGAAAACCGAATTCGACGAAAACCAGGGCAAACGAAAATAGAGGTTCCACTGTACATTTTGCAATGCTTGTTTTTCCTTCACTGTTGTTGGCAGTATGCCAGTGCCAGCCAGCTTATACTTGAAGTCTTGCAAACTGTCTGGATGAAATTCTTCATGAGGTGTTCCTCTTAGTGAAGGGATGTCTTTGTGAGATGATCCTCTTAGTAAATGGATGAGATTCTTCATGAGATGATCCTCTCAGTGACAGGATGAAAGTCTTTGCAAGATGATCATCTCACTTAAGATGTATTTTGACACAGGTCAAGGTATCAGAAATTTATACTAGAATGAGTGAATATTTTTTTAGCTTTATTTAGCTTACTGTTAATTTCTGTACTTTCAGTTTTGCTGTTTATTTGTATTCCCTAAGGTGAGGCAGTCCGAGACGTCACGAGCAGCCAAGGAAGGAGGGAAGGAGACCTATAGTCAAAGAGGTAATTTTACTCTTTATTTATTATCTTTTTTTTATTATTTATATATACGTATTTATATTATATTATATACGTATATATAGGAGTCTGTGGAGACAAAAAACTTTGTCCTTGGAGGCAAAGAGGGGAATGTATGAGAGTATAGTTTTACCAACGCTCTTATATGGGTGTGAAGCATGGGTGATGAATGTTGCAGCAAGGAGAAGGCTGGAGGCAGTGGAGATGTCATGTCTGAGGGCAATGTATGGTGTGAATATAATGCAGAGAATTTGTAGTTTGGAAGTTAGGAGGAGGTGTGGGATTACCAAAACTTGTCCAGAGGGTTGAGGAAGGGTTGTTGAGGTGGTTCGGACATGTAGAGAGAATGGAGCGAAACAGAATGACTTCAAGAGTGTATCAGTCTGTAGTGGAAGGAAGGCGGGGTTAGGGGTTGGCCTAGGAAGGGTTGGAGGGAGGGGGTAAAGGAGGTTTTGTGTGCGAGGGGCTTGGACTTCCAGCAGGCATGCGTGAGCGTGTTTGATAGGAGTGAATGGAGACAAATGGTTTTTAATACTTGACATGCTGTTGGAGTGTGAGCAAAGTAACATTTATGAAGGGATTCAGGGAAACCGGCAGGCCGGACTTGAGTCCTGGAGGTGGGAAGTACAGTGCCTGCACTCTGAAGGAGGGGTGTTAATGTTGCAGTTTAAAAACTGTAGTGTAAAGCACCATTCTGGCAAGACAGTGATGGAGTGAATGATGGTGAAAGTTTTTTTTTTTTCGGGCCACCCTGCCTTGGTGGGAATCGCCCAGTGTGTTAATAATAATATATATATATACACCTACCATCCGACTTACGACCTGCTCGACTTACGACCACTCGACTTACGACCGTGTTTTTTATGCCAAATTTCTGGGAAATAAACAACTATTTGTGTTGTACACAGTGTTTATCCTAAACCTTACAGTATAAAATACAGTACTAACAACATAAAAAGTAAAGTAAAACATGAAATACCAAAATAAAACAATAAAATAAAGTCTTTACAAAAATGTTTTGTTGATATTCAGTAGTAAAGTTCGACTTACGACCATTTCGACTTACGACCGGTTTCTCGGAACCGAACTCGGCCGTAAGTCGGATGGTAGGTGTGTATATATATATATGTATGTATGTATATATATATATATATATATATATATATATATTTTATATATATATAATATATATATATATATATATATATATATATATATATATATATATATATATATACAGTGGACCCCCGCATAACGATCACCTCCGAATGTGACCAATTATGTAAGTGTATTTATGTAAGTGCGTTTGTACGTGTATGTTTGGGGGTCTGAAATGGACTAATCTACTTCACAATATTTCTTATGGGAACAAATTTGGTCAGTACTGGCACCTGAACATACTTCTGGAGTGAAAAAATATCGTTAACCGGGGGTCCACTGTATATATATATATATATATATACAGTGGACCCCCGCATAACGATGGCATCACATAGCGATTATTTCGCATACCGCTTACTTTAATTGCAAAAATTTTGCCTCGCATACCGCTTAAAAACCCGCTTACCGATTTTCGTCCGAGACGCGTCCAATGTGCGGCCTGAGCCACGCTCACATGTTCCGCCGGTGGCATTGTTTACCAGCCAGCCTCCGCGGTAACATCCAAGCATACAATCGGAATATTTTGTATTATTACAGTGTTTTCGGTGCTTTTTCTGGAAAATAAGTGACCATGGGCCCCAAGAAAGCTTCTAGTGCCAACCCTACAGCAATAAGTTTGAGAATTACAATAGAGATGAAGAAAAAGATCATTGATAAGTATGAAAGTGGAGTGCATGTCTCCGAGCTGGCCAGGTTGTATAATAAACCCCAGTCAACCATCGCTACTATTGGTGGTACAGCTGCTGCTGCTGCTGCACTGTCAGCTGCTGCTGCTGCTGCACTGTCAGCTGCTGCTGCACTGTCAGCTGCTGCTGCTGCTATAGCACCGTTGTTGGTGTGGCTTATTGAGAATACCAAGAAACAATTAACCCCAGAGGATTTGCCACCCAGGATAACCCAAAAAAGTCAGTGTCATCGAAGACTGTCTAACTTATTTCCATTGGGGTCCTTAATCTTGTCTCCCAGGATGCAACCCACACAAGTCGACTACCACCCAGGTGAACAGGGAAAAATGCCTGGAACTAGTGCTCATATTGGTGAATTTAAAGCCAGCAAAGGTTGGTTTGAGAGATTTAAGAATCGTAGTGGCATACACAGTGTGATAAGGCCTGTTCTGGAAGAAAATGCCAAACAGGACCTACAGTACTCAGGAGGAAAAGGCACTCCCAGGACACAGTGTCTCATCAGTCATTGCTGCATCTTCAATAAAGGTAAGTGTCATTTATTCTTCATTTAGTAGACTAGTACATGCACAATATATACTGTGCATGTACTACTCTACTATTGTGCATGTATCCTTCTCTTTGTGTGTGGGAAAATGTATATTTCATGTGGTAAAATTTTTTTTTTCATACTTTTGGGTGTCTTGCACGGATTAATTTTATTTCCATTATTTCTTATGGGGAAAATTCATTCACATAACGATTATTTCGCATAACAATTACCCCTCTTGCACGGATTAAAATCGTTAACCGGGGGTCCACTGTATATATATATATATACAGTGGACCCCCGGTTAACGATATTTTTTCACTCCAGAAGTATGTTCAGGTGCCAGTACTGACCGAATTTGTTCCCATAAGGAATATTGTGAAGTAGATTAGTCCATTTCAGACCCCCAAACATACACGTACAAACGCACTTACATAAATACACTTACACAATTGGTCGCATTCGGAGGTGATCGTTATGCGGGGGTCCACTGTATATATATATATGTATATATATATATATATATATATATATATATATATATATATATATATATATATATATATATATATATATATATATATATTAGAGAGGAGTGAATGGAGACGAATGGCACTTGGGACCTGACAATCTGTTGGAGTGTGAGCAGGGTAATATTTAGTGAAGGGATTCAGGGAAACCGGTTATTTTCATATAGTCGGACTTGAGTCCTGGAAATGGGAAGTACAGTGCCTGCACTTTAAAGGAGGGGTTTGGGATATTGGCAGTTTGGAGGGATATGTTGTGTATCTTTATACATATATGCTTCTAAACTGTTGTGTTCTGAGCACCTCTGCAAAAACAGTGATTATGTGTGAGTGAGGTGAAAGTGTTGAATGATGATGAAAGTATTTTCTTTTTGGGGATTTTCTTTCTTTTTTGGGTCACCATGCCTCGGTGGGAGATGGCAACCTTGTTGAAAAAAAAAAAAAAAAAAAAAATATATACAGTGGACCCCCGCTTAACGATCACCTCCAATGCGCCCAAATTATGTAAGTGTATTTATGTAAGTGCGTTTGACGTGTATTTTTTGGGGGTCTGAAATGGATTTAATCTACTTCACAATATTCCTTATGGGAAAAAATTCGGTCAGTATGGCACCTAAACATACTACGGGAATGAAAAAAGTTCGTTAACCGGGGGTCCACTGTATATATATATATATATATATATATATATATATATATATATATATATATATTTATATATATATATATATATATATATATATATATATAAAAAATGAGAAAATGATAATGCAATACAGTATATCATTGATATAATGGTCCACTGTATAATAGATCTTGATGTAGCAAATCTTGTTATAAAGGATTTCTGAAACAGTAGCCATAATTCACTGGCCAAATTTGTCTTTTTGATCTTTTATTTTCAGTGGTTATTGCAGTATATCATTAATATGTGTGTGTACATTATGGTCTTAAGTATACAGTAGATGATTTTTTATTAAATGTCACTTTCAAAAATGTAACTGCCATCCTAATTGACAGTCAACTGTACATACAATATTATTGGCATTGGCATTACATTCAGTCAGAAATATTTAAAAAAAAGGGGAAAAATATCTTGCACCAATTATTACACAACAATATTCAACCATCAGAATTACTCTTTATGAAGTTCCAGCTTCAGACAATACAGTTACAGGTCCACAACCTTTTATCCAAAATTCTGAAATTGGAAATGTTCTGAAAACCGAAGGTTTTTCATGGAGTGTTGAGTGTCAGTCATCTCAGTGCTGGGTCACACTGCCATGTGGCGGTGTTGAGAATCATTCTGAACTTCGAAAAATTCTGAAATTCAAAACTGTTTTATCCCCAAGGGTTTTGGATAAGGGGATGTGGACCTGTATGTATATATATATACAACCCTATGCAAATCCCTAACTGTACATGTTAACAAATTTTAGTGTTCGCTCTGACATTCAATACCAAACAAACCATACCACGGGCAGGGTTAGAACCTGCGATCAGAGAGTCTCAAAACTCCAGACCGTCACGTTAGCCACTGGGCCAGCTAGCCACAACGCTCGCTAACGTGATGGTCTTGAGTTTTGAGACTCTGATCACGGGTTCTAACCCCACCCGTGGTATGGTTTGTTTGCAATCATGTCATTACGGTTTCGTGAGTCATTCAGTGTCACTCTGTGAGAATTGTCAGGTCATTTGACAATTCATCATGACTCGCAAAATCACAATAACATGATTGCAATCAAGTCATGGAATGGTCGAGAGGTTAACAGCACTGGCCTGTGTGTTTTAGGATTCGCTTGCCATGGGTTCAAACTCCATCTGTTCCATGGTTTGACAGTTCATTATCTTTTGATCAATTGTTTCAGTCATCAGAGCAAACCATCTTCAATTCAGATGCATTCTGTATTGCCTTGACATGCTTACTCTGGCTGCCCTTCTCTCTGACAGTCTCATCTTAGATACAAATTCTGTCTAACTTTCTTTAACTGACTATGGTTTGTTATATTAAATTTTGACTTTTCTTGCCTCTTTCTGCTTTTGCCATCTCATCATCTTTGCCTCTCTTCTTCTATCTTTTTTTCACTCTTGCTATGTAGAAGCATTGAATGACCCATATGACTTTAGTTCTTTCAGTGAATATTATAATAATACTGTTCACCATGTCTTTCTGATAAAAAGGATTAAGCATTTTGTTCATTCTCATTTCAGGCTCTTGTTCAAGAATTAATAGTGGGAAAAGCACAGGTGCATTTCCTCATCTCAACACAGGTAATACGGTAACCCAGCACAGCACAGGCAGCAACAGAAGTAGGAAAGGAGCCGAGACTTGGGATTTACGAAGACTAGAGGAGGAAAGCGAAGTGGCTCTCGAACGCCGCCGCCAGCAGTTAACCCAAGAACTGATGAGGGAAATGGCTGGGGATTCTCATCATCATATATCATCTGTTGACAAAAAGGTGATACAGTATTGTGTTCTGGAAGAAATAGGTGGAGAAGAATCGTTTCTCCATAAGCAATGCGTGTTGTAAGAGGCTACTTTAAAATGCCAGGAGTATAGGGCTAGTAATATCCTTCTAATGTATAAATTACTAAATGTAAAAAGAAGAAAATCTTTCATTTCTTTTTCGGGTCACCCTGCCTTGGTGGGAGACGGCCAGTGTGTAAAAAAAAAGCAAAGTTGATAAACTATGATTCTTCTTTCTCTTCCCCTTTTAAGCTCCACCTTCTCTTACCAAAGAAAAGTAAAGTTCTGTGACTTTACATAGTTTTACTTTTCACATTTTTATGTAGATGGCAAAGCCCATAGTTATGCAGTGCATTCAGGCAGACTTAAGATTCAGCATTGGCTAGCCAAGACATACCATAGTACAAGCATTTGCTTAAAATATCTGTAGAATTTAATCAGGGTTCAGGCCTTCACAGTTCACCAAAAAGCACCACTCATTTGTCTAAGGCACTTCCATTATCCTGGTAAAACAGTGACCACTAGTTGTATTTGTGGATTTGGTATTCTCTGCTTTCTTGGTAACATAGCACTACAAATACCAAAGTTTTGTTACTGCTGTGTTACCCAGTTCATGGGTTCTTGCAATTATGATTTTTTTTTATATTGAGCATCAAGTTTTTCATAGTTAAAGGCAATCCTTACTACTTAGTCTGTTTGCTTAAAATTTTTTGACTCGACTGGTACTATTGCAGCTGCATGGTCAACATGGACATCGGAGAAATCCTTCATCATCAAGTAGTAGCTCGTCCTCCTCAACATCATCCTCGACATCCTCTTCGTCAAGTTCGTCTTCTTCAGAGTCCTCACCTCATCGCTCAGGATACAAACGGGATGGAAAAAGAAAATCTCGGCTTAGTAAAAGACTTCCGTCAAGCAGTGATCGCTCTAAGCTTAAGAAGACCAAATTATCTTCATCATCGTAAGTCTGAAATAGCTTCATGGCTAACACACAATTTAGAGAGAAAACTTTAGATGTCTTGGTAATCACCTCTTTGTCTGACCTTATCTCTTTTTTTTTTTTACCTTCTCTTTCGGTCATGACTTGATAATGACAGACTGGAATGTCATCTTAAATTTCCACTCCAAACTGTGAGTTTATTTTAAATTTTTCCTGCCACAGTATTCTGACTCATTTCTATAGTATCTAGTGAATAATTTTTAGGGGCTTTTAATTTTACTTAAAGTAATTAACATAATATGGAAACCCATGAGTAGTGAGATGCAAATTAAGGAATATTTTGTAAAAACTCATACTAAAAAATTACAGATATATTTTGTCAAAATTCACACTGAATTTTCTGTTTAGTATATCTAAAATATAAATAAAAATTCTGCAACTTAGTTGTTGTAGGATTGATGCAGACGCTTATAAATTTTTTTTTGTATCTTATGCTAATATCTGTATCAGTATACATTCAAGAAAAGTTTTCATATAATGAGCACCTCTCAAAAATACATATGTCATTTATGCTGTAGATTCATTCTAGGCCCATAGCAGCTATGCTGCTATGGGCTTGGGAGGCCCAGTTGCAATCATTCTGACAGCTTGATCCAGCTGAGACTGTAGGAAACTGGGCTCAGTTTATATTGTATACAACCAGTATGGTCCAGTTGGACTCAGTGAGGAAGGGCTCTGTTGGATTCGTGTTTTTGCCATTGTCCAGCTGGTCCATCAAAGAACGAGTCTAGAACCATCAATGATGTCCAATTAAACCCATAGGCAACACAAGTTTGGTTGAAATATTACCACCATCATGGTTCAGCTGTACCTGTAGGTAATGGAGGACTGGTTAGAATCTTACCAGTAGTGTGGTCCAGTTGAACCCATGGGGAACAGGGCCTGGTTGAAATTATACCATTAGCATGGTCTGACTGGACTTATGGGGAACAGGACCTAGTTATAAATGTACCATGAATGGGGTCTAGCTGAAAACTGTTGTAGAAAAGTTAGGTACCTCTACAAGACCACTGTTGGAAGTTGAAGTGCATTTTCTCTACAAGACTGCTGATAGAAAGTGAAGTACCTGTGCATGACTGTTGGGGGCAAGTTTTTGTATTGGCTGATAAAGGTGCTTGTGAGTGAAACTTAGCCACAATAAATGTCTTATTAGCTGCACATGTTCATTTGCCCAATAGGAGAGAGAAAGTTCCTAGTGGGGTATTCAAGTAAACAGCAATGGACTGTTGAAAAACCACTTACTCATTAAATCATATATTTTTATATAATTTGGACAGCATTAAATGTAATTGTCTTTCCATGATTGTTTTGTGATAATAGTTTGAAGTATTTGTTCACAGAAGGAAACATAGCAACAGCAAGAATAGCAAGAAGAGTCACCCTAGTAAGAAGGACCATGAAAAGATGCGTGGTCACAAAAGTAGCCATTCCCCAACTCGAAGAAAAAGCTCAATGTCTAAAAAGCTTCTATCCCCGGGACGCAAGCGTACGCCGTCTCCTTCCCGGAAATCACACAAGCTCTCTCCTGGCAGGTCAAAGAGGAGTAAGAGTAAGTGGATATGCTTTTATTCATGTTTATAATTGTGTGGTGGAGATTCAGACCCTCTCCCTCCAATATTTTCCCAGTACAGTAATTTTTTTTTTTAACACACTGACTATCACTGTCTTGCCAAAGTGACACAGATACAACACTTTAGATGTCACTCTAAACAGCAAACATCCCAAACCCCTCCTTTAGAGTGTGCGTACTGTACTTTCCACTGGGCAACAGTGAGAAGAACAGTGGGCAACAGCTGTTGCCCAGTGGTGAGAGGAGTGACTCATCACTGAGGTCCAGGGATCAAATCCCTGAACAAAAAAAAATTACGCATTTTTTTTTTTAACACGTCGATCATTTCCCACCGAGGCAGGGTGGCTCGAAAAGAAAGACAAACCGAACAAGAAAGAAAAAACTTTCATCATTCAACACTTTCACCATCACTCATACATAATCACTGTCTTTGCAGAGGTGCTCAGATATGACAGTTTGGATGTTCTTCTAAACTGCCAATATCCCAAACCCCTCCTTTAACCCTTTCAGGGTCTCCAGGCCCTCTCCCAGACTTGATATCAGGGTCACCCAAATTTTGAAAAAAAAACAAAAATTATTTTTCTTATGAAAAGATAGAGAATCTTTTCCCGGTCATAATGACACCAAAAGTTTGAAATTTGATGGAAAACTTAGGGAATTATGCTCTCGCGAAGTTAGCGGTCTCAACGATGTTTACGCAATGGCGATTTTGCCCACTTTGAGCCCTATTTTCGGCCAATTCCAGTGTACTAGTCAACAAAAATCATAACTATTTCGCTAGAACTCCATTTTTTCTATCGAATGAGTACAAGAAACCACCCATTTACCAATTTCAACTTTCCAATACAGTGGTCAGAATTTAGCAATTTTGCCAATTTCACACAAATTTCAAAAGATGCCAATTTCCAAATAGGGTCCAGAATAAACAAGAAAGACATTCCTGGCACTAAAATATCATTTCCTCTGTTCATTAGTCACGTCCCCACGCTCCTCTTACATTCTTTTACTTTCCACTTTGAATTTTTATTCTTACATAAAATAGAAGATTTACTGTTATGCAGACTACTGCATTAGTGTAGAAATGGTATAAATAATATTGGCGCACTTGTGAGAGAAAGAATATTAGACTCACCAGTTGACGTGTATTGGACGCTTAGCATGATTTATTTACTTTTGAACTTTGGTAAAAATCAAACATTTCGGCTACTTTGAGCTCAATTTCTAGGTACTTTTGATTGTAAAACCAGTCAAAATCATCTCAATTTCTGTAGTATGTCTTCCATTCTATAAAATGAGACCAGGAAAACTAGAATACAACAATAAATACCATACGAAAATACAGTGCAAAGTTGCTGTTTTAATCCAAAAACAAGGTCAAAGTTTTTTTTTTTCTCATTGTGCACTGTGTGCTGCAGGATTTTTTTTATACTGCACACACTGACCACATAGACCCATTCTTTCATATGTAGGCCTACCAGTTTTCTCTCACTAGATTTGAGGGCGCTAGAATTTAGGCATACTAGTACGTCAAAAACCCTGGTGCGTTAGCCGCACCAGTACATCCGAAACCCTGAAAGGGTTAAAGTGCAGATATGAAGATAATAATTAAAATAGTGCAAAGGTCAACATAATGTCATTATCCAGACTATACAGTAATAACTTTCATTGTAAAGTACAGTATACATATTGAAATGCAGTGGAATGTGACTGAAAAATGATAAAATGCAATTTAATTATTTCTTGCAAATCATTGCAGGCAGGAAACGATCTGGTTCCCCAAGAGATCGTTTAGATTACAGGAGTGATCGTATAGGAATACCAGAACGATCTCTGAGCCATGGACGTGACACAAACATTGTTCAGCATGTAGGATCGTCATCAAGAGGTCGAGATCCACGTGTAGAAGAGCGTGCACGTCGATTATCTCCTGAACAAATAGGACGAGACCGATACAGGTATTTTTTATGTTCTACTTAGTAAACTGCATGGATGCATTATAAAATTAGTACATCATAATCATAATATGAAAAGTTTCAAAGAATGTGCAGTTTGATATACAGGTCTCCCTCAACATTCTCGAGGGTTAGGGGATCAAGAGCCTCGCAAATGTTGAAAAATCACGAATGTTTGGTGCCCCAATATATTGTAAGGAAATTTAACACAATACTACTTCCTTAACCTATTGAACCATGAACAATCGTAAAACACATGAAAACATCGTAAAATATGTATTGTATATACATACATGCTCCTCCCACTAATATATTTGTCCAATCTCTTTTTAAAGCAACCCAAGGTCCAATTGAAGCTAAAATTTTGGGGAGTTTCAAATTTAGGTTGGATAAATACGTGAGGGACTATAAATGTATTAATTCAAGGATTATGTGGAGTAAAATAAAGATTGGATGTGAAAAGTGGGTTATAATAAGCGTGTATGCACCTGGAGAAGAGAGAAGTGTAGAGGAGAGAGAGAGATTTTGGGAAATGTTGAGTGAATGCGTGGGGAGTTTTGAATCAAGTGTGAGAGTAATGGTGGTTGGGGATTTCAATGCTAAAGTGGGTAAAAATGTTATGGAGGGAGTAGTAGGTAAATTTGGGGTGCCAGGGGTAAATGTAAATAGGGAGCCTTTAATTGAGCTATGTGTAGAAAGAAATTTGGTAATAAGTAATACATATTTTATGAAAAAGAGGATAAATAAATATACAAGGTATGATGTAGCACGTAATGAAAGTAGTTTATTAGATTATGTATTGGTGGATAAAAGGTTGATGGGTAGGCTCCAGGATGTACATGTTTATAGAGGGGCAACTGATATATCGGATCATTATTTAGTTGTAGCTACAGTTAGAGTAAGAGGTAGATGGGAAAAGAGGAAGGTGGCAACAACAAGTAAGAGGGAGGTGAAAGTGTATAAACTAAGGGAGGAGAAAGTTCGGGCGAGATATAAGCGACTATTGGCAGAAAGGTGGGATAGTGCAAAGATGAGTAATGGGGGGGTTGAAGAGGGTTGGAATAGTTTTAAAAATGCAGTATTAGAATGTGGGGCAGAAGTTTGTGTTATAGGAGGGTGGGTGCAGGAGGAAAAGAGGAGTGATTGGTGGAATGATGAAGTAAAGGGTGTGATAAAAGAGAAAAAGGTAGCTTATGAGAGGTTTTTACAAAGCAGAAGTGTTATAAGAAGAGCAGAATATATGGAGAGTAAAAGAAAGGTAAAGAGAGTGGTGAGAGAGTGCAAAAGGAGAGCAGATGATAGAGTGGGAGAGGCACTGTCAAGAAATTTTAATGAAAATAAGAAAAAATTTTGGAGTGAGTTAAACAAGTTAAGAAAGCCAAGGGAAAATATGGATTTGTCAGTTAAAAAACAGAGTAGGGGAGTTAGTAGATGGGGAGATGGAGGTATTAGGTAGATGGCGAGAATATTTTGAGGAACTTTTAAATGTTAAGGAAGAAACAGAGGCAGTAATTTCATGCACTGGTCAGGGAGTATACCATCTTTAGGAGTGAAGAAGAGCAAATGTAAGTGTGGGGGAGGTACGTGAGGCATTACGTAAAATGAAAGGGGGTAAAGCAGCTGGTACTGATGGATCATGACAGAAATGTTAAAAGCAGGGGGGATATAGTGTTGGAGTGGTTGGTACTTTTGTTCAATAAATGTATGAAAGAGGGGAAAGGTACCTAGGGATTGGCGGAGAGCATGTATAGTCCCTTAATAAAGGGAAAGGGGACAAAAGAGACTGTAAAAATTATAGAGGAATAAGCTTACTGAGTATACCAGGAAAAGTGTACGGTAGGGTTATAATTGAAAGAATTAGAGGTAAGACAGAATGTAGATTGCGGATGAGAAAGGGAGGTTTCAGAGTGGGTAGGGGATGTGTAGATCAAGTGTTTACATTGAAGCATATATGTGAACAGTATTTAGATAAAGGTAGGAAGTTTTTATTGCATTTATGGATTTAGAAAAGGCATATGATAGAGTGGATAGAGGAGCAATGTGGCAGATGTTGCAAGTTAAATGGAATAGGTGGTAAGTTATTAAATGCTGTAAAGAGTTTTTATGAAGATAGTGAGGCTCAGGTTAGGGTGGGTAGAAGAGAGGGAGACTATTTCCCGGTAAAAGTAGGTCTTAGACGGGGATGTGTGATGTCACCATGGTTGTTTAATATATTTATAGATGGGGTTGTTAAGGAAGTAAATGCTAGGGTGTTTGGGAGAGGGTGGGATTAAATTATGGGAATCAAATTCAAAATGGGAATTGACACAGTTACTTTTTGCTGATGATACTGTGCTTATGGGAGATTCTAAAGAAAAATTGCAAAGGTTAGTGGATGAGTTTGGGAATGTGTGTAAAGGTAGAAAGTTGAAAGTGAACATAGAAAAGAGTAAGGTGATGAGGGTGTCAAATGATTTAGATAAAGAAAAATTGGATATCAAATTGGGGGGGAGGGGTATGGAAGAAGTGAATGTTTTCAGATACTTGGGAGTTGACGTGTCGGCGGATGGATTTATGAAGGATGAGGGTTTAATCATAGAATTGATGAGGGGAAAAAAAGGTGAGTGGTGCGTTGAGGTATATGTGGAGTCAAAAAACGTTATCTATGGAGGCAAAGAAGGGAATGTATGAAAGTATAGTAGTACCAACACTCTTATATGGGTGTGAAGCTTGGTGGTAAATGCAGCAGCGAGGAGACGGTTGGAGGCAGTGGAGATGTCCTGTTTAAGGGCAATGTGTGGTGTAAATATTAATGCAGAAAATTCGGAGTGTGGAAATAGGAGAAGGTGTGGAGTTAATAAAAGTATTAGTCAGAGGGGAGAAGAGGGTTGTTGAGGTGGTTTGGTCATTTAGAGAGAATGGATCAAAGTAGAATGACATGGAAAACATAAAAATCTATAGGGGAAGGAAGGCGGGTAGGGGCTCCTCGAAAGGGTTGGAGAGAGGGGGTAAAGGAGGTTTTTTTGGGGAAGGGGCTTGGACTTCCAGCAAGCGTGCGTGAGCATGTTAGATAGGAGTGAATGGAGACGAATGGTACTTGGGACCTGACGATCTGTTGGAGTGTGAGCAGGGTAATATTTAGTGAAGGGATTCAGGGAAACCGGTTATTTTCATATAGTCGGACTTGAGTCCTGGAAATGGGAAGTACAATGCCTGCACTTTAAAGGAGGGGTTTGGGATATTGGCAGTTTGGAGGGATGTGTTGTGTGTCTTTGTATGTGTATGCTTCTGGACTGTTGTGTTCTGGGCACCTCTGCAAAAACAGTGATGGTGTGCGGGTGTGGTGAAAGTGTTGAGTGATGATGAAAGTGTTTTCTTTTTGGGGATTTTCTTTCTTTTTTGGGTCACCCTGCCTCGGTGGGAGACGGCCGACTTGTTGAAAAAAAAAAAAAAAAAATACGTGAGTGAGAGGGGTTGGATTTGAGTGGAACTTGGACGTGAGTAAATAGAATTTTTTTTTTTTCAACAAATTGGCCGTATCCCACCGAGGCAGGGTGGCCCAAAAAGAAAAACAAAAGTTTCTCTTTTTAAATTTAGTAATTTATGCAGGAGAGGGGTTACTAGCCCCTTGCTCCTGGCATTTTAGTCGCCTCTTACGACATGCATAGCTTACGGAGAAAGAATTCTGTTCCACTTCCCCATGAAGATAAGAGGAAATAAACAAGAACAAGAACTAGAAAGAAAATAGCAAAAAGCCCAAAGGGGTGTGTATATATATGCTTGTACATGTATGTGTAGTGTGACCTAAGTGTAAGTAGAAGTAGCAAGACGTACCTGAAATCTTGCATGTTTATGAGACAGAAAAAAGACACCAGCAATCCTGCCATCATGTAAAACAATTACAGGTTTCTGTTTTACACTCACTTGGCAGGACGGTAGTACCTCCCTGGGCGGTTGCTGTCTACCAACCTACTTCTTTCAACAACAAACTGGCCGTATCCCACCAAGGCAGGGTGGCCCAAAAAGAAAAAACGAAAGTTTCTCTTTTTAAATTTAGTAATTTATACAGGAGAAGGAGCTACTAGCCCCTTGCTTCCCATCTTTTAGTCGCCTCTTACAACACGCATGGCTTACGGAGGAAGAATTCTGTTCCACTTCCCCATGGAGGTAAGAGGAAATAAACAAGAACAAGAACTAGAAAGAAAATAGAAGAAAACCCAGAGGGGTGTGTGTATATATGCTTGTACATGTACACCTACCATCCGACTTATGACCTGCTCGTCTTACGACCACTCGACTTACGACCGTGTTTTTTATGCCAAATTTCTGGGAAATAAACAACTATTTGTGTTGTACACAGTGTTTATCCTAAACCTTACAGTATAAAATACAGTATTAACAACATAAAAAGTAAAGTAAAACATGAAATACCAAAATAAGACAATAAAATAAAGTCATTACAAAAATGTTTTGTTGATATTCAGTAGTAAAGTTCAACTTACGACCATTTCGACTTACGACCGGTTTCTCGGAACCGAACTCGGTCGTAAGTCAGATGGTAGGTGTATGTGTAATGTGAGCTAAGTGTAAGTAGAAGTAGCAAGATGTACCTGAAATCTTGCATGTTTATAAGACAGAAAAAAAGGACACCAGCAATCCTACCATCATGTAAAACAATTACAGGCTTTCGTTTTACACTCACTTGGCGGGACGGTAGTACCTCCCTGGGTGGTTGCTGTCTACCAACCTACTACCTACAAGTAAATAGAATTCCTTTTTTTTCAACAAATTGGCCGTATCCCACCAAGGCAGGGTGGCCCAAAAAGAAAAACGAAAGTTTCTCTTTTTAAATTTAGTAATTTATATGGGAGAAGGGGTTACTAGCCCCTTGCTCCCGGCATTTTATTCGCCTCTTACAACACACATGGCTTATGGAGGAAGAATTCTGTTCCACTTCCCCATGGAGGTAAGAGGAAATAAAGAAGAACAAGAACTAGAAAGAAAATAGAAGAAAACCCAGAGGGTTGTGTGTATATACACCTACCATCCGACTTACTACCTGCTCGACATACAACCATTCGACTTACAACCTTGTTTTCTTTGCCAAATATTTGGGAAATAAACAACTGTTTGTGTTGTACACAGTGTTTATCCTAAACCTTACAGCATAAAATACAGTACTAACAGCATAAAAAGTAAAGTAAACAATGAAATTCCAAAATAAAACAATAAAATAAAGTCATTACAAAAATGTAATGTTGATATTGAGTAGTAAGGTTCGACTTACATTCATTTCAACTTACGACCGGTTTCTCGGAACCAAACTCCGTTGTAAGTACCTGTATATTCTTGTACATGTATGTGTAGTGTGACCTAAGTGTAAGTAGAAGTAGCAAGACGTACCTGAAATCTTGCATGTTTATGAGACAGAAAAAAGGACACCAGCAATCCTACCATCATGTAAAACAATTACAGGCTTTCATTTTACGCTCACTTGGCAGAACGGTAGTACCTCCCTGAGTGGTTGCTGTCCACCAACCTACTACCTACAAGTAAATAGAATTATCAAAGCTTATTGCTTGGGTAGCATTTATTCTGTTAGTGGGTTGGATTTGTGAAGGACCTGCCTAGTACGGGCCAACAGGCCTACTGTAGTGTTTCTCCTTTCTTATATTCTTATTGCTTGGGTAGCATTGAAAATTGGGGTGGGCACTATTCTGCTAGTGGGATGGATTGTGAAGGACCTGCCTAGTACTACTAGTGTTCCTCCTTTTATATGTTCATATGTTCTTATAACCATACTAGGCAGACTGTTCCACTCATCAACTTAAGAACATAAGAAAGGAGGAGCACTGCCATAG